>CM071948.1:26102382-26737382 GCA_036784905.1 Acrossocheilus fasciatus | reverse complement strand
AACCTTAACCGACATGCTGTTTACCAATACCTAGCTATTCCAGTGCCCAGCCTGAATACAGTAGTGACGGATTCTTTTTATAGTTTACTCCTCCCCGGCCCTCCTCAAACCCCACATTTTTCTTGCACTTTCTGCTTCGTTCTAACAAGGTGTAGCACAAATAGCCGTGCTGAGAGTATGGAGGAAATCCCAGCGGTACCTGGCGCGTCCCAGCGGAGCCGCAGTAGCTGAGGAAGACGAACGCGCAAGATGTACGTCGTCATCATTATATCAGAGTCAGCACCTAATCATGAGCAAGACATGAAAAATATCCGCCGTTCTTCTTTTGTGGAACATGAGCCAGAATATTAACACAAAGTTATGCATGACAAAAGAAAGAGACTCAAAGTAGAAGTCAAACTGCAACAGACCTGAATCAGGATTGATGTATTAAATAATCATCAAATGAAGACTTGGAGACAACTGTGAAATTCACTTTTTACAGGTAATATTTCTCTCTGTTCCTGTCTTTAACATCCCAGCACTTTATAATAAAGCAATACGCCACAGGATAGCACACTATAATCAGCAGCTATTACCTAAAAGAGCCATTTCTACCTGATTTAACTCATTGATGGTATACTCTGATGGACAGTAGTCTTGATTGAAAGTTTGAATGTTTTGATTCACTTCAAATGTTGAGTACTGTATATAAATTGGTAAAGTGATGTTGAACAATATTTTTGACTTTAATAAAACCATTTATATTAGATATTGCCATCTATCTACACTGTAAAAAGTGATAAGTTAACTTAACCTAAAAAAAATTGAGGAAATCCGTTGCCTTAAAATTAAGTAAATGATAATTAAAAAAAATAAGTTAAGTGAATTGTCAAGTTCACGTAATTTTTATTTTTAATTATTATTTACTTAATAATTTTAAGGCAACAGGTTTCCTCAGTTTTTTTTAGGTTAAGTTAACTTATCACTTTTTACAGTGTATCTATCTATCTATCTATCTATCTATCTATCTATCTATCTATCTATCTATCTATCTATCTATCTATCTATCTATCTATCTATCTATCTATCTATCTATCTATCTATCTATCTATCTATCTATCTATCTATCTATCTAGGCATGGTTTAACCATTTTAAGGGAAGCTGTTAGGCATGTTGTGAACTCTAACCATGCTAAAAATCACTTTAAAACAGCCTTTTGTGGTTTATTGTTTTTTTGTTTGAATATATTAAAAAATCTCATAATTCTGACTCTCTAACAATGCAATTTTCTTATATTAAACCTATTTTATTAGATATAAGAATTTATCTCAATCATTATCATATTACATTTTACTCGGAAATAAGAAATAAGCTTTCATACATATAAGCTTTAACCTTTCTCATCAAATTTTCCCAAAACAAAATGATCTGAGATGCAAACTCATATTAACGAGATAACACTCTCTATCAACATCTCACTCATTTGCGTCTATTTTTCTTTCTTCCAGCTGAATTTTTGGAGAAACATCTAAAAATCCGACTATTATATGATCAAACACACTAATGCTCTGTAAATAATTACATTTATTAATATTAGTTGCATCAATAAACTTCTTCCACCAAGGTCGTTGATGGATTTTAGAGCAATAATAATCAGTATCTGCTATCAGAGCTCATGAGAGACATTTGAACACATAATCTCTGACAGAAGAGTTGTTATTTTGGATTTGAAGTATTTACACTGACTCTCTAGTGATAATCAGCTATAAATAAGTCCAGAATGAGACTGCCACCCCCAATGTAATCAGGACACATAATGGAAATGTGTGTCTGAGATGATGTATTGTTAAATAGGCACTAATTCTGCTCTCACACAATAGACCGTACAAGGACAGATAAAAGGCTTAAGACTAGTTGTGGGTAAACAGGAAGGGAGCGACTGTTGCCTCCACTGTTGAGGACAGATCCCACAAGACATTGTTGCATGTCTGCACGTGAGAGAGCGAGAGAAAGATGTCTGCTGAAGAGAAAAGTCACAAATGACCACTTTTTCAATGCATATCTCAGTTGTTTCCTCTAAACAGCACTGAGATTCTCTCGATTCTCAAAACAGACCCTCCGAAGAGTTTCAGACAAGACCTCAATGATATCTCACACCAATTTACGAAATTTTGAAAACATTTGTGGGCAAGAAACAAAAAAAAGGGGGGGGTTAATGGGTTTTTCATTAAATGATTCGATGACGTCACCTAAAAAGGAAAGGAATAAATTATGATAGTTTTCATAAAAGATTAAAGAAAGTAAATTGCATCAAGGTCTATTGTGAGTCTTTGAGAGCAAGGAAATTCCTGGTCTTTTATACATGTGATGCATACATATACATGGATGGTTATCCTCAAAAGTAGTTCAGTGCATCAGGCTGGTGAAATGAGTCTGTCTAGGAGAACTAGAGCAAGAGCAGTGTGTGTGTGTGTGTGTGTGTGTGTGTGCGTGCGTGTGTGCGTGCGTGCGTGCGAGTGGCGTGAGACACCAGAGCACAGCCTTACTGCTCTGAGCCGGGGCTTCCGTGACTTGCCCAGAAGCCCCCTGCTGCGATGGAGACCACGTGCTCCATTCAGCGGCATTAAAAAAGGATGAGCACCATGCTCGAATGGGGACCAGGGCACATTGATGGATAATTGCCTCTTAAGTGCTGCACGCGCGTTCACTCAAGTGCCCCTTTAGATCTATGTTACGACTGAGGCAAACTTATCTACTCGTCCAACAATCAAAACAGTAGTAAACTTACTCACCCTCCCCAGTTTGATGCTGGCAGCTACACTGGGCACTGGAATGAATTTAACCTACTGGAGACACAACTGAAACATGATACCATTCAAATGTTTAGGGTCATACATATATATATATATATATACACACACAGACTTCAGAAGACTTCAGATGCAAAAACTGTCTGTCTGTTTTTTCCTTCAAATGAGCTTTTTTATCAGGCTCCTGTGAAAATATCATTGGACAGTTTTGAAAATAGTGTATTCAATGACTAATAACCCATAATTTGCCATTAAAGTGAAATTACTGAATGCATACACAGGAGTCTGATAAAAATGCTAATTAAAAAAAAAAAAATTCTCAGAAGAATCTCGGACTTTTTGCATCTGAAAAGTTCACACACACACACACACACACACACACACACACACACACACACACACACACACACACACACACACACACACACACACACACACACACACACACACACACACACTTCAGATGCAAAAACCTATTGCGAAATAAATGTTTATTCAGCAAGGATCCATTAAATAATTCAGAAGTGACAAAAGACATTTCTAATTTATCATGTAGCTATATATTAAATGCTATATGAATATATTATTTAGCAATATATATATATATATTAATATATATATATATATATATATATATATATATATATATATATATATATACATATGAAATAAATACTGTTCTTTGCACAACTACAAAGCTGCACAACTGTTTGCAATATAACAATAATTTTTGAGCAGCAAATCAGCATATTCGGATGATTTCTGAAAGATCATGTGACAATGAAGAGTGGCGTAATGGCAGGAATAAATAACATTTTAAAATACAGTAAATAGAAAATAGCTATTTAAATAATTTTATAATATTTCACAATATAACTGTTCATACTGTATTTTTGATCAAATAAATGCAGCCTTGGTGAGTATAAGAGATTTCTTAAAAAAAAAAAATAACTCTGACCTTAAACCCTCTCTCTCTCCCACTATATCTTATTGTTCTTAGTTTAAGAAGCTTTACAATTTGTGCCAAAAGCATTAAGGAGATTTCTGTGAACAGCATGATTTTGTGGTAAAAGTGTGAAAGTGGTAAAATTGTATTAGATATTATTCTCACCTGGGCTGGAATGAAGTGTGAAATGGCAAAGCATTGTTATCTGCTATTTCCCTTCAAGAAAAATTGCTAAATTAGGCAATAAAATGATCAAAAACTGGAGACTGTGAATCAGGAACAAGACAAACACTTCTCATGATTACTGCAGAAAAAGAACCGCTGCTAATCGTGCAACTATTATTAACACTACAGTGTCTTGCATCATTTTTTCTGTAAGTGCATTATTGTACACTGAATTTGTGCTGTTTTTTACGAACTGAGAAAAAAAATCAATTACTTTCCATACTGAACTCAGAACAGTCCTTTAATTTAAACTTGAGGAAATCTGTGGCTGTACATAAGAGGCTCAGATTTGTAGCTCATAGTTTGCATATGAGCCGATGGTCCTGTAATTATGACATCATTTTCATATCAAACCCCTTCACCCACGCCCCCCACCTGCCCCCTGTTTTCCCAATAAAAAGTCAGCAGTGTGATACCGACGTTTGGCATTTTTAGCAGTGTTTACGGTTTCTTCCTGCATGTTCATTATCTCCATCAGTCCACCTCCTGCGCACTTCTCGGGAGTTATTTACGGATTCTTACAGAATCTCTTACCAGACTGTCACGAGCATGTTTATGAATCTAATAACCACACTTTCTTTGGGTTGTTGCCACATTTATATATAGCTCAGGTGTTGGTAAGATTTATGACAGAATTTCTTGCCTCATTTGTCACAAAATGATTCACACAGGAAATACTGTCTTACAGATGAACAAATAGTTCATTCAGAAAGAAAATTGTGTCATCATGACGCACCCTCATGTCATTTCTAACTCGTTTGGACTTACTTTCTTTTGTGGAACACAAAAGGAGAAATTTTAAATAATAATCTGTTTTTTCATGCAAAAACAATGAATGGAAGAAGATGCTTTCAGGCTTCACAAAAGCACAATAAAAGTGTGACTGAAGTAATTGCGCTATATGAATCTATTCAATTTATAAAAACAAACATACACATGGTCCCAAAGGGTATATGGACATTTAAGCTATAATTTATAATGCATTCTTTGTATTATATAACAAAATATCAAAAAACGTGACATTTTTGAGTAATTCAGCATTTTTTAATCAAAATATTTTCATAAAAGAAATTTAGCATAGGATTAAGAATTAATAAGTAATAAATATATTGTTAAAATTAAAGCCAAAAGGTTTTGGACACTTTCTGGCTGTGAAATTTTATGGAACATGTTCATATATATTACCATTCAAAAGTGTGGGTTAGTAAGATTTTTTTTTTCATGTTTATGAATGCTCACCAAGGCAGCATTTATTTGATATAAATATTGGGAAATATTGTTGCCATTTAAAATAAGCATTTACTATTTGAATGCATTTTAAAATGTAATTTATTTCTGTGATGAAAAGCTGAATTTCCAGCATCATCACTCCAGTCTTCAGCGTCACATGATCCTTCAGAAATCATTCTAATATGTTGATTTGCTGCTCAACAAACATTTCTTATTATCAATGTTGAAAAGACGTTTTATATATTTTTTTGTACAGGATTCTATACGCCTTTACTGTCACTTTTAATCAATTTTATGCATCCAGAATATATTAGCGTGATTAAACACATCCAAAATAGAAGTTTTTGTTTACATAATATATGTGTGTGTACTGTGTAATTTATTATGTATATATATAATACACATACATGCATGTATATATTTACATAAAATATGGTATGTTTATAAATTAAATATAATATACATTTTATGAATATAAATATATACATATAAATATATGTAAATGTTTTCAAAATATATATTGTATGTGTGTGCATTTGTATATTCCTAATAAATATACACAGTACACACATTATGTAAACAAAAACTTTTATTTTGGATGTAATTAATAGCTATATATATATATATATATATATATATATATATATATATATATATATATATATATATATAACCGCATTCATTTGAAATAGAAACATTTTGCCTTATGACCTTCACTGTCACTTTTGATCAATTTTATGCCTCCATAAAATTGATATATATATATATATATATATATATATATATATATTCAGCAAATGCATATTAGCTGTACTATTCCTTTAAATGGCATTTCTGCATTCGAACATTCAGCAGCAGAGACACGCACGCTTTCTGCATTGGTGCACTCAGAGGAAAGGAAACAGCTTTTTGTGTGAGCCACCTTCCTTTCAGCAAAAAAATCTAAGTGACATGCAACACAGGAGTCTCGCACGTCAGTCTAACTCTACTAGTATCCTTCCCCTTTGAGATGAATGTAGTTGGCATCATAAATGACTTATCAGACTCCTCACAATCTCTCACCCACTGTGTCCACCAAGTTAAACAGACACGTCATATCAGGCAAACACATCGGTGCCAGGAATGCCGTCATTTTCAGTCACTTCTCTTGCAAATCTGCCCCGTTATTGCATTTAGTGTAGAATTGCAAGTGCAACCACTTAAACTGGTTGCAATGGCAATTATTGCAATAAATGCAAATGATCTGATTCATTTTTAAACTTGTTATCAGGAAGGATACAGTTCATTCATACTGCCTGAGAACCATTTAGCATGCATTCACATCCACTGCAGATAAGCCTTCAGAGTCTAATATATTTACTTTTTGGAAGCTTTCCAAGATGCAAGTGATTATTTACATCGCTAAAAGTTCATTTGCGACCTCTTCATAATCCTTTAAAAAGCCATCATTTAAAATAGCCAGGGAAATCTTTGAGCACGGCCAGGCAAACATATGTTTGAGATATGACAGGAGCTGCTTTGATTGGGCAATAAATATGCAAATGAACCTGGAGGGATATACTAATAGCTGATTGGTTTGAAGATTGGACTTATCCTCAATGACAGGATTTTGTTGGTGGGAAATTGGATGCAGGACGGCACGTTAAACACAATGAGACTATTGGCATTATTAGTATGTAGGGTGCACCACAACGAATGTCATTACCCAACACACTGTGACAGCTAATCATTTCAGTGTTCTGGAGTTACTGTCAAAATAGCTGGAGAAACAAAATTTCAAGGCCAGTGAGTAATGATTCAATGATTTTAGTAATGATTTTTTTTTCCTGGCAGACCTATATGTGCACACATCCAAAACCACAACATTTTGTCAAATGACAGGGATCATTGCATAGAATTTAACAAACAAAAACAACAAATGAAAAGGTTCGCTCTATTCTTCAGAGTAGCAATTTCCAGAATTTAGCATTTTCTAAATGTTTGACAATGATTGCTAGGTGGATACTTGCAGATTCAAATCAAAAAAGTTTCTGGTCTCTAGATATGGCTCGAATTCTCTTACTCTGTCCTTTCCATGTTTTATGATCTGCAGGCTAAAATCATAAGTATATTTTTGACACACAACTCCATATTAGTCAGCTCATAAACTAGAACATAAAAATTCTACCTTAGGGGTCTTCGACAGGGGGTCCGCAGCGGGACCGCAGGGGGTCTTGCCAATTATTGTTTGATCTGAAACTAATTCTATGAAAAAGATGAAAATATGCGTTACACAAAAATAAAACATTAAGTCAACTTGAACCAAAGCTAAAGTTCAGCTAAATGTTTCATTGTCCCTTCCACATTAAAAAAAGTAATCTGTACATTAATCATTTTAATGGCTTTGCAAAGTATGCAAATATATGTAAATACTCAGATTTGAAATTTAACTCTTAGTTTCATGGAATTTGTAAAATCTTCCACTTTTTTTAAGGATTCTTTTATATAAAGAGAGGCTCTGTACATGAAAGGATCTTCTAAAAACACTGAAGATGTCTAGATTGTTCAGACAAGGTAATCAATCAAACATCATTGCTTATTTTTGTATGAAACAAGAAAGCAACTCATAGCAGTGAATCGTTCCTCAACTGAGGTAAGTTAATGTTTGCTAAAGTCTCAATGACAGTAACATGTCCTCTCGCCCTAAAGCTGTGTGATGAGTGTAATGCTGCACACACACACTAGAGAAAAAAATCCTGCGATACCTGCTCAGACTGTTTGAAGCTTGTGAGTGTGATTATAACAGTCTTTAATTAAGAAAATCTGTTGTAAATAAGAAGCCTGTCCTTCATTCTCCCAGCTGTCATGAGAATATTAGCATAAACTCTTTACGTATTATGTGTGGATGGATGTAGGGTGATTTACACAAACCCTTTTTATGTCTTGTGTTTCTAATATTTGATGCGACTTTTGCGCAAACAAGGCAGATGTTAAAAAAAATCCATATGGACACAAAGAAAGATGAAGCTTTGAAAAAATAGATAAATAAATAAACAGACCACAAAAACATATATCAGAGTTCTAAATAGAGTTTTTTGTTTTTGTTTTTGCTTTTTAATTAAAGTAGCTTATACTCACACTCCTGTCATTCTATGCGCGTTTAATTTTTCTCCTCTATGAAACATAAATGGGTCAAAGCTGTGGCACAGTGGCTTATGCCAATGCTCATGACATATAAGAGCACATAACTCCAGCCTGGGTCATATCCAATAAAAATAAAATAAATAAATAAAAACCGGCAAACAAATAAATAAATAGTGTGTATTTGTTTTAAATAAATTTGGAGGAAAAAAATGGAAATAATTTATATAAATTATTACACTTTATTTATATATAGTAAATAGGGGCCTTAACAATAAATAACATCATGTAAACCATAAACAATTATTTAATATTGTTATAATATAATATAATACACACACAGTTATTGTATTTGTTTTAAATATAATTGAAATTTAAAAAATGTAAATATTTAATATACTTCATTACAATGGATTTAAAGTGTAGTGTGTGTGTGTTTGTGTGTGTGTGTGTGTGTGTGTGTGTGTGTGTGTGTGTGTGTGTGTGTGTGTGTGTGTGTGTGTGCATTTTTGTGACAAATGAGGACATCAATTTGAATAATGACATGGGTATGACATAGGTATTACAAGGTGTCACGAATCTGGTCTGCACTTCCATTCACCCTCCACCAGAGGTCACTCGCTCAGCACATGGACATCACACGCACACCTGATCACACACAGCTTATTCCCATTTGCACACAGTATTTAAGCCATAGACTTTCTTTCCCTCGTGGCCAAGTATTGTATGCATTATCGCTGCCCTACAGAGCCCTATTCGTTTTCCTAGCCTTGCCTTGCCTTGCCTTGCCTTTGTCGGATTGTGTTTTCCCCTGCCTGGACTATCGCTGACGTTTTGTTTTACCTCTCCTGTCTTGCCCCTTTGGATACTGTTCGCCGATCGTCGACCCACGCTTGTCTCTGTTTACTCTTTGTCTCGCCCATGTTATACCTGTTTGCCACTGTTTGACCCTGCCTGTTATGACCACGTCTCTTGCCAATAAAAGTCTGCAGATGGATCCGCACGTCTCTCGTCTCGTCATGTGTGTATGTGTGTGTGTGTATATATATATATATATATATATATATATATAATACATACATACACATACATACATACATACATACATACAGTGGGGGGGGGGGATTATTTGATCCCCTGCTGATTTTGTAGGTTCACCCACTGACAAAGAAATGATCAGTCTATAATTTTAATGGTAGGTGTATTTGAACAGTGAGAGACAGGATAACAACAAAAAATCCAGAAAAAGGCATTTCAAAAAAGTTATAAATTGATTTGCATTTTAATAATGTAAAATAAGTATTTGATCCCCTATAAATCAGCAAAATTTCTGGTTCCCAGGTGTCTTTTATACAGGTACGGAACTGAGCATTGAAAATGGGTCGTGGATGGGTTTTCCAGCATGACAATGACCCAAAACACACGGCTAAGGCAACAAAGGAGTGGCTCAAGAAGAAGCACATTAAGGTCCTGGAGTGACCTAGTGTCACACTCTGGCTTGGGCAAGGAGCGAGGAGATGAGGAGAGAATTCAAATATCCTTTTACTGACGACAACAACACCAGGAGCATGGAACTCGAGGGTAGACTAACAGAATGACGATTACTGACAATTATGACTTTTACTGACGATTCTGACATTTACTGACAACTAGAATGATGTATAAGACTGGACGCTAGAGCAAGGAAACACAGGGTTTATAAACGCTGGGGAAACTAGATCATTAATAACACACAGCTGGGGACTAATTAATTAATGATGACATAACAAGGACAGGAACAGGAACAGGAACTCCAAATAAGGGCACGAGAGGAGGGGCAGAGTACAGGGACGGACGGCCTCCAGGGCAGTGCCCGTTCCGGGACCCATGACGGATTCGGGGACTCGGGAGGCCATGGCGGGTCTGCCTCCGAGACCTCGGCCCCAGCCCCCACCTCGGTCTCTACGGCAGGAGCCCTACAATCCCCCCCCCCCCCCAAAAAAAAATGGGACGGGACCAGAGGGGACGACGGAGAGCTGGACAGGACCAGCGGGGACGACGGAGAGCTGGACGGGACCAGCGGAGTCGTAGGAGGGCTGGACGGGACCAGCGGGGACGACGGAGAGCTGGACGGGACCAGCGGGGACGACGGAAAGCTGGACGGGACCAGCGGAGTCGTAGGAGGGCTGGACGGGACCAGCGGAGTCGTAGGAGGGCTGGACGGGACCAGCGGAGACGTAGGAGGGCTCTTGCGAGGAGCAGGCACTGGCGGGCACTTGAAATTTTCTGGCGGGCTTGCCATACTTGGACGGCGGCCGGGATTTCCCCACAAACGGCAGGCTTGGGAGAGCCGCCCATGGCTGTCTTGAGCCGCGAACGGTTATTTAACATAGCTCTGATTATTTACATTCAGAACTTAAAACTCAGACATGACATAAAGCTGTCATTTATATTCATAACTTAAAAAAAAACAAAAACAAACTATATAACGGTACCCAATCCTCATCTCATTATCATAAACACAGATCATTTTGCTTTTAATAGTCCTATTTAAATCGGCCTGTTGGCATGTGTGGTAGTGGTATTGTTACAGAGCAGCTAATTGACGCTTATTGGAGATAATGAGGCAGTGATGCTCGAAATCTTCAGTGCAGGGTACAGAACGTTAGGCTGACACTAATTCCAGCTTTATTCGAGGCCGAATCTCGGTGGACTCCTCGCAACAGCCTTTCCTGTATCTCATTTATTCATCAGCTCCAAATCATTTCAGATGGGATGGATGTTAAACAATATCTACTATTAGGTCAGAAATAGACCGCTCATTGAACAAGGAGGGTTTCACACACAGTTACCTGCAGCTGGATCTCGCAGGCGGTCGTCATCTTGAATTTTGGTGCTGTAAACTTGAAGGACAGAGGTCTGGTGAACAGAAGGACACAGCAGGACGAGAAGTGTTTAGGAGCTGGGCAGATGTCAGGGCCAAGGCTGCTGCTCTCACTATACTGTGCCGGCTCACAATCAGCTTCCCAACAGCGCCTGTCAGAGTTTAATGGGAATTAAGGCTTGGTGAAAGTTATAAAACTCTCGAAGTATGTCATCGGGAAAGGTTAAAGGAATAGTTCACCCAAAAATGAAAATTATGTTGTCATTTACTCACCTAACTCAACGAAAATGACAAAACGGGACCATAAAAGTAGTTCATGCAACTCGTTCATTAAATTACAGGTCTTCTGGACCCTTACAATAGCTTTATGTGAGGAACAGACAAAAGTTATTTACTGGAAATGTTCTCCTCTGTAAGTCTCAAATCTCATTTGCACTAACAACATGAAATCGATCTTTTATAATACGTGTTCTTGGTCTTATTGTGATGGTCTTTATAGTATCAAATCAAAATGTTTCTGAAAAAACTTCAAACCTTCCCTACTAAACTGGCTGCATTCTGGTGTGGCCTACTTTTCAGACTCCACAGCTCAGTTCTTGTTAATTATCCATATTTTCTCTTAAATATGATTGATTACAGAAGCAAAACGGGTTGTAAACTTCACTTCATGTTGATTTCATAGAGATGGGTAACCCAAAAATTTAAATATTGGCATCATTTACTCATTCAGAAGTCATTCTAAAACAGTATGACTTTCTTCTGTAACACACAAATTAAGCTAATAAAAAAAATAAAAAAAATAAAAAAAAACCTCACACACACACACACACACATTTTTGGGTGACCTATCACTTTACATTTTGATATTTTCCTAACTTAAAAAACTCCATAATATTGTATAGCTTCAGAAGACTTGGAATATAGAGCATGGAATAAATGGTTTCATGAACTAATTTTAGATTTTTGGGTTTCTGGTTCTGGTTTTTGGAAAAAGAGCAGCATAGACATTCTGCATAATATCTAATTTTATGCTCCACAGAAAATAGAAAATGAACAACAACAAAATTAAGAACTAACACTGTAATGAAAAGGTTTTTTTAAGATTTATGAGAAGATACAGTATTACACAAGAAATCAGTTGCAGCTGTGTTTCACAGGTCAACAGGTTTTCCGAACATTGTTTAATGAGTGAAGCTGATGTGAAAATATTTGGTATGTGTGAACTGTTGGTGTGAACCTATAATTAAAGAAAGAAAAAAAGTACTTTCTCACCTGAGGGAGGAAGTGATATAGCTATAATACTTCCAAACGACCTGTCCATAACCATCTCTAGTTTTCCCAGAGCCTCCTGTTCTGCCTTCATATGGATGTCTCATAGCACTCTTAAAATTGTACACCACTCAGTTTATGAACAAAGCCAAACTGTTAGAAAAGATAACGATAGCAGTCCACTGACAGAACCCTGTGGGATACCAGTTTGTGGACAATGTTAAATCCACGTCTTCTTCCTTCTGTGGCAGGTGCAATGATGCCACTGAGAACCTGGTAACCTTGAGTTGAACCCGCAGTGCTACACAGATATGACAGCATCAACTAAAGCTTCCATCTTGGATCCTCTTCATCTCTGAGGTGTTTGAATCGTAGCAGCAGAACAGCAATCCTTTGACAACAGAGGTAAATATAAGGCAAAGGATATAAAAAGACAAACCTTGAAAAATTCCATGAACTATTGATGCAACCTTTTGTTTTTCGGGATTTTTTGCTCCTAACATGTTGGCACCTCAGTTTCCTTTGCATTTTTTTTTATTTAAAAAAAAAAATTACTTCAATCCTCCTTTGTATCCGACATCTCTGGTGGGATTTGGTTAGTGCGAGTCACATCTTTGATCATGTTTTCCTTCATCCGCAGACAGAAACCAAGGAAAAGTCCTGTTAGAGTTTTGACATAAACATTATAATGAGGGTTTCACACATGGTTGAAACATCCGAAAATCTTTAGTACGAGTTCTGCACCAATTAATCTATCCTCAAAGAAACTCTAGTGCACTTTAGCACTTCCTTTTCCTCAAAGAATTATGGCTAAGAGAACAGAAAACAAGATGATGTAGGGAAATGAAACACCTTAATCATCTCTTCAATAGTGTTGTTTTAGGAAATGCTTTGAAGGTACGAACTGCATTCAAGTCAAGCAACCATATATCGAACTTCATTTATAGCATTCATGGTTTGACAAGCCGGTTGTGAGTCACGCTTTTAAGATATAACCCGAGGCGTAAACCGTTACCAGTGCGGCGCTTTACAAATGTATCTTATCCACTTCTGTTTTTAATCACCTCCCTATCTGTACAGACTTATTAAAATCCCATTTCGAGCAGTCTTATCCTCATCTGACCTCTAGCACCCTGCGTTGTCGTTTGGGCGGTGAGTGCACATTTACAGCTGCCGTGCGCCCATTGATATTTCGCCCTCGGATCATCAAAACCCACGCTCTGTTCACAGCGGTGTAGGGTGACACTTCCCCACCGGGCTTGAAAGTCCATCTCAAGACCCTTTGAACTGAGCCTCTGGGTACTGGAAAGCAGGTAACATTCATAATAGCTCCCTTGTGTGAGGCCGGTGGTCCCGACAGCCTGGGAATCGATTAAAAGCCTTTACGGCCCCCTCTTCCTCTCCTAGGATGGCCTAGCGGCTCACCATGCAAGCTAATCCTCTAAGAATGCACAGGTAAGTCAGAGGGGTCTATTGTTGTAGTTTTTTTGAAATACCATTTTTACCGCTCACGAAGCAGCCGTCGTGCTGTGCGTTGGGAGTATAGACTGATCACGTTCGTATAAACGGGAATTACATATTTTCTAAATGTGACCTTTCTCTGTCTTTTCTCTCAGGATTGTTCATTGTTGAGCCGTTTTGTTTGATCTACCTGAGAAAGCTCAAGCATGGCACAGCCATCTGTTCCCAGACCGATAGGCCTGCCTGTTGTTGGAGGATTGGTCTCTTTGCTCCACCTGCGTTTGGTGAGAGAAGGGGAATTTGCCTCATTGCCCCACCCGTGTTTGGAGAAAAAAGGATACATTGCTCAGAAAAGCCCAAAGGAATTTTGGCCAAAGGAGTTGCAGTGGCACACACATGTACATACATTTTCGCAAACATACTTCCTCATGTATATACATATATGTGTGTGTGTGTGTGTGGCTGTCACAAAACTTGATTCTGAACTATTCATTTAGTTCAGTGAAGGACTTTTCATTAGAAGAAGATTGTTTGTGAATCAGACTACACTGATCAAGCTGATTCAGTAAAAAGAATCAGCTCACAAGAGTCATTAGTTTGTGAAACAGTCTACCCTGATCTGTAATAGTACTGATTTATTTAAAAGAATCAGTTTGTAAAAATCATTATTTTGTGAATCAGACTATACTGATCGTGTTGTCGGTTACTGATTCATTAAAAATACTCACCTCATACGAGTCATTTGTTCATGGATCAGGCTACACAAACAACAGTGTATATTGCTGATTTAATAAAAAGAAACAACTCATGACATTCCTTCATTTATGAACCATGGAATTTGAGATGAGTTCTTATACTGTGATGTTCACATTTAAAACCTTTTCACACATATTATAAAGCATACACACAAGATGTAGAATAACATGCTTTTATTAAAAATCTATCAATACAAAATTGGCTATTAGTTGTAACACTATTTTGTAGACCCAACAAATTCCATCAATCTATATAGGTTTTTCTGTATTGTTTATCCTTTTTTTTTTTTCTATGATCTCTTCACATCTGTTACCTCTTTGATGTCCAGTGTTTGGATGGAGGAAGTCTGATGTACCAGTGCTTCCCAAACCTCAAGCTGTTCCTCTTGAAAACTTTATAGATGTGTCTCTAGACCTCTAGCTTTTGTTCACACAGTGTTTCTGTGAATCTTAAATTCCTCCATTAATCTGAGAAAGAAAGCTGTCCTGACCTCTCCGTGGAGGCAGAGGAGAATGCCGTCTCCTCTCCAGGTTTCTGTCACTGTTATAAATATCTGTAATCAACAGCTCAGCTGGCTTTGTCAAACTCACTAATTGCTTTAAGCAACCAAAACACCAATTTGGAGAAGTTTTCCAGAAGGTTGATTATGTTGTAAAGACGGTGTGTCTTTAAAGATGGCCTTTAAAGTCAACACGGACCCCATTTACTTTCTGAACACGGTCCTAGTACTATATTTATCAGTGTATGTTGTTCTAAAGAAGAATATTTGTGAAATTTTACCAACTTAGAGCTGCCAATTTCATCAATTATTTTAAGTGCACACATGACCTTGGTGCTCCTCACGCAACACTCTGATGTTTTAGCTACATGTTATACTGAGATACAGATAATAGTCAACTGAGTAATGTTAGTTAATGTACTGATTAGATTCGAAAAGTGTTACCTTTGGGATAAAATCAAGTACATGTTTTGTCAAACACCCTGTTGCAATAATGTCCTGCAGGGATGATGTATTTTTATAGGTCTACCCAGTAGTTAGCATCACCCTGATTCCCTCAACAAAAACCCAGTAGGATTTTTGCACTGGCTTTTGGATTATTGCAGAAAATAAGCTCTGTGGCCAACAAAAGATTATGATCCTTACATGTTATTCATCATGATAATCTTGAAAACTGAACTTTGACGGACTTTGAAGCCTAAATACCACGCAGTAAACCCTAAACGTAGACTATAAATGAACTACACCACAGTCGCATGACTTCAACATCACCATCACTGATTATAAACTCAACAAGGCTGTGAAATCGACTTGCGAGTTGATGACTTTTCCTGTTTGGTTAGATGACGTTTAACGTTGCCGAAAACCTCTATAGTCCCAATTAGCCACTGTTAGCAACTGCCTTTTTCAAGACAAGGGAGTATTACTGATATTGTTGAGTAAAGCATGAAAACATATTGAGCTTGTATCAACCATAGACCTTATTGAAGGCATTTATGCTAACTTGTTTCTGGGTTTTGGCCTACAAAAATACATAATCCACTCTATACAACACACCACATTACGGAAGTCAAATGAGTGCGGATGCATTTTCACGTTGACTTGAAAAAGGAAATATTAGATCTAAAATTCAAATGGCATATTATTAATTGAAAGCACAATTTCTGTCAATGTACATGAAAATGGAGCAGTTGAAAAAGTTGAAAAACGGTGGACGTGTGAATTGTACTTGGCTTGTTTGGCTATCAATACACTCATTATACAGTTTTCATACATCGATCACTTCGACATGCAATCGCAAAACAAAGTAAACTTGCTCTGTGCCATTTTAGATCAAAGAAAAACAGATCCAGCACTATTGATTTCAATGTGGTTATTGTGGTATAGTTTGTCGGATAACAGCTCTCCACAGTCGGAAAATCTGCTGGCACTTTTTTCCTTTTTGTTCTCCACTGTGGGAGCTTGAAGACAAGATTGCATCAATAACAACAACAACAGCGTCATTTAGACTTTCCAAACAAAGCCTATACCTACAACACCATGCATCTCTCGCGCTGTCCCACGGTTTGGTGGAGAACTTTGATGGCTCATTCGTTTTAATTTGGGGGCCTCGGGCAAAGGGAGACAATGTAATTGCTACATCGTTTCAAAGGGCGACGTGCAATCCAAGACTTGTTCGAGAGACACCAACAGGGCGTTTATAGGGTAAAGACGACTGATTCCTGCACCAGACAGCCATGGATACTGTATATTCCCACTTTAATATCACTCTGCTTTGTTTTCGTCTTGTAGGAAGCCCTTGGAAACTCACCAAGGGCTACAATTATTCATTGTAGTAGGTATTTATAGATGCTCTCCTGATAGGGGAGTAAACAGGACGGGCTGAGCACTGATTAAAACATAGCCCAAAGTTGGCTCGCCTCAGGGCTTCGGAGAGGCAATAGAGCATCTCTATCCGGCCAATTGGAGTGGACGCATATGAAATCCCGTTAGTGATGTGCAGTGAGGGGGAGCCAGAGGGTTCGGCATGCGTTACGTGACTGGAATGGACCAACGTGCGCGTTAGTCAACTTTAGACAGTTGCAGAAAGCTCTTCTCTTCATTAGAGCTGAGTGGACATTCCAGCAAACAGGGAACTTCTCCAAAACCCAAAGATATCATATTTGTCTTGGAGAATTATAACTCTCTTCGAGAAAGTTTATTATCTAGTAGGCGCGCTCAAGAGGAGTGAGATGAAGGAAAAGTACCGCAATGAAAATGATGTATGGGACTTCAATCTGGGAGCTGAGCGATACATCACTCTCAAGCTGTGCTCCTCAAAGCTCTTTTAATGAAGTGCACAGAGAAATCACAGCCAGATCTAATAGATTCAGGAGGAAATAAGTCTTGCTGTCTTCACAAATATGAGGAGGCACGATGCTGTTTTGTTGCTTAGTATTAGTTCGTAAAAGAGCTATTAAACAGGTAGCAGCAAGTGGCCGTCAAGTGTCGTTTCGACCCAACAGACGCGCTGAGGATGCTGCAGTTGATTGATGTTGTGTCATTATTGGTTTGCTCAAGGTAAACTTCCAGTTCTGCTTAAAATTTTAAGTACACACGTCACATCCAACAATGAATGGATGTGACCTCATACTCCTGACAGCATTTGTTATTGAGGGCAAACTGCTTTTTTCTGTAAACAAAAATATTTTAGATATGTTTTATACTGCCTCTATAATTCCACATGAAAAGCAAAAAAGAAAAATACATAAATTTAGCATATAAGCCTATTTCATGACCACTACAATTTCTTTACATTGCGACGATTAAACACGTCTCATTTACTGTAATACATTCAGACTTTAACTAGATTTTTTTTTTAATTCTCATTATTCTCAAATGTGATTACTGAAAAAGTGTCGATTTAGTTTTTTATTTATCTATAAATTTGAATTAAAACAATAAATATTTATTTATATATTAATTTATTATATATATATATATATATATATATATATATATATATATAATTTAATGTTGGTTAATATAATAGTGATTAGATTCAATACCTTTGGGATAAAATCAAGTAAATTTTTTGTCAATAATGTCCTGCAGTGACGATGTGTTTTATTTTATTAAGTTAGCATCTCCCTGGTTCCTTCAACTAAAACCCAGTAGGATTTTTCCACTGGCTTTTGGATTATTGCAGAAAATAAGCTCTGTGGCCAACAACAGTTTATGATGTTATTGAAATAAGTGTGAAAATATATTGAGCTTGTATTAACCACAGACCTTATTTAAGGCATTTAATCAAAAATCCAATTAAAAAAAAAAACCCACTGACTTCAGGATGATGAAACCGCAAGTGCTAAAATGCTAACTTGTTTCTGGGTTTTGGTCTACAAAAATACATAATCCTTGCAGCACTCTATACAATACACCACATTACGGAAGTCGAATGAGTGCAAATGCATTTTCATTTTGACTGAAATTCCTGTGTACATGAAGATTAAGCTGTTTGAATAGTTAATGTGCAGTTATTCAAAAACTGTGGATGTCTAAATTGTACTTCACTTGTTTGGCTATTAATACACTCATTATACAGGTTTCATACATCGATTTCTTTTTTTTTTTTTTTTTATAAATGCACTTAATTGCCATGAAAATAATCGCAATGTAAAATATATATATATATATATATATATATATATATATATATATATATATATATATATATATATATATATATATAGATAGATAGATAGATAGATAGATAGATTTTTTTTTTTTTATACGACCCGGGCATGTTCTTGAGAAAGTTGTGAGATGCATCTAATTAACATTAGGATGCACACTATCTGAACTCTATTTTTCATGCAGCACAACCCACATGAACTATTTTTCAACTCTGAAACATCAAAGACGCTACTTGATTTCAAGCTCGGAAACATTTCTGAGCGCTGTCAGAAAGGACAAACATCACTCACGCTGCGACGTGACAAACATCTCACTCATTTCATTGTATATTTAGCATCCTGCTCATCAATTTCAGATTGAGTAAGTGCCTGTGATATGTGTTTTAATTTCTGTGAATTAGCATCTGGCTGGGGCACACATGTACGGGGGCCGTTTGAAGAGATGCCCAGTACGGTAGTGCATGAGGTCTGACGGGCCTTTATTTTTTTTTATTTTTTTGACAGCGAACAGGGACTCTCTGAAATGCAAATGTGGCCAAGAGAGAGATGATGGCCATCCGACACGGATGCACATTTTGACATTTAAATGGCAGACGCTGTGACAGAGGTCATTGGCTTGCTGACAGTGACATCACATGACCTCTAATCACCCCTCTGTATCCAATATTCCGCTCATCTCCTGCCTGTTAAGTTGAAGATTGAAGTGTCACGCTGCTTATATTGGTGGATTAGTTGGAGCTTGAGTGGGAAACAACAACGAGGAAATTACAAGACCTGTAAAGGTGCCGCCTTTATTGGGACAAGTGTGACATATCGTAGAGGTCCTCGCGTGTTTTTTCCCTTAATAAAGCACTTGACATAATCTAATTAATCCCAGAATTAATATATACAGGAAATGGCGGCGCTTTAATGGCACATTAAAATGCAACTTGTCAGCATATTACACACGGTTAATTTCAATTTGTTGCAATACTTTCAAGCAGCCGAGAATAAAAGCTCAACCTCCACGCGAACTCAACGGTGCCATTTTATCTTTCGCCAGACGTAATGACAGTTTAATTGTCTGGGTAAACAACCCGCTCAGTTCGATGACTCATGACACCTTGAATACTTGAAGGTTTTGCAGCCTTTTTTTGAAAATCCCTGACTGACTTCTTGTATTTCCGTCTTATTTAAACTGAGAAAAAGCAATTAATTGAGAAGAGGGCTGACACCAGCCTTGCTGAAATTGTTTATTTATCTGGAGACAGATCCGACAAACGCAATGCTCATCTATCTATCTATCTATCTATCTATCTATCTATCTATCTATCTATCTATCTATCTATCTATCTATCTATCTATCTATCTATCCATCTATCTATCTATCTGAGGAGCATTTAAAACAGCCAGAGGTTGAAATGGAAGTAGATGTGTAAAATTGAACTATTTAACAGTCTATTTTTTCCATTGACGATAGAGAATTTTTTATTTTTTATTTTTTGCTGTTATGTCGGTGAACATTTCAATTACAAGTGTCTGACACCTTTATTTTGCTCAACACTTAAGAAAAACAACAATCAATGCTTCAGTTTTTGATGCTGCGCGCTCTCTGAACCTCTCAGCTGGTGTGTTGTGTGTTGGCCCTCAGCCTGCTGCGTGTGAAGATCGCGGCCCAGCTGTGATTGAAACGTGTTATAGATCCACGGCAGAGCACAAAGTCCGATCAATACAGACAGTAAGAGGCTACACCTCTGTCTGCCGATCTGACAGAGAGCTCTCGTCTGCGATCCATACTCAACAAGCGAGGAAAACTTCAAGGTTGAAACGCTGCACGAAAAACACGCACGTTCTGCTGCTTTGAAGGACAGACAAAAACTTACAGAAGAGACAGCTGGAAGAATTGTCTCAGGCTGTTGTGGAGAGAAGTCTTCATCTGAAAGATGTTTAAAATAGTGCTTATAACTGTGAAGAAAATGCATTGTTTTTTTTAAAGGTAAACTGCTTACAAAAAATAAAAAAAAAACATGCAATAACTCATCTGACCTAAGATGTATTGCACATAAAATCATTAATTGTTTGATTAATGCTGCAAATGAAGAGTTCAGATGCAAAAGCCTCTAAGTGCCATCTAAAATTTTCTTCTAAAATTAGCATTTTCATCAGGCTCCTATATTTTTGTTTAGTTATTTCACTTGAATTGCATAGAAAAAGACCTATACATTGCCATTAGAACAAATTTCCTGAACCTAAACAAAGGAGCCTGATAAAAATGCTCATTTTAGATGAAAATTTCAGACGGCTTTTGCATCTGAACTCTTCAAATACTACCTGAAATAAATAGATAGATAGATAGATAGATAGATAGATAGATAGATAGATAGATAGATAGATAGATAGATAGATAGATAGATAGATAGATAGATAGATAGATAGATAGATAGATAGATAGATAGATAGATAGATAGATAGATAGATAGATAGATAGATAGATAGATAGATAGATAGATAGATGGATGGTTCTGATGATTAAACCTGAAGATTTTCTCTCTAGACATCTATTTGAGCAGTATGTATGTTGCTTGGTCTGTCTGAGGAATTGAGACGGTTCACCTGAGGATCCTCAGTAATGGTGCTCTTGGGGTTTTATGTTACGGGTCAAATGGTTCTGGAGGGCCCCAAAATTGTAGGGCGTCAAGTGTGCAGGCTGATCCTACTTAGGGAAGCTGGTGTCTTCTCACAGTCTCTGTTGATTTCATTATCACCAGAAAACAGTATTGACTGTCACAAAAGTGTTTATCTCATTGTATAAATAATTCATAGAAATATGATCTAGTTAAGCTGATGCAAAATTTTTACATACCAAGGGAAGAGGACCGTTGAATTTTTGCTAAATGTCAGCAAGCGAACTGTGTGGGTGGCCAGGCATCATAGTTCAGGCTGAAATAAGAAGATATTTGAACAGGGAGTCATCTCACAGAGAACACACCAGAGTAAAATACACCCTGTTTTACACTATCACCTTCAGTCTAAACTATAATAGCCCAGTACAGATATGCCAATACGTTTCAGTCCCTGTTGCTCCTTATGAATCATTGCAGTAGCCCAAAATCATTTACATAAACATCCTATTTGCACATTCTCCTTTGCATATCATATTTAATAAACATACTCGGTCTGTATCTATCATGATAGTTGAAATGTATCATTTCTTTGCCACTAGTGGCACCGAACAGAGTGCTTGAAATGCTTAAAATGGAATGCTTTCCTAGTTTACTGCACAGTATATACTGTATATTGCATACTTTTTTTTTACAAAGAAGGTCTTTAAAGGGGTCACAACATGGATTTTTCATTATTTTAATATGTTCCGGTTTACTTATAATGTTAAAAAAGTTTTTTGCACAAAAAAAAAAACAAATAAATGTGTGGAAAAATGATTATTATCAACCCTCATTCTGACCCTCTCTCTAAAACGACCTGTTTTAAGGGGCATGTCCTTTAAAGGAACACTCCCCCAGAGTTAATAAGTTGAGTTTTACCGTTTTTGAAACCATTCAGCCGATCTCCGGGTCTGGCGATAGCACTTTTAGCATAGCTTAGCATAGATCATTGAATCCGATTAGACCAGTAGCATCGCGTTCAAAAATGACCAAAGAGTTTCGATATTTGTCCTATTTAAAACTCGACTCTTCTGTAGTTATATCGTGTACTAAGATCGGCCGAAAATGAAAAGTTGCGATTTTCTAGGCTGATATGATTAGGAACTATACTCTCATTCCGACTTAATAATCAAGGAACTTTGCTGCCGTAACATGGCCGCGGCAGGCGCAGTGATATTACGCAGCGCCTGAAAGTAGTCCCCAGCTAGGTAACTAGTTATAATATAGCTGGGGACTACTTTCAGGCGCTGCGTAATATCACTGTGCCTGCTGCGGCCATGTTACGGCAGCAAAGTGCTATCGCCAGACCCGGAGATCGGCTGAATGGATTCAAAAATGGTAAAACTCAACTTATTAACTCTGGGGGAGTTGGAGAATGAGCCTATTTCCAAAAAAAGTGGAGTGTTCCTTTAAGGCTTGTCAGTAATCGGCCACTGTTATGATTGGCTAAGGTCATTGCATAGGAAACAGTATTAATGCCCCCTTGATATTGCATGTGAGTGTTTTGATAACAAAATCACAATAAAACAGTCATTTTCAAACAAAGCTCTATGAAATCATTCACTTGTGGTCTGTGATGCGGCTGCAGTCAGATCTAGTATCGCTTCATCTTTCAACAAATGTTTCTTTGTGAACTCTCCATGACACTGTGCCTCGTTTACAAAAAAAAATGCTCCGACCAATCCTCAGACACGATCCAGGGTGCCATTAAAAATAAACTATCCACTTGTTCCTCACGCTGGGGCCCTTCTGATACCTGTACAATGACACAAACAAGCTTTTTAAACCAAACGCGTCAAAGTAAACGTTCTTTCGCTCCATTTGTCCAATTGACAGACTCAAACGCGTGGACTGTGTCAGAAAGCGAACGCACATCTGTGTACTGTGTCCAGTGTAGACAAGATAGTGGCAGTGATTGTAATTTCTATTTGTTTTTGACACAACGCAACACTCGCATTTAGTATGATCACGTGTCAGCTGTTAACGCCAGTGGGCGGGGCCTATGGTAAGAAGAAGACTATTGAATCCTGGCTCAAGGACCTATCCCGATCCCACCCTCCTCTCTCCCTCTCACACTTCGTTCCTGTCTCCTCTACACTGTCCTATTGTAATTTTGCAATTAAATGTTGATAGGAAAAATATATTAAATTAATTATTGAATCTAGAAAGAGATGTTAAACATCACAGTAGATATAACTTCAGGTGAATTATTCACAGGAAAATACGCCACCCAGAAGAGTGTACTATGCATACCAAAAATTTGCATACCATGAACAATATACAAACTATATGAAGCTTATTTCTGCAAAAAAAAAAAAAAAAAAAAATTTAGCTCACAATCAGACTTTTTTCTCACAATTCTGAGAAAAAAAGTCCAAATTGTGAGATCTCTGAGACATATATATATAAAAAAGAGAGAGATAAAAAAAATTGAATGCATGTTTTTTTTTTTTTTTTTTTTTGTGGAAAATATGCATTTATACTATGTACTCCAAAAATAGTAAAACTCTCCACAATTTCCTGCTAAACAGCATATTGCAAGTTGGTCCCACCTGAAAATTATGCCATTGGTTGAGCCAGAAGTTAACATGTCAGGCATGTTCAGAAAGTCACGGTATAGGAGATATTCAGAATTAAGTAAGAATAACTAATGAGAAACAGCCTGTTAAAATGCAACATTTATAATTCTGTTTAGCAAGACCATAGATGCCGTTAAAAACGATGGAAAACCTTGAGCTGGAGTGCTGGAAAATGCATTTTAATGTGTTTCCCATCACATTCATCCTTGAATTCACAGCTTGAGATGAAGATGAAGGGATGCCAGACATCAGCATCTACAGTGACCTCTATTGGCGGAGGCTGCAATAGGACTCCATTAATGTCCGCTCATCTGTCAGAAAACTAAGATGTCAAATACGATTACATCAAACACCAAACATCTCTATCATTCTCAGGTGGACAGAGAGCAATAGAGATTTAGAGTAGGATAGCAACAGAGAGCAAGTGTTGCACTGGGTTTCATTCACGCCAGACCGCAGGCTGCATCTAGGGCAAAAAGCTGATGAAAACCGCTTTGCAAACACTGTAATAGACAAATAATTGGGTGGGGACAGACGAGATTGTGAACTTTGTCACCTTTGAAAGGCATCCCTGTTTTTGATCCCAGATCAATATGTGAACATCCTCTGGCAAAAACTCTGACAGGTCAAAGACATGGTAACACATTCAAAATGCACATGCTTTGCATTAAGTATAAAATCAGACAGCCTGATTCTCATAGATGTGGTCAAATATAGTGGAGGAAACTGGATTAGAAGTATTAAAGAAAAAGTTCACGCAAAAAAAAAAAAAAAAATGCTGTAAATTTACTCAACTGCAGGCCATCCAAGATGTAGATTATTTAGTTTCTTCACCAAAACATATTTGAAGAAATGCAGCATTGCATCACTTGCTCACCAATGGATCCTCTGCAGTGGATGGGTGCCGTCAGAATGAGAGCCCAAACAGCTAATAAAAACATCACTATAATCCACAAGTAATCGACTCCACACCTGTCCATCAGTTAACACCTTGTGGTGTGAAAATCTGCATGTTTGTAAGAAACAAATCCCTCGTTAAGACGTGTTTAACATGAAAATGTCAATATTCCATAATAATGCTTTCTCCAGTCCTTTCCCCGTTACCCTCTCACATTAAAACTTGCTTGTAAATGGTGCTTAAACTGTGCATATTCTTCTCTTGATTCAGACAAAAAAAAAAAATCTTCAGTGGAGAAATCAATATTATGGATTATGAACTCAACAGTTTGAAGTTAAAAACATCTCGAATAATTTGTTTCCTGCAAACACACAGATTTTCATTTCACAAGATGTGAATCTATGGACTGGGTGGTGTGGATTACTTGTGGATTATTGTGATGTTTTTCTCAGCTGTTTGGACTCTCATTTTGACGGCACCCATTCACTGCAGAGGATCCATTGGTGGGCAAGTGATCTCCAAAGGCTATCAAACCTTGGATAGCCTGAGGGTAAACTGGGAGTAAATTTTCAGCATTTTTTTTTCTTTTTTGAGTGATATACTCCTTTAATGCAACATCAGAAGATTGTGTTGCACCATTTCACCTTAGGTGTGCACTGGGGAGACTGGATCTAAATGGTTTGCAGGATTCAACCTAAGGTTCCTTTCAGGCAATAACACAGGGGTGCCCAGATCAACCGTCCTACAGATTTCAGTTCCAACCCAGAAAGCCTATAATACCTAGTGAACTCTATATAATAGCAAAGGTGCCCAAATTGTTCAGTACTTCTGCTGGGTCCTTCATGCTTTTTGGGCTAAAACTGCCCACAATTCCGTGCAACACAGATGTGAAAAAGTTTCTCCAAATGTCTCTAAAACAGTTTTTCACCATACAGCAGTTAAAAATGATTCCTTAAATAATGTGGGCTGATACTGTATCTTCAACAAAACCATCGATTAACTACCTTGTAGCTCATTGGTCTGTCTTCAAAGGTTCAACTTATTGTTAAAAATCAATTAGGCTATGGAGAAATGTCTTTCAGAAACCTGATTGTTGCACTCTATAACATAAGATTAGGGCGGGGCTATCTGTTTGTCTGACCAATGGCAGATGGGGGCGAGTTCAGGAAACCTGTCAGAAAACATCATCTAAATTTGGAATATTACTAGCATATATAAATATAGAAGAAATAGTAAGAGTAGTATGCTGATCAAAATTCTGGTTTCACGGTTGGAAGTCCGGTTTGTGGCATTCTATTGCACTTTTCCAAGTAGGACGTTGGAAACCGTTGGAACGCAGCATGAGCACCCCCTGATCTAAAGAAGTTTTATTCAGAGGTCTTAAAAACAGCAGCACTTCTGCGGCATCTTACCGAGCTCATTAAATTTCAGCTGTGTCTATGCGCACGTCTGGTCCGCAACTTGCATTTCTACGAAGCGATGATTATTTAATCAAAAGAAGTCTGTTTCTAAATCAGAGAAAAGCAGCGGAGGCACGCAGTTCGACCCCAAACCCATCTTTCTCCTCATCGGCATTCTTTTTCATCGTACGGTTTGAAGTTTGATGTCTTAATTGAATATGTTTACAGAGAAGCAGGCTTCCTTCAATCTGCCAGCAACTGGGTTACCCTGTTTAACAGAAGAGGCTGCGTCCTCTGGTTCACCCCGAAATCTCTCTCTCTTTCCCTCTCTCGCTGGCTGCCTGTTCCCGCTTTGATCCTTCTCTGCAGACACCAGAAGAGATGACAGCTTTTCGGCGAGTGTGCGCCACTGAGGAGGAGAAAAAAAACGAGAGACTTTTTCAAATTTTTATCACCAGGTCACATGTAATGCATCACACACGCTTCTTGATAGGTTATGAATGTCTAGGACCTGCTGAGAACGGGCGACACACTTCACTCACATGTGCCCATGCAAACACACACCCCTGACACCCTGGTGTTGGGCGGCGACAGCTGACACAACCTGACATGTCACATTATTGTTTGGATTCGAGAACATAAAGCAGATTTCCCCAACAGGTGGCTGATGTCTATAGAGACAAACAGTTATGACACAATCCACCATGTCTGTTTACTCGCATGAACATATGGAAAGAGCTGCCGCTCATTTGCCTTGCCAAGGCAAACGGCTTAAAATCAACTGACTTACATTATGTAGATTGGGAGCTCTTGAAATGCATCTCAACCAGACAGCTTTATGATATGGGATCAATTTTAGAGGATTTGGCTCTATTAAACAGCGTTTTGTACATATGTAGACTCTACAGATTATGTGTGCTGTCGCTAAGGCAAGCATCACTAATGCTACCGAAAACTGATTTTTTGAAGTTGTAAATAAAGATTACTGGAGTATGTTTTATAAGAAAATACTCTTTCAGTCTTTCTATTGCAAAAGTTCATGTTTAATTCAGTGTTACTTGCCTTTTCTTTGTACTTAATTGTGAAATGTAGCAATTTCTGAGTGAGAGGAGAGGTGTGGTAGGCTATTATTTTTGGAGTGATCACAATTTTCACCTGGTGCATATTAAAACAGCTGAAAAAAAAAGTCTTAAGTCGCTGGGGTATATTTGCAGCAAAAGCCAACAACACATTGTATGGGTCAAAATTATCGATTTTTCTTTTATGCCAAAAATCATTAGGATATTAAGTAAAGATCATGTTCCATGAAGATACTTTGTAAATTTCCTACCGTAAATATATCAAAACTTCATTTTTGATTAGTAATATGCATTGCTAAGGACTTCATTTGGACAACTTCAATGGCGATTTTCTCAATATTTAGATTTTTTTTGCACCCTCAGATTTTCAAATAGTTATATCTCAGCCAATTTTGTTCAATACTTTAACAAGCCATACATAATTTAAAAAGCTTATTTATTCAGCTTTCAGATCATGTATAAATCTCAATTTAAAAAAACTTGATCCTTATGACTGGTTTTGTGGTCCAGGGTCACATATTAGCTTGTATATTAAAACTAAAAAAAAATATATTAAAAACATGAGTTTTGAACAATAAGCTGTAAAGTTCAAAACAAGCAAACCTCTATTTGATGGTCTTTGCATAACCATGACGGGAGAAATACTGAATTAAACTTTGCACAGACAAGATTAGTAAGCGATTTATTCAACTAGCCTTATGCAAACATCAAAATGCAGTGCATTGCCCCATTAACTTCCACTGTATATGCATTAATGTAACCAGCCCACATTTGCTGTATTGAACATTGCATAAACTACCAAACCACAAAGATTACCTTTTTATGTAGTTTTTATGGAGAATATCTCTGTTCGTACTGTGTTTGACCTTTAAGATTTATTTTTTGCACAGACTTAATGGAATCCTTTTTTTAGCAATAGTTTATAAGCCTCATTTTTTCAGTTGACTATTAGAAATGAACATTCTAAAGATTTAATAATTTAAAGATTTTATCTAGCTGTGTGGAAGTTTTTAAACCCTTCAATACGGCTTAAGAATTCCTTAAAACATCTCTCTTGGAAGTTTCAAAGGCATTAGCATTGAATATATTCTAGCTTTAAAATGCCTTCTGGCGGAGGAGAATGTTTCATCCCGGAACGTCTTTGTTCTAATTTAAATAAGTTGCTTTGCGGGGCGTTAAAGCTCTGAGGCCCCTAATTTTTCAGCCATTCCTTGTCGTTGGTTTCAAAGTCCTACTTCAAGCCATCTGGAGTTTACTGCAGATTAAAACTCAGCGTTGCTTCCTGTAAAATGTTAGAGAACGTTTTGGGGTGGATCACGGAAACTAATTATTTTCAGGATTAAAGAGAAACAAAGCAATGGTTCTTTGTGGGGCTTCATGCTATACACGTTCAGTGACTTGGTGTGAAAAAATATCTGGGTTATATCTATATATAAAAGGGCACATTTGGATTTAAAATCTCATTCTAAAATTTTTTAAATATCATTCCCACCACTAATTCAAATTCTGTGGTGGAAATGACATGTTAAACATTTTTGATAACATCTTTCTCTTACTAAGAGTAATTGATAGTTAACTTATTTACACATTAACACATTTTTTGCATAAGCTTATTGAAAATGACACCATAAAATAAAATAAAAGGTACACTACATTTGCAACTCATATTAAGAAGGGTATAACGACCTATTTGATTCTTTAATTTGGTATACTTCAATAAAAAAGACATTATTACTTTTTCCCGCCGTCCTCTCGCTGCGAGTCTCCTCTCATTTTTCTGCAGGGCTCTTGTTCAAGAATAGTCTGCCTGCGATTGTAAATAAGTACGTTTTAAAATTCAAAATCCCTAGACTGGGTTCTCGCTGCGTGTTTGTGTGTAAAACAGGCTGCGGGGAGCTGAGATCTATTTGAATAAACTCCCCACAGCACTGACTGAAGTGTGCTATCAGAGGTTCAGCGATGGGACACAGCTGCATCTGGACTCCTGGATGTTTCAGGATGGAGATGCTGTTTAACGCTGTGGCGAGAGAAAATGCCTGCTCTTTTAAATGCAACCCGCACCTGAACCTTCACCTGCTAAACAACCTGACACAGTCAGCATCTTTAAACGCAGAGCGACACCCACAACTGCGTGGACTCAGTGGGTGCCTCTGATGTGCATTAGCCTCCAGCATGAATTTGCATGTTGGTCAAGGAAGGTTCATGCTAGAAAGTATTAGTTTGGGGCTGGTCTAGCAAAAAATGTCCCGGGTTCAATACAAGCTAAAATCTATGGCGTGCACTTACAGTAATGCACTTACAATGGAAGTCCAGGCACTACATTCAAATAAACGAGTTTCATAGGTTTTGCCACAGGACCTAAAAGAGTAGTGCAATGGGTGCCATTAGAATGATTAAAAAATAAATAAATTCACAATAATCCACAAGTAATCCACACAACTCCAGTCCATCTATTAACGTCTCGTGAAGTGAAAAGCTGCATGTTTAGAAGAAACAAACCCATCATTAAGACCTTTTTTAACTTGCTGCTTCCAGCTAAAATACAAGTCATCGATCCATTACATTGCTTTCTCCTGTATGAGTCATCAAGTCTGAATCAGGAGAGAAATATGCATAGATCATGCACCATGTACAGTCCAACACAGCTCTAAACAAATATGTTGGTGGACTTTTTCACTGGAGGAGTTATTATCGGCTTATTTTGGCCAGAAGTGATAGTTTAAAGTTAAAATAATTTAATGACTGATTTGTTCAATATGCAGCAAGACATTAACTGATGGACTGGAGTGGATTATTGTGATGTTTTTATCAGCTGTTTGGACTCTCATTCTGACGGCACCCATTCACTGCAGAGGCTTCATTGGTGAGCAAGTCATGCAATGTCACTTTTCTCCAAATCTTTTCCGATGAACAAAAAAAAAAAAAAAAAAAACCTCAGGTCAGAGTAAATTTTCAGCTATTTCACATTAAACATGAGATTAGCATTATAAACAACACTTACTAACCCTGTTTGTGCAATTCAACTCCTTTCATGACCATATAAACCCTTTAGCTTAACCCTATGTTACCCCGATGCTATTTCATCCACGTATAACAGTATAACTTAAGAACAAAATTAAATAACTTCAATTTCATAAACTTCACAGTATCCTTGGTGTCTGTATTTTATGACCTGAATTTCTGTGTGAAGTGGTTCAAAAAATGTAGAATATGCACTTACATGACATTAATACATTAATTTCCAAAGAACAAAACAACCTTTTATATTGTATAAAGTGTACAGCTCTGAATTTGCATGAAATACCTACATACAGCTGCAAAAAGTATCTGTACAATTAAGAACGCGTGAATGTCACTGCCTCATATAGCAAAATATAAAACCACTTATTCGCAAAATATTTTGCATGAAACCTTTCTTTAAAATAAATGGCTCTTGGTTTGATATTTTGTGCTGTAGAGTACAATAAATACACTGACATGCATGGCTTAAGCACAGATATATTTTGTAGTCAGGTAAACAGACTATAGCAGATGACTATATACAGAACCCACACACAGAAATTACACAGTCAAGACAGTTTTAATATAATCACAGTGGTTTTGCACATTAACTCGCTTGAAGAACACACAGAAACACTCCATAACAGCTCTATTATTAAAATATCCATATCTCTGTACAAAACTAGATTATAATTTCTACACAAATCATATCATAGCAGTGCCATACTGCCCTCTTGTGTCTTTTTATTAGCCTTGCAACTGTAGAGTTGCAATGGACAAGCTACTATCAGTTATTGGCTTTTTGCTGGGGGCATTTTAAAAATTGTCACTAAAGTATAAAGATGTAACATGTTTCCATTCAAAGCATTAGCGCAAAAGGTATGAGATCCCTACCTGAATGCATCTTAGTAAATATATCCAGGTGACATTTCACCCTAAAACAAAAAAGGCAAAACACACGTGTTTATTATAATCAAAATTATAATTTGCATTAAGAAAATTAAGCCTATTTGAGAACAATTTGTGGCATTTTCATCTACATGATTTTCTTACTTTTTTAGACAGATTTAATTAGTAACTTTAACAAAATACAATCTTCTCAAATACCATTCTAAACAATTGATTGTATTAATATTAGTAGTAGTAGTAGTATTTTCTTTGGTTTATTTATTTCTCACAATGCAAAAAAAAAAAAAAAGGTCCTACAAACATTCTTGGTTGGAAAAAAACTTTATTTTATATTTATACTTATATTTATTTCTTTGGATTTTGAGAGGGCAGGATAGGACAGGTTTTGTGAGATTTTGTATGATTCACCAACATTAAAATTGAATTTTTTACCAGATTAAATGAATTTTAGGATTCTAAGCACCTTAACAGCAGCTAGTGATTTAATTGCCCTCCACTGTACTTTGCCCATGAGCTGTGAGCAAATACAAGTTTATACATGTGGGCCCCACATCTGTATGGCGTTATAGCCTGCGTGAGCATTTTTTTGCACATGTCCTACTTTTTGTGACAGCAAAGATGTGATTTCTGTGTGCACTCCAGGGAGAAAAGTGAGTGGTTGCTGTGGCAACAGATGACATGCATCCAAATAAACAAAAACAATATGAGACGACTGACCCTTGATAGTAGCAGATTTCTTTCTCAGAAACTCATACAGAGATGCTTTGGAAGATTAGAGAAGGCTAAAGGAATGCAAACACTGATGGATGGGCAACTAAATAAATAAATAAAAGGGATGAGAATCATACCTGGTTGCCATGGAGACGTACCTTCTCCTCACTTCAATAACTGCTGAGCGGAGAGGATTCCAGAGTCTGCAGCGAAAGACTGGGGGAATAAAGAGTAAGAAATCCTTTCCCCTGGAACAGAAATACAGAGAAATACACAGTCACTGCATTTCATGTATGCATAAAAATCCTTTGAAATGACATGTTAGATACATTGCTTATGCTGGAATACAGATGCCTTGCAGTCATGTGACTCTGGAGACTGAATATCAAGCAGCCTGCATTGCTATTCACATTCATTTCCATCAAAATAGCAAGGGTGAATGTTTTAAAGCTTTTATAACATAAACACAAATGAAGGTCAACATTAAAGTAATAGCTACATTATAAAATTTGCGATAACATTTTTTCTTGAGGGACGTTTTAGGGTAAAAGTCAGCTAAAATCAATACTTTGTGGGTCTTAAACCTTTCTAAACCCCTACTTTTCTATGCTTTCAAACCACATATTAATTTACGCAAACATAATTTCAGAGAAAAAAATTAAACAAACTAAGATCATTTCTGAGCCATAATGTCAACTGAACAAACAAAACAAAGCAAACAAAGCTGAGGGTAGATGGTCTGGACACATTAGAATAGGTTTGATTACAGCATTTTTTTTTTTTTTTTCTTACTGAAAATATGGGAGTAAAGTATCCAAACATTCACATGATTTCTCATTAAAATAATAATGAACATTATTAACATTCTTCTCATATAAATTCAAATGATGAAATATATGATATCAGGGTTAAACAATATTAGGCCTGTTTACTGTTAGCATTACTATGTTTTGCTATCATTATATTTGCAGAAATAATCTATTTAAAATCCCATTTTAGGCCAGTATCCAGAAAAAAATGAATACTTTGGGGGTTTTGAACCTTCTGGTGTGCGCTCTACATTATATAAAGCGCTGATTCATTTATATAAACTTAATTTCAAACGAAACAAGCAACACAAAGTTGTTCTACACTTAAACTGGGACATCTTGCATATCGTAAGGGCCTCTTTTTGTTTCTGAGCCATGCTGTTCAACCTATCCGCAAGCGAGGGGGAGGGTAATTGCTTTGGAGACCCTTTGTTTGATCGACAGCCGCGAAACCCAATCCCAAATCAAACATTCGTTCAAACTGACCAATAGCGTCGCTCTCTGGGCAAATCCAGCCGAGCGGGCGGAGTTTAAACAAAAATGCCCGCCCACCATCCAATCGTTAGGTTGCGCGAAGGCTGCAGTTTCAGTTTGTTTTATTCACCATTTTGAGTAGCTGAAGGTAAAATTTAAACTAAATACTTTCGTAGAGCAGGAGTATTTCCCGCATTGTTTAATTTTTACCGCAGGGAGAGGGCGTTGGTTTTGCGACGTCACCTTTAGCCCTCTTGTGTTTTAAAATACCACATTTCGTCTGCATTTTCCCTGCTTTTCTTTTGCTCTTTCACAATTTTAACCTCTACAGTATTCCTGCAAAATGGCAAGACCAGTGAGGTACGTGGGTTTCCATTCGTCCTGCTGATGGCTGCTGCATGCACACTGAGTCCTGGGCTTCACGCATGTGCCAGGCATCCTTAGCTTCTTGTTTAGAGCTCGATTTTGTAACGTTTTTGCTCATTCGTGCACGCATTTTGCTCGTTGTCTCTCTCCCAGTGGCGGAGGACTGTCTCTCTTATATTTATGGCTAGATCTCGCACGTTTCTAACGTGCATCAAGCAGGATTCTGCAATCTGATGTTCCTGGTGCATCACCTACCTACATTTCAGAATATATTTGTTGTGTAAGAAGCACTCAAAGGCTTCATGTTTCCTTGTAAGCCAGTGAGAATATGGCTTCCCATTCATCCTCGCCAAAGCTTCAGGAGGGGTAATAAAACCCCACTGAAGGTGCTCATTGGCCCACTAGAGTGATTTTGTAACCTGTTATGCGCACATATTTGCGCAAATAACTCAGTGATGCAGAAACAATAGATTGCGAAAGCCAGTTGGTGATTTTTGGGGAGGGAAGCGCGTTTTGAGGGATTTTTTGATAGCGGTAAATTAACACGACGCGGGTGACGTCAGAGGGGGGCGGGGTGGTTAAGAGCGACCACACCTCCCCGTTTGGTATTATGTGCACAAAATTTGATATTCACTGCACATTTGGAGTTCAGATGGCAACAGCAGATTAGTATATATGGCTGTGTCATTTTTACCCACAAAAGGTGAAAAAATATGAGAAATATCGCACGCATTCATCATGGATCGACTATAAAATGGTCTCGCGCTGCCCTCACAAACATCCCCCACAGGCGAAAGATCCTGTTTTTACAATAAAACTTGTATAAGTATTATTATTAATGCATAAAGACAGAGATTCTGAAAAGAGTCTGACAGTATTCACTGTTGTTGCTAATAAACATGAGGCATTTCCTCCGAAATTGGAAATTGGCAAGCTTAATAATTATTATGTTTTGGATGAAAATGAAAGAACTCCTGCGCAATTTTCAGATTTTAGCGTTAAAAATATATTATAATATCATGTGCTCTCTGAACTGACTGTTAAGTGTGCTGTGAAAAATTGTGTGTTTCATTTATAAAATTTACTGGTGGAAAGTATTTCTGCATTATTTTTCCTACCAATTTTATTTTTTTGTAAATTACACATCTAATTCAATGTGTTTCTTGCCATTTCTTTCTAATTAGCCTAATTCACTAGCAATTTCTGAGTGTAAAGTATTTCTGCTCTATTTCCCCCCATTTAATTCAATGTGTCACTTATGTGCCATTTCTTTGTAATTATTTGTAAAATTTGGAAATTGTTTCAAGCCATTTTTTCCCCCCAGTGTATTGTAAATTGTAATCCAAAAAGTCTTGTGATCCATCTAATTACTTAAAAGTAACTTGTGGCTCTTCAAGCATCTCAACAATGTGTTGGGCCTGAGTGGTTAAATGGGACAAGACTGCAGTATTAATGAAACCCTCATTGAAATTCTAATTGAGGAACTATTTAACGATCATTAATTCAAGTAAACATAATGAAGCAAGGCATGTTAAATGAGCTTTGGTTTCCTAAAGAAATGCTGACCACCTTCCAATGGTCTGTAAGCCCTTAAAATGTGAATTAATGCCACATGCACCGTTGCATCACAAATGTGTGCTTGGAAACTCTCGTTACAGTATGTTGTCTCTCTTGCAGGAACAGAAAGGTGGTGAATTACTCCCAGTTCAACGAATCTGACGATGCAGGTAATAAACCATCTCTAAAATCCATTGTTTAAGCTCCATGTCAACAGTACTCTTTGTATGTTTACTCAATATTGGCGTATAAGCATTGTGCTGGTCGATTCAAATCTGTTTTAGGTAATCAGTTTGTGCTATTGTGTACTTGCTTCAATCTGCCTTCGTTTTTGCCTCCAGATGAGGACTATGGGAGAGAAAAGGAAACGACTAAGAAGATACGTGCTCCTCCTCGTGAAATCAAGCACAAGAAGTCTAAGAATTCGCAGGAAGACAGGCAAGAATCTGTCTATTTTAACGTTTCAACAAATAGTATCAGAATAATGCATTTTAAATGATTTAATATGTACCAAATGGTACAAACGAGTGAATTTAATCACATGGTTTCACAAGTGCTTGGATCTCTGGGGAACTTGAACCTTTTTGAGATCCATTTTCTCCTTATGACCCATATATGCGGCAGTTAATTATAACTAGGAAATAAATACCACACACTAGGACATTTTCCTTCTAAGATCAAACTACTAACGTACCTTTTCTGTTGTCTTACAGCGAGGATTCAGATGACAAACTCTCCAAATCCAAAAATGATTCTGCAGGTAAGTCTACAGTAGTTTCATCTACAGTAGATGAGTTATTGATTTATTAAAAGATGCTTACTCTCTGATCTTGCGTTTTTACAGATGATTTCGGAAGTGATGAAGACAACGACTTTGGAGAGAAAGAGGAAGACGAAGATGGAGGAAGTGACTACGATGATAAAAAAGCCAAAAAGGGAAAGAAAGGAAAGGTTGAGAAGCCAGGCAAAAAGTCACTGAAGAGGAAACGAGGTGGAGGTGAATCGCGGATCGACCAAAAATGCATTAAACATGAAGCACCAGACATTAAACTATCAGCATAAAGTCTAGTCCTACTTTGGCCAAGAACTGCCTATTAAGACAGAATAAGATCGTGCGATCAATATATAAAACAATCACAGTTTAGGAGTGCACGACCTGAAATCAGATTTGAAAATAGATGCAAATTAAAAGAAGCATAAATGAAAATATGGGTGCATTTGTTGTGCATGACACTTATGATTCCTCTGCAGATGACAGTGATGATGATGATAAAGAGGTGAGCAGGAAACCGAGGCAGGTGAGGCAGGCTGCGTCAAAGGCGGTGTCCAAACAGAGAGAAATCCTTCTGGGAGACGGAGGCAGTGAGGATGAGGAAAAGGACGAGGAAGAGCAGGCATACCTGGACCGTAAGTGTGCTACTTTTTAACTGTTTGTCACTTTGATTAAACATCATTATTAGTATTAACATTGCTTATAGTTGCTAATGATTTTGATCTGGTAAATGATAAAACAAGTGAACAAAAAGCCTTTTTGTCTCTTTTGACTTGAGCCAGTAATTAGACACCCAAATATTACAACTTTCTCTGTTGCAGAAGAGTCAGGCAGTGATGAAGACTTCATGGTTGATGATGATGATGACAGCGACTATGGGCACTCCAAAAAGAAAGGCAAAAAAGTAGTGCCGAAAGGAGGAAGGAGAGTGGAGAAGAAGGACAAGAAATCCCCTAAACCCCGACTAAAGGCCACAGGTAACCACTGTGAGAGATTTTATAAAGGAGAGCAGCTTGGACCGTCTTCAAAATATCTCATTTTGTGTTTCAAGGAACAAAGAACATCATTCGGGATCGAAATGATCTGTAAAGGATGTTAGTATAAAATAATGATTTTTGGGTCAACTGTAGTCACGTGTTGCTTAAAAAGGTTGTTTGGCCTGAGGCTATTGAATGTGAACATGCCAAGAAAAGACCTTAGGCAGAAAAATTTTGAAGTTTGATGAAATATACTGCGGTAATACTGTACCCACGAGGTATAGGTCAGTGAGATTATTTTAATGTTTTTGAAAAAAAGAAGACTTATGCAAAATATGCCTCCAGAAACTGTAATATTATGAAATAAGTACTATTTAAAATAACAGTTCTGTTTAATATATGTGCAAATGTAATATATTTGTATTTACTGTAGTGTTCAGTGTCATGATCCTTCAGAAATCATTCTCGATTGCTGATTTGATGCACAAGAAATATTTCTTATCATGATCAATATTTGCAACAATTGCTGCTGCTTAGTTTTTTTCACAATTTTTTGATATAGTTCAAAAGAACAGCATTTATTTGAAATCGAAATCTTTTGTAGCTTAATGAAACTCTTAATGACCCCAAACTTTCTAAACGTTATGTTTGTTTGTCCCTCAGTGAACCCCAGCCCTATGAAAGGCAAAGGGAAAGGTCGCCCGAGTGCGGCTAAAGCAGTGGAGAAATCCTCGCCTAAAGACGACGAGGAACCCGAGAGCCCTCTTGAAGACGAGGAGGAAGAAGAGGTGGAGAAGAAGGAGTCTCCTCCATCCAAAAAGACGAAGGACGAAGCCCCTGAAGATGAGGAAGAAGAGGAGGAAGAGGACGGCTCAGAAGAGGAGGCTCCATCCGGGGAAGACTAGCCATGTTACTAATGTTGTCCCTTTCTTCTATTTCCCTTTACACTCTTTCCTTTTTTGCTTTTTTTTGGGGGATTTGTTTGCTTTTCAGATTTTTTTTTCAGTGTCTGTTGTGGCCTGGCTCAACGGTTTGAACTTTTTTTTTTTTTTTTTTTTTTTTTAAGCCTATAATTTCCATAACGCGAAGGACATTTTCCCACAACTTGTGAGCGTATATATCTATATATATTATTGAGTAAAATGTGTCTGAGTCTGTTTATTTATGGGTATATAATCTTGAGGGAAGCCCATCGTTCCAACCAAGTAGCGCCGCTGCTCGCCCAGGGTAATCACATGACCGAATTCTCCAAAAATGCTTTTGCTCATTCATTTCCGTAACATGTATAAAGCGTAGCGTTCACTCTGCATTGTTGCGACCGATGGTCATCATTCATGAAATGAATTGCTGCGTAAAATGTTCGTAAAACCATTCTTGCGTAAAGTATCGCAACTAAGGGCCTCACTCAAAAACAAAAGCGTAAACGCAATTGTTTACAAACTGTTACAGCCAATTAGATTGTGCTTGTATTTAATAAACGAGGACCAAATTGTTGCGTTCAGTTTGTTCGCAAAACCGTATTTGCGAAACTTACCACAAAATGCAGCAGTTTACCTACGAATAGTTTTGCGAAGTTCTACAACAGTGTTTTCTGAATGAGATCCGATGCGTTTGTTGTGTAGTGACTATCTAGAAAGCCATTCGTTAGAAAGTTTCGTAATAGTTGACAGCGTTTGTTTTGATACTAGCGGTCAGGGTCGTGCTTATCCGAGGATTCGTTTTGTATTTATTCAACATGCGCTTGCAGCTCTTTACATGTTGATCATCAGCTGAGGATTGAGAAACTAATGCTATCTAATGCTCATGTTTTGAGAATTTCTTTCGTCGTGGTACACTTTATCCAGGGTTTGCTATTCAGTTTGTAGTTTTACCTTTTAAATAAACTGTCTCGATTTTTGTAGTTTAAACCATAATGCTGTTACTGTTTCAATAGAATATTCTGGGTTAAAAATGTCAAGTTCTGTTTATGAAATCTGCAGAATTTCCACCGAAAATCTTCAAAGATTTGTACCTCAGTTTGTTGTGCACTTATAATGGAAGGTTTGCTCCCTTGTAAGTGCATGTTTTTGATTTTGAGATATGATTTTGAAATATTTTCTGTGATAATCTGTTCTGCGGATGCTAACCATGGAGCTAAGCTCATTTTGAACCTGGAATATTTCTAGATTCATGCTCATTTCACTCTGAACTCTAATGTGCGTTTGTTTGTTTGTTTTTGCTTTTTTTTTTTTTTCTTTTTTTTTTTCTCGTCCACCAGATCATCTCGTAAAAAGGCTGCAGTACGATTGCTTTCATCTCTTTTCTCAAAAGAGGCGTGCAGCGAGTGTTCTGAGATCGGGCCTTAAAATAGTTAATTGCATGAGAAATGTGAATCTGGAGTCTCGCTCACTGTTTCTGCCTTACAAAACGTTTTTTTTTTTTTTTTTTTTTTGAAATATTGTACCACAAAGCTAAACGTTCAGAAACCGGGACTTGTACCTGTTTTTGTCCGAGATTGTATTGCTGTTGTTGAGGGATCTCTTCAGCCGAGCAAATAATGTTTTAAAGAGTCAAATGTTGTTTTTCTTCAGCCCTGGATCAGATGCGTTTGTGATGTGACAGAGAGGTTTATTTGCACTGTGAGGATGGAGAAGAATTGTACTATTCATACCTTGTGTGTTTGCTCATTAAATATATATTTCTGTTGCTGCTTGTTTTTAATTTCAGACACATACGATGTATATCCCATGATGCATTTCAAGGGGCTTTTCTGTCTACAGCGCATACATGGCATTCTGACTAGGTTCGATCCTTTCTGCCAGGCATCTCTGAATATTTCCCACTCGTGCTGTCTATGAATTGGTTTTTAACCTAGCTGTCCAAAAATGTATGAATGTTTTGTTTTTTTGTGCTTGATTTAATTAAGTTTTTCTTTTGTTTCTTTTTTTTTTCCTTCCTCAGATTTTTTTTTTGTATTGTTTGTTTTTTTAAGAAAAGAAATAAAATGTATCTTCATTTTAATGAGTAACACTCGTACTGGTGTCTTCTTGTGCAAAACATCTCCCTTGGAGTCATTTAAATGTTTTCATTATTCAAAATCAATTGTTTTAACTTAGTCAGTTTTTCTTAAAATGAACAAGAATCAGCAGAAATGTAATGCTTCCTCGGTGAGTTTGCATTTTTGTGTTACTGAAATACATCATCTTAAAGGAATAGTTAACCCAAACATGAGAATTTACTCACCCTTAGGCTGTCCAATATATAGATGAGTTCATTTTTTTTGACAGGAAAGATTTGGAGAAATTTAGCATTCTAAATTTCATAAACCTGGAAGCAATGGTTTAAAAGTTTTGATGGATTTGTTTCCTGCAAACATGCAGATTTTTGTTTCACAATATGTTTTTGAACTGGAGTGGTGTGAATTATTATGTTTTTAACAGCTGTGTGGACTCTCATTCTGACGGCACCCATTCACTGCAGAGAATCCAATGGTGAGCAAGTGATGTGATGCTAAATTTCCCCAAATCTGCTCTAATGAAGAAATAAATTCATTTACATCTTGGATGGCCTGAGGGTGATTATGCTTTCAGAAAATGTCAATTTTTGGGTTAACTATCCCTTTAAGGAAATTCATAGTTGAATCAGTTCTGACAGCACTTTAGAGATCTCAAATGGTGACAGAACTGCATTTCTCTAGAAACTAGCTGAGAAACGATCACATGCATAATGCATACTTGTCTGAATTATCTGAGTATAATGGGGATACTAGTATAATTCTTTATAATATGAATTACAGTAAGATATAGAGTTTAAATATAGCAGGTGCAGGAATATGAAGTGCTTATTTTGCAGTTACTAATAAAACCAACTTGATTTTAGTAGTGCTTATGTTAGTGTGTCATTCTATCTTTGTTTCCATACACATTATAAAGCCGTTAGCAGTCGCGATACTAAATTCTAACACATGATGGCAGTGTTGTCATATACTTCAACGAATGTGCAATGCTAGCCACATTTTTGCATGTTGCAAGTAGATTTTTCTGGTATCCGTACTTTACTTAACTACTACAACTTTCACTCCTTACATTTTCTTATTTTTATTTTTTTTACACTTGAGATTAATCCAAATTCACTTAACATCAGTCGAGTGTTTGAAATAACTTCCTTTTGTGATCTGACATGGTTTCATATCAGAGAATGAGGAAGAAATCACTATAGCCTATTATTCTGTACAGCGATAGAACGATTAACATTCTAAATGTATTTTATTCGTATAAAATACCCAAGATGGCAGATAAATCATATATTGTCACAATCATATGTTAATTGTATTGTCAATGATTTATAATTATAGGCCCTCTGCTAACAGGGTTAAACAAGTGTGTTTGCTTTCTAATTTTCATTTTGTTTGCATTTCAATCAAATTTACAATGTAACTCATCTAAATTTCGTCATTTTTAAAGCATCACAGTAATTTTGCGTTGTTTCAAAGGACAAGAGGCAGAATCACCCGAAAATCTAGGATGTGGCCTAGTGATGGCAAATGGTTATTTTCCATTTTTATTTATTTCTGTCAGCTTGGTCTTTCTCTGCTTGTGTTCTACACGGTTGTTCAGCCTGGATGCATTCATTTGCTAACAAAATTTAAGTTCTTTTGTATTATTATGAGGTCCAGTTACTAGCATGACACAGGTAGTACAGGTAGTTGTAATGGCTATACTTAAGTACACTGTCAGAGCCTACACTTCTTTATTTTAATTTTAGTTAAAAAAAAAAAAAAAGTGTAGTCAATAGTTCAACTTTTACCAGAGTATCTGTACTTCTACTTGAGTGCAGTTTTGTCATCTCTGCTCCTTACTGCAAAAAAGAAACAATAATAATTATCAAAATGTAATTTTACTAACATAGCTCAGTCGACAAAACAACAAATAAATAAATGATTGTAAGTTTCAGTAAAAAGGGAAGTTGAAGGGTGACATAAAAAAAAGGTGTAAAAGAAAGTGTGAAAAATGTCAAGTTAGTCTGCTTGAAAATGAGAAACAAACAAGACTTTTAACCATTAAGTGTTTGCAATTATGTTTTCTGGGTCCAAAAAGCATCTCTTATTTCATGTTTTTCAAATATTTTTAAACAATTTCAAAGTATATATATATATATATATATATATATATATATATATATATATATATATATATATAATTTAGAAAGTTTAAAGTAACAAACAGTGCTACACTACTCAGCAGTTCAAATAATCAAATGTAAATTCATAATTAATAAAAGTATCATAAATGTAAAAGTGTGACTCTGTAAATGTGAAACAACTGCTCCAACGTGTGACAAACAGAAACTTCTTTCTAATAGCTCAGATTACTTTGTTTTACTAACAAGGTGTTGAAATTTGACATACAACCCGAATTCGGGAAATGTTGGGAAGCTTTTAAATTTGAATAAAATGAAAACTAAAAGACTTTCAAATCACATGAGACTGTAAATATTGCGCCATTGACTTTAGACTAGGTTTGAGTTGGTCTATGGCGCAGTCTATTTTCAGTTCCTCAAAATTTTATCAACGCGCCAACTATGCGCCTGAACACACCTCTTTTCTAGACCAGCAAGTCCATGAACGCACAAATGGGCGCAAATGCGTTATTTAAAGAGCGCATTAGTAGAAAATGTGCCTCGGGGCGGGTCCACAACGCACATTCACTTTGCTTATTACACACAGGAACGCGCAGCAGCACACAAACATGCCAAATATTAAAAATTAAAGGATTACAGTGTAAAACAATATTATTGTGTAGGCTACATAAATATAAAAATGTCATACATGTCATATTGGATAGTCATTGTGTGTATCAGAATTAGCCTACACTGTAAAGAATGACCGTGATTTTAACGGTAAACAACTGTGAAAAAGCTACAGTAAAAACCTGTTAAATGGTTAACGGTAAGTTCCCCTAATATATATACGGTGAAAAACTGTAATAGACATTTCAGACAATTTTACAGTGAAATACCGCTTTTGGAAGTAAAAAATTTACATTTGATATTTTTTCTTTGAAATGGTTTCTTCTTAGTTTTTTCTTATCAGTTATGTTTATTAGGGTTGTATGTTACACCTAATGTTGTTAAATTAATGTTTATTGCATATTTCAGTTTAATGAGTCTCACCATGATGGTGTTTAGTGCTTGTGTGAATGACACTGTGCACCTTCTATATATGTTAATATTTAACAGCTGCTTGTAATGGGCTTTGGTTCATCATGTGACTTTCTCATCACCACCTGCATTTGGTGGTTATCAGTGTATTTCAAAGGTACAAAACCGATTTCAGTACTTCAATAGGTTGGTATATTAACATTATATCAGTTAATGAAATTACGGTATTTAGCTGTAAATTTAAGTGTAAACCGTAAAACCTAAAATGTTGCTACCGTATATTTTACGGTAGAATTCCGGCAACCACAGCTGCCAATTTTTTTACCGTAAATTTTATGGGAATTCTTTTTACAGTGTATATAGACAGATAAATAGATAGAAAGACAGACAGACAGACAGACAGACAGACAGGTAGACAGGTAGACAGATAGACAGATAGACAGATAGATAGATAGATAGATAGTTTTCCTGTAGTTTATCCCCTCACAAACGCTCATAGCAAATCTTCACATCCCATTTACTGTAAATAATCCATTAAAGGAAATTACTCTATAACAGCAGGCACACCTGTTGTGATGGACTTAAATGGCTTTAATTCATGACCTGCTGCAGACCCAGCAAGAATGTTGAAGATCGAGTAGAGTGTCTGTGATGTGGCTTTCAGACGTGTGTGTTCTCACAGCTCATCCCGCCCACTTCCTGCTGCGCTCCTGGAACAGCTCCTCAAACTTCTATTGATTTCACTGCACTTTCTACACATTCACATGGGAATCAGTAAAGCCACAAGAGATCACACCACTCTAGCTGACACTTACAGATGGAAATGAAACGCAAGTATCTCAAATGTTGTTGTTGTTGTTGTTGTTTTTTGTAACAGAATATTTGATGATGTGTGGCTGATGATGATGCACTTGTGGCTGTAAAACCATAACTTTATAAAATAGATCACTATCTTTATATTATTGTTGTTTACTATAGTTTTAATTTATTGGTTTTAAATGTCATGTATAACTTGGTAAATATTGATTATTAGTTGTATTCCTTTACAGACCAGTAAAAATAATATTTTTAATCATTTGGTTCAAATTATGTTATTTAAATGTTAAACTGTTTGTTAAATTTATCCTAAAACAGGTGTATTCGTACATACAGAATGTCAATTTAAGAAACAAAAAAATTTCCAGGACCTGAAGTTCCCTGTCAGAGGCAGCATCAGGTAAGATGTGATACGATTCAGTGCTTTTTCATGTCTAAAACCTTTTCATGGCTCAGTTATGTTCAACTCAGGTTATACTTAAGACTTTGTACTCTTAGCTGAGGCAGGAGTCCAGCGTTTATGGTTGACAGCGAAATAAAAGAGTGTCACTCCTAAAAGTTCAATTCAAATGTGTTTGCGCACGTTGCGCCTTCCTTCCCAATAATTTGTCAACGCACTGTGACATGAGGAAATTAGCAGTTATTGTCAGTGAACAAGTAATATTCACAAGAAGGTTCTGAACTTAAGTCATCTCACAGTATTTCTGTACATAATGTAGTCATATTTTAAAGTTATGAATGATGCATTTTTTAAGATATACAATAACATAGAAAAGGTTTGGAGTTAAATTTGTCAATGCTTTTAAAATAAGTATTTTATGCTCACCAAGGTTGCATTTATTTGATTAAAAATATTGAGTTTTAAAAAATAGTTTAAAATACAGTAAAAACAGCAATATGTTGAAAAAAGAAATGCCATAGATAGATAGATAGATAGATAGATAGATAGATAGATAGATAGATAGATAGATAGATAGATAGATAGATAGATAGATAGATATTAGGGGTGTCAACGTTAACGCGTTATGTGATTATTTAATATATAATTTAATGCGTTAATATTTTTTTAATGCAGATTAATCGCTTGATAAGGTTTGACCCCAACTTCTTCCCATCATCGCAGTGCGGAAGGTTATCTATCATTGTGTGTTGAGGGTACAGCACCAGTGTTGCCAGGGTAACGGCACAAGTGGACTATTTTGAAAATACAGTCGCGGGAAAAATTACAGAACCCTGGGTTGCAGTTTTTTGGGCTACTTTTTTAATGTACCGCGGCCGCCCAAAGTGTATGTAGACAAATAAAAATTAAAATAGATCCTTTTACTAATGTATATTATACTTGGAATGTATCCCTGGCAACTTAAGAACGGAGAGGCAGTAACATCATAAACAACTTAAGTTTCAGCAGAGCAGCAAAAATAAACATGACAACAGCCACTATAGATTATATAAGATAATAAACACACGATTATGATAGATATGGTCTGTATGTGATTTTCTTGAGGTGAATGTGTACATCTGAAATGCAAATTGGTGCAGCATATAAAAGGCTATAAATAGCATATTTTAACAACAGTAAATGACCAAATTCCACATGTGATCGCAAAAGGAAGTTATTACAAACACTCGATGGTGGTTTGAAGTGAGTTCTGAGTAAAAGTGTATTATTAATCTCATGAATTGTCTTATGAAGCATGATGCTAATATTAGCTCTAATGCACCTGCAGAAAAGATCCAATTCTTCTTCATAATGCATTTTGTCATAATACTTTACGTAAGGTCGCAAGTAAATGTTTTGTTGTATTTATTTAGAAATACTTCATAATAGTTGGGTAAATGTATACTGGGATTGAAGTGGTGTGGCTTGGTAAATGTTTTATTGCCAGTATAAAGGCTGATAATGGCTGAGTAAAAACAAAAGAATAATGATAACAGAATAATAAGGATTATGTCTCATATCTGGCGGAGGTGTGAAAGGTTGTTTCCTTAAACTAGTTTCATGCATTTCTTTTTCAACACATTTACAGGTAAATCCTAGTATTTTAAATTTGCTATTAATCATGATTAATCACAGCCCGTGACTGTGATTAACGTGATTCAATTTTTTAATAGATTGACAGCACTAATATATATATTACAGATTCTGCCAAAATTTCGAACAGATTCTGCCAAAATGTATGAATACTTCATTACAATAATGAGATCTCAGTGCTTAATTGTCATGAAAGTAAAAACTCATAATGGGCCAAATAACATGCTTCATTTCCTTGTACTTAACAGCTTTCGTGACATTCACTTATTAAGTGAAACAGGAGATTTTCATTTTGCTAAATGGACTAAATACAGATGAGCGTCAGCGTGGACTGAATAGGCATCTCAAATTTCTCCAAACCAGTCTGTTATACTGGAAAGATCTGAGAAAAAAATCAGTGGCCTTCCAAAAGTCACAAGCAAAGCTAAACTGAAACTGGCAAAGAAATGGCCTACACTGTGGAAATGATTGCTACATATGCCATTTTTTTGTTTATTGTTGTCATGCGTTTTAATTTTTTCACAACAATTAAATAAAGCATAAAGCTAATTAATGCACTGTGATCAGAACAAATGTTCCCTCACAACTAAAGTCAAAGATCATCAGATGAGTGCTCGTCAGTGCTTGAAACTCGTCATTATTTTATAGTCCTGAACAAACACACTCTGTTGACTAAAGAGGTGTATTATTCTGTCACACATCCTGGTGTCAACGGTCGTAATCACAAGACTGAAACATAGGAAGCCGGTTGGCATCCGAAAAGGACCATATGATTCATGTACAATATTTGGAGTCTCCTGAATCCGTTTAGTAGCTTTGTGTGTGGAAGAGCATGTAACAGACATCATAAAGTTGGGTATATGCTTCAATGTATAGGAATATTGCAGTATGGCTAAACAGCTTCTTTCATCACTGCAGAGTTTAAAGAGGTGAAGAGTGGAAAATCTGGACATGCATGGCAAGATCTCGCAGTTGTTCTTGATTAATGTATTAACATGTGGTCTGGAGGTATGTTTGGCTGCTGGGACCATCTACATCCCACCTATGCTGCTGGAGGCAGGGGTGGAAGAACGATTCATGACCATGGTACTGGGTAAGTCACTTCAAAAGAGGTCGTTGTCAAAAGTTATATTTAAAGGGCAGTGGTTGGCCAAGTTATTAAAGATCTGGAGTGATAACCAAACATTTTGAAGGTGTTGGAAAGGCTTATCGTGAGCTCCATGAAAAGGCACAGTCCGTGTAGAAATACGCAATTTGCTTAGACTGAGAAGAATGCCTCTGCGTTCATCAGAAATATGTAAAATATGAGCAGTCAAACACAGAAAAAAAGGTCCTTAAAGGATATATAGCCTATACATGTTTCTAACATAACAAAAGAAGGTGTGTCGCTGTGTTTCCAAAATCTATTCACGCTATTCAACGCCTCTTGAATGCTGACTTGAAAACAAACATAGCGACACATGCGTGGTTCGATTCACGAACAGATGATTCTAATGAGCCGGTTCTTTTAATGAATCGCTCAAATAGACGCATGAGCTTATTTGAACCTGACTGGGAAGTGAATTCTGATGAATCTTTTGCTGAGTGAACTAAAATGAATCAAATCTGCCAGACTGAAACATATGACGCATTTTAACAAGGGAACTGTTCCATTCCGTCAAGATTGCGTGACCTACATCAAGTTCACATATTTGTGATTACATTTGACTCACTTACTGTGCCACAAATTCCACGTCAATGCATTGACACTTCCATCTCTGGGGTTTTTAAAGTTTTTAATGCCAAGGAAACCCAAATATGTTGATTTCATCTCATTTCTAAAGTGTAAAGGCAGCTGTATCATTTAAAAAAATTATATTGTAATACCATAAAGATATGTTGTTTTTTTAAAGTAAAGTATTATAAAGTATTCAATAATTAAAAAGAAATAAAATGATTCAGTAATGAAATATATTGTAATTAAATTATTGAGTATTAAATAAATAAATGAATGAAATTGTACATTGTACTGTATTGTATAACATTTTTTACAGAGGAAAACATATTGTCCAACAATATGTGACCCTGGACCACAAAACCAGTCATAAGGGTCAATTTTTCAAAATTGAAGATTTAAACCTCACCTGAAAGCTTCATAAATAAGCTTTCCATTGGTGTATGGTTTGTTAGGATCGGACAATATTTGGCCAAGATACAACTATTTGAAAATCTGAAATCTGAGGGTGCAAAAAATCTAAATATTGAAAAAAAATCACCTAAAGTTGTCCAAATGAAGTTCTTAGCAATGCATATTACTAATCAAAAATTAAGTTTTGATATATTTACAGTAGGAAATTTACAAAGTATCTTCATGGAACATGATCTTTACTTAATATCCTAATAATTTTTGGCATAAAATAAAAATAAATAATTTTGACCTGTACAATGTATTTTTGGCTATTGCTACAAATATACCCCAGCGACTTAAAACTGGTTTTGTGGTCCAGAGTCACATATGCATTTAACAGAAACTCACATTCAGAGTGAATTTATAATTTGATGCTTTATGATTTTGTTTTATTTCAGCTGTGGGACCTGTGCTGGGGCTGATCGTTGTTCCTCTAATTGGTTCGGCGAGTGATAGCTTGAGAAGTAAATATGGTCGCAGACGTCCCTTCATATGGGTGTTGTGCATGGGTGTCCTGCTCGGTCTCTTGATCATCCCGCAGACGTCCACCCTCGTCACCCTGCTCACAAAACAAGAGCAGCATTGGCTGGAGGTCCCGCTGCTGGTCCTTGCCATTTGTTTGATGGAATTTTGTGGTCAGGCCTGCTTCACACCTTTGGAGGCCTTGGTTTCTGACCTCTTCCCCGGAGAAGAGGAGAGTCGCAAGGCTTTCTCCGTCTACTCCCTCATGCTCAGTCTGGGCGGATGCATTGGCTACCTGCTGCCCGCAGTTGACTGGACCACTTCGGATACCGTGGTCTACTTGGGTGGACAAGAGGCTTTCATCTACACTGTTCTGACCTTCATTTTTCTCGCCTGTTTGATGGGTATGGCCTTCATCTCTGAGGAGCAGACAGGACGGCCGAGGGAAGCTGAGGTTTCCAGAAGGCATGAAAACCTGAAGACTTGCTGCTGCCCTTGTGTGGCATTCCCTAGATTTCTGTTTTTGCGAAGGACGTTTTCTAGTCTCCTTTCTGTGGTTCCCCAACTCTACTTGCTGTGCAGTCGCATGCCAAAAGTCATTGCAAGGCTGTTCGTGGCTGAGTTGTTTAGTTGGATGGCACTTATGTCCTTTATGCTCTTCTACACGGACTTTGTTGGAGAGGGATTGTATGACGGGGTGCCCAGTGATGAGCCAGGCTCCTCGGGAAGGATACGCTATGATGAAGGTGCAGTTTTATCTGTAATATATACAGAAAATGCACTTGAAACAAGATAAATTTACTTGAGAAGCAACACTGCAACACTGCACTGCATGATTTTTAAACTTGTTTTAAGAGAATGCAATGAACTCTGACAAAAAAGTACAAAAGCTGGGGTGGTACCCTTTCAAAAGGTTCTAATATGTACCCTTTAGGAGTAAAAAAGGTACAAAAGATGTCACTGGGGCAATACCCTAGGGATAAAAAAGGTACCACACCAGTAACAGCTTTTGGACCTTTTTTGCTGAGAGTGTATCTTTAATAAGAGTGTATGTCATCTTACTGCACTTGTTTTACATTTAAACAACAAAAGTCTGAAAAAAAAAAAAAAACTCTACCAGTGCAGTAAAACAAAATATGTTTATATTCAAGATGAGACTACACTCACAGTTAATTTATTTCAGTTAGTGTTAGCATGTTGCTGAGCTAATAACAGTAAATATAATCATTGTGCGTGCACACACACACACACACACACACACACACACACACACACACACACACACACACACACACACACACACATTTTTATAGTATTAATATTAGCATTCATATTAATATAATAATATTACTTTTAATAACTATAGATCTATAACAGACAATTTATTTATTATGATGAATTACTATGTATACTAAATACTACTATATGGAAAATTCTAGTAATTTTAATAATACTAGTACTTAATTTAGTAATTTAAATTTTGGGTGATTTTTTTTTGGGGGGGGGGGCGGTAAAATAAATAAATAAAATAATAATAAATAATAAAATATAAAAAATATAATACAATTTTTTTAAGACAGTCAATACTTCAGTCAATATTGATTATATTGTTCAAAAGTGATAGTAAAGACATTAATAATGGTAAATAAATAATGTTCTTTTGTACTTGCTATTCATTAAAGAATCCTGAAAAACATTCCACAAATAAATAAATAAGCAGCACAACTGTTTTCAAAATTGATAATAATAATAAGAGTTTTTTTCAGCAGCAAATCAGTATATTAGAATGCAGTTGCAGGCCGTGCATTTCACACCTAGGCCTTCAGTGGCATCCTACATGAATTAATCCACCTCTTAATACCATCATAATGATGCCACGGCTATAGAAACCATAAATAGGCTATTAACGTTACACATAAATGCAGTATAACAGAGTATTGCATCACAGACAGGTATCTCATGTAGCGAGAATGAATGCTATACCACAGTTAGAATGATTTCTGAAGGATCACATGACACTGAAGACTGGAGTAATAGTTTATATATGGAATCTAAATATTTTAGTGTTATTTTTTGTCACTCCAGGTGTTCGAATGGCCAGCCTGGGTCTTTTCCTCCAGTGTGTGACCTCTGTGATCTTCTCATTGCTTATGGAGCGTATGGTGTTGTGTATTGGAGTCAGAAAGCTGTACCTGAGCAGCGTGATTCTGCTGGCTGTGAGTACAGCAGTTATAACCGTATCCCACAATATTATAATAGTCACCATCATGGTCGCTGCTACAGGATACACCTTCTGCACCCTGCAGATTCTGCCATACACGCTCACATGCCTGTACCACACAAATGCACAGGTAACGACTCCAAACAAAACATCATGCATTTGTATATCTTTAATGTTCATATCCTAACCAGTTGCACTTCTCCATTTCCAGGTGTTTTTCTCCACCGACAGGTGCAAAATTCCTCTCAGGGAGGAAGATCTAATATTAATCAGATCAGAGATGCCGTCCTCGACTAAGCAGAAAATAACTAATGGGTGTGTCAATGGGTATCCAGGTACGATACCCTTCCAGAGCAATATAAAACAATCACTTGATCTGCATGTGCCTATCACCTTGGAGCCACAACCCTCAGCCATCAGAGGCATGGGCACAGACATCGCCATTTTAGACAGTGCCTACTTGCTGTCTCAGGTGGTCCCGTCCCTCGTTATGGGCTCCATCGTGCAGCTCTTCCAGAGTGTGACTGCATACATGGCCTGTGCATCTCTGTTGAGTCTGGTTGCTGTGTATTTCTCCAGTAAGATCGTCTTTGAGAAGGCGGATATTGATACGGGATGACTGAGATGTTACCAGCAGAGCAAGAGACTCCGGGTAGTGACAAAAACTATAAAGGGCAGCTGGTTCTGTTTAGTATTTTTGGAGAGAGAGATAACGTGCAATTGGATGCATACGGGTAATTTATTAGAAAATAAACATTGGCTGTAATACTCAGCAAAAAATATGTGGTCACATGTTGACATAAAAAGGTCTTATTTGAGCATTAAATTATTTGACAAAACTATTGTTATGTAACCTGTGGCTTACAATATTATATTTGCAATATTGCACAATTGTATACCTATTGAGGAGAGCAATTACACAAGTAACAATGAAGTATTAGATGACTTGGGTGTACTGAAGCGCAGAAAAGTAAACATGCTGAATGTTTAAAGTGAAGATGAGTAAGAATTTTGGGTTTTGAATATTGTGACATAACCTGTTCAACCTGTTAAAGAAAGTGATGTTTACATATTATCTCATGGCTGAACACTTGCTGGTTATTCATTACTCTATTATTGCGCTGGAGAAACAAAAGTCTAAACTGCATATCATAAAGATTTATTTTATGCAATAACACGTGTTTGAGTTGGCAGACACATAAATCTATGCATAGCATTTCATTTCAAAGAATTCATTCGTGTATTTTTAGGTACTTTTTTGTTTGGGTTCTACGATATAGCCTAATGTTGCTATCTTTTAGCACCTTAATCTAAAAGATAAAAGCTATTTGCAACTATATTAATTAAAATAAAATCTAATAAACTTATACTGCATTTTATAGGACTAGCATACTACAATTTTTAGCTATAGCCGGCCACCTCTTGATTTATGATGGGTGGCATCAGACAGTTCTTTATCAACTACTGCCATCTAGTGTCTATAGCAGCTGCTTTCATTTTTCGTTGTAAACACAGACATATTTGCCCACATTTGCTACATCATTCACTCAGTTCTCTTATATTTCCATGTTTTTATTTTCCTTTCCTTTCAATTATTTTTTTTGCCCAATATATTAATAATAAATAAATAAATAAATAAACAGACTTTATGAATCAAACTTGAGTTTGTATTTTTTTTCTGTGACAATTAAAATATAAATAAATAAGTAAATACATAAACAAATAAATAACTAAACAAGAGAAAAGGACAACTAGGCAGCAGTAAATAGCAGTATTTTCATGACATTTATGATAACTATATGTTTTAAATGATAAAATCTATCATGTAACTTTCAAAAATTTCATCTAGATTTTCTTGAAATTACCAGTTGGATGTTGCATTTACAAAAAAAAAAATATATATATATATATATATATGTATTATTTTATATTATAATTATGGATGCATTTAAAACAGTTTCATTTTTATGGCTCTGGAACATATTTTGTTTGTAAATACTGCATGCAAAACAATCAAGAAATGCATCAAGACCTTTTCTTTTTTTGCTTTCGTTGGATGTTTTTCCTATTCTTATAAATAATTCATGACTACTTTTACTCTAACCAATGACGTACCTCGTTTTGGGGCGAGCCCCTGCCACGCAGCCAATCAGAAGCGAGGAATCGGATCCGTGCCCTCGAGTGCATTGCGATGCGTGTCATGTGACAGGCCTGCGTGAGAAATGCCAACATGGAACCGTGGCAAGGACGATGTTCTTCCCAACAATAACATTGAAAGGGACATCTGGATTCATCCTATGTCATACAGCCACAATCCGGACATTTCGATCCATATTTACACGAGGTAATGAGGCATGCATATATCGTTTTACGTTCGATAAAGCAAACCGAAGTCAATTTTTAAACAGAGGGTCAGATTCGATCTAAATGACCCCACTTTGTTGAACTTGACACCTGTTTCTGGGAAGGTTGTGGCCGTGTGGTGCAAAAGCGGCAGTTTTGCTCGGCTGTGTGTTGAGAGCATGTGTGCAGGCCTGTTTTCCTGCCCTGCTGACGCACTTTAGTGAAACACATGTCTAGTGCCTCATGTGTGTGCTGTAGTTGAGCATCGGTGCAGTGTTTATGCAAGTTTGATTCTGTCGTTTCCCCTGTAATTGGTTTAGAGTACATTGTGATGGTGATTTGTGTTGTGTTGTTTTGAACAGCCCCTCCTCTTTCTAGCCCATAAACCTCTGTACTTTAATCTCTGCACGCGTTGTAATAATGAGCATGGGCGCATGTAAATATTGGCTCCAGAACTATTTGGACACTTAGAAATGCATATTTCATTGTATCAAATTGAAACATCACACCAGGGGCCTGTTCCATGAAGCCGGATTATCTGGCTAGCCAGGTAAATTTCAGTTTAGTTTGCACCAATCCTGGGTTTTAGGTACCATGAAAGTGGCTTGGCTTTTATCTGCGTTCATTGCCATAGTAACTTACACTCGACGGTTAACCTGCTCCGGGGCAGGTTATCTTCAGAGTTAGGGATCTCAAACTGAAATTGGACCAATCAGATGTGAGCAAAGTGACACATGTCTGACACACAAAAAAAAAGTCACTCCCCCAGTCTATCTTCCTACAAATTAAAGCTTACTGTTAAGTACCTTTAAAAAAAAAAATAATAATAAAAAATATATGTATGTGTATATATATATATATATATATATATATATGTACAAAACAAAATTGTCTGGCTTTAATGGTAATTACAATTTACATATGATTTATATTATTATTATTATTAATCCATTATACACAAGCACCTTTAGTTTAACAATTATTATAAATCATTTATTTTAAATGAATATTAATATATACAGCTTATATTTAATCAATAGATAACACTTTAAAAATGGCTACATGTGACCTTACATGTTCGAGTCTCTATCGCTATATATTATCAACTATATAAACTAACTAACTTCACAATTTTCACTTGTGACTGCACTGATAGAGCAAAATACTTTCCTTTATGTGTCCTCTTTCATGGACAAGTACTTCAGTGGAAATGCATTTAAATTTCTCACATTTTTTAATCTCTTAACCTTTAAAAAAGAGTTTTGAATCTCGCTGGCTCTCTGGCGAGAAGCGAATCACACTTGCTCTGTGTTGTGATTGGCTGTTCGCCGCTGATGTCGCACATTCATGTGCACGTGCTCCATTAACTCAAAATCAAGCCTGAGTTGACAAAGTTGATGATCTGCTTCATGGTACCAACAAAGCCAGATTGGAGTGGTTTGGTTCATGCTGAAAAAAGTAAAATAATAATTTATATATATATAGAGAGAGAGAGAGAGAGAGAGAGAGAGAGCTTTGTTTTTAAACCCCCTTTTTGTGAAGTGTTGAATACCTGCCAAGTAAGTATATTAGTCATTTTTCCTCCCGATTTTAAATATATATATATATATATATATATATATATACACACACATACAGTGCCGTGAAAAGGTTTTTGCCCCCTTCCTGTTTTTTATTTTGCATGTGTCACACTTAAAAGATTCAGATCAAATACATTTTAATATTACACAAAGATAACCCGAGTAAATCTGAAACAATGATTTCATTTATTAAGGGAAAAAAGTGGTCCAAACCTGCCTCGCCTTATGTGAAAAAGTAACTGGCCCCCAAATCTAATAACTGGTTGTGCCACCCTTTACTGCAATCAAGCGTTTGTGATAACTGGCAATGAGTCTCACATCACTGTGGAGGAAATTTGGCCCTCTCTTCTTTGCAGAATTGTTTTAATTCAGCCACATTGGAGGGTTTTCAAGCATGAATGAACTGTTTTGAATCTCGCTGAATGAGTTTTGAATCTCGCTGGCTCTCTGGCGAGAAGCGAATCACACTTGCTCTGTGTTGTGATTGGCTGTTCGCTGCTGATGTCGCACATTCATGTGCACGTGCTCCATTAACTCAAAATCAAGCCTGAGTTGACAAAGTTGATGATCTGCTTCATGGTACCAACAAAGCCAGATTGGAGTGGTTTGGTTCATGCTGAAAAAAGTAAAATAATAATTTATATATATATATATAGAGAGAGAGAGAGAGAGAGAGCTTTGTTTTTAAACCCCCTTTTTGTGAAGTGTTGAATACCTGCCAAGTAAGTATATTAGTCATTTTTCCTCCCGATTTTAAATATATATATATATATATATATATATATATATATATACACACACATACAGTGCCGTGAAAAGGTTTTTGCCCCCTTCCTGTTTTTTATTTTGCATGTGTCACACTTAAAAGATTCAGATCAAATACATTTTAATATTACACAAAGATAACCCGAGTAAATCTGAAACAATGATTTCATTTATTAAGGGAAAAAAGTGGTCCAAACCTGCCTCGCCTTATGTGAAAAAGTAACTGGCCCCCAAATCTAATAACTGGTTGTGCCACCCTTTACTGCAATCAAGCGTTTGTGATAACTGGCAATGAGTCTCACATCACTGTGGAGGAAATTTGGCCCTCTCTTCTTTGCAGAATTGTTTTAATTCAGCCACATTGGAGGGTTTTCAAGCATGAATGAACTGTTTAAGGTCATGCCACAGCATCTCAACTGGATTTAAGTCCGGACTTTGACTTGGCCACTCCAAAACCTTCATTTTGTTTTTTTTGAGACATTCAGAGGTGGACTTGCTGGTGTGTTTGGGATCATTGTCCTGCTACAGAACCCAAGTGCATTTGAGCTTGAGGTCACAAACTGATGGCCGGACATTTTCCTTCAGAATTTTCTGATAGGGTGCAGAATTCATGGTTCCATCAATTATGGCAAGTCATCCAGGTTCTGAAGCTGCAAACCATCACACTACCACCACCACCATGTTTGACTGTTGGTATGGTGTTCTTTTTATGAAATGCTGTGTTTGACACACACCTTCCAAAAAGTTCAACTTTTGTCTCATCAATCCACAGAATTTGTCCAAAAGTCTTGGGGATAATCAAGATATTTTTTGGCAAATGTGAGACGAGCCTTTGTGTTCTTTTTGGTCAGCAGTGGCTTTTACCTCTGAACTCTCCCATGGATGCTGTTTTTGCCCAGTCTCTTTCTTATTGTTGAATCATGAACACTGACCTTAATTGAGGCAAGTGAGGTTTGCAGTTCTTTAGATGTTATTCTGGGTTCTTTTATGAGTCGTTGTTGTGCTCTTGGAGTAATTTTGGTAGGCCGGCCACTCCTGGGGTGGTTCACCACTGTTACAAGTTTTCTCCGTTTGTGGATAATGGCTCTGACCATGGTTTGCTAGAGTCCCAAAGCCTTAGAAATGGCTTTATAACCCTTTCCAGACTGATACAGGCCAACTATTTTGTTTCTCATCTGTTCTTGAATTTAACTCTTTAAGCATGCTATACTTTGTCAGACGGGTTCTATTTAAGTGATTTCTTGATTCAACAGGTCTGGCAGTAATCAGGCCTGGGTTTGGCTAGTGAAATTTAACCCAGCTTTCTTAAATAATGTGGTTAATCACAGTTCTTTCATGATTTAACAGCAATTAATTTTTCACGTAGGGCCAGGTAGGTTTGGACAGCATTTTCCCTTAATAAATGAAATCATCATTTAAAAACTGCATTTTGTATTTACTTGCATTCTCTTTGTGTAATATTGAAATTTGTTTGATGATCTGAATCTTTTCAGAGTGACAAATATGCACAAAAAATAAAAACAAAAAACAGGAAGCAGCCAAAAAGCTTTTCACGGCGCTGTGTGTGTGTATATATATATATATATATATATATATATATATATATATATATATATATATACACAGGTGCATCTCAATAAATTAGAATGTCGTGGAAAAGTTGATTTATTTCAGTAATTCAACTCAAAAACTCAAATTGTGAAACTCATGTATTAAATAAATTCAATGCACACAGACTGAAGTAGTTTAAGTCTTTGGTTCTTTTAATTGTGATGATTTTGGCTCACATTTAACAAAAGCACACCAATTCACTATCTCAACAAATTAGAATATGGTGACATGCCAATCAGCTAATCAACTCAAAACACCTGCAAATGTTTCCTGAGCCTTTAAAATGGTGTCTCAGTTTGGTTCACTAGGCTCCACAATCATGGGGAAGACTGCTGATCTGACAGTTGTCCAGAAGACAATCACTGACACCCTTCACAAGGAGGGTATGCCACAAACATTCATTGCCAAAGAAGCTGGCTGTTCACAGAGTGCTGTATCCAAGCATGTTAACAGAAAGTTGAGTGGAAGGAAAAAGCGTGGAAGAAAAAGATGCACAACCAACCGAGAGAACCGCAGCCTTATGAGGATTGTCAAGCAAAATCGATTCAAGAATTTGGGTGAACTTCACAAGGAATGGACTGAGGCTGGGGTCAAGGCATCAAGAGCCACCACACACAGACGTGTCAAGGAATTTGGCTACAGTTGTCATATTCCTCTTGTTAAGCCACTCCTGAACCACAGACAGCGTCAGAGGCGTCTTACCTGGGCTAAGGAGAAGAAGAACTGGACTGTTGCCCAGTGGTCCAACGTCCTCTTTTCAGATGAGAGCAAGTTTTGTATTTAATTTGGAAACCAAGGTCCTAGAGTCTGGAGGAAGGGTGGAGAAGCTCATAGCCCAAGTTGCTTGAAGTCCAGTGTTAAGTTTCCACAGTCTGTGATGATTTGGGGTGCAATGTCATTTGCTGGTGTTGGTCCATTGTGTTTTTTGAAAACCAAAGTCACTGCACCCGTCACTGCACCCGTCCATACCACCTCAGCAGTGCCACAAACGGATCCCCTCCGTGCCACGCCGAATAGAGGCAGTAATTAAAGCAAAAGGAGCCCATACCATGTATTGAGTACATGTACAGTAAATGAACATACTTTCCAGAACGCCAACAATTCACTAAAAAATTTTTTTTTTTTTTTTATTGGTCTTATGAAGTATTCTAATTTGTTGAGATAGTGAATTGGTTGGTTTTTGTTAAATGTGAGCCAAAATCATCACAATTAAAAGAACCAAAGACTTAAACTACTTCAGTCTGTGTGCATTGAATTTATTTAATATACGAGTTTCACAATTTGAGTTGAATTACTGAAATAAGTTAACTTTTCCACAACATTCTAATTTATTGAGATGCACCTGTATATATTAATTCTATTTTTTATATTAAGCTAGGCAAAAATGTCTTATATATTTATATATTAGCGTTGTCAAACGACTAATTGCGTCCAAAATAAAAGTTTTTGTGTCCATAATGTGTGTACTGTGTATAATTATTAAGTGTATATATAAATACAGTAAATTTTTTGAAAATATTTGCATGTCTATATATAAATTCTTCCCTTATGATTTTTGGAATGAAATGTGGCTTGGAAATATGAAATATATTTGCTTTATTTTTAGTGTGCTTAAAGTGTTGAAATACTTTAGTGTGCTACTGTACATCACTGCTTCTCCTCAATATTCAATTTACTTTCTTTTTTGTCGCAGTGTTTACAAATCGTGGCAATACCTTCAGCCTTCCTCTGATCTGCACACCAACAAATGGTCTCCATAAGTGACAAAGCGGTGGCCGCTGCTAATGAATCATTTGCGGACCATGCCTTGGCCACCTTGCCCTTCGTGGAAGTGGGCGGCAGTGAGAGCAGCGAGAGGGGCAGCTCCATCTCATGCTCCAGTCCCGAAACCGGAGATGCTGGAGCTCAACTCAGCTACAGTCCAGGGCAGGAAGACGAGGACGATGGGCCGCTGCAGATCTTCTTCGACTCCACTGAGGAGATGTTGACTCAGCCGTCCAAGCTGCCTGATTTTATACCCCAGCTCTCCAGCACCTTCTCTCCAACCCTGGAGGACATTGAGGAGTTCTTGCTGGAGAAGATGGAGCTTCTGAGTGATGCTCCTCTGAGTCCGGAGGAAAAGTCAAAGGAGGATGAGCCTCCCATACAGCCGTCTTCCCCCGGTGACGCAGAGCCGAAATCCAGCCCGACCACAATGCCTCCTGCCGCTCAGAGCGTTAACACCGCGGCTAGTGCTGCGTCTGTGCTCGTCGGTGCTCCATTTGTGCTTCAATTACAACCTCTCCAGCTAAGCCACGCCCTCCCACAGCCAGACACCCAATCGGGTGTGGCCAACGGGCTCCGGGTGGCCCACCTGGTGCTTGGTGTCCAAGGGGCACAGAACATTACCCTTCTTTCACCGCAGGTGCCCTCAGCAACTCTCCTCCCCATTTTGGGCGAGGCCGTCAACCAAGACCAAAAGTATGTGAAGATCGCTCCTCTGCCTATTGCCGTCAGGGCGGTCGGAATCGCGGGGGCGGGCCTGGTCAAAGCCATCACCCCACGTCCATCCAGGACCTCCACGGAAACCTTGCGGGTACATAAATGCTCTCACCCCGGGTGCGAGAAGATGTACACCAAGAGCAGCCACCTGAAGGCTCATTTCCGCAGACACACGGGAGAGAAACCCTACCTGTGCAGCTGGCCAGACTGTGGGTGGAGGTGAGCACTGAAACTGGACTTTTATTCATGAAAATAATCAACATGAAAGTGAGAGATCTGTCAGTGATAACCACATTAAAATTGATCCTATTTGCTCTTGTAATTGTCAAGTCACATTTACTTGTATAGCATTTTGTACAATACAGATTGTTTCAAAGTTGCAATGTTCCTCAATTATTAAATTAATACAATTTCAGAAGCTCTAAAAAGACAATAGTGTCATTGTTCAACTCAGTGCAGTTCAGTGATGATTCAAATGAGTTCAATAACAGTGTGAATGTTGCACATTTCATTATTTCAGCTCTACAGAAGATGACAGTGTTGTTACATGCTGTTTTGGTCTAATTGCGTAAGATTCATTGGTGCACAAAAATATTTCTTCATAATCTTTCATAAAGATCTGCTCCATCTCTGAAACAACTTTTCTGTTTGGCTGATGTCATCTATGCCTGGTAACATTGGATTGAACAAGATTTTTAAATATGATTGAAAGAAGTCTATTATGCTCACCAAGGCTGCATTTGTTTGATCAAACATACGGTAAAAACCATCATATTGTGAAATATTATTACAATATTATCAATGTTAAAAATAGTTGTGCTGCTTAATATTTTTGTAGAAATCGTGATACATTTTTTCAGGATTCTTTGAGTAATAGATAGTTAAAAAGAACAGCATTTATTTGAAATAGACATCTTTTTTTGTTACATTATAAATGTCTTTATTGTCTTTTGATCAATTTAAAGTGTCCTAGCGTAATTGAAGTATTCAATTCTTTTAAAAAATGTTAGAACAGAAGTGTAGTTCATAAAGAATAAAGATAAAAAGCAATGCTCAAAATATTTGATTGTCTAGAAAGCAACTTCTATAAATGATTTAAAAAAATAGAAAGTTCATATTAAAACAATTTCTAATATGAGTTCGTATTAGAATCAGCAGATTTCTGAAGGATCATGTGACTGAAGACTGGAGTAATGATGCTGAAAATTCAGCTTTGCATCTCAGGAATAAATTACATTTAAAATATATACAACCCGTCCCAATGTTGGGACGTTTTTTAAAATTTTAATAAAATCAAAACTAAAAGACCTTCAAATCACATGAGCCAATATTTTATTCACAATAGAACATAGATAACATAACAAATGTTTAAACTGAGAAATTTTACAATTTTCTGCACAAAATGAGCTCATTTCAAATTTGATACTTGCTACAGGTCTCCAAATAGTTGGGACAGGGGCATGTTTACCATGGTGCAGCATCTCCTCTTCTTTTCAAAACAGTTTGAAGACGTCTGGGCATCGAGTTTAGGAGTTTCTGGAGTTTTAGTGTTGGAATTTGGTCCCATTCTTGCCTTTATATAGGTTTCCAGCTGCTGAAGAGTTTGTGGTCGTCTTTGACGTATTTTTTGCTTAATGATGCGCCAAATGTTCTCTATAGGTGAAAGATCTGGACTGCAGGCAGGCCAATTCAGCGCTCTTTTACTACGAAGCCATGCTGTTGTAATAGCTGCAGTATGTGGTACACAAGGCCTTCCCTGAAATAGATGTCATCTGGAGGGGAGCATATGTTGCTCTAAAACCTTTATATACCTTTCAGCATTCATAGTGCCTTCCAAAACATGCAAGCTGCCCATACCGTATGCACTTATGCTCCCCCATACCATCAGAGATGCTGGCTTTTGAACTGAACGCTGATAACACGCTGGAAGGTCTCCCTCCTCTTTAGCCTGGAGGACACGGCGTCCTTACGGTTTAGCAAAGTCAATGACATAATCATGCCGATGAGTGATGCAATGTCCTCTGCCCATCTTTACTTCTGAGAGACTCTACTTCTCTAAGACATCCCTTTTATAGCAAATCATGATACAGACCTGATGTCAGTTAACTTAATTAGTTGCTAGATGTTCTCTAGATGTTCAAAATTTCTTGCTTTTTCAGCCTTTTGTTGCCCCCATGACAACTTTTTTGAGACCTGTAGTAGGCATCAAATTTGAAATGAGCTCATTTAGTGGATAAAAGTGTAAGATTTCTTCATTTAAAGGAACACTCCACTTTTTTTGGAAATAGGCTCATTCTCCAAGTAGTGATATTACGCAGCGCCTGAAAGTAGTGCCCGGTAGCTGGGGACTACTTTCAGGCGCTACGTAATATCACTGTGCCTGCCGCGGCCATGTTACGGCAGCAAAGTTCCTTGATTATTACGCCGGAATGAGAGTAGTTCCTAATCATATCAGCCTAGAAAATCGCAACTTTTCATTTTCCGCCGATCTTAGTACACGATATAACTACAGAAGAGTCAAGTTTTAAATAGGACAAATATCGAAACTCTTTGATCGTTTTTGAACGCGATGCTACTGGTCTAATAGGATTCAATGATCTATGCTAAGCTATGCTAAAAGTGCTATCGCCAGACCCGGAGATCGGCTGAATGGATTCAAAAACGGTAAAACTCAACTTATTAACTCTGGGGGAGTTGGAGAATGAGCCTATTTCCAAAAAAAGTGGAGTGTTCCTTTAAACATTTGTTATCTATATTCTATTGTGAATAAAATATTATTAATGTGATTTGAAAGTCTTTTAGTTTTCATTTTATTCAAATTTAAAAAACGTCCCGACATTTTCGGAATTCAGGCTGTATATTTAATGGAAAACAGTTATTTTATTTTGAATTGTAATAATATTTCACAATATTGCTGTTTTACCATATGTTTGATCAAACAAATGCAGCCTTGGTGAGCATAATAGACTTTTTTCAAAAACATTTAAAAAATCTTGTTCAATCCTATGTTACCAGGCATAGATGATATCAGCCAAACAGAAAAGTAAAAATGATAAAATTTCATCAGCAAGCCATAGAAATTCATTAGTTGACTAGTGTGGGAGCCTTGTAAATAGGCTTTGAGCTGTTTAACATCAAATCCTGTAACGGGGCCTTGATTAAATGATTTTGTGAGCTGATGTGTATGTCCTGCTGTGTTTTGTGCTTTAAAGGTTCTCTCGCTCTGATGAGCTGTCCCGCCATCGGCGGTCTCACTCCGGAGTCAAGCCTTATGAGTGCACAATGTGCGACAAAAAGTTCGCCAGGAGCGATCACCTGTCCAAACACACCAAGGTGCACCGGGGTCCTCGCGCCGGCAGACTGGTCAGGGCAAACGTCTGATCCCCGGATAAACCTGGAGTCTGAGAGGGAAAGCTATGATATCTAAACGGGCTCACAAGCTGTAACCCTCCGCCTTCATTTTTGTCTCTGTTTCCTCCCCGATTTTTTTTATCATTTATCCAGATATTTGTTTATCTTGGTGCTACAGTCAGCTAACTTGAACCTCAGGGATGTGATTGTTAAGCTTAAAGCAGATTTCTGGCTTTTTTGGTGGGCTGAAGTAAAGCTCACAGTCGATTTCAGCACGTTTCGTCCTTCGCTGGTGTAAAGCTACAGGTTGAGCTGCAACAGCTTTCGAGATTTGTTCTTATTGCCTTTAAACCAAGGTTGCAGGATGTCTGGAGATAAAAAGAGCAATACGGAGCATAATTTGAAGAAAAATATTTCCTGTACAGTTTGTGAATATTGTGTTATAGATCTAACCAGGTGAAAATATACGAGGAAAACAGTATTTTGGTCAACTCTAGCACATTAACTGAAGCAAGAATGCTGCAGAATTTCCCTTAAATTAAGGCAATATGCACTATGATTTAGGCTATGATATTATGCATTATCAAACATGGCCTCTGCCAGGGTGAATCTCAAGAAAAATGTGATATTTAGTCATATTTTATCCAAAAAATATTAAGTAAAACAAAAAAGAATGTTTTACTTGTATGTTGCATAAAAATAAATATTTTTGTTGACTTTGTTTTTATGACTGTTAAGTGTATTTAATTCTCAATATTTTCAGTAGCCATGCAAAAACCTCTCATTTTCATTATCATTTAAAAAATAATAATAATTTAATTACCGTATTACTCAAAGAAATATATATTTAGTTTGTAAAGTACAATTGTAAGTGTACACTATGAAAGTATTAGTTATTAAAATTAATTTATACATATTTCTGTTATCAAAACAAAAAATGATAACTGTGTTACAGTCATGAGAATGAGTTTTTGCAGAATATTTGGGGTGGAAATGCACTTAATTGTCATGAAAATAATGTCACAATATGAAAAAAAGTCATTTTATTTAATTTAATTACTTTATTTTGACATTTCTGCATGAGATTCATCTCTTTTAAAAGGAATTCTTATGTAATGCAAAATTAGGTCCGATGCAGGCATTTGTGACATTTCACAGTGTTTTAAAACATATTTAAGTTTTTACATTTTTACTTTATTCAGATGTTTTAGTCCCCGCCCCTCCCCCCTTGCGCAAACCCAATCGCGTTGAAATATCTCGAATTTTCTTGGCCCAATCACATCCCTGCGCCAGCTGAAAGGTATTTATGCATCAAGTTGCTTTCCACGTTTTTTTTCTCGTGCCTCATCTCTCTCAGTCTGTTGAGAGCGTATGCCAAACTGGGCTCCACGGGGCCGTGGATAACATCACTACATGTATGGATGAACTTATGTACTGTAAAACATATAAGCTAGAAACAATTTTCTCTTTGATCTGTAATCACACAAAGAGAATGGTTTCCTTTATGTCGTCGTAATGTGCTTTGCATTAGATAAATGCATTTTTTTCTACTTAGTGCCGTCACGGTTGATAAGCTAAATCGCTGAGGACAGGTATTACTGTTCACAAAAACTGGCAGCTGATCGCTTCCTGTCGAAATGAAGCTATCTGGACATCATTTTACCGATACATCATTGAAGGCTTCAACTCTGTCACTAATGGGACTGTTTTTGAGTTTCTTTTTTGAGAAGGTCATGTTAATCTACCACATGGAGTGAATTTCCTTGACATCATCTTGCCTTTTTACATCTGGTCTTAACTACTTTGTGTTATCCCCCCCACCCATGTACTTAGTAGCTCATGTAGGCTTTCATGAACTATCAGGTGCTCTACATACTTAGTATCTGGACTTATCAATACTCTAAAGTTTCTAGCAGTTTCTGAATGATCACGTAGGTACATCATTTTTAATATCGGGCAGAGAGCATCCTGATTTACAGTGTTTTTCGACTAGTACTGTCATGTAAGATCTTTTTCTTGTTCTCTCTTTTTTGAAGAGAGATGTCTGTTTATTGGGGTTTTATAACATTATCATCCTTGATTTTTCTGCCATCACCTTCATCCCAATAAAAGCGTTAAATTATTTCCTTTACCTACAACATCACGTTAATGCATTAACAGTTTTCATTTACACAGACCATCCGACTATAGCTGCTCTCATGCCGTATAGCTGGTCAAATTTAGGTTATATTTTGGAATAACTGAAAAAATGCTATTTTCCTATGTAAGAAAATAAAGTAAAAAAAAATTAAATAAATAAACTTTTGGAAAAGCTGTGATATGTCACCTTTAAGGTTTAAAGTCTAATCAGCTATTTAAAGGAAAGTTCTGGGTTAAATACAAGTTAAATCTTGACATACTAACCAAGTCTGTGCAAATTCTAACCAGCATTTTAACTCCTGCAACGATCACGTGAAGGCAAACCGGGTGACTTTCTTTTTCCTTTTCTTTTTTTTTCTGACAGTGTATGAAAAGCATTGTTCAACGTTTTAGTATTATTTAAATAATATTACTATTTTGAGATTTTTATTTGAAATTTTAATTTAATTTTAAACTTTATATGCTTTTGTCATTCTTCTTATTTATTTATTTTAATTGGAGTTTCTGTTTTGTTTTGTTAGTATTTCTACTTTATTTTGTTGATTTCAAAGTTTGTTACATTTCAAATTTTAATTTTTACATGTCATTTTTGTTAAAATATTTCCGTTTCATTTATTTGTATTTCAGTTTTATTTTTAGTCATTTTAGTACTTCAGCTTATTTTATTTCAATTAGTTGCAAAGGCAACATTTCTATTTTATTTTAGGTTTTTCATTATTTGGTTTCATTTTATTTCAGCATTATGTCAGGTAATGAAAACTGCTGGTATATTTTTAGATTTATGTAACAATAACGATTGGTGCAAAGACATCAGAAAGAGACTTCCACTTGCATATCCGGAAACAAATCAGCCTATTTAAGAGACAATTTAGACTTTAAAGCCTAATTAACAAACATTTTTGTGTTTAAGAATTAATTGTTTGCAAACTTCACCCCCCCCCCCCCCCCCATATTTCCATTATAACTACAGACATTTTTGTTTTTACAAACTGGAGGAAGATGTCAAATAATTTTCTATTGACAAAAATAATCTTCTGTTTTGGAGTTGTATGGACAATTCATTCTTTTTAAATGATAAGTGATTATGCTTTTAATATTTCACATGGGTTTCTTTATAATGCAGAGCAATTTAATTCTGACAAATGCTTTGTTGCTATTAGTTAGTGCATGTTTTAGGAAAATATCAGCAAAGAATCATCCACAAAAGCCTTCTAGTAAAAGCGTTAGTCACTCATCTTGTACGGTAAGAATGTTGAGCTTGTGCCTGCATTTATTTTTTTTCACGTTTTTTTCTGCAGAGCTGGAATCTGTTTGGAAGGCAGAAGACTAAAATTACACTTATTCTGCCACTCTTTCCTACACACATGGCAAATGAGTATAAATGAGACAATGTTATAAATAAATCACAGAGGGTGTGGTAAATTTTGATCCAATTGCATCAGAAGGGGGTGTCTATAAACTTTTGGCTATGTAGTGTATGGGTTGTTGACAAGTGATACAAGTAGATATAAATGTTTTGTTTTGGCGAATTTTATATTTTATTACTCAAACTTGTTCTTCTGAGCTCTTCGTCATGTTTAATCTCCTTCTACATTTTGTACTCCACTTATATAGTCCTGCTGTATTTTTAAAGGACACATAATATTCTATCTATCTATCTGTCTGTCATTTCTTATCTAAATGTCAAAGTGCAATCAAACTGAATGGGTGTTATATAATATTTCATTTTTAACATTTCAATTTGAGTTTCTTTTGAACCAGGAGTAGTATTTTACATTTGTAGGTAATGTATTTTAATATGGTCATAGATGAAATGGGTCTATCATGAGATGATCTACATGCTTTCACTGCACTGCATTGGCTTCACTGCAATTCTCATGCTGCCGAACCTACTTCTTGAGGATTTAACGCTATTCAAACTGAATGGACCTAATTTCATACAGATTCATAAAATCTGAGGCTTTGTTCTGGAGTTTTATTGAGCGCTATTGGAGTGAAAGTGTTTAGTCTGGTGGGCTTGTTGCTTCCTGTTTTTGTATTATTGTGGTTGCAGCTAAAAATATGAGTACGTGAGATGCAGAGACCGTAGCCTTTCCCTTTCTCATTCTCTGCCTATTTTTGGTCGTTCTCATTGTAAATAAGGCATAAAACTGCTTTAAATAGTCAAATTTGTATCAGCTCATATTAGTTTAATGAGTCTAAAGTTTGCTAAGACTCCGCTAGCTAGCAGACTAGCACGCTATGCTAGCTGACCACCAGATCTCTTTACATGATGTAAACATACAAGAATACAGTCTGTATTTTTCTTTTCTTTTATTTCTTTTTGGACTTTAATACATTGGAAACCACTCCAGGACCAAGTCTGGAGAGCAAAAAGCTTATCAGGTGAGTTTGACAGACATTAGCTCGATGCTAACGAACGAAACTCATGTTCTAACAGGTTGCAGTTTAACATTATTAGACATTCGAGTATGTTTTCAGTCACTATGCAGTTTAACCTATTAAGTATTGTAGGAGAATTTAAAAACTAAAACGAATGATAAATGATGTACTTTGACCCCGTCTGGGGTGTTAAATGTGGTTGAATTTACGTGGAGGTTTTGTATTAACTCTACAACAATACAATATATATAACTCAACAACAACTATACAACAATCTTCAATACATAGTTTTATGCGAATTTACATGGATCTTTTGGGGTTAAATGCACATTTAAGATTCATTGTCAGTGTTTTGCTAACCTTTGGTCCTGGAATTTTAAGTTAAGCTCAAAACAAAGGTGCGTGTGTCTTAATTTAAAGGTTTATATACTATTCTGTATGGAAATATGAAAACTGTCATTGTAAGATGACATCTAGGATCAAAACCATTCAGGTGTAAGTGTAAATTTAGTGTTTATATTAAATATACAGATAGGTGTATATGATGGCAACATGCACCACTACACTGAAATTAAGTTAATTTTGAACTTAGTGTAATTATGTAAAAATATGGGGTAATTTAAGTCTTTAATGAAGAAAAATAAACAAAACAAAATGTGCATCTAATTTTTGCCATTAAATTAAGGATCTACAATTGTCACATTTACAGTACGCTAAAACTATCATCATGCAACAGGCCACACATTCGAGCTCTTTGTAATGGTTGATGATTTCTAGCTTCATTTTGTCCTGAACTCTTTGTTTGAAATTCCCAGACGTTGTCTCCTACAGTCTGAGGAAAGCTGTCACGTCTCGCCTCTGTGTTTCTATATTTGTGTGTTCTGTTCTGTCAGATTGTATGTGGGAGAATTTTTTTTTTCACTCTCTTTGGCAACTACCAGCTGGATATCGGATGAGTCAAGGCAGATTTAGTTTTAATTTAAGCTGCTTACACACACACAGTCGTCCTGCACTCTCCGCATTGCCAGGATTACACTGAAGTCCAGTACCATTTGGTATTTAATATGGTGTGCATATTTACCATGTTTTTGAATGGACGCTCTAAGATATGAGGTTCATAAAATAAGTGGTTGATGTCAATGGCATTTATTTGTAATCGCATCTTGATTTTGATTTCAGCCTTTGTCAGGATATTTGCCGGAATATGCCGTGACGTGTCGGTCAGTCTGTGAGCGCGAACAGGATCCCGTTAGGTAACGTTTCCCCCACGTCTGCGAATAGAGAAGGACATGGACAGCTCAGTCACCCTGTGGCAGTTCCTGCTGCAGCTTCTGTTGGATCCCAGCAATGACCAGCTCATCTGCTGGACCAATGAGGATGGAGAGTTCAAACTGCTGCAGGCAGAGGAGGTGGCCAGATTATGGGGCGCCCGCAAGAACAAACCCAGCATGAACTACGACAAACTCAGCCGGGCTCTACGTTACTACTACGACAAGGTGTGTTTTGTCAGCAAGCATCTGAAACATCTCCGCAGTCAGCAGCATTTCATTCACTCACTTTCATGTTGGTCTGAACTTTAGTGATGTTTTGAAGGATGTGTAAGATGTGGATGGGGTTTGTCAAAGTGTCAAAATACCATCATAAAGGTAGTCTATACAACTTGTGATCAATATTCCAAGTCTTTTAAAGCTGTTTGCTAACTTTGTATGAGGAGTAGACTAACATTTTTGTCAGTTTTCATAGATAGTCATGATTCTTGATTGTCTGATATAAGAACAATATTGTTTATCAGCCAATATTAGTGATTTATTTATTTATTATTATCTCCCAATTTTTAATAATGCACTTCTTAACGCCTCATTTCAGATTACTTTAGATATTGTATTCTGCTAATTTAATTTTGTGATGAGATATTTGATATTAGGTTAGTTAATTGTAAAATGTTTTTTTTTTTAATTCATTTTAGTTAAAAGGTATTTTATGTGTTTATTTAGTAAATGTTCTTTTTTTTAAAGCAAAACAATTGACTTAATGAGAACTGTCCTTATAAACCTGTATCAATGAAAAAAGCTCATACAAAACAAATTTAAATCTATAGGACTTTAAGATTGAACATGGAAAAATGCTTAAAGTCGCTCTATTATAGCAACTTTCTAATTTTAAATATTCAACTTATTAATCGACTATTAATTTTCAAAACGAATAGTTGTTACATACTTAAGATTATCATTTTTAAATATGCCTAAACTCACTTTGATTTGACGTTGACAGAAACTAATGAAGTTAAGTAATAGTATACATATTATTTATTTACCATTTATTAGATATTTTATTAACATGGAAAATATTATGCATTTTATGCATTTTTTGGTCATTATGGAGCTTGATAATTCTGATAATTCATTTCCCTTAATTGTATGGGGGGGGGGTCAGTGTGAATGTTCTGTTAAACTGTTCTACACAATATGCAAATAAAAAAATAAAAAAATAAATTAACATTTATTTATTAGAATAAATTAATTAATTATATAAAATTATATGAAAATATAATAAATGAAAAAATAATTATAGATTATAATTATAAAATAATTATTTAAAATTTTTGGATGAACTCATCTTTCCGGCTTTTCTGATTTACCTTGTAAAACACTGTTATGCTCATTATTTAAATCAGTGTTTATTATAATTACTAGCTATCAGCCCTCTCATCGGCCCCACACTCCTCCATCAGTTTTGTTGTTGTAAACACACAATCAAGTCACTCTGAACTGAAACAAGAGGGTCACCGAGCCCATTAGTGCAGTAAGAAAGCCGTGGCCTCTCGCTAGGAGTATATTCTTGAGTGGGAACCGAGAGTTTGGTGCGCTAGCTTCTTAAGCCTCATCTTGGCACCACAGGGCAAGAAGTATCATTTTCTGCATTCTTTCTGGTCTCTTAACACGGGTTCATTTACTTAATTGCATGTTATTTTGTTTAGTCCAAGTGAGAGAGCATAGAAGAACGCAACAGACTGGATTGTAAAAATGTACATGCGAGACGTTTTGGTTGATTTGTTTGGGTGATTGCGTAGATATTTTTAGTTGTAAGTAAGACAAAGTCACTCATCAACTAAAATAAACATGAATTTTCTATGTTTTTTCCTTGCAGAACATCATCAAAAAAGTAAACGGCCAGAAGTTTGTGTATCGTTTTGTATCGTACCCTGAGATCCTAAAGGGAGATGTCATGGCCAGAATGGAGGGTGCAGACGGCGGCTCAAACGGACCTCTGCCCCTCTCCGACAAACCTGCAAACATCTCCAGGGATAAAGACAGCAAAGCCACCCCAGACCGAGGTGCAGGAGCACTGGGTCAGTCCAAATCGTCCGGTCGGAATGACTATATCCATTCTGGCTTGTATACATCCTTCACTTTGACCTCTCTGCAGTCGGGAACGCAACTTTTTAAATCCATGAAGATTGAAAATCCAGGAGAAAAGCTAATGGAGAAAAAGGCCTCCCAGGAGTCGCCCCAGCCACCCACCGTCATTAAATTTGGGACCATGCCACAGAGCAGACACACCACTCTGTCTGTTACAGGGAAGCCTGAACGTCCAGAACAAACCGCCCAAGCCCCACTGCCCGCTCCGGCAGAACCTGAAGCCAAACAGGCTGCCGTTTCGCATATAGTGTGTGCGTTTGTGGAGAATCCCACCTCAGAGAATGCCATGACGGGCTTCCCGCTCTCAAGAATCTGTTCATCGCCACTCACGCGTTCCCAGTCGCCCTCCTCTTCTCCGATGACGGATTCCCAGGAGCTGGTGATTGACAGTGAAATTGAGTCCCTCTCCTCACAGCCTTCAGAGTTACAGCTGCAGGTATGACACTTAGTGCTGATGCCTACTTATGCAGAAGGTGGTGTGTCAAATGCTAGAAGATAAGCTAGTAGCTTTGAGGAGCTTTTACTTTACATTTGCTTTTTTTTTTTCTGAACCAGAAACCTGCTCAAGAAGATTTTAAAATGAATCAGGAATCTTTAGGCGTCTCACGATTCGACGGTATTTCGCTGTTGCAAAATGATTCTTCATGAGATTCAGTTTTTGGTGGCTCTTAGTAAATACAATGCCACCTCAGAGCCAGTCAATGTGTGCGTCTTGTTTGTAGCATATGTCTTTTGAATAAACAGAATTAATAATAGTTCATTTATGAATATTTGATGTAGAATTGAAGAAGAATTTACACTGTGAAAGATTTTACTCCAACAACAATGCAAGATGCTTATTTAATTTAATTTAGTTTACTTATTTTTAACAGTTGGAAAATTGTGTTATATATTATTTGGGGGAACAACTGTCGAAAATGTTTGTTTGTTTATATTTTTATTTAAATTATTTGGATGCAGAACAGCCAATATAACAAAAGATTTTTCTCAACCAACAACAATGCATTGTTAACTTTATCACAGCTGAAATTTATACACATACGCAAGCATACACACACACACACACACACACACACACACACACACACACACACACACACACACACACACACACATATATATATATATGTATATATGTGTGTGTGTGTGTGTGTGTATATGTTTAGATATGTATGCTGCTATTTTCATTTACAGGCAATGGCTAAATTTGATTTTGTGTGGAAATTTTGGCAATATTGTTTATGTTGTTTATTTGTTTTAAATGTAGCATGAATAGGGCTTGAATCACTTCAAATAAGAATGTAATAATTTTCTAAATGAAGAATATTGTGTAATGGAAATATTAAAAACTTCTTCATCTCAGTCCTATTAAAATTCTGCAGTGTATTGAACCTCGCAAACAGAAGAACATGCCCATCTTTCTCTCCCTGTCTTGATCTATCAGGACCAGCCCACCTCTGTTTCCAAGGACATTGTACCAGTGTCTGAGATGTCAGAATCTCCACTGCGCAATCTCAGCGGAAAGTCTAAGAAACCCAAAGGCCTGGAGTTGATGCCCACGCTGGTGGTGACCAGCTCTGACCTCAGCCCTCTCAATCTGTGCAGCCCATCCCTCCCTATGCCCTCTCTCACCCCAGCCTTACTGCAGGTCAGTCTCCTCCTGACCTCCCCGTCACACATGGACAGTGCTGTCATTGATTTGTTAGAATCATCAGACCATCAGCAGATTTCATGTCGGGTAACATTATCCGACTCACTAGAGGTATATCCTCTTATGCAGATATTAACTGTTGCTGCCTCACGTCTCTTATATGCTTGTTTCACATAGATACATGTAGCCTTGCTTAGCCAGATAATTACCTTTCATCAAGTTTGGACTACTATTCAGCTTATTCTGGCCACAATCTACCCATTTAGACAGGATACAACTGCTTACCAATACACTTCCAGACAAAAGTTTTTGAACAGTAAGATTTTTAATGTTTTTTAAAGAAGTCTCATGCTCATCAAGCCTGCATTTATTTGATCCAAAGTACAGCAAAACAGTAAAATTTTGAAATATTTTTGCTATTTAAAATAACTGTCTGAATATATTTTAAAATGTAATTTATCAAAGCTGTATTTTTAGCATCATTACTCCAGTCTTCAGTAATAATAAATCAGACATTTATTATTATTATTATTATAAACTGCGGAGTAGAATTTTTCAGGTTTCTTTGATGAATAGAAAGTTTTTATCTGAAATATAAACTTTTGTAACATTATAAATGTCTTATCACTTTTGATCAATTTAAAGCATCCTTGCTGAATAAAAGTATTAATTTCTATAACACCCCCCCCCCCCCCCCAACAAAAAACCCTGACTCCAAGCTTTTGAATGGTGTATAACGTCACAAAAGCTTTTTATTTCAGATAAATGCTGATCTTTGGATCTTTCTTCATCAAAGAATCCTGAAAAATGTACTGAACGGTTTTAAATATTGATAATAATAATAATAATAATAATAAATGTTTCTTGAACAGAAAATCAACATATTAGAATGATGTCTGAAGGATCATGTGACAATCAAGACTGGAGTGATGATGCTGAAAATTCAGGAATAAATTACATTTTATAATATATTCAAATAGAAAGCAGTTGTTTTAAATAGTAAAAATATTTCACAATATTTCTGCTTTTGCTGCATTTTGGATCATATACATACAGGCTTGGTGAGCAGAAGAGAATTCTTAAAAAAAAGAAAAATCTTACTGTTCAAAAACTATTGTCTAGTAGTGTATATAAAACTAAATGACCAACAACCGTTGCACTTTTTGTGATATTTGCAACTTTTATGTTAGAATTGCTTGCAAACCTATTTAATATGCGTAATATGCTTGCAAAAGTAAGCAAGCCGTTGTAAAAATGATGATAAAAATCATTACCGTCTCTGAGGGTGTGTTGTTTAAAAGAAAATGACTAATTACAACCAACAAATTTTTTTTCTTAAAATGTGTGGCTATCCTGATCAGGAATATGTCGAGGTTTAATTGCAGTCCTTTTGGTTGCATTGATGTGATTTGGAGACACTAGAGGGCAGTGGTGCACCACTTGAACTTGTGATGATGTGCCTGGGAGACGCTCATTGGCTGTTACGTGATCGTGATCATATGGTGAGGTTTAGCAAGATGCTGCTTTGATGGATCACCTCGTTAAGACTGCACAATCTTTGCATTTACGAGCGCTCATACAGCCAGCCCTAGAGGATCAACCTCCTGCTGTCTCTTCAGTGAGATGAAAGATGAAATATACTATAATTCAAATCTATTATTTATGGTTTTTGGGGAAATGCAGCACCCTTGCCCTGTGATTAATTCTTATTGCTTTTTAAAGTCTCATTAAGCCACTTTTAATTAAACATTTATATTTCAGGGTTATGCCTCTTGCAAATGCTTTGTGCCACGAGTATTTGGGAAGGCATCTTTAATGAATGCAAGCTGGAAAGACAGTTGTTTTGTATAAAGGTCTGAAAAAGTTCACATTTGTTGCAGACGCCCCTGCTGCTCACACCCAGTCCACTTCTGTCCAATATCCATTTCTGGAGCACACTGAGTCCGGTGGCACCCCTCAGTCCCGCCCGGAGACAGGGCACACATACCCTCTTCCAGGTGAGCCCCTTGAAATTGTTTACTAAGTTAATGGCAAGACTACAGTCACATTAAATTATCTGGATTCAAATCACATCATCTGAGAGTACCACAGATATTCCTTTCCACCCAAAATGGTGCTGGTGCTCAAACCAGCCTGTGTTTCCACTGATTTGAGCGAGACAAAAATCATAAGCAACATGATACGGAGCATTGTTGAATATAATGGGAGTTATCTCTTTGTTCAAGGTTTAGAAAGACTGAGTTGTTTAGGATTCCCACGGTCCTGGAAATATCGGGGAATTACAAAAGTAAAAAAAAGTGTGATTTCCAAGCCTTGAAAAATCACACTTATATAATCTTATCTATGTATATATATATTATTATTATTATTTTTTTTTTGTAGTCAAGTATTTAATTTGATAATATTATTGATATTTATAACAAATGTATTACAATATGTAATTATAATATTTGTCATAATGTGTTCCTTTACAGTTGATATTATAATTGTTTTTAGTTATTTGGTATAGTTATTGGCTATTAATTATTGAATATTACTTTATGATTCAGTTTATGATTTAATAATTTAACAGCATTCTTAACTCAAACCCTCTGCACCAAAAAATGTAGGTATGAAAGTCTAAAAACTAGTGTTATTTTAGACATTTTTATATACTATTTATTTCTTATTAATATTTCAAATTGGTTATATTTTTGGTCGGTTTTTATTGTCACTAAGCTTTGATTTAAATTTTTTAATTATTTTCTTTTTTAAATTAATTTTAATAAAAAAAAAATAAAAAAAATTTTTAGTCCTCCTCAAACTTTCAGTGTCCAGGCAATATTAACTTTTCCAAGTTAAATTTTTTTTCATCTAATATTTATCCTGGTCACACTTTATTGTAAGGTCCAGTTCTCACTATTAACAAACCATTAACTATGACTTTTGCCTCAATAAACTCCTAATCTGCTGCTTATTAATAGTTAGTAAGGTAGTTGTAAAGTTATTGGGTAGGATTAGGGATGAAGAATATGGTCATGCAGAATATGCGCTTTATAAGCACTAATAAACAGCCAATATGTTAATAATGGTCATGTTAATAAGAAACTAGCTAATAGTGAGAATTGGTCCCTGTACTAAATTGTTACCATTTATTGTATTTTAGTTAATTATTTTGCAATTAACGTAATAGTTTTAGTATCAGTTCATGAAAACAACACTGGTAAAATCACCTTTAGACACATTGAAATGTTCACAATTAAATCATAATATTCCAGAAAGGATTCTTTCAGTTTTTTCATTCTGTTTCTTTTCCTTTTATCAGTTTCCTTCTGTCCTAAGTTCCACGCAGTTCTCTGTTCCCGTGTATAACTTAGACGGCACCAACACGCCCGGCCCTCTCTCACCCGACCCACAGAAGACATAAGAGGGGGACAAAGACCAGCAAACTTCATCTTTGCCTCGTGTTCTTGATTGATAAACACAGATTAACCTCATTCTGTTCACCTGATCTGGCACCCTTCAGGTAACAAAGATTTATGACCGCCGTTTAACCGTCAAGAGCATCCATTTGACTCTAGGACCTTTGTAATTGTCACTGATACTTTATCAGCGATGTATATCAAGCCATCAGATAGTGTCTGCAGGAGGACACTGTAAATCTTTCGTTTCTATTTTTTAATGCGCTGGTCTTCAGGGATTGGCTCTAGTGTGACTAAAGCAGATGGCTGTTGATCTGCACAGCTGCCAAAATGGGATTTCATCGTAAAACGGCCATTGTTTGATCGTTAGATTGAATTTCCTTGTGTTTTGTTTCTTGTGGAGCTCAAGACTTCGATCAGACGCAGAAGAGATTCTCACGTGATGTCGGCACCGTGTGTTTGTACAGCAAGATCCTTGTTCTGCTTTGGACAAAGAGGGATCGTTTTGTACATAATCCAACAAGTTCACCTCGTCTCAACTCGTGTTTGCCTTTTGTTTGGGAAGTTCTCAAACAAACCTGCCTTGCCAAGCTAAACCGCCCCTTTGCCTTGTGATTTTGATAATGGTGACCTCTGTTTTATCTTGTACCTTTCCTCATGCTGCACTTACTGCCATATATTTAAAGTGTTCTGTAACCACATAAACAGCACTTAGATGAAAACAAGCTGCACTTACTAGGGCTTTTGCTCCTATTCGTGTTTACTAGCCATCCTGAAAAGTAGTGAACTTAGTTGGCTTATTTTACTAAATTAATGTATCCCAGGGATGCAGTTTGTGTGTCTACATCTACAATTCAGTGGGTCACCCGGTAAAGCTAGCTGGTGCAACCCTCAAACACTTTCCTGACAGCATTTTATTATTCGAGAGCCACATGAACACAATCGCTTTATGTAATGAATACAATCAGAATCGGCAGAAGTCAAGTTTATTTGGGATAATTCACCAAGTCATTCCAAGCCTCTATGCCTTTGTTTTTTATGAGGAACACAGTCTTTTGGAGAACAAAGTCAACAACATTGGACCCCATTGACCTTGATTCTGAGACGTATGATACAAATATCATCTTATGTGTTCCACAGAAGAAATAAAGTCATGGAGGTTTGCAACAAAATGACATTTCATTCATTTTTGGGTGAACTATTTCTTTATGAATACTGAGGCTAACACTCAGGACGTTCTTGATGTAACCCTCATCACTGGAAAACACATTTTAAAGTGACATCTTATAACATTAACCCCATCTTTTCTGGGCAGGCCAGATTGGCGTCGCCCACGCTGCAATGCTTGATGGCGACTGTCTAATGAAGCGTGTTTCCAAACACGCCCCAATGCCATTGAACCATTACCGTAACACCACCAGATATGCCACTGTGGCCATGCTTATCATGCAGATCTTTTCATATAAACCATTTCCTCCTCTCTGAAAGACTGGAAGCCATTAGGAATGATTTCAGTTGAGTGGGAAAACCCAAGGACTTGCTTTACTCCAATAGACTGCCCATTCACCATTAATCTAATGGAGCGTACACAGCATAAAATGGAATGGAACGGCACCGGCTCAGTGCTTAAAGCCTCATCCCACCCTTAGGATGGTTGGATTGCTGGAGATCGGTTGGATGTGTACCGTAACTGGATGGCTGTCTGTAGAGCCCAGGCCAAATGCTCAAAACCATTCCTGCAATTGTCAGCTTTCCCGGTGTTGTGCAAGATTCAATCCCCCTGCAGAATGCAATCTACCTTGGACAACAAGGCAAAGCTGTTTGTAATGCCCAGTCAGAAGTGTCTGTCCTTGTTGTAGCTGGTTAGCAGGGTCCAGTTAACCCCTGCTGGTGGATTAGACCGCAGAGTTTTTTTTTTTTTTTCCATTGATGGTCAGTCAGAACTGCCATGTGTTTTTCAAGGCAACAAATATATTTGAGTTTGCATTATAGTAAATACATGTTATAGTTACACTATTTTTATAAGTGTATAGTTTTTTCAAGGAATTAATACTTTCATCAAGGAGGATGCAATAAATTGGTCAAAAGGGTCAGTAAAGGTACTTATAATGTAACAATATTTCTATTTTAAAAAAAATCTGATCTTTTGAATGTTCTAGTTGTCAAAGAATCTTAAAAATTCTTAACTCTTAATCTTAAAATCGTCACTTTCCACAAAAAATATTAATTAGCATAACTGTTTTCAACATTGATGATAAGAAATATTTATTATTACAACTATATTAGCATATTAGATTACAATTATTTTTTTTAAAGGATCATGTGACACTGAAGACTGAAGGAATGACGCTGAAAATTAATCTTTGCATCAGAGGAATAAAATATATTAAAATAGAAACGTTATTTTAAATTATAGTAATATTTCACAGTTTTACTGTTTTGGCTTTAACTTTAGTGAGCATAAGAGATTTTCTTCAGAAACATTAAAAAACAAAAACAAATTGGAGTCCATAAACTTTTGCACAATAGTGTTTGTCGTGTGTAATGTATAATTTAAAAGATTCATTGATTTATTTACCACTAAATGTAAAGTAGTGTTTCTGATCAGGCGTTGTATAGAATACCCAAAACAAGTCCAGTGGAGTTTGTATTCTGAAAGAGAATTGAATATTGCACAACCGCAGTAAAGATCGCTAAACATCTGAACCAACTACTGCAGCTACTCTTTGCAGTCCTCATTTGATGTCAATGCAGTATCGGTGTGTTGTTTTTGTAGAGTGTTTGCCAGTTTTACATCTCCACAATTATAAACCAGTATAGGAAATGAATGCCCATATGTTGCACAATATAAAATCCTACCTCTAAGAGTCTTAAACTCAACAAGCCATGATTTATAACTGACACGCATTAGATGAAAAGCTGGAACAAGGCTTAAATGCTGACATTCAAATTGCAGAAACCGAGCTCTGATAGTCCCTCCCTATAGGACCACTTAAAGTGCAATGATAAAATTACAAAGGGATGTGTGTGTGTGTGTGTGTATATATGTATATATACACACAGGAACTGTTCAGCATCTCAAATTAAGCTCTCAGGTATTGTATGATTACCCACAGTTCACAAAGCTCCGTGTTCATACCTAACATACATAACAAACTGATCGGAGTGAAAGAAACTGTCATGCTTACGTGGTGCCTTCTAGTCCTGTTGTCTGTTGCCAGTAAAATTAAAATAGGCAACAGTTTTGCTTAATGTTTCTAAAGGCTATGTTTTGTCCTTAGCCAGCGAAAACGGCTACTAACTAAAACTTTAACTATTTTTAGGATTGTTCTGCGTTAAAATATGACTGACAGCATTTGTGAGCACAGAAAATAATTTTGACTCAACTATTAGCCCTAAAACCTAAATTGTTGTAAAGTAAATGTTATTAAATACAAGTTGTATTTAACCAAGAATATTCCATTAACATATCATGAACGTAGATAATAAGAGCTAGAATCTATATTCAGATCAAGTGGAAAATGGATCATATGAAATATTGATGGTTTACTCATACTTTCTAGTACTGTCGGGATAATCTTTTCAGCATGTATGCATAAATCAAGCATAGGGACATTTTATTCCATTTAATAGCTGCCCTTGTAGTACAAGAGTGCAAACAGCTAACATTTATGTAGTTTTTTTGTTCTTTCTAATTTTTACTGTTGTCCTGCATGACAAAAATTAGATGTTTTGCAGAATGTCCTGACCATACAAAAAAAATAAAAAATCATTTATATGTATGATTTGTACTCAATATTTTTTTTCTGAAGCCATACAATTGTTATGTGCAAAGAACATACTGAGATTTCAGACTAACATGATAAATTAAATTTGATGCTTTTGTTATCTTTTTGGACCTATACATCTTCTACTTTCATTGTGTGGAAAAAGAGCACCTCGGACATTCTGCAAAATACCTTCTTTTGTGTTCCACGGAAGAAAGAAATTCATATAAGGTGGATTTTAAAATATTCCTTGTTTCATTGTACATACAGTAAGATGTGATGGGGTGCCTGTAGCATTGTGCTGTTGTTTTGTAGTAATTTCACTTGGACCTGTTTTCCTGAGGTCCTGTATTGCGAAGCGTCTTCATTTGCATTCCTGCAGAATTCAGGCTGTGTTTGATTGCTCTTGCCTGTATTGTGAGCACTGCACATGCAATTGCCTTCTCATAGAGGGATATTGAGTTGCTTAATGCCTTTTACATTTTGAATAATGGATTTTGTGCAGTGTGCAATGTGACTTGTTTTTTAACCTGTTTCCATTATTTTTGTTAAATGCTCTCTTACCCACTTAGATGGTTTTTTTGTTGTTTGTTGTTTGGGGGGGGGGGGGGGGGGGGTGCAGCTTAGTTTGGCTGCATTTATTTTTACTTCATTAACTAGTCATTTGTTTTGTTTCTATGAAAATTCAAATTTCTCCCTGTAATGGATAAAATGGGTTTGTTATACATGTTTAGCTGTTAAACAATGATGTCTTGTTTTGTTTGTTTGAGTTTGGTTTTCTCCCAAGAACATTTAGTTATTGTAGCCATACTGAACATCTGTTGAATTTTAATGTGAGTCTAAAGCACTTAAAATAGTCTCTTTTTTCCCCCTCTCTCCTCATTTTTTTTCTTTTACTGGCACTTTGTATTTTTTAGAATCTGTTGTAAAGCTAATCTCATTTTACTAGTGGCTCCACCACCCCAAACACTCAAATTTTGGTTTTGAATCAACATTTGTAAACTATGCATTTAAACTTTTTGCTGCACAGAGATTTTGTAATTAATTTTAAGACTTCCCGGCTTAAATAAAATGTATTTTATGATTGCTTTAGTAATTACTATAAGAGTATTTTATCTTTAAAGAGATTCTTACTCCAAAAAAGTCAAAAAGCTCTATTTTAGAAAAAATGGCACTTTTTACGAATAGGGTATAAACTGGCGTGATTTTTGGAGCGATCAAATCACAGTCTTAAAGGGATAGTTCACCCAAAAATGAAAATTCTGTCGTTAATTACTCACTGTCATGTTGTTCCAAACCTGTAAGACCTTCGTTCGTCTTCGGAACAATTTAAAGAAATTGTTATTTTTGTTTTCTTTGCGCACAAAAAGTATTCTCGTAGCTTCATAACAGTACGGTTGAACTACTTATCTCACATGGACTATTTTAATGATGTCCTTAATATCTTTCTGGGCCTTGAATGTGGTAGTTGTGTTGCTGTCTGTGCAGGGGCAGTAAGCTCTCGGATTTCATCAAAAATATCTTAATTTGTGTTCTGAAGATGAACAAAGGTCTTATGGGTTTGGAACGACATGAGGGTGAGTAATAAATAACTGAATTTTTATTTTTAGTTGAACTATTTCTTTAAAGAGAACTATTAAGAATGAAAAGTAAGTGATATTCAGTTAATCTATATTAGATATTTTACCTACATACTATTTTACAATTTTTACCCCCCACACGTCATTCCAATTTGTAAATTTGTACACATTGTTGTTAACTATATTCTTAACCACTCCAATATACATATATACATGTATATATCAATTTCTTTTTATAATTTATATGAAATGTTTACCATTGAATACAAACCAACACTTGGCAATGAAAAATAATTATTTGCAACCCTGTTACCCATTATGGTATTTTATTTTAATAGCAAGAGCACCACAACAAGAAATGACAAATAAAAAGACAAAAAGAGTTTTTAACCCATATTCAGACATTTCTCAAATTCTTATGAAGTTTTTGGAAACTATATACAATAGACAAGTTACTATCTTTCTTATGTATCATATCTTCTTCAATAATAACATCTTTGATATTTTAAACATGCTTCTAAGGTTAATAGAATACTATTTTGTACCCTATTCTGGGAAAGTGCCAATGTTTCAGACACATCCGATTTTCTCATCCTCTAAATGTCGACGTCATAACTCCAATGCATTTAGAACAATATTTTGTTTCTCATGAGCAAATATGTATTTTGTGGGAAAAAAAGGGATGATGTAATAATAAAAAGTGTGATCAATTCTACTGTTATGGTACAATATTGGCACCAAATGTTTTCAATATTTTTGTGCAAATGTATTTTCAGATTGTCTCGCTCTCAAATGTTTACAAATACTCTGTTCATTGGCATACATGTTGTACTAATCTGTGGATGTTGGAAGGGAAGGAAGATTTCTATAAAAAACAAATGTGTAACTTGTTTGGCTTGTGTGCCTTCATCAAATACAGCTGCAGAAAGCTGACCTCATTTATGCAGCGATTGTGTTAACGTTAGCAGGTCTGACACCTGCGTAAACCAGAAAAAACAAATAAAATTTTACCCAGGCCAAGAGAAATACGCTGACACAGCAACCTCCTCCAATCAGGATCGCCCACCTGAGGGCCGAGGTCACTGATTTAGAGGAACCGTCAGACCTGAGGCCATACAACACAATACAAGGAAACTTTTCCAGGAAGACGGTAGGATGTCCTTTTTTGACCTTTTAATCTCCTAACCACAAATGTGTTATGAGCACACAGGCTTTGGCAGAGAATTAATTGGCTACTGATCTGTGAATAAGACTGATCGTCAGTAAAGTTTGAACCAAGCCCAATTCAGATTCTTAGAGTTGCTTTCAAAGAAAACGTTGCAGGGCTTTTACATATTCAAAAAATACTGTATTTTTATCTCATTATTTTGATCCAATGAAACCACTGATATTCAAGTGTTGACTGGTCAGTGTGTTTCTAACAATAAACACTAAACCAACTTTTCTCTAGAAAAGTTACTGTATTGCACATATCCAGTGACATTGCTGCAGTTGAGAATTTTGACATTTGTGCACAAGATTATTTCATTCATCAAAAATATTTTAATACAAAAATAGACCTTTAAATCATTTACATTTTTTAGCTCTGTCGATTGTCAATGATTTGCATGATCATCCAAGGATATGTTTGGTCCTCGATGTCCCTGAGTCAACGACACCATTGTCCCTTTGCTCCTGTCATATTTTCATCCATCTTCTCCACTGTTACGGATCGATGGATGCTTTCTGCTCTGACGTGTCCCATGAGTTCAGCACAGCAGCAGAACAGGTCTTGATCCCATTTTCCTCAAGTCTTTCGGTAGAGGAGTTACTAGGGAAAGCTGTACGAAAAAACATGAAGATATGTTAGAAAGTGACCTCTGCGTTTTGCAAATGCATGATGATAAGCGTTATTGCATAAGCCAAACATTTTAAGCTAACAGGACAAGACTACTTTTATTCAGCTGTATGTAGAAGAGTATGGCTTTAGCAATGCCAAGGTCATAGGTTCGATTCCCAATAAACACCCACATGTATACCGTGAACTCGATGTAAGTTGCTTTGAATAAAAGCATCTACCAAACACATTAGAGAAAGTCCATTTTCAGTTTGATCCCAATTATGGGCAACGATGGAAATTCAGGGAGTCGACGCACCTTCTGTGAAGTTTTTGTGACTTTGCTGGACGAAGAACAGCAGAATGAAGAAAGCGAACCCCAGGAAGCCGAAGATCATTCCGCACAACAGGAAACTGAAGCTACCTTGATTGTGCATCACCTGAGGGAGGAAAGAGATTCAAATCAACAGTTACAAGAATAGCTCAACTGGTAGACCATGACGGCTCTAGCAATGCAAAGGTCATGGGTTCAATCCCCAGGAGCCAAAATGTAAATATTTAAGTCAGACTTACCGAACCCACGAGCACCTGAAGTAACATCTCACCCATCCCTGCGCTGGTCACCATGACTGTGGTGGCACAACCTGAAGAAGAAACGAAACACAATCCGCTCAGACTTTTCTTTTGTTTTGTTTTTTTAAATCTAGGCAATAAGTTTAGAAACACTATTAATTGGGAAACCATTTCAGTTTTTCTTTTTATGTTGCCGCAACATTCAAACTGCCATTGAAATCTGATGACAACTGAACTTAAGTTAAATAACACTAACTTAGGGCTTCAAGATTTGGGGGATAAAAACAAATCCAATTGCGATTTTTAGGATTAAATGGCAATTGTGATTTCAAATACAATATTTTTTCCCCAAAGCAGTGATTGTTTGTAGGTATGCACAGTTTGGCCAAAGACTTGGTAATTACACCTCAAAATGACTATAAAATAATAAGTAAAAAAAATAAAAGAATAAATACTAATATTACAATATTTCACTGTAAAAGAAAAAGTCAAAAACAAAGAAATCAAATGTAAAACTTTTACAGTACAACTAAAATTACAGTACTCTTAATTTTCAAACATTAAACCGTGAGGGTTATTTTAGTTAACTAAAAAAAAAAATATTAAAGCTGCATTCCGTAAGTTTTGCCTCATTGTCGCCATCTATGTTTGAAAACCTGGAATTGCAATTACTTGCGGATTTATCTCGCTTGCGTGGGGTTGTACTCTGGCACAGCTCCAGCGTGGATGAATCTAATGCTTTTAGGAGTATATGTATCTGTCAGTCACCGCGCCGGTGTCGATATTTACCATTCTTCGCAATCACAGATTAGTCTACGTCTTGGAATATAAGACTAAGATATTGTCATCTGAACAAGTCTGCCACGTTTGTTCTGACCAACTGAGGAAAAAAGCATTACAATAAATTACGCTTCCAATGGTGATTTAATCTAACAATCGGTAAGTTCATATCACATCAAACCGTACAAATTATTATTATTATTGTTATACTTTATTCTCAAATTAACAACATCAGCATTGTGTCACTATGAGTATAGTGTGTATTAGTGTGTAGATTGCAATTTCTGTACAGTCTAATCTAATTCATTCCATTCGAATTTCATATTAAGAAATTCTTTTAACCCAAAAAGCAAACTATGCTCCCTTCGAACTGGTTTTCTTTAAAATACAAATCTTGTATAAGCTCAGGCTATCTGTAATCAGAAGCACATTTAAAACTGGAATATAATTAAATTTTTCATAAAACACTAAAGTTTCATAAACAAAATATTTTTTGTATTACAATCCGCCATCAAAATGATACATTTAATTATTCTAGCTGCTGTGAGAAAAGGCTAAATGATCCGCCACCTACAGGATCCTCACATGAGATAGCCTAGTAGCCGGGACAACTTCTTTATGTTTACAGACGTGAACCATGCTTCACTCTGAAACACACCACACATACATGCATTTAATTAAATCACAACCTTTGCTATTTATAAGCCATACTGCAATTTTAATTTTATTTTGCTTAATCACCACACTAACTTTTAGTGCCACTTTTAGTCAGGACTTCCCTTGCAACACTGATGGGATTTCTCCCATTCATTTTTATTCAAATTGTCCAGGATTCATATGCATTTCAATATATCTGTTACAGCTGAATCCAGTCAGTTAAATTCCAGCCCAAACCTGCTCTAATGATAGGGATATTTTTAATGATAATGACATTTTTTAATCGCTCTACCCTAACAACCCCCATATCTGCAGCATACAGAGGGCGCTCGGTAATTAGCCATTTATTTTGAAATAATTCCTCCCAAAGGGTTTCACCACTGGGTTTAAAAAGGATCGTCTTCACCGTAAGACGCAAGACCTGTCGGGCCAAACCTTTCCAGAAAGTCAAAGGCCAATGGTGGAAAGAATTAAACGGGGCGGCTCCTGTTGCCTTCGGCTCAGCAGTAAACCTTGAATAAATACTGAACTGCGAAACCACCAATGGCTACTGTCAAATCAATGAAAGCCGTGGACAAAAAGGCGATTTAACAATGCCGGAGACAGCGGCGGTCCATCTGTTGCAATACCTTTGTACTCCAGGACATCTTCAGTGAATGCGAGCGTGCAGGGGAAGATACTGCTTATAAATAGGCCGAGACAGCAGGTGCCGATGAAGAGGAACACACGGCTGTTGGAGAAGATCAGCAGCAGAAGTAGTGTGACTATCACACCCACCTACGAGAGAACAGAATGGAGAAGATTTGCATTTGGACACGCACCATCAATAAAGGCTTTATTTGAGGTGAACAACCCCTGCTTTATCTGCGCGAGGAACGGAAATTAAGAGGCCCGCTGTCATAAACTTTTGGCGCAAATAAAAGCGTGAAATGAGAAAGGAGCCTTAGTCACACCAGATAAACAAATGTCCCGTCTGGCGAATGGACAGGGCAGAGCAGGATGCAGAACAAGGATGTTTGTTCCTGTCCAAAGTTTCCCTTGGTGCATTGTGGGTGACAATCTTTTTTTTTTTTTTTTGATGGTGTAAACCTCTTTTATAGTCCATCTGACTCACCAGCAGGCTGTCAGGAGAGAGTCTGTAATGGACTGACAACTTGGTTGCTGTTGTTTAGAGGGTGTTTAGACCATTTCAGCTAAAAAGGGAACACTTTGTTTTAGTTTTGGCCGTACGTTTGCACAACAACAGTGTTTTGACGACTTGAAAGTGCAAAATTGGTTTGAAAGTGCACGTTTTTGAAAACGGGACCATTATCTATGCATGTAAACTATGAAAACATTGATCAAAACTGCAATAAATAAATATGTAAAAAAAAATAATAATAATAATAATGTGTATATATATATATATATGTATGTATATATACATACATACATACATGCATGCATACGTATGTATGCATGTATATATACATATGTATGTATGCATGTGTGTATATATATATATATATATATATATGTATGTATGCATGTATGTATATGTAAATAACATTCTTTATATCACATTAAAATTCAATAGTTTTCTTCATTTATTATGAACATATGTTTATTTCTGTTAATTTTCACACCTACATAACCAGCCAAAAAGTGGCCCAAAACCCTCTAAAAAAGAAAAAAGTCTGAACAGGTTGGGAGACCAGCTAAGACCAGCAAACCCACTTAATGTAGACAAAATAAATAAAACGTAGACAAAAAGGGTAGACACATCTTGTACTAAATCCTAAACCTAAAACACAACTTTATTTTAAAGAAGTAAATAAAGATATTATATTATATATAAACCCACTTAATGTAGACCAAAAAAAAAGACAATATAGAAACAAAAATCTCTTACCTAATCCTAAACCTAACAAATCTTTTAGCTTTTTTAAAAGAAGAAAATAAATAAATTAATTAATTAATGAGTTCAATTTTCAGAAGCATGTTGACGGTTTTCTTCTGTTTAATATTTTTGGTAGAAATCATGATATATTTTGGAGTACGATTTAAAAAAATACATATTAATACTTTTATTCAGCGAAGACCCATTACAATGATCATAAAAGACAGTAAAGAAATGTAGAATTCTGAAAAACCTGAAAAAGGTATCATGGTTTTCACAAAAAAAAAGCATTTAGCAGAAACAACTGTTTGATAATAAGCATTATTAATAACTCACCACCAATAATAATTGATAATAGCTGAGCGGCACATCAGACCAAGAGCCCCTCACTGCAGAACAAAAGATCCAGGGGGCGGGGTTGGTAGGTTTAGGGATCAGGGGGTGGAGACGGGTAGGTTTAGGTAAATGTAAGGTGGGAGGAGTTGGATCTAGACCCAACCACACCCCCTGGATCTTGTGTTCTGCAGTGAGGACCATCTCCATCAGACTGATTTCTGAAGGATCATGTGATGCTTAAGACTGTAAACGATGAAAATTCAGCTTTGCATCACAGGAATAAATTACATTGGTAACACTTTACAATAAGGTGTCATTTGTTAACATTAGTTTAATGTAACTAACATGAACAAACAATGAACAATGCATTTATTACTCAATTTATAAATCTTTGTTAATGCTAATGAAAATACAGTTGTTCATTATTTATTCATGTTAATTCTCAGTGCATTAACTAATGTTAACAAACACAACTTGTGATTTTAATAATGCATTAGTAAGTGCTAAAAATAACATTAACTAAGATTAATAAATGCTGTAGAAGTATTGTTCATTCTTAGTTCCTGTTTACTAATGTTGTTAACTAATGAACCTTATTGTAAAGTGTTACCATTACATTTTAAAATACATTCAAATAGAAAGTCGTTCTTTAAAACTGTAATAATAGATCACAATATTATTGTTTTTACTGTATTTTTGCGAAAACAAAATGTTTGCATACTTTCTGGTTACCTTGTACACTTAAGAGTCAGCAACAACTTTTTTTTGGAATAATTTCCACAAAGCAAACCAAAGATACTGACCTGACTAACGATGAGCAAGCGTACAGGTTTAAATCGGTAAGACAGAGGAATGGCGGACAGTCGGCCGACAGTGATCGCCGCCCAGAAGATGCACGTCAAGTATCCGGCGGTCTTGTGAGGTAGATTCATAGGGGGCGCCACTGCGTAGGTGTACACAAAGCCTGTGTATGAGCCCTGAGGTGTGTGAGATTAAATAATACATGAGTTCAAGTAATTAAGAAAAATACTCTTAAATTACAGAGCTGAAGCGGCTGTGAAGTGCTAATCCTGCTTACCACTATACCGTCAGAAAAGAAGAGCACCAGACCCCCGAGGATATGGATTCCAAAGAAAGACAGCGGAAAGCTGTGCGCGTTGCCAAGGAGACAGCAGCCGAACACGTCTGCGTGGCCTGAGGAGAATACAAGAGCGGGAAGATTACAGAAACCTCCTTTCTGGCTTTTATGCACATCTGACGGCATGTTATTTCTGACATGTGCTTCAACGCTAACTGTGAACGTGGTCTGATCCCACATGGTAATTAGTGTCAGTGGTGCAGAAGTGCTGGCGGGTTGGCATCTTACTTCTGGAAGTCTTTTTCTGATGTCCAGTGTCTTCTGACAGACCCGTGGTTCCCCAGGTTTTCATCGCTAGCACGTCTCCATCTAGTAAACGCCGACTGGGGTCTGATCCGCATGTGAACAGCCGCTCCCGATACATCAGGATTAATATGCCGATGGGTACAGGAAGCTACATGCAGAGAAGACGAAGTTATGCATGTAAAAATACTCGTGATGATTCGTAAAAGAATCATTCTTTTGAAAAGATTCAGTTGAACCAGTTTGAAAATGATTCTTAAGGGGATAGTTCACCTAAAAATGAAAATTCTGTCATTAATTACTCACCCTCATGTCGTTCCAAAACCGTAATACCTTCGTTCGTCTTCGGAACACAAATTGAGATATTTCTGATGGAATCCGTCATGTTACTCTCGTAAACATGAGGCAAAGACCGACACGGAAGAGAAGAAATTGTTGAATAAAGTCGCTATTTTTGTTTACTTTGCGCACAAAAAGTATTCTCGTAGCTTCATAAAATTAAGGTTGAATCACTGATGTCGCATGGACTATTTTAATGATGTCCTTACTACCTTTCTGGGCCCTGAATGTGGTAGTTGTGTTGCTGTCTGTGGAGGGTCAGAAAGCTCTCGGATTTCATCAAAAATATCTTAATTTGTGTGAACAAAGATGAACAAAGGTGTTACGGGTTTGGAACGACACGAGGGTGATTAATTAATGACAGAATTTTCATTTTTGGGTGAACTAACCCTTTAAAACTCTATTGTAAAGAAGACTTGTATTTAACCTCAGACAGCAGTATTAACTAGTGTAAATGTAATTGACTACACAAAGTGAAAAATGCCAAATTAAACTTCTGATTCATCTCTCTCAGATCAAAATCAGATTTAAGTAAAATTATAAATAAAAATGTCCTTTTATTTTTTTTCTCTGACAAAATACTGCAAATTTCTGTGAAATTGAAATGTCAAATAACAAAAATTTTAAACAAACTCCAAATCAAATGAATAAATAACGTATATAAACGAAATATCTTCTGTGCTTTTTCCATTTCAAACGAAAGACAACCAATGCATTATCACGGTACAAACAACGATGCAGCATATATGCAGCATGAGCAGTTTTTGATTTAAATTAGATTGTATTATTTCATAATTTGAAGCAAAAACGTAATGGTCTGACTAGCTTCGTGAAACTATACTACATAAAACCTCTGAATGAAACACAAAAACAGCAGACTTATGGAACAGCGGCAATATAGTGTTCCCGCTGTAAACAAAGCTGCGCTGTGCTTATAAATACTACTATATTATTCATTATACGCATTATATGTTTATTTTCCCCTTTGCTACATTGATCAGGTGTTAGGCGTGTATCAGTTATACTAACTCTATTTCTCCACTATATTATAGCCAGTGTGTAAACAGAACTGTTAGATGGAGTACAGTTGCCAAGGAGACGATCTTGATTCATTTCTTTTATTCAAATACCCTCCCAGCTGCCCTTCCTTTGGCATTAGAGCTGACAGAGCATTTAGTATGCACACTAACTCCACACAGCAAGTAGTCCAGCTTGTGTTCTGATGGCACTCTTAAAACAAACTCGTAAAACTCGACACAGAAAAACTCTTACATTGATGATAGCCATGATCCAGAAGGCGTAGGAAACGTTGGTCACCACCTCTCCGTCGGTGTGGAGGTGGACACTGGACACGTTGTGCACATGTCTGCCTGCGAGCTTGTTCCTCAGATGCCTTAATGATGTTGCATTGGTGCTGCTGTTCCCAATCACACAGCTGGTCTCTGACAGGAAGGGGTCAGCGATGAGGGGACTCACTAAAGCGCCGAGACCCACAAAGAAGTGAAGGACCTAGAAGAGATCAGAGACAATCCAGACAAGAAGGAGAATCAGCAATGATGTTCTTCATCTGAGACAAGATTCTTACGAAGCAAAAGTTTTTAGAGCAACTTTATAAAACACAGTTCTGATTGGATGTTTGTTTAAAACTGAAACGATGGTCGCTTTGTGTCAGACCCACAACATCAGGAAGAAATCACTAGCGCATATTAATATGCCAAGATGTTCCAAATGAATTATGTTACTAACAATTGTCAAACTTTCAGTTTTATTATATTTTTAGTATTTTTTAGTACTTTAAGTGCTTTTGTTATTTTTATTAGTTTTTTTTATTATTTTATTATATTTTTTCTATTTTACAGTTTTGGTTGAATTTATTTTTTCTTTCCATTTTAGGTTATTTATTTATTTCTAGTTATTAAGTTAACAATACTAACATACTCTTGTTTCAAATAACTTGTTTTAGTTAACATTAATAGCCCTGGAGTTATCATACTGATCTTTTTTAAACAGAATAAACCACTCAAGACATGCACTGTAGTGATTTTTACCTCATGCTATATTGTTTTAATATGAGTTTAAACAGAATCCATGTGTGAAAAGAGATTGATTATGTTTGATTACACTGAGTAAATCTGTAACTCACGCAATATTGGACATGTTTTTCTAATCATTGCTTTCTATGATATGCAGAAATTCAATGTTTCACAACATTGTAATCCAACCATTTAACTGACAGAGCAAATATAAGCTGTCTATATAATCTAAATAACACAAATATGAACTTCCTCCTTTAGAAACTGGTAGAGCAACATCACACTCTCAATTATGCTGTTGCTCTGAAAAAGACTGCAAGACTAGTGTGGTTTCCTTAAATATTTCTTACTGTTAAACATTTTAACCCTTTTGTATACCAAGGGTGTATCTGTTTTTTACTTGGAACGGTTTTTAAAATGGTAGAGAAATTTATGTGGTGACACTGAAACTGGTTCTGGAAATGCCGACCCAAAATATAGCTTATTTTTGAATATTTGCAGTTTAAATATTAAGACATTTTGCATTCTGTATGTGTGAGGGATTATAATGATGATGAGAAAAACACATCAGCTCAAATGAACCTACATTTAACCCACCATATCAATCATCTCCTTAAATATAATGTAAATGGAAAAATTTAACACCCACAATCCTTCACTACACAGTTTAATTTCAGAGAAGACCCCTTGGGTGAGTTTCCCTCCTCTCCAAAATATGACTAAACACTGGCAATGATGAGTTCAAGAGGAAAATCTGTTTAAAGTCATCATGAATTGTCATATAATGAGATAATGACTTAATGAGCATTTCTGAGTGAAAAACTATTCAGTGAGAAAACCCAGTGTAGCATAGCACGGTACATGGTAATATAAAAAATACATAATATTAACTTTTAGTTATGACATTTGAAATATTACAGAAGATTTCTATTTCAAATAAATACTGTTTTTTACTTTCTACTCATCAAAGAACCCAAAAAAATGTATCACAGTTTCCACTAAAATATTAAACAGGACAAATATTTTCGAAATCGATAATAATAAAAATGTTTCTTGAATAGCAAACCAGCATATAAAAATGATTTCTGAAGGATCGTGTGAGACTGAAGAAGACTGGAGTAATGATACTGAAAATTTAGCTTTTTAAAATTACATTTTTAAATATATTTAAATAGTAAACATTTATTTTAAATGCTAATAATATTTCACACTATTACGATTTGTTTTTGATCAAATAAATGCAGCCTGGGTGAGCATAAAAGATCTCAATCCCCTAGCTTTTGAACTGTAGCATATATATAGTTCATAAGAACTCCTTTTGTGTTCTAGAGAAAAGTCAAATGGGTTTTGAGGGTGGGTAGATGACAACAGAACTTTTTGTTCAAAGAAAATTATTTGTCTACTTTGCGTGTAAAGGCTTCATACATGTGAATGGCATATTTCTGCCACAGCCTTTCAGACAAACACTGTAATCATGCAAGGTAAAGATACCATTTTTTGGAAGTTACTGACTAGATACTGACCTGCAGGAAAACTGTGGAGTCTTTCTGGTAGATCTTGACAAGTTGTAGGTTAGAGATGGTGTCAATGATGCCCATGGCAAGACCAGATACTGCCAAAGCAAAGGCCAACAGGAGCAACTTATAGCATAGTGGGATGACGGCAAAAACCACAGAGATGGTGAGGCTGGACACAGCCAATGCTAACAAAGAACTCAAAAGCCTAAGAGAAACAAAGGAGATATTGTGCATCAAACAAAAAACATATTACGGTAATAGTACTAGTAGTCAGGTTTGGTTCAGAATATAGCTAGAGTTGCCAAAATACAGTGCATTCTCTAGGGGTAAAACTTTTTATAGTAGAAAAAAAGTGACTGAGCATATTTAGTAGTATGTTATATATAAATAATAATTTTAAATAGATCTGATGTGAAACAGCCTCAGGTGAGTCTTTTGAAATAAAGTAGTTCTGTGTAGCGTCTCTGTAATGCTGCCCAATTTTATTTCCAGACATCTCTGACTTTATTTTCACCTTGGCCCATTTAATTTCTGTTTACACGACTTATCAAATGCTGCTTCTACTGATAACAGGTGATGCCAGTGGATGTGTGTTGCTTGTTTTATACCGGTTTTCTACCGTTCACATGCTATCGGAAATGTCCCACTTAAGTCTGTCGTGTTTAAGTGCTTTATTGTCAGAAAGAATAGCAATCAAGGAGGATACCAGGTCTTATTATAAGTCTTATTATAAAGCTGAAATGTAATGAAGATATTCGACTAATATCCAATGGATTTTGTATAAAAGTAGCACCTCATTTGTTGACAACCATATAAACATTACTTGCACTATTGCATTGTATACCATGCTCTCATTATCTTGCTAACAATTCTGACATTTCAGTCACATAAATGCTGTTTTCACTGAGTAAAATGCATAGAATATGCATCAAATGATACATAAATATACATGACTGTAATGGCAAGAGAAAGCTATGGAAGCTCGTTTCCGCCACTGAATAAAAAATAAAAAAGGTTATTGTGACTTTTTATCTCACAATTCTGACTTTTTTTTTTTCACATAATTGCGCGATATAAACTCGCAATTGCGAGTTAAAAAGTCATAATTCTGAGATATAAACTCACAATTCTGAGAAATAAAGTCAGAATTGCATGATATAAACTCTAAAGACTTTTTTTCCCAGAATTACGAGTTTATATCTCGCAATTGTGAATTTATATCTCGCAATTCTGACTTTTTCTCAGAATTGCGAGATATAAACTCGCAATTCTGAGAACATCTCAGTCTTTTTTCCCCCTCAACTGGACTTTAACTTGTAATTGCGAGTTTATATCTCACAATTCTGAGAAAAAGTCAAAATTGCGAGTTACAAACTCGCAATTCTGAGAAAAAAGAAGTCCGAATTGTTAGATTAAAAAGTCGCAAATAAACTTTTAAAAAAATTTTATTCAGTGGCAGAAACGGGCTTCCATAGACAGCAGTGTGGATGTTGTGGAAAAAAAAAAAAGTTTCCCTGTCATAAATATGACTTAAGAAGCCATTCATGTCCGATTTCCATCTAGGAATCTCATATTTACGATAATTCCTATAGCACGTGAAGGCAGCATTAAGTTGCATGCAACAAACTGTAAAATCAATAGAGAAGAACAGATGGAGGTAAATACAGATAATTTTATGTAGTTAAATATAGTCAGTATTGTAAAACAGAGATAAAGATCTTTTACAAGGCAACCATACCCAAATCCACAGAGATAAACAAAGTAATGTGATTATCTGTAATGAGGAAAACAAAAAGAAAGGGACTAGTGTAACACTGAGAGCACAAGTTTCCAAATAAAAGCAATTAAAAGAGACCTGAGGGTAAAACACGACTCAAGCACAAGAGAGCCATGCTGGCTATAGTATCTGCATAGTTTTACTTGTTTTTCAGTCAGTAATTCCATGGTATAGTCTTAGAACTGTGGGGTGACTACAAAACAAACTGTAAACTAATGTAAACAGAGATTATCAGTAGTTATTTGCTTATAGCCATACAAATCACTCAGCTCTACCTTGAATGCTGTTTTAAAGGAGCAGATGTTGTTCCTGAACCCACTTACAACAATGCACTTCAAAAAAAGTGAATTTCTTGATCATATCTTTATCTGTCAGGCAAAACAACAGTAGGGTAGCGTATGTTTTTGTGGCTCGCATCCCAGATAACTGAGACAGCACGACTTTAATGAGCGCATGACCACTACTGGGATTTCCAGAGAGAGGCCACGGATGGGTTAGAAACCAATCAGTCCTAAAGAAATCAAATAATCGGTTACGATGATTAGAGGCTGCCAAAAACGGTTTATATCATGCAGGATGCATTTAAAATGCTTTATCTCATGAGGAAGTGTATCTGTCGTCACGATACTAACTTAAGGATGGAATACACTACGCGATTTCCCCCCGATTTACAGTCTGGAGCCAGTCTGCAGATTTGAGTTGACAGAATTCATACAAAATCGCATTGTGTATGATGGTCACACACTGTTATTTTTCAGTTTCAGACTACGTTTCGATTCAGTCGTAATATTTTCAGCTGATTTGTTTTCATTTGTCATGAGTTTGTTGTGATCAGAAAGACTTTAAAGTCTGGGAGTGTGTGATCCTCAGTCGTTTAGTGTACGATGGCCAGTTTTCTTCTATGACTGTTTACTGTAAAATCTATTCAGATTTTAAAAGTTGTGTAGTGTATTCCAGCCTTTACTCTTTCTTATAACTTTAAAGCACAACTGTATCAGAAAAAAAAACTGATTTGAATAAGTCTAGAGAAAGTAAAACATAAATGATTACTTTTGAAACAACCAAACAAAGGTTAACCATCTTTTCTGTTATAGCTTATAATGTTTGAAGCATATTTCTTTTGATTTGTGTAGGATTAGTTTTTAATATAAGCCACCATACAGTTCATTTTTATATCAGCATAGGCCTGCCTATAGATGGATAGATAGATAGATAGATAGATAGATAGATAGATAGATAGATAGATAGATAGATAGATAAGACAGTCAATCTTCAAAAGCCCTCTTTTTCAGTTCCTTGTTGTTTTGAGGAAGTAGTCCAAGTAAATGTTTTCTTAAAAACTGTAAAACCACAACTGTAAATAAAATATTATACGAGGAAGCTGTCATACAACAGGCCCATTAACCCTTTTTATTCAGCATAGATATTTACAATTACGGTGTATATCTTTAGGACTTATAATGTACTTTTTTTCTGATTTAAAATAATTTAGAATTTTTAACAGCACCATTCTATATTACAGCATGTAGCATTGGCCTAATAATTAAGGTCAGGGAAATAAACTGGGATATTTTACATTTAAATACTTTAAAATTAATTCAACATGTCATACTACTGAGACAGTTTGACAGTACATGACAGCCACCAAAGAATAAATAAATGAAATATCAATTGCAATAGATCTCTTCAAAACACTCACGTTTTACTGAAGAATCCTCCAATGGTGCTTCCAATAAAGAGGAAAAACTGTTGGGAGAAGAAGACCAGAGTGATCTCCTGTAGCGTGGACTGAGTCTGACATCTCAGGTCCAGAATGGTCGGACCCAGAAAAGCGACACATAGTCCAAAACTAAAGAATACACTCCAATATGTAAGAGTATGCTGCCAGTTACTGCGGAATAATGCGCAGATCCGTTCATTAATCAGTTGCTTCATGCTGGAGAAAGTTTCTGAGGTGTTTCTTGAAGCATTTACGCAGTGGAATTCATCCTGAGCGTGAGACGAGACTTGCCTAAAGTGATAGTCGCGTGTTCAGAGTCATCAGAGCGATGCTTATCCGATTCGCGAGTGAGTCGTTCATTCAAATCGGTTCTTTTGAACGATTCAGTCTGAACTGACTCGCTTGTGGAGAAGCGCTGGTCATGTTTCGCATCATGTTTTGTGTTTTTTTTGAAAAGTCAAAGAAACTCATTAGGAAATTATAATTTTGTACAGTCTCCCATTATATATATAAATTTAAACATACTGAAGTCGTTATCACACTGGCCTAAATAACAGATATACGCAATATATGCAATAAACGTTTATGCCACGCAGCGATCACTGGATGAACGAACTAGTTAATTAATAATCTAAAAAATTATTTAAAATTCCAACACTGTCAGGAGGAGATCAGTGGCAAATGTTTTATCAAACCTGGTCCTGGCCAAAAAATAACACTTAGCGACTCGTGACTCAAACGAACCGGTTCAAGAAAACGAAATGATTCATTTGAAAGATTCAAACAGATCCGTGCAACAGGTGTGTTTCTCAACAGGTTGGTCGTCATCAAAGTCAACATAAATGTGAGGGTAAGAAATCACACACTGCTGCCTGGGGCGTCGCTCATATTTGGACTGTTTTGTTTTACAGATATTTTCATTTGAGCCGTACCGAGTTCATTTGACAGGTCCAACGAGTTCTTATACAAGTCTTTTGTTGCAGTTATGCTAACAATGCACACACTAATAATTTGCACGCAGGTTGATCTTGCTGTCCTGGAGACAGTATATTGCCTGGACCAAATCCTATTTCAAGTTTACTTTGTGGAATGTACCAATGACAAATAGCACCATTCCGGACAGTAAGACTATTGTTTGAGACGAGGTTAGTCACATTCCCATGGTTCAACTCAAAGTCATCATTTATTTAGTTCATTATTTAATTATTTTTGGCATTTTCGCAGTCACAATACATTCAGCTTCAGAATATCATAATAGAATAGACAAATCACACAAAATATTTAATATCACATTGCATACAAAAATCTAAATCTTTTATAAAACATTTAGACATCATCTAAGTTCATTTAATACCATAGTTTATTTTATTTATTTATTTTTTATGGCAAAAGTTCACTGAGAATCAAGAAAACACTTGTCAAAATACATATATTCATATATTAATTCTTTTCAATAGAGTATTTAAAATATTTTCATTTACCACAAAACATAAATTAGTGCCGCTGCTGCAGTAACGTTAAACTAAATCCTTTTAAGTCATTATATTCGATAGAATTTCCTCTTTGTCACTCATTCTCAATATTTCTGTTCCCTAGTGGCCTTTAAATAACTAAGCTTTTCATTTCTGTCCACTGTAAAACTTGCTTGTGCTCCGTGCCATTTACAATAAAGAGGCATAGTGCTTTCATTTTTAAACTACAAGATACAGTAGGAGAAGGTGAACAACATTAGGTTTCAGGTCCAGGACACTTGCATGCCATGTGCAAATACGGAGTAGCAATTAGCTTAAATGGCAAAACGAATATCTGCATGTGCAATTACTTGAAAGGACCGAGATCCTCAAGGAGATTGAAGTAGATGGTTTTTCGAAAGGTGTAAAATTGGACCCCATCATCTCTTACGGTCTGCAAAAGGCACCTTTTGAAGATTTCATATATTAGTAACTAGTTAAAGATGCTGTAAGCGAGTACAGCTTTTTTTCTAGCCGGATACACTCTTTGCCTGTCAATCATTTTGTGGACAGGGTGGGATTTAGAAGAATTCTGTTCTAAAATCACTTACAGCACCTTTAGTTGTTGAACTTAAATGGTATCATGACAGAATTCAAGTAATTTTCTATTCAATGGCTCAAATATTTCTATGACAATTTACATGTTTAATGTGTCAGCTCTTCTCTGTGTTCTAGTACTGAATGAATGCTTATGAAATAAACTGCAATATCAGCTTGTGCAATAACTCATCAAACACGTATGGCAAAACAAGTCAAACCTCAAACAGAAATGAAGGAAAATTCACTCGGTGGAAAATTAGGACATGAAGCTACCATGTTTCTTGCACATACACACACAAGCACAATTAAAAATACTATGGACGTCTGAAAATACTACTAGATCTAGGCGGAGAAGAGGCTGAACTCAAGTCTAAATGTCTTTCCATTTAGGGAAAGTGTGGTTTTTAGGTTTGCAATAAACTGCAGGAGAGATTTGATTTGAGCCTTGGTTACACTTGTAACCAGCTCATATTATGACTGAGGATGGTTCACTTCTATACAGTCCGTTTTCTGACTAATAAATTGGTGTGTATGTGAATGGATGCATGCATGCATGCATGTTTTGGATGGAGAAACAAAGCTGGTTGCTTCATAATGGTTTTGTTCTGGCGATCTCTCCATGCACACCACTTTGATTTTTGTCCTCAGAATATGCTTTGTCTGCGGTTCTTGCCTCGACCTGGATTTGGAGAAAATGACCCACTGTTAGACGGATCTGCAGGAGTGCAGGTGAGTATGTTTTAAAGCATTTAATCTTACAGGTTTATGGATGGGATTAATGTGCATGACTAAACATGATCAAGTTGCACAAGATGTCAAAGCAGTTGAATACCTGGCGGCTGGAATACTGAGCTCTTGTGTCCCGGATCCTTCTGTAGTTGGATCTCCCTCAGTGAAAACACAGATGAGGCTAGAGAGGATAGACAAGTGGGTGATGATCAAAGCAAATGTATTGTCTTTTGTTGTTTCATCAAGGTTAAAGAAAAATTATAAGGCTTGTGTTGTGATGATGTTATATAAGCAGATTCTAGAAATAATTAAAATATCGGGATAAACTCACTGTCAGGTATGGAGTGAATGTTCTCGCCCAGAGTCAGGAAGTAAGAGTGTCTCAGAGACAACTCGGCTGAAATCCTGCACCTGGTGTCGTACTGAACAGAAAAAAAAATGAGGGGAAAACAGAGAATTGATGCAATTTTTATTGGATTTTTTATTTGTTTTTTCCAGTGTATTTGTGTTGCATATGTATTCGTCTGACCAAATAATGATATAAATTATTATAATTTATTCAACAGTTCTTTTTTGTCCTCGAATCGGATTGGCTGAGAGGAGTGTGATATTCTCGTGTTTACAGAACTCCAACCGTTTCGCCGTTTGTATCACTCCCCACACAGTATTTCTCACAGAGTGTGTCATGGCGGACACCATGTTTTGAATTTTTTTTTTATTTAAAGACACTCTGTTGTTGTGTCTTATGTATTTACACACTTGTGCCGTCGAACTGTTCACTGTAAAAAGAATTCCGTAAAATTTACGGTAAAAAACTGGCACCTGTGGTTGCCGGAATTCTACCGTAAAATAGATGGTAGCAACATTTTAGGTTCTAGAGTTTAAACTTAAATTTACAGTTAAATACCGTAATTTCATTAACTGATATAATACACCAACCTACTGAAGTACTGAAATCTGTTTTGTACCTTTGAAATACACTGATAACCACTAAATAAATGCAGGTGGTGATGAGAGTCACATGATGAACCAAAGCCCATCACAAGCAGCTTTTAAATAACAACATATATAGAAGGTGCAGTGTCATTAACACTAAACACCATCATGGTGAGACTCATTAAACTGAAATATGCAATAAACATTAATTTAACAACATTAGGTGTAATATACAACCCTAATAAACATAACTGATAAGAAAAAACTAAGAAGAAACCTAGTTATTTCAAAGAAAAAACTTCCAATTCAAACAGAACTTGAAATGCAATGCAGGGAATTCTGGGAACGTCAATTTACGGGTTTTCCCTGTAAATTTTACTTTCTTTTTTACTTCCAAAAGTGGTATTTCACCGTAAAATTGTCTGAAATGTCTATTACAGTTTTTCACCATATATATTAGGGGAACTTACCATTAACCATTTAACAGGTTTTTACCATAGCTTTTTCACAGTTTTTTACCGTTAAAATCACGGTCATTTTTTATAGTGTTGTATAAACACATTATCACACTCGAAGCCGTACCTACCGAGTACCTACGGCCGAATCACAGCCCTGCCGATAATGGCTACGAGTGTGATATTGCTCATATAAATAATATTAATATTATACATAATATTTTAATCTGAATTTACCACATGTTAAGATATATATAAATATGCCTTAATCAACCTAAGTTTAATTAAAATAAATTTTGATCAGTTAAGTACTCTATAACATTTAAAAAAAATACACACATACTGTGCATACATTACTTTAAATATAATAGAAATTTCAGAATCTTTTTTTTTTTCTCAGCAGAGAAAGACTATAGTTTTGTTTTAATCAAAAGTTTGAATTAAAAATGTTATCTATTTTTTATAAGTACAGTAGATAATCTCAAAGCTAACAAAAATGCACTAAAGGCACAGAACTTGAATGTTGATCCTTTATGTGATGTGTGCGCATGCGCAATGCTTCTTTCAGTGTTTTGTGCACAGGAGTGCAAGTTACAGTAGCCGCCTGTGATCATCCCCGTCGTGTGTGCTCTTCACTAATGACTCGATTTGAGCACAGCTCCCCTGACTTGTTGATGCCTGAGCTATAAAATAGTTTTAAATAATGAAGCACCCATCACCCTGCTGTCATCTCACACAAAGTTATAAAATTGTCTCCGGCGAAGTTTGGCGGTGTTTCAAGCGAGCAGAGCGTTCAGAGCGCATTGTGTGAGGCTGACGGCGCGATCAGTCAGCGGGGTTTGATGAGAAACAGGTGCACGGTTCGGACTCATTAAGGCCGCTGTCACCATTAACGAATCGCGCGCTCCGCGGTCTTTCATCATAATGACAGGTCAGCGCGCACTCAAGCTGCGCGCGCGCGCCATCAGAACGCGCAGAGAGAAAGAGAGAAACTCATTCACGTTTCTACACAAATACCTCATTCTACCGAAATACAAAAACACACGATCTTAGACCTCCCATTGACGGCTTATTCTGTTGTTATATTAAACGAATCGTAACTATTACACACTGACCCTACCTCTTTTTTATGCTTTTTACCATCTGACACCATCAAGGTAAAGTTTGCACGTATAGATTTTATTTAGGACATTATTTGGCACATTTATAAACCCTTTTAAATACATTTACCCTACTGCCATTCTGGAGACCAAGTGTATTGACTTTAAAATTTTGTAAATTAAGTTAATAGTTTGATGGTTTTTGCTGGTTTAAGCTGGTTTTCCAGTCTGACTAGCCAAAAGTGGCCCAAAAAACCCTATAAAACCAGCAAAAAAAAGGAGTCTGACCAGGTTGGGAGACTAAGACCAGCAAACCCACTTAATGAAGAGAAATAAATGTTGACCATGTAGACACAGACAAGGGTAGACTAAACCCTATTTAGTCTTATACTAAATCCTACACCTAAAACCGACATTTTTAAATATTTATTTAATTATTTATTTTAAAAAAGGGGTCAAAATCCCTCTAAAACCAGTAAAAATATCAGTCTTTTTTTAAAGAAGTGAATAAAGAGATTTTAGTTGCTCTGAATTGTAAATTCCAAAAATATCTTCTCAGATTTTGAGGACATTTTTCCTGCATTTTTTTCCCTGAAATGTACACTGAAAAAACAAAACAATTGTGTAGAAACAATTTATCACTTAGAAATTGCTAGTAAATTCCAGAGAAATGGCAAGACACATAATAACACATGAATTAAATGTTGAAGTACAAAAAAACTGAAAAAGTATTTTCTTGTAAAATGTACTTCAATAATCTGTTGTTCATTCATTTTTTTTCTATTTACAATAAAATATATAGGCTAGCTCTACCACTTAGATGCATTACTGTATATGCAACGTATACTGTAGACTACAGTCAGAGTGCTGTGATCAGCATTGAGTCTTTAGCCTGTGGCACCCCTCTTTGTTCAGTCATTCCCCCAACATAATCTTGAACAATATTTCTCTGAAAGGTCCTTACTCTTGCCTGTACCTGAGTGAAGCGTGAAGGTGTCAGCCTGTGTTTGTTTACCTGTGTTTTGATAACACTATAATGCTCCGTGCCTGACACCCCTGCCTGTATCAAACTAATTGGACCTGGCGGAGAGCAGGCAGAGAGGGGAAGTTGACACCATAATTAGCTTCTGAGTTCACTCCGTCTCGGCAGCGAAACTCTTAACAAGGGCCTTTTTTCACCCGGGGATTTGTGGGAGCTGAAGACAGTTGCAGTTCCATGGCATTAAACAGCACCTCACTGGCCTCTGAGTCTGCACATGTGCTGTGAGCTTGTTAGAAATCACACATAAATGTCTGTTCTAATGCTAGAACTTGACCGATGTTGTTAAAAAAAATTTTTTAGTAGTTGATCTAATTTTTTTAGTTATTATTTTATTACTTAGTTTTGCCACAATCATTTTTAATTTTTTTTTTATTTAAGATTATTCTGATATTATTATTATTATTATTATTATTATTATTATTATTATTATTATTATATTTTAGATTTTTGACCCGATGCATAATGATTTATTAGTTATGCTACAATGATTGTTTTTTTATTTTATTTGAGATTTATTATTATTATTATTATTCAGTTTAATCGATTAATAGTTGGTCTTTTAATTTATATTATTTGTAGTAATAATTTCTAAATTTTGACACAATAATTCATATTATTGATAATACATATACATGATTAGACTATTAGAAGATTAGGGGCTGGTGTTGGTAAAACATAAATTTGTAATATTAATTTGTGAACATTCTAATTGCAAAACATCTTTGCATAAATATAATTGCTTATTATTTAGTCATTTTAATTATTCTGATTTTTAATAAATATTTTATTTTTGATTTTTTGATTTTTTGTAATGATTAGAGCAGTGGTTCCCAAACCTGTCCTGGAGGACCCCCTGCCCTGCACATTTTGTATGTCTCCCTAATCAGACACACCCAATTTAGTCCTTGCAGTTTCTACTAACGAGCTGATGAGTGGAGTCAGGTGTGTTAGATAATGGAGACATACAAAAGGTGCAGGACAGGTTTGGGAACCATTGAATTAGAGTAACACATGGCTAAAAACACAGTGTCAAAAAATATGAATATTTGTGACCAGTCTGAGTCTAATATTGTTATTGATAATAATAATACTTATAACAGTACAAAAAATGCTGCCGATACGTGTTTCTCGGCTGAGAATGAGCAGCTTTTACAAAAATTTTAGCATGTTGTAGTGATGTGTTGGAGACATTTATCAGTATGACCTGATATTAACCAACAGAAAAGTGTGAATATCAGTATTATCGGATTATTAATCTCTTAATATGCAGATATCAACAGATTTGCATGCATAGTTGCATGGCAGTATTTACAGGTGCACACCTGGGGTTATTGTTATCATCTGTTAAGACAGCAGTGTTTTTTTACATGTACATCAATATTCCGATTTTAATACGATTAAGACAATACCCTGATTAAGAGTCTACCATGTAAACAGAGATTTTTGATGACCTTAATCCAGCTAAAGTCATAATCGAAGTAAACAGAAATCGAATTAAGACATGTGGAGTATTCCTATTTTAGTCGCATTATCAAGGTGCAGTACAGACATGTAAACACCTTAATCACACTAAAACCGTCGTGCAGGACTTTTCACCGCATTTTTTTCGACTGGATACACACACGGCAGTCTTCAACTGTTTGACGGCAAATAAAAGAGCTTCAACACCACCGTCGTCTTTTTGCACGTACAAATAATTAACTGGACTTGAAGCTTTCATAAAATTAAAAATGAAACACCCAAAACTGTATATGGCATCATCACGAAGACAAACTATGTTTATATGTGAAATTCTGGAGGAGACGTCGGATGGCGTCGTGTGGTGACGTAATGCCGCATGCCATTAATCGCTCTATGCGCTCTAACCTGTAAAACTGGAACATGAAAGGATTACTCTAAAAGCAACTCATGTAAACACCTTAATCATAATATTGTCTTATTCAGAATAAGGTAAATAATTAGATTACTGATGTCCATGTAAACGTAGTCACTGACTTGCTTACATTTTTCTATCAAAATAGCCAGTAACTTTCCTGTTTTATCCATGCTGTGATACCAGAAATATTGTCTTCCTGCTATTCTGCCATATGTCGTCCTCCGATGACCTTCACAGTACCACTGCTGGCTAGGTATGTGTGTGTGTGTGTGTGTGTGTGTGTGTGTGTTTTTGGACTCTTCTCAGTACAGCCCTGCAGGGCTGTTGTTTCTGACATCTGACATAGACTGGCAAATCCTCATATTGTGTAAATCTATTATCTCATTGGCTCCTCCTCAACATTCCAAGAAAAGAAAAGATAACTATTGACAGAACACTGCACCTCAGATAATATGTTTTCAGTAAGAATGCAAGTACATAAATAAAGGGCTTGACGCTTACTTATTATTATTGTTTTATTTATTTATTTATTTATTTATTTTTCCAAGGAGCATATGTGCTGCTAATTTGAAATATTTAGGAGGGCATAAAGAACTAAAAGTGCAATGAAAGTCCAATTATGTTTCTTCGTTGGAACAAATTGAGAGAAATGTAGCATTACATCACTTGCTCACCAGTGGATCCTCTGCAGTGAATGGGTGCCGTCAGAATGAGAGTCCAAACAGCTGATAAAAACAACACAATAATCCACAAGTAATCCACACCACTCCAGTCCATCAGTTAACATTTTATGAAGCAAAAAGCTGCGGGTTTGTAAGAAACAAATCGATCGTTAACATATTTTTAACTTCAAACCATTGCTTTCAGCCAAAGAATGAGCCCTATACCCATAATATTGCTTTCTCAGGAGGAAAGTTGTTATCGTCTGAAATATGTGCAGTTTTAAACAAATTTTCTGTGAGAGCACAACATTATGGACTGGATTTTGTCTAGAAGCGACGGTTTAAAGTTAAATACATCTTAATGATGTATTTGTTTCCTACAAAGTTGCAACTTTTTGTTTCACATGACATTAATTGGCTGACTGGAGTGGCGTGGATTATTGTGGTGTTTTTATCAGCTGTCTGGACTCTCATTCTGACGGCACCCATTCACTGCAGGGGATCCACTGGTGAGCAATACATTTCTCCAAATCTGTTCTGATGAAGAATCAAACATCTTGGATAGCCAGAGAGTGAGTAAAATTTTAGCAATTTTTTGTTTTTGGGTGAATTATTGGTTTAATAATTATGAAATTGTGTATATTCTAAACATTGAAATTAATGAAATTAAACATTAAATGGTTTATTTTGTAACCAAAAAAAAAAAAAAAAAAAAAAAAAAAATATATATATATATATATATATATATATATATATATATATATATATCTGTACAGTGCAGGACTTTTAATTATTAACAACCCAGAAATACTCACGCTTGTGGTGCAGTAGCTGAGGCTTCAAATTTATGTTTGTATACTTGCATAAAGTATGTTTCTAGCTCAAATCAGAATAATCCAAATTTTTTCCCCCAGATTATTTCACTTACCAGCAGTAGAGCGGTAAGAAGATCTATTCCCTCTGTGTCAAGCCTTAAAAAACAAAACCAAAAAAAAAAAACATGCTTTATATTACAATATTCACCATCTATAATTCATAGCATGCAAAGTCTCCAAAACATAGAGCTCTGTTGTTATTTATACATACAGGTGTGTTTTTGTTTGTACATTTTATTTAAAGAAGCCGAAAGCTAGTCCTGTTGCTTGCAAGTTAGTTTGTGGTGTTTCTGTGGTACCTGGGCACATGATTAATGAGCGCTTGTGCTCTGTACTGAGGAAACAGGTAGGATTTGAATTCCTCATTAGCTGGGATTCGGGGCCAGCTCTCCTCAGTTGGGGTGCCTGGTTACGGAAAGAAATGAAAGTATTTTAGTATGTGTCCTACAGTGAGATAATTAGACCTCCATTCAGCTTCAGACGGGGCACCCACAGCCCGTTCGCTGACCGCCTGATGCATATTGCATAAAAAAAATAACAAGTTTTGTTTATCTGGCAAGCTCCGATTCGGCTGGCTGGCTTTTTACAGCTTCTGAATCACATCGCCCAGGTTGTCATGTTTACAGCTGGTTGCTGGAACGAGTGCTTTTGAGGAGCATGTAATCACTCAATCTGAGAGTGTGCCAGAAAGTCACTTAGTAAGTAAAGTTGAAACAAGGAGTTTTGGATACAAAGAAAGATGTGTTTTTTTTCCTTTTTTTTTTGGGAGTAGTGATGCTGAAAATTCAGCTTTGCATCATAGGAATAAATTACATTTGAAAATACATTCAAGTAGAAACAATTGTTTAAAATTGTAATAATATTTTGCAATATTACTGCACTCTAAAAATGCTGGGTTCAGCCTGCTGGGTCATTTTATTGGGTTATTTTTAAAAAATCTTTACCCAGGTGCTGGGTGGTTTTTCTGTTTTCTAGCTGCTGGGTCATTTTTTTCCTACCCAACCGCTGGGTTGAGCCTGTCTCCGACAAAACAGCCCAGCTGCTGAGTTACAGAGAGACAGTGAGTACACGGGAGAGCGGATCTCAGCACCACCGCTGATTTGGTGCACTTCTTCAGCGAAACAAAGGTTTGTATACATTCTATTTAATTTATAGTCTTTACTGTAAATTATTGCATTATTTTAAGCAATGCAGCTTAAGGACGAGATGGCAGTCATCAGCGGTTACTTCGCACAATGGAAACGCCTTTTGCCTTGCATAACATTTGTTTTTACTCCTTATAATTGTATTCGATTTTATTCGTTAAAATACTGAGTTTAATTTAATGGTAAAATGTTCTCTAATCTCAGTACTGTTTGTTCATGGGCAGGTTTTGGAGTCAGTCACGCCATCTCTCTCAGCTACGAGTGCGATTCTCTGTGCGATTTGTTTTTGTGTTTTTTTTTTCCAGTCCATTTTAAGGCAGCAATATAATCATTTTCAAACAATAGTTGACATAAATAAAACAACACAGCATGTGTTCTGTCCAGTATTTACCCAGCGCTGGGTTGCCAAATAACCCAAATTGGGTTGTTTTTAACCCAAGTTTTTTTTTTTTTTTTTTTTTGTGTGTATGTTTTTACTGTATTTTTAATCAAATAAATGCAGACTTGGTGAGCAAAAGGCATTTTAAAAACATTAAATCACCTAACTAACTTTATAATGGTTGTGTACAGTTGTTTTAACTAGACACATTGATCTAATTACAATGAGAAATGTTATTTAAACATGGAAATGTAACCAGATTTTCACATTTGCCATTAGAGAACCATTTTTTTTCTGTGTATAAGAACACTTTAATCTAAAGAACCTTTGTGGTTCATCAGTCATACATAAATAAAGATTTCAGGTATGTTAAAAGTTCTTCATGGAACCACAGATGCCAATAAAGAACCTTTATTTTCAAGTGTTGTAATTTATACATAATTAAAATGACACAAAATATTTCTCGTACCCATGAGGCGAAATATCAGGTGTAGTTCCTCTTTGACAGTCGATCCAGGAAACATGGGACGGCCTGTCGCCATTTCGTACAGAATACAGCCCACACCCCTATAGTCGTACAGAGACATCCATCATTTTACTGCTGTGTTATGACCATAAAATCTCTTTTAATTTCAGTGCTGTTATTCTATACGTCAAAGCTTTTAAATGAAGCCAGCAGACATCATTTGAATATATCAGATCAGGACTGTCACAGATGTTTTAGATACGGCGTCTCTGAGAATATTCTCCTATCACAGTTTGACGTCTGCTTGACTGGAGGGTAGTTTGGGGAAAGCTGCGAGGTGGAGATATGGGAAAGACACATGTGGCTGCTGTCACGCTCGGATTGATTAGCCCACTGGACTAATCCTGAGGATTAAACACAACGGCATTTTTATCGAACAGGACGGCTTAGCTTTAAAAAAGCATTTATGTCCGAGTCCGTGTCAGCTATCCAAGGTTGCCCGAGGAGTGCGTGTCAGGGTGCGTGTGTGATGTTAAAAGGTTGTGTCAGGAAAGACAGAATTCAATTTTCTAACTTAATGTTTCTTCTGGAGGACTGAGCAACAGTCAAGAGCTCTTTGGCACGATCAAAAGGCAGTTTGATGTATTATTTCATAAGGTTCATAAATGGAATTTTTTTTTCTAAAACAAAAGGTTATGTGAACCCATTCATTTAGTTGTTTTGACATGAGCTGTTGAAATAAATAAATAATAATAATAAAAAAAGACTTGAATTGAATGTGTTTGAGTGCTGAGAAAGCAAAAAAGTTCCAGTGATGGCAATCATCTCAAAAACAAATTCATAAGAAATAAAACTTGACTCGTGTTAACAGTATACAATAAATGCTTGGCCTATATTTAATATTTTTCATCCATTACAGTTTTACTTTTAACATTAACTTAATGTGATGCATATTCATCAGTCATACATAAATAAAACAAGTAAGATTTATATAACAGTACTAATGAATTGAATTTATTTAAATGCGCAATAACCTCATAATAATAAGTCTCGTACATTTTAACTAAGTGAATCTTGCTTGTTTCACAGCTAGTCATTTTTTTTATTTTTTTATTTGACCAATTAAATTGATTCAGTTTATTCAAATTAAAGTAATTGAATAAGTATTTTATGAAATTTAATTATTTTTTTATTTTTTTTTAACTCAAATAGATGCAAATACTAAGATAAATTTAACTGAGTTAAATTGATCTAATTCAACTAATCTCTAATTTAAATGGTTACACTGGCTAGTTAAAATGGTTAAATGTGTCTAGAGAAAATATGAGTGGTGCTTTGTTTGCAGATTTAAATAAAATTTGTATTATTTAAATTGTTAAATTGATTCAATTTATACTATTTAAATGGTTAAATTTGTCTAATTTAAAAGGAATAAATTTGACACATTTTAACCAGGTTTTTACATTTGCTGAAGGAAATATGAGTGGTGTTTTTTATTTTTTTATAATATTTATTTATTTAAATGGCTACATTGGCTAGTTAAATGCGTCTATAGAAAGAAAAGATGAGTTGTGCTTTTGTTACATTTGTATTATTTAAATAGTTACATTGGTTTAGTTAAATATCATTTACATTATTAAATTTGTCTAGTTTAAATGGTTAAACCTGTCTAATTTAAAAGGATAAGTTTGACTAATTTTAAGACAAGTTTTCACATTTGCAGAAGAAAATATGAGTGGTGCTTTGTTTGCAAATGTAGCTAATGACTTTGATTCATGGTTAAAATAGCATACTTAAATTTGAATGTAAGAAAATATGAGTGGTGCTTTCTTTGCAAATGTAACTAATGACTTTGATTCATGGTTAAAATAGCATACTTAGATTTGAGTGGTAAGTTGTTTGGTGGTTGCTGTGATGTTGTTTACTGACCGAAGTCAAAAGAGCCCGGTCTCCGGGATATATCATGATCATAATTTTAGATTATGGATTATTTTTGCCTTTTTGTAGTCTCTGAGCATTGTGTATGAGCATTATTAGTTTTGCTTGAAGCTTTCCTAATGTTAGCAAAACACATTGTGGCCGATGCCGTACTGTAGCTCTATTGTGTTCAGTGTTTTCTAGCAGTGGTTTATGGGTGAAACATCTTACCACATGTCTATCGGTGTTGAGTACTCTGTGGAACCCAGCAGGACATCGGGAGGTCGATACCACAAGGTCACAACCTCATTCGAATAGGTTTTTGTTGGGACTGATTTTGCTCTGGCCAAACCTTAACAAGCAAGATTAGACAGATAGTTAAGGCGATGAACAAATGTTGCTGGGTAACCCAGAATCCGAGCCAAGAGCCACATGGGAGACAGCTGCTGGGTAATGTGCTAAAAACAAGCCAGATATTCTTTGTACAGCGCACCAAAGTAAACTCATCAGTGAAAATTCAGGCCTTTTAAGAAAGTCTCACCAAAGTCTGCCAGTTTGAGTTCTCCCTTGTCATTAATGAGCAGATTCTGAGGCTTCAGGTCCCGGTGGAGAATCTTCCTTTTATGACAATATGATAGACCACGAAGAAGCTGAAACATAAATATCTACAAGGACAGAAAGGCGGATGTTAGCATTTCTAAACTTAAAGTACCAACAAAGACAGCATTTTAAATGTAGGCAGCTGCCTTCAAAGATGCCTCATTTTGAGCAAATATTAAGGCATCATCACATGTATCCACTGCAAATATAAAAATAGTTATCATTTACTGCTATTTTAGTATAACTGGGATGTTATTACTGATACTATTTTATAGTTGAAATAATATAGATTTGAATTTATAATATATAGTTTACATATTTTATATTTATTTTTAGTTATGTTGATGTGCGCGATGTGTTTTTAATAGCTTTTATTAGTTTTTATTTTAGTAGTTTATCTATAGTTAAACTAAATGTTTTTATCTATTTTATTTTACATTGCATTGAAAGGGACGATGAAATGAAAATTGTTGTCATTTACACTTTGAAGCGCAATCCCAGAATGCATTGCAAAATATTCTCAAATATTTGAAAGTTTAAAGTTCAGCTATATTTTTTAATTCAATAATGACAATTACCAATTTACAATTACATTTTTTTTTTTTTAATATAAAATTTTAACGACCTCGTTTCCCCCAAATTTTATTTTATTTTATGACAGACACCATGTTTTATCCAGGTGCAACATGATAAAGTTACATGCAAGAAGCTATTAGCTGACAAATTAGCAAAGTTGATTACTGCTGTTAGTGTCGTTTTTAAATTCCCCATTATCATAAAACATATGGGCTTTTTCCAGATCATTAGATGCTGTTAATCAGTGTTTGAAATATCAGCTAGAGATCTATACATAATTTCTATTTAATTTTCTTTTAATAAATTGACTTATTAGTTATTTAAACAAACTAATTAGTCAATTATGGGTTCCCAATTTCCCTATCGGTTAAGAAAAATCACAAATGAGACCTCATGGCTTCTCTGGGTCTGCTAGGTAGCCCCGCCCAGTGAAATCTCATTGGTCCAAAATCTTGCTCTTCGCAACTGTATATTGAAGCGTATCGTCTGATTGGCTGTGATGTTGTCGAGCAGCTTTGTGCTCAAAAGTGATTGACAAACTACTTGTCATTGGAAACTTAGCAACATGTTAACATGCCACACTCTTATCAGAATCAACCGTCATGTCTCTATTACTATTTAGCATTAGGATGCTGCCTACGTCGACAGCTCTGTTGACTTTTAATTGGTAAGCTTGTTGGTGTTTCTGGCTGTTACCTTCACATTGTGCATGCTCATTAGGTTTCCACAGTTGTCGAGGTACTGCTTCAAGTCACTGTCCTGCAAAGACAATAGGTTATGACGTTAAAATGGCATTTAAAACAGACTGGTTCTGTCACTTTGAAGAGGAATATACGTCAACTACCACCACGCCCAAAATCACAAAGCACTGTGGAAAGGCTGCTACTGTTTTCATAGCATTCAAAAGAAATGCTGTGCGACGTGGCTTACCAGATACTCAAAGACAAGGGTGAGACATCGGTCCGTGTGGATGATGTCATGCAGCGTTACGATGTTGGCGTGTTTCAGGTTCTTCAGCAGCGACACTGGTGCAACACAACAACAATATGATTACAATGAGCGCCTATAATGATGACCTCCAGCAGGGTTGTGCAACATCCAGAATCTGAAATGAAATCGGCTTTTTGAAATTCTAATCCAGTTCCTGAATGTTAATCGAGCCAAACAGGATGCAGAATTGTCATTCAAATTAGAAAAGAGCTGTTTTGTAATAATGCACAGGCTACTGAAAAATGAAATGGCATTACTCGTAAACAGCTATTTCTGGAAACATATAATTAATATGTTTATTTGTTAATAAAATGCTATAAAACACATCTCTTCCATCTTTTTTTGACCCCTCTGTCTAACTAGCACTCTCTATTCTAATTCTTTTTATTAAGAAAAAACATCCCCCCTCTAACATTTAAACTCTCTGTGTTCTTCTAACTGCTTGTTTTCTTTAAAAATGTTCCCTATTCTTTTTTTCTTTTTTTTAATCTACTTGTTTTGTTTTTATTTATTATATATATAAAAAATAAAACACCTTGCTACGTGTACTGCATTGGGCTGACTTGTCATTGCACTTATTGCTCTTTTGTTGGTTTTGATTGCTTCTATTATCCTAATTTGTAAGTCGCTTTGGATAAAAGCATCTGCTAAATGACTAAATGTAAATGTAGATATATGTGACCCTGGACCACAAAACCAGTCTTAAGTCGCTGGGGTATATTTGTAGCAATAGCCAAAAATACATTGTATGGGTCAAAATTATCCATTTTTCTTTTATGCTAAAAATCATTAGGATATTAAGTAAAGATCATGTTCTATGAAGATATTTTGTAAATTTCTTACAGTAAATGTATCAAAACTTCATTTTTGATTAGTAATATGCATTGCTAAGAACTTTATTTGGACAACTTTAAAGGCGTTTTTCTCAATATTTTGATTTTTTTGCACCCTCAGATTCCAGATTTTCAAATAGTTGTATCTCGGCCAAATATTGTCCGATCCTAACAAACCATACATCAATGGAAAGATAAATGAATATGTATAAATCTCAAATTTTTATTTGTCATCCAAGGTCACATATTTAAGTATTTTACCAATATGTGTACACACATATAAATATTTTGACTAATGAATTGCTACTAATAAATAAAGTTGCCCTAATAATATTCTAATATTATGATTTGCTGCTCAAGACACATTTCTTGTTATTATCATTGTTGAAAACAGTTTATAATGTTAATACTTTTTTTTTTTTTGAAAATCTTTAGCAACATTGTATATATATATATATATATGTCTTGACTCACATTATTGATCAATTTATTGTGTCCTTCCTGAATTACTAAAAACTCTAAAGAATCATATCTTTATATCTAATTACTTAATATGATCTATTATTTGTCATTTTAGTTCATTTTTAATATGGATTTGTAAGAATACTCTAATTTACCCCTCATTTTAAGTCTTTTTTATGCAATAGGAAAAAAAATATATATTAAAGGGAGAATGAATGCACACTTTTGCTGAGGTCTTCTGTGTCTCAGCCTTTTCTTTAAAGAAAGGGATCCCCGTAATTTTAAATCTGAATCAAGTTGATACTTAAATAGAGAACTTTGCCTAACCCTGACCTCTCCTGACATGTTTTGTAATGCATTGTTATGCATGGTGTGTTCACTTTAGCGAGAGCTCTGCAGCCACTGGGTGGCAGCCTTGCTTCACATCGGTGTTTTCCATTAGCAACCCCGCTCACGTACTCCATCTCATTTAGATGGAGTGATTCAGGCTGGGTGAAGAAGATGCCTGTGGCTTGCCAGTTTAGAATGTATACACTTCGTGACAATGTGGGTTTTGAACAACTTGGGAGCTCGAAATCATTGTTGTGTCTTTGAGGGAGAAGGACGCTACCTTCCCGTATGGCCGTGCACGGGGCGCCCTCTTCATGCTCCAGACGAATCTCTTTCAGGGCCACCAGGTTTTCTGTGAGTTTGCTGCGGCCCTTGAATACTGTTGCGTATGTGCCCTGTTTGACAGACGGGAAGACAAAAATATGTCAATCTTCTGGGGAAGAGGAGTGGTGCTGAATAGATCAGTGGTTCTCTACTGGGTTTTGCTTGAGGACCCAGATTTCACTTTGGAAGCCCAAAAAGACAGAATTGTCTTGAAATCAAACATTATTACTATTATTACCGCAAACTGCGTAATTACAGCAATATGACAAATTTAGAGTATGTGTGATTCTCAAATTGAATTTTGATGGACAGTTGTTGGTTTGATGGTATATCACATCACACCTGGCCATGTCTGCATCTGTCCGATTTCACAAGCTTCTACCAAGTGGCAGATTAATTTGAGAAAAAATATTGTAGAGGTTGACTTGAATTGTGGTCATTGATGTCAACAAGAAACCACTTTGTTCGTCCTAAAAAATAATATGGTAAATTGCATTGTGTTTTTGCATTCAACATTGTTTTGTCCTAAACTATATCAGACCTGCAATTCATTAGATGAGAACCACTGAATTAGACCAGTCTTCAGACCAATCTGTGAGGACTGTTGATCCAGTTTAGATCACCTGGTTAGATATCTTTGTAACCACAATGTCTAGAAAATCCAAACTGCTCTTTAAAACCAGTGACCTTTTGTCTTATGAAAGTCATTTCATATTGACCGTATTTCACTGTATGTTGGCTAGAGATGAGTATAGCTATAAAAAAATTAACTTTTGATGATTTATGGCACTTTTTTAGTATACATTGTTCTAAGTGGATAATGCATTTATTTAAAAAAAAAAAAAATACAGTAAAAATGTTTATATAGTGAAATAGTGTTTCTGTGTGATGATATTGTCAAATGTAATGTAGCTGAATTTTCAGCATCAGTACTCCAGTTTTTAGTGTCACGTGATCCTTCAAAATCATTCTAATATGGTGAATTTTCAATAAACATTTCTTATAATAATTTATTTAATATTTCTGTGAAGTTCTAAAGAACAGCCTTTATTTGAAAATCTTATGTAACAATATAAATGTCTTTAATGTCACTTTTCATCAATTTATTGTGTCCTTGCTGGATAAAAGTATTAATTTGATTAAAAAATAAAACTTCAGTGAGTTCAGTTTGGTTCAAAGACTTACTAGGTACGTAGAAAGACCTAAGATTGCTTAAAGGTGATTGTCCTCGTAAATTGATAATCCTTATAAATTAATTTGTATAAAAGTGTCTGCTAAATGACATGCCTATTAAGGTTTTTAAATATGATATTACTGATATTTTACTCACAAAAGAGCAGTTTCTAGCTGATGTAATATTTTAGAGCTGAGCATATCTAGAATAAAACCATATGGCACATTTAAAATATTTTATTAATTTCCCTGACTTTTCCAGGCAGAGCTAAAAGCACCTTTAAACGTTAATGAAAACATTTATAACTGCTGATACAAAGTTATAAAAACCTGCTTTACCGCTATTTGTTTCTTTATTGAAGGGAATTCACTGCAGCCCGAGTCCTGTATTTTTTCCAATACTTCAGGTTTTTCTCACGCAGTCATTAGATACGGTATTCCTCAGGGTTGTACTGTATGTAGTACATTATTTCTCACAATTTGCAATGTGCATGCTTTGTTGCACTTAATGGAAAATTGACGGGCTGGTCGCAGTACAGCTTTGAGCATATTAGAGACTGATGTCTCTTCATGCCAAAAAAAAAGCCCATTAAATCAGAATCCACATTCAACACGACTCATATTCACTGTAATCGCCTGCGGGGAATCTCGTAATGAACACATTTGATTCTTCATTTCGATGGCTGCCGTTTTATGTTTTTAATTTTTGCCTATAGCATCTTTTTTGTTGTTGTTGTTTTCACCAAGGAAAGTAAAACATCTTACCTCTCCTAGTTTTCCCAACTTCACATAGGTCTCCAGTTTCCCAAAGCCAATGTCCGACTGGAAAAGAATGGAATACAGTGACCAACGTGTCTTCAGTTTGTTGACAACATTAATGAATAGTTTTAGAAGTTATAAACAGTGCATGGATATCAATCAACGTATGTAAACAAGCACATTGAAGAGCTAGAAATGTGAATAGAGTGAGTGAAGGGCATTGTGTAGGAACCACAGAGGTTTTTCTGTGTGTAGCAGAAGGACATGCTGAGTTAGACAATAATAATAATAATAATAATAATAATAAAAACATATTCTGTGAATGCAATCAATGCCTTGAAAGCATGTAAACCTGTTGTACATCAAGTTTTATTTGTGTGGCAGCAGCAGCAGCAGCAGCAGCAGCATAATTATTGTATAGAAACTGACCTGAAAGAGAAGAATGGCTGTAGAAGACATTTATGAGAATGTTTTTTTATAGCAGTTCTTGCAGTAATGCTGTGAATTGCGTTATTTATGATGTGTAAGTATTTTTTATCAATATTTTTCAGTGCTGAGGCTGTTTTTGAACAAATGGAGATAGAAAATCTAGACCAGCGCATTGAGTGTGCAAACTTGTTGTGCATGTTTTGTATAGCACTATTCACAATATGTATTTCGAAAGCAGTAGTTGAACTTGATGGTCACTATAGAGCGTAATGAAGTAAAAATACCATTCATTTTTTTCATAGTGAATTATTTTTGAATAGTAGGCCTAACTTAAAAACCTACAAGTCAGACTTACTGTGAGCTACAAGGTTGTTAATGAATATTATATGCTTCTGTTGAAGACATCAGCCAGCATTATTTACATTTATTGCATTCAGCAGTGGAATACCTGGTGAAAACTACATTTCCCATGATTCTGCAGAGAAATCTCCACCAATCAGAGAACTGTGAATGATGTAGAGTCAGTTTTCTTACAATCTCAAACTACTATTATTTGCATGCATAATATGCTTTTATTTAGCAATACATTTAAATTTCTTTATGTAACAACTTTAAATCGATACTTTTATTTTTGCAGCTTTTTCACTATGTTTCATGAGATTATAATTCTTTCCCTTAGTAAAGTCATTAAAGGTTGTTGTCTTTTTGTCTAATTTTCAAATACTTTTTTGATTCAAATTAAAGCTTGTTGTAATTCACCGAGTAACTAACACCTAATAACTCTAAACAAAAACCTAAAAAAAAAAATCCCTATGCACCGATAAAAATGATTTTGTGGTGAAATAAATACTACAGAAAAACGAATGTGATTTGTACATTAAATAATTTAGTTCAGGCAAGAATTTAAATAAAAGAGTAAATTCAATATTAGTACTCAATTTAAGCTTGTAGAATTTAAAGTTTGAACTTAAGTATATTTTACTTGGAATTGTTCGTTATTTTTACAAATATTTTTAAAGTAAATATCAACAAAATGATCCTTGTTCCTTGTTCCTTGTTGATCCCCTTGTTCCCATCATGCACTTGGGCATGAATAATTAATAAGGTATTTTTTTATTTTATTTTTTTTGCTGTTTTCGAGATTTTGTTGTTAGGATAAGTAACTTGCTGTTTTTACTCAAAATGACCCATTCATACTCAAACACTATTCAATGATTGTCACCGTCATTGTGTATCATGTACCAAGTATTCAGGTCTCGGTGTTCATTCAGTTAATAACTATATTGAGTCAACATATTGCCTTAAAATGAATAACGAGCAGTCTACTTGCTTACATAAGTGCTTGTAACTTAACCACATGCTTTATAGGCTTTTTTTTTTCAGTGCTATGTTGTTTGAGTAAGGTTTACAAACCGTGACTGAGTGTAATGTACTTGAGTATTGTAGGGTAAACTTAAAATAATTAAGTAGAACTCGCATTTTTTAAATTTTACTTAAAAGATATGCGTGCAAAAACTTGCAAAATAACTTTTTAATTTAACTAATTATTTTTTTCGGTGTGGAAAAAATGTATGCAAAAAATACTACCAGGCCTCAGGCCACTGAACAAGCTTGTTGCAGTGCATTCTGGGATATCGTTATCTGCAAAAACACATTTGTTGTTTAATATGGAAAGTAATTTTTTCCCCCTCAGAATTGCATAATACAAACTCACAATTCTGACATTTTTTTCTCAAAGTGTAAGATATAAACTTGCAATTGTGAGAAATAAATTCAGAATTGCAAGATAAAAACAAACAAGTCGTAATTGTGAGTTTATATCTCGTAATTCTGAGGTTCTTCTTCTTGCAATTGCAAGATTATATCATGCAATACTATCTGATTCACAGTTGCGAGTTTGTATCACAAAAGTATGAATTGCGAGATAAAAATTTTCAGTTACCTCTTTTATTTTTTATTCAGTGGTACAAACGGGCTTCCATTGTTTAAGATTAAAAAAATAGAAAATAAATGGGTATCTGTGTACCATTGTATGCCTATAATGCCTAAAAAATGTTGTCTGGGTAGGAAGCTCGTATGTTTTTGGAACAGAATTTGAATGTATGCAGACAGGTTTGCTTTTCTTGCATCTTTATAAATATTTTTTTTTTTTTTTTTTTTTTTTTTTTTAAATGCAAAAAGGGGGGGTTAGAGTTTAAGGGGGTTAGAGTTTCGGTTAGTCTGTAGTTATTAGTGTGAACTTAGACTATATATTGTTCTTATTTTGATCGCTAACTAACTGTCTAAGTGAGTTTAGTTTGATTACTAACCAGCGAGGCTCTTCTGGACATGCGGCTGAGCGGTTTGCACGGTGGAGGGCTTTCCATCTGTAACTTCTTCAGAAACTCTGGTGGGAGACGAATATCCATGGGCAGAGACATCCTCTTTGTTACATCCTGCACACACATCAAAGAGCTGTCAGCTATTAGCGTTCAGCTAGCACACATATGAAAACACAGCATGTCAAGGTGAATATGACAGCTTTCTCCACCGTGCAACACAACTCTACGCCTATAGGCAGAGCTGACTATTCTTACCATGACGAACTCAGCATGACAATGAGAAAACCTGTCACTTTTCTCCAGTACGAAGGCTCTCACTCAATAAAGGGTTCTGGCATAATCTTAACACACCAAGGCAGGGTTGAACAAAATATTGTATCTTATGATGAGCTGAAGTATAACCAACAATCTTCTTGCTTTTAAGAAGCTTTGATGGAGTTAGTTCATAACTCGATTCATCGCCATGGTTAGGAGCGGCCCGAAAATAGCACAGCAATGAGGGGGAATCTTATGTACTCTGAAAAATGAGAGCATTCCCTGTGATTCCTTCCCGCTCTGCCTTGTGGCTGAGTTTGTACGGTCGTGCAATAAAACTAGCCAGCGATTCTCAATAAAACCAGGGAATAAAAAGTCCTCCTTTCTCCTCGGCGCTCATGCCTGTGGGAATAAAATAAGGGTGCACGGTGCAGATAAAAGGGTTGCGAGAGCAGAAAGAAGCCGTCGGATTTGAAAATGGGAGAGGGCATTCATTCCAATTTTCCCCCTCTAGATTCATGACCACTGAATAAGAAAGCTGACAGCCGAGGCAAAGAACACTCCGAATGTGGAGTCTGTCTTTTGTGGCACTGGACTAACTTGCAGGTAATACTTCCACTCCATTTAATGATGACTCCATCTTTCTCGTGTGCCTCCAATCGAGGCTTTCCTGTCATACAGATACGGAATCGCATGGATGATTATGGGTGAAGAGAGGAGAATAACGGAGAAGTTGATCAAGGCAGGCGTCTGATTAGTCTGTTGTCATTCAGCAATCCACTTGGCATGGTTTATTTTGAGCTTGCTTATTTATGACACTATATATGTACACACCACAATTTCTGATAAAATCCCAATCCCAAAAATTTGACTTGATTTCCCAAAACACACACACACACACACACACACACACACACACACACACACACACACACACACAAAACAGTGGAGTTTTATTATATTTAATTTTCACAAAGAAATGTTTAGCAATTTTGTCTTAGAAATAATAAAAGGACACCTTTTCATTTCTAATTTGTCTTTAATCTCATTTTGTTAAAAAATCGTATCGTGAAATCAGTATAGTGAATCGTATCACATCGTGAGTTGAGTGAATCGTTACATTCCTATTGTTTATAGACAAAACTTGTCTCCTAGTCTCACCTTAAAGAGAAACAAAGCATTTGATAACGAGGCTTTAGTGCCTCTGGCAAGAACTTTATTATAGACCCAGACAAGATTACAAGCAGAGCTTGTGTTGTTCTGTTTGGATCACTAGGACTCCATCAAAGCCTCTGGAAAGAGCACTTGGCTGGGCTTTAGCATGGAGAAGGATGAGATGATTAAACATGACTCACCTCCATGGAGAATCGGCGGTGCTGGACTTTGTTGCGGTACTGCAGTTGGGTGGGAGATTGAGCCTGGCTGTCTGGAGCCACTGGACTGGGCTGCAGGCTGTGTAAACCCAAACTACTGGGCACCACACCTGTAGGAAACAAACACATGTCTTACAGTTACTTTAGAGATATATAGATGATTCTGATACCTATAGTTCTCACTTTATATCCTTTTTTTTTTTTTTTTTTTTAAATTATATTCACATTTTGGGATGTTTTTTTTTTTTTTTTTAATTTGGCCATACTAATAGTTAGCATCACCATAAAAACAAAATGATTGCAGCATTTTATAGATGTGATGTGCGGAATATGATTATTTTGTCAACACAGTAAGGGTTTTCTGTCTGACTGTGGTTCAGTAGATGGAGCTGATAGTCAGAAACCATCCTGTAGCCTCAACTCATTCAATATTTATAATAAATATTTGACAGTATTCTTGTATCTAAGGGTATTGAGTGATAGGCAAGGAAAAGCACATTTTGTGAACGAATGGAAGAAGCTGGAGAACATAAGTGAACACTTCTGAGCATGCTGAACTATAAAAGCAAAAAAAAAACAAAAAACAATTGCTTGATATATACAGTAAACTGTATATAAAAAAATGTTTTCAGTTCTGTACCCACACTCAAAGCCTATCAGCCATGTTTAGGTGATCCCGCTGTGCTTTGTTTGGTTGTTGCTTCTATTACTCTGGAAACCTCAATGGCAACTGTTGCATTCATTAGGTCATAAGAGTCGTTTGAAGAGCCTCAACAATCTCTTGTGCCTCTCTCGAGCCGTAGTCGCCCCACCTCTTCTCTGATTAGCCCGCTAACTCAATAACCGTGAGGTCAGCTTTGGCATATGCTGATGACGGCATCATTAATCAAGCCCGCCGCAGTTAGCGGAGCGATCGCAGTTATCGCGCCGAGTTTCATGCATTTATGATGTGGCTTTCTAAGTGCGTGTCAATCCAGCCACCCCAATTAATAACGTCTGTGTCAACAGACTGTCAGCACAAATCCAATTACGCCCCTATACAGCGCGTCCGATAGGGACCCACCGACGCTACGGCTGACCCCCTTCGCAAGCGCACAGCAGATGCCCATGGCAGCCTGGCATTATCACTGCCAAACCGTGTTTTCGGAGGTGAGAACGAAAATCAAAATGGCTTTTCTGCTCCATCAGTTCAATTTGGACGAGGGGGCTTGAAGGGCCTCCGGAGGCGTCGGGGTGGGAGCCCCCGGTCCATTTCACAGCACCGTGGCGGCATAATTGAGATCCACCTCATTATTGGGCCGAGCCCGGCGCTGAATGAGAATTGCCTGCCAGGCTCATCCGTTCTCATTTATGCCGGTCTCATCCTCTCCGGACCACACAAGTGAACTCTTTATCGGAGCCATTTAGAGGGGAACGCCGCAAAATGTCACATCTGGCAGAGACGGCCGGTCGACGTGGTCACATTACCCATGGCTGTCTTTATTTTATCTGAGATGATCGCAACAGCTTATTAGCGTGTCCCTGTTATGACTCATTTTGTTTTTTATCAATCCTCATTTAATCTCGATATCCATTCTTAAGTAACAAGTAAATTGGCAGTGGGTGGAGTCACACAGACCAAACAAAAATAAATAAATATATGTAGCAAAAATAAATGTAGCATTCTTTTTTGGAGAAACAAATATGTGTATTTAGCATGTTTCCTAAATATCTGCAAACATGCAAATTATGCTTTAGTACAGTTAAAACATTACAATACAGCACCTTTAAATGCTTGATTTCAGTCTAATTCCCAATGTTTTATTGTTCATCAGCTGGAATGATTTTTACTTATTAGGCTATTTTAGTTTGTTGTAAACTGTGAACAGACTTTTAAGTCTGTTTTCCATTGATGCATGAACAAAACTTAACTAAACATTGTTTTAGCTTTCAAAATATGTCAATTTCATCACAAAATTCAAACCAAAAATGCCATTTTGTCAGTATTTAATGTGCCATGACATAACTTTGGAGCATGTGAATGATCATCTCTTATTATTTATTACTATAGCATGAAATAAACATAAATGAAGATCAGAAGGTATCTCATCAGAAGGTAATGGTAATGCATTAACCAAAGATAATAAATAATAGAACCTAATTGAATTGTTACCATTTTTTTTACTTAGCCTGTTATTTCTATTTTATTTAATTTTTGAAAAAAAAATCTCTTAATAATAAGTACTGTACCTGATATATATCCAAATTAATTGATACTGAATCAAGAGCTTGTGAACTGGAATCAAATCGTGCAATCTGTGTCAATACCCAGCCCTACTGAATCTACGAGTGATTCGGAGTCAGACCCTGCAGTTGCCCAACTAATACGGCATTTGAATTCCTTGTGGTGCGCACAGGTTAATATCGAAGACTTTAATCTTACTTGGCATTTGCTGTTGTCCTGAGTTTGTGCAGAAATCAGAATCCCTCCCTGTCGACAGGCCAGAGGGGTATTAGAGTCCTGACCCCAGTGCGTGTGTTGACGACAGGGTCAGAAATTGGATCTGAACTGCTTGAGTGACTCGGGCCCCCACCAAACATCAAAGCCCATTTCATCTGATCTGGGCTGGCACACAAACTGACCTCAAACATCACGCTCTCACTGTACCTCTCTGCTCGGGCTAACAGCAACGTGATGAAAGGCAAGGATGACCACATGCATCGACTCACTAGCCCAGACTGTCACAATGCACAGTCACTGGTTTCTGTACTGTCGAACAAGGAGGAGAGATGTGAGGCTTTGAAAATCATCAAAGCTGCATGAGGGTGTGAAAGATCCAATTGTGTTGACAGAGGGAGAGACATGACTCTCAGGTCATAGATGGGAAATGACAAAGCCTGGGACAGATGCTCACGTTTTGTTATTAATAAAGGCACCTTGTAAGAGGAATATCCACCGCATTGTTTTCAGAAAGAGTATTACTAAAATATTGATGTCAAAATATGGCATATTCTATATTCTTCCAAGAATATAGTAGTTATATCTAAGTATGTGATTTGTATACTTTTTTTTAAAAATTAGTCTTCCCTTTATATTGTTCATTCAGACTGATTCACGAACCTGGAACATGTCCGAACACAAGAGGTGGGATTTATTGCATGAACCAATCACAGCCAAACATAACCAGTCATATCCAATCATATCGCTATGGAGGCATTGCCTCCTCTCACGTGACTTTCCCCCATTCATTCTCAGTTTCCCCTCACCAAACTTACCACAGGCTTTAGTGGAGCTGTTAAAAGTCAATGGGCTTAGGGGAGGCGAGAGAGACGCGGACTCCCGCTGTAACTTTACCTGCTGGTGTTGATGTTTCTGAAGAAAATCGTGTGATTTATACACTTTTTAATCTTATATTTTGTAATGGCATTGTTTTATTTTTGTACTACAATTTTTTTTCTCATCCAATACCTCGAGGAGGCGCTGTTGCAGTTATATTATTCTATAATATTCTTTAAAATATATTATAATATTACATATAAAATGAGTGAGTCAGACAATTAAAACCAAGTATGTAGATAGATTGAATCCTGAGTTAGTGTTGTTGAATGAAATTTTTAAATGGCTCATTTAAAAACTCATTCATAAAGGTAGTAATGTTTTGTTCCTGAATGTTTTTAAATGAATAGGTTTAGTGAACAATTCAATGATTTGTTCATTAAGTCAGTTCCCGAATGACATTCTTCCAAATATCTTCTTTTGTGTTCTACAGAAGAAAGAAACTCACAGATTTCTTACATGAGGGTGAGTAAATGATGACATAATTGTACTTTTTGGGGTGAACTAGCCCCAGGTCAATTCAGTTTGTATGCTAGAAAACATGTAGCTAGCTACCTACATATAGGAATTGAGATCGTATTTAGGTGTCTGACATTGTCACTAGTTCAGGAAAAGCCATGGCATAACTGATAATAATCACTGTCCTAATGAAGGATAAGATGTCGGTTCACGAAACGGCTAAACAGTCACTTTGAGTATAAATAAAATGATAGATCTGATAGATCGCCCTATTCTCCTTTTTTACTCACAGTTTCATTTGTTGTAGTCTTTCATGCCTCCTCTCATTCTCTTTTTAAAACCCTTTCTAGGTGCACAAAAGATCACTAATGCTCCTTTATGTCATTGACAGCCTTGAAAGCAGGAGTAGGCCTCACTGGGCGATCAAAAGCCCGTCTCGCTCCCTCCCTCTCCGTACATAATGAGACTAAGGCTTCAGCCCCCTTCCCTTCTTTATTTGGCGGACCTGAGTATCCCCATTAACATGGCGAATTGCAAGGATGAATCACAGATTCCGTTCAGTGATATTTGATGTTTCAGGTAATAAAGGTGGCTTAGCGCTTGCATATTCAAAGGCTATCATACTCGGGTAATTTTGTTTTTTCAATGGAAGATCATTAGTAATAGGATTATAACTGCAAAGTGCACCCTAAAGGCTCTTCACTTTCTCAGCAATAGCATCGCTCAACACGTCATATCAATGCATTTTTCGTAGATGTTTCCTAATGTGCACTCAGTAACGTGATTTCTGATTGGAGGATGCCAAAGACCTCAACCAATCATATGTCCACTTTACATTTTTGGATTCTGAGCACAGTAGATATCTTAAAGTCTAATTCATTTTCTTCATCCAGAAAGTGGTTTTTAGTGATAAAGATAGACCTCCCATGAGATCTGTGGGCGTTAAGTGGTGATTGATTCTTCTGTAGTGGTTTCAACTTCATAAAGCATGTTTAAAAACCAAATTCTCTTTGAAGAACTAAACGATCTATAATACTAATGAAATATCGACCAATCAGAAAAGAAGCTGTTACCATGGAAACAAAGAGCTGAGCAGTGATAACCATAATGATAATGCACAGCAAATTACATAATCGCTGTTAAAATCAATATATTTTGCAATATTTTGTAACTGTAAATCTCTGGCTTTTTTGTATCTGTTTGATCTGATTCAGTTTCATTACTTATAGTCAAAGTACAGGATTAGTTTCTAAAAAATTACTTAACATAAAGTCTTAAACTTGCTGTATTTCAGATAGTTGTCAATGCACATTACTTAGAGGGAATAAAATGAACTATTTTATATCTATATATCTGTGTTAGGGGTGGCAAAACACATGTATTTGTACCGAACTGTCACGGCACAGACATCTCGGTACAGTCATGGCCAAAAATATCAGCACCCTTGGTAAATATGATCAAAGAAGGCTGTGAAAATTAATGTAAATTGTTAATCCTTTTTGATCTTTTTTTTTAAAAATTCACAAAAATCTAACCCTTCATTGTATAATAAGAATTTAAAATGGGGGGAAATATCATTATGAAATAAATGTTTTTCTCAAATACACGTTGGACACAATTATTGGCACCCCTAGAAATTCTTATGAGTAAAATATCTCTGAAGTATATTCCCATTCATATTCACAATTTTGAGCACTCAAGAGTGATTATAAACATGAAATTATCCAGCCATGGCTTCCTGTTTCACAGAAATATAAATAGGAGGGAAAACAAAGCCCAAATTCCATTAATCACCCATCACAATGAGAAAAACCAAAGAATATACAGTATCTCACAGAAGTGAGTACACCCCTCACATTTTTGTAAATATTTTATTATATCTTTTCATGTGACAACACTGAAGAAATGACACTTTGTCACAATGTAAAGTAGTGAGCGTACAGCTTGTATAACAGTGTAAATTAGCTGTCCCCTCAAAATAACTCAACACACAGCTATTAATGTCTAAGCTGCTGGCCGCAAAAGTGAGTACACTCCTAAGTGAAAATGTCCAAATTGGGCCCAATTAGCCATTTTCTCTCCCCGCTGTCATGTGACTCGTTAGTGTTACAAGGTCTCAGGTGTGAATGGGGTGTGTTAAATTTGGTGTTATCGCTCTCACTCTCTCATACTGGTCACTGGAAGTTCAACATGGCACCCCATGGCAAAGAACTCTCTGAGGATCTGAAAAAAAAGAATTGTTGTTCTACATGAAGATGGCGTAGGCTATAAGAAGATTGCCAAGATCCTGAAACTGAGCTGCAGCACGGTGGCCAAGACCATACAGCGGTTTAACAGGACAGGTTCCACTCAGAACAGGACTCGCCATGGTCGACCAAATAAGTTAAAGTGTACGTGCTCAGCGTCATATCCAGAGGTTGTGTTTGGGAAATAGACGTATGAGTGCTGCCAGCATTGCTGCAGAGGTTGAAGGGGTGGGGCGTCAGCCTGTCAGTGCTCAGACCATATGCCGCACACTGCATCAAATTGGTCTGCATGGCTGTCGTCCCAGAAGGAAGCCTCTTCTAAAGATGATGCACAAGAAAGCCCGCAAACAGTTTGCTGAAGACAAGCAGACTAAGGACATGGATTACTGGAACCATGTCCTGTGGTCTGATGAGACCAAGATAAACTTACTTGGTTCAGATGGTGTCAAGCGTGTGTGGAGGCAACCAGGTGAGGAGTACAAAGACAAGTGTGTCTTGCCTACAGTCAAGCATGGTGGTTGGAGTGTCATGGTCTGGGGGGCTGCATGAGTGCTGCTGGCACTGGGGAGCTACAGTTCATTGAGGGAACCATGAATGCCAACATGTACTGTGACATACTGAAGCAGAGCATGATCCCCTCCCTTCGGAGACTGGGCCGCAGGGCAGTATTCCAACATGATAACGATCCCACAACCTTGCTAAAGACGCTGAGGGTAAAGGTGATGGACTGGCCAAGCATGTCTCCAGACCTAAACCCTATTGAGCATCTGTGGGGCATCCTCAAATGGAAGGTGGAGGAGCGCAAGGTCTCTAACATCCACCAGCTCCATGATGTCGTCATGGAGTGGAAGTGGCAACCTGTGAAGCTCTGATGAACTCAATCCCCAAGAAAATAATGGTGGGCACACAAAATATTGACACTTTGGGCCCAATTTGGACATTTTCACGTAGGGGTGTACTCACTTTTGTGGCCAGCGGTTTAGACATTAATGGCTGTGTGTTGAGTTATTTTGAGGGGACAGCTAATTTACACTGTTATACAAGCTGTACTCTCACTACTTTACATTGTAGCAAAGTGTCATTTCTTCAGTGTTGTCACATGAAAATATATAATAAAATATTTACAAAAATGTGAGGGGTGTACTCACTTCTGTGAGATACTGTATTTCTGATGTGCAGCAAAAGATAGTTGAGCTTCACAAATTAGTGACGTGGCTTTAAGAAAAGAGCTAGAGCAGTGAAAATGTATATTTCCACCATCAGGGCAATAATTAAGAATCTCCAATAAACATAAAATGTTACGAAACTGCCTGGAAGAGGATGTGTGTCTATATCGTCCTAATGCATGGTGAGAAGGAGAGTTTGAGTGGCTAAATACTCTCCAAGGACCACAGCTGAAGAATTGCTAAAAATAGTTGAGTCTCGGGGTCAGAAAACCTTAAAAAAATATATTGTCAAACGGCACCTACGTCACCACATGTTGTTTGGGAGGGTTTCAAGAAAAATTCTCCTCGCTCATCCATAAACTCCAGCATATTCAGTTATCAGACACGACTGGAACTTCAAATGGGACTGGCTTCTATGGTCAGATGAAACTAAAAAATGAGCTTTTTAGCAGCAAACACTCAAGATGGGTGAACACAGGGATAAAAAGTACCCCATGTGTACAATGAAATATACTGCTGTATTTTTGATGTTGTGGGCCTATATTTCTCCTGGAGGTCCTGGACATCTTGTTTAGACACATGACATCATGGATTCTATCAAATACCAACAGATAAAAAATCAATAAGTGACTGACTCTGTTAGGAATCTTATAATGGGCCATGTTTGGATCTTCCAACCATAGAATAATCCAAACACAAACCAAAAGGATTAACAATGCAGATCAATTTTCACAGCCTTCTTTGATCATATTTACCAAGGGTGCTGATATTTTTGGCCATGACTGTATAGGCTGTTATGTGTCACACTGTTTTCCCCCCTTTGTTTATCTGTAAACTAAATCAAATGTATTTCAAGAAGTTATTTATTGTATGTATATATATATATATATATATATATATATATATATATATATATATATATATATATATAATATTTAGTATTTTCACATCTAGGTGGAATTTTTTTTTAATTTGTACTACTGTCTGTTCAAAATAAATGAAAAGAAACCGAGCATAGTAGATATCATGAACATATCATGAAAATATAAAATAAGTAGAATTTAATTTTTATTTATTTATTTTAAAGCTACTTGATTCGTTCATAGCATTATTGGAGATATTTTTGAAATGCCTGTGGAGAATGGGAAAAAAGTGTGAGGTCACTGTTACATATACATGTTGTATGTGTACCTGAGTAAACTAGGCTTCAAGCTCTCCTGTATTGTGAGATATAGAGAGTACTTCAGCATTTACACGGCCTTTGTATACCATCAATTTAGCGGTACCTCACAACTTTTCTCTCTCACTCTGAAATGTTTTTCGATTCCCCTAGCAATCACACACAGCCGGCGTTTTTTTCCCTCCTCTATTGTTCAGCAGCATGAATCTCAACTTGTCTCTGATGTTTAAATGCATGCTGCCATTTAATTGCTTGTTGCCATGACAACGCAGACTGTTAACAAAGGCAATGTCGGGATCCGGATAACAAGAGATAGCTATTCTGTCTCTCAGGTAGCCATCTGATTCATCAATATTTATATCACATCCTGCTTTTCAGCAGATCTGAAATTCAATACCAGGTCCCCCCCACACAGCCTTAGATGTTTGTTCTCTCTCTCTCTCTCTCTCTCTCTCGCTCTTTCTCTATCATTCTCATATTGATTTAATTGCATTTTATGTTCACACCTGGCCCAGGAATGCAGCGGGGGATGGTTTTGCCCAAACAGACGGGTAAATGTTTTGCTGTCCTTGATTTGTTAAGAGAGAGGTAAATGTCCCCTAGCCCACATGCTAATTTAAAAAACAGACAAAGAGTGAAAAAACTGAGAGAATGACTAGTGAGAGGAGCGTTGAAGGGCTGGTTGGTGTTGCGTTTCAGTAAACATCAAGAGAATGAAGGTTAAAGGAGTAGTTCACCCATAAAATGAAAATTCTGTCCTCATTTACTCACTCTCACATCATTCCAGATCTGTAGGACTGACTTTCAAGAGCAAAATCATCCTGTTGCCTTACAGATAATTAGGAGGATGGACTGAGGATGTTAAACTCCAAAAAAACAGCTGTCATTGAAGTAGAACATGTTACCCTTGCACTATATTACAAGCAGGGCCTAAAACTAACATTTTGTGGTGACCTGAGAAAATATACCGGCCATAATTTTTACTGACCATGAAACTGTATGTGTATTATTTCATTAAAAAAGGGCAGAATAAATCAGGGAAAAACATCTACTTGCTATTATTATTATTATTATTGCTACTACTACTACTACTGCTAAATGAATTTATAAAACATATAAAACAAAGTCACTATAATACTATTGAGCAGTAAAGTATTTATTAATAGTAATTGTAATTGTAATTAATGTATAATATGTAATATATATATATATATGTGTGTGTGTGTGTGTGTGTGTGTGTGTGTGTGTGTGTGTGTGTGTGTGTGTGTGCATATATATATATATATATATATATATATATATATAATATCTAATATATGATATATTACTATGTATTATAGTAAAATGTATTATTATTATATATAATAAATAAATTATTATTATTATTATTACTACTACTACTACTACTACTACTACTACTACTGCTGCTGCTGCTGCTACTACTACATGATTTAATAAAACCTAAACAAATCAATAAAGAAATCAGTGGTGATTTGGTTCTCGAGTTCAACTCGAATTGCTATTGAAATATTGGTTTCTTACATAAAGCTATCACACGGCTTCAGAGGATTTGACCTTTTGTTAATGAGTCACATGGCCTACTTTCATGATGCTTTATGGTGTTTTTGCGTCCTTTTATGGTTTATTGCACCACATTCACTGATTTTGTCCAGATATGCATATATTTATTTATGCATCCACACATTTGTCTTGAATAATGATTCTATTAAAATCTTTGTAACTCTTGACAGTCTATTCTTGTTTGAAACTAGAGCAATTGATTCAAAAATTAAATCTGATTAATCGCATTATATGCTGATTATGAATCACAGTTAATCACATACATAAATATTTTTTCCCTAAAGAGTTATGTTAAAAAAAAAAAAAAACTATTACAGCAAATAAGTAAATCATTGAATGGACATTACAAAAAAAAAAAAAAAAAAAAGATTTTAGAAGCCAGTATATTGTATTATTTATGCGATAAATGTCTGTACCTTCTGTGTCGTGTTCTTGCTGCTTTCACTTTTTCCTGCTGATAGTCTTAAAGAGACAGTACCGCTTTTCATGCAAATCATTGTAATCTCAATGCCAATTCTACAAATGATGCATGTAAACAATATTATGTAAGTATACACTTAATATATTATGGCACTATAAAAATGTATGAATTTATTAAACAGGCTCCTACAGTTGGCTTTCAGTTTCATTATAATTCAGTGGTAGGCGAATGAAACTGTTATATACCGCTTTCAAACCCTGGCACAAAGGCACTGCGAATGAGCGAGAGAGGGAGAAGTTTCCTTCGTTTGCAGATATGAAAAGCGAGGCCCTATCCAGGCTCATCATTTAAATATCACAGTGGCAGCGAGCTCTTTGATCTCCTCTGTGGTAATTGGGGTCGTAGCAGGCAAGTCATTTTCTGCTCTTTCTCTTTCTGGTCCTCTCGCTCTCTATCTGAGAGATTTTCCTCTCCAGGAAATCCAGCCGCAATCTGGACTCCCCACCAATCTTTCATATCCTTCATCTACCTACTGTACGTGTCAAATCACATCCTGGCCTTCTCTAGTGACAAAATCCAGATGTGCCGCCGAGGGTTTCAAGCAAATAGCTTGCGGGGCGAGCAAATACAAGGGGATGCGCTCAGGAGATTTGTCTTTCCTTCTTTTCTTAGGTGTCCAGTTTTGAGGAGAGATTGCGTAAGCTGTGAATCTTTGAGATGAAAGTGGAAAAGGGTTGAACAGTTTAATTTTTCCTTCTAATTTTTAATAATAGCTTTAATATTTTTAGCTGTGCTGCTTTAAAGGGATGTATTTTTAAATGTGGAGAGGGTTTTCACATGCAGACACCATGTGGTTATGCTGTCAGTATGGGAAATGCTCTGCATAAAGTTGCATCTCTAAATTCATCCATTTTAAAGCACCACTGTTACTGCTTTTGACAAAATCCACTGTCTTCAGCAGTATATTTCAAGAGATAATACTGTTTTGAGTAGTTCTGTACAATAAAGGTTATAGCTTATAGTTCTCTAAGCCGTATATTTGTTGAATGTCCGTTGAATTTTTTTAAAATGTCAAGATTGATATTTTAATGTAAATGAATCATTCTGATGGGTTCTTCACTGTATTAGAAAACAAATGAAATAATTAATATAAAATTAATAAACTAAGCCAATTCATAGATATATATAAATGTAAATGTATACATATTGATATTGTAATTTATATTTATCTATAATGAAAATACTAAATATAAAAACTTATATGTAATATATAAAATAGTTAAATAGGCTATTTATAAATACTACATATTATATTTAATATTAATCTGTAATGTATATAATAAATATTTATTTATTTATACAGTGCTTAACAAATTTATTAGACCACTTGTCATAATGAAGAGAGAAAATAAATATTTTAGGAATCTGTCAAAAAGGTGTTTAAAACTAAAAATTGTATAATCATTTATTTGACAAATAACAAACTGAAACAACCAAATAGTCTTTATTCACACATAATAACAACACTTTTTTATTTTATTTATTTTTTTATTTTATTTTATTTTGTATGGCCTCCTTTGGCCTTGCATTCTTGTTGGCATTGTTTTCATGTAATTTGAAAACATGAAAATTTATTTTGGTTACAATTCTGTTAGTTTTGGGCAGCTGAGTAAGTTTCTTATGCAAGTCTCTTATGCTTATCAAGGCTGCATTTATTTGATCAACGATACAGTAAAAATGGTAATATTGTGAAATATTATTGCATTTTAATTTATTTCTGTGATGCAAAACTCAATTTTTATCAGTGCTGAATTTACTCTTGTCTTCAGTGTCACATGATCCCTCAGAAATCATTCTAATATGCTGATTTATTATCAATGTTGGAAATAACTGTGGTGTCATTACAACTGTAACCTATATGTATATAAATAAATTATGTATCTATAAACACAAATATGTTGCTTTGCAGAAGAGTTACTAGCTATGTTTCCATCAAACTGTTTTATGCACGTTTTGAAATATCGTGTCAGAAACGAGTGATGGAAACAGCAATTTAAAAAAAAAAAAATCCCTTAATTGGCAAAAAAGTTTATACGCTCGCTTGAAGCCTAATGTGAATGATGGGAGATGGAAACGCATTTGCTGAATAAATTTTGCATGCGCATCAAAAAATCCATTTGACTTTGCGCTATGAGACGGCATGATTTGACTAACCAGCGGACTGAACTTCTTGCACAGTATCTGAAATGTTCTTATGGTCATTCAGAAATTGATTCAGTGGATGGAAACGGTGCTTATTCGCAAATGTTTTAATGCGATATTCCAATGTTGCGCATAAGTTAAATTCGCAACTTTGGATGGAAACCTGGCAAATGTTGGATGAAATATTGAAGTAGAAAATAGAAGCAAAAGCCTGTAGTTTGACCCTTTGTAGTGTCTCCTCAGAGTCTGTGAAGAGGTCAAAAGGAATAATAGATATGTCTGACAACATCTTTATACAGCTAAGAGTTTGAAACCATCATTTTCCAGCGCTCTGTCCTGAAATGACTTTCTGTGCACCGGGACCTGCAATTGTATTTGTCCTTGCCCTGCCAGTAGGCTGCTGTCGACCCTGGATGTCAGAGTATGTGTGTGTCCTATTTTTTAGAGGCCTGAGGACTCAGACAGCCCTCTGCCCAGACCGCTTTCTCCCATTGGGCTCCAGCAGAGTCAGTCTGCACATCTAAACACACGCATCAGGTCTATTAAGAACCTTCCTACATCTCTGCGAACTTCCAAGAGCTCAAACCTCCCTTGAGGAATTGTATCGGAGGCTTATATCTATATCAAAGCTATCCCATAAGTCCCATGGGTGCATAAAACAGCTGGTGAACTAGTAGCTGCTGTGAAAACATGAATTGGTTTTTTGATATTCCAATAGTGATGCGATATGGCTAGGCAACTACAGAATGATTAAAGAAAAAAAAACTGTTAAACATAAAGGTTCTTTATTGGCATCCATGATTCCATGAAGAACCTCTAAAATCCTTGGAGCCACTAAAGGTTCTTTAGAGTGGAAAAACATTATTTAGATTATTATAATGGTCTTCGCACTAAGAAAAAAATGGTTATTTTAAGAATTTTTCACTTAAAAGGTTATTTTGGGAACCCAGATTTACAGTGGCCCAAAATCTCCGCCACACAATGCATAAGACTAATTTCACTGTGTTGCAGCTTATTTCTGTTGTGTTGTGCTAATTCTGTTGTGTTGCGATTTGTTTCCGTTGTGTTGTGCTAATTTTGCTGTGTTGTGATTTGTTTTCTTTTTGTTGTGGCTTGTTTCCGATGTGTTGTGCTGATTTTGTTGTGTTGCAACTTGTTTCCGATGTGTTGCGGATTCTTTCTGTTGTGTTGCGTCTTGTTTCCATTGTGTTGTGGAGATTTCGTTGTGTTGTGATTTGTTTTCTTTTGTTGCGGCTTGTTTCCGTTGTGTTGTGCTGATTTTGTTGTGTTACAGCTTGTGTCTGTTGTGTTGATTTCATGGTGTTGTGCTGATTTTGTTGTGTTGCAACTTGTTTCCGATGTGTTGCGGATTCTTTCTGTTGTGTTGCGTCTTGTTTCCATTGTGTTGTGGAGATTTCGTTGTGTTGTGATTTGTTTTCTTTTGTTGCGGCTTGTTTCCGTTGTGTTGTGCTGATTTTGTTGTGTTACAGCTTGTGTCTGTTGTGTTGATTTCATGGTGTTGTGCTGATTTTGTTGTGTTGTGGCTTGTTTCCGATGTGTTGCGGATTCTTTCTGTTGTGTTGCGACTTGTTTCCGATGTGTTGTGCTGATTTTGTTGTGTTGCGACTTGTTTCCAATGTGTTGCGGATTCTTTCTGTTGTATTGTGGCTTGTTTCCGTTGTGTTGTGCTGATTTTGTTGTGTTACAGCTTGTGTCTGTTGTGTTGATTTCATGGTGTTGTGCTGATTTTGTTGTGTTGTGGCTTGTTTCCGATGTGTTGCGGATTCTTTCTGTTGTGTTGCGACTTGTTTCCGATGTGTTGTGCTGATTTTGTTGTGTTGCGACTTGTTTCCAATGTGTTGCGGATTCTTTCTGTTGTATTGTGGCTTGTTTCCGTTGTGTTGTGCTGATTTTGTTGTGTTACAGCTTGTGTCTGTTGTGTTGATTTCATGGTGTTGTGCTGATTTTGTTATGTTGTGACTTGTTTCCGATGTGTTGCGGATTCTTTCTGTTGTGTTGCGACTTGTTTCCGATGTGTTGTGCTGATTTCGTTATGTTGCGGCTTGTGTCTCTTGTGTTGCGTCTTGTTTCCATTGTGTTGTGGAGATTTCGTTGTGTTGTGAAATATTGGGAGACTGTACAGAGTGGTTCAAACATGGCTTTGCAACAAGGTCGTATGTTGCAACAACATGAGGGTGAGTAAAAGATGATATAATTAGAATTCCTTTCATTAAAGGAAACGAAACATTTGTCTTTGCTTTCTTTCCAGGCCTAACTTCCTTTTTCAAGTAGACATTCCCTGTTCAGAGACGAAAGCTCTCAACACATTAATAATGCAGAGAAATCGAGCTGTCATTGAAACAAAGGTGGCTCAATGGTTGAGGTGAATCACTGATAAGCCATGTTGCTGTGCCCTTGTGGGTTTGAACCTTTCTCTGTGGTGGTGATTAAAGATCTGGGCTAGTAACTGAAAGGTTTGTAGGTTTGAACCACGAGAGACCGCTTGTAAAACTAATGTTACTGTTAACCTAGCCAATGATATTTTACTTCATTATGGGGTTAAAGGTGACACACACATGCAGCTAATTATACAGAATTGATTGTAGTGTCCAATTGAAAGTAGGTCATCAGATATTAGACACATTTTGTGTCATAAGGTTTTGACCCACTGGACTATAATTTATTATGCATAAAACTATTACCATTACTCATTTACAAATGAATTAATAACAGAACATGGAAGACTAAATATTTAGACTAAAGACACTTTCATATGACAGCTGTCAGGGCTTCAATGCATATCTCAACACAATCATAATGCACTGCTTTGACCACCAAGGTCAAGTGGTGTAATTAAATATTTACTGTTGAAAATTTTGGGGTCAGTTTTATTTTATTTATTTATTTATTTTGAGAGATGAAATGCTTACCAAGGCTGCATTTATTTTATATATAAAAAACCCCCACTAAAAACAGTAATATTTTTATATATTATTACAATTAAAATAACTCATGTTTAAAATAACTGTTTTCAATTTTAATATATTTTAAAATGTAATTTATTACTGTTATGCAAAGCTGCATGTTCAGCAGCCATTACTCCATTCTTCAATGTCACATGATGATCCTTCAGAAATAATTTATTTGGTGCTCAAAAAACATTTATTATTATTGTCAATGTTAAAAAAAAAATTAAGATTTTTTTCATAATTATTTGATGAATAGAAACTTAAGTAGGACAGTTTTTGGAAATGTACTCTCTCTCTCTCTCTCTCTGTATATATATATATATATATATATATATATATGTATATGTTTGTGTGTGTGTGTGTTTGTGTGTGTTTGTGTGTGTGTGTGTGTGTGTGTGTGTGTGTGTGTGTGTATGCATGTATGTATATAACAAAGGCTTTCTGTCATTTTTGCATCCCTACGAAATAAATGCATCCTTCCTTACTGAATAAAATTAATTTGTTAAAAAAAATCTTTCTGACACCAAATTTTAATGGTTGATTGATTGATTTGCTTTTAATTTAATTACTGCCATAGGGTTTGTTTATAATAAAAAAGTGAAGTGGTGTTATGAGATGTTTTAACAGGTCAGAGAGTTAAACATAGAGTTGCGCACATAGAGTTAAATTTGACTGAAACTTTAAATTTTGCAGTGCACTATTTAACCTTTCAGGAACTGTTTTGTTTTTTGCTCCACAGAATTTATAGGAAACACGAGTTTTGTGAAAGGCCCTCAAGTCCTTTTTGGTCTAGTTATTTTTCTCAGGACGTGTGTGCTTGAATATAAGCTATTTGATGTGCACCTGAACACCTGGTTCCTTGTTGTGGTGTTCGTATGATTGTTTTGATTCGTACCTCTGAGCAAAACCATCCAGACACTGCAGTCCTTGCTGTTTTTCATCGGAAATGAGCATACTCTTTATTCATGCTTAGCCAGAGGGCCACACGGACAGCTGGTGGTTATTTTGATGGCTGTCTTTAAATGAGATGCCTCTTCTTTCAGTTCTGCCCAACACACATTACATTCATCCTTTGCAGTATAAACTATTCAGTGAGGTTTAGTGTGTGTGTGTGTGTGTGTGTGTGTTTCTGGGTCTGTAATTACGTTCGAACCCTCCAAGGAATCTGTCGAAAAGCCATTTTGTAAGCATTATCATTAAATATAGCTTACATCTTTGTGGTAATCAAGAAACACTTGTTAACCAAAAGACTGCGCTAACATTTGCATGATGGCTCCATCATGGGCGCCTCTCCATGGAGAATGACTCGGTTGCATCTCGATCAGCGATACATCACAAATATAATGAGATAATGGAGGTAGACGTGCTGGCAAGGAGGAAATATGAGGTCCAACTCCCTAACGTGACTCGGATCGGTTTCTTCCACATTAACCTTGCGGTAATTGAGTTCTAATAATCTTAGGTATATGGGCGAGTAAATTGGAACGAAGTGTTCCATTTCTCGAGGCGTTTCCGACACTTTCTCCATCCTGACCCATAGACGGCTCTCCCGCCACGCTTGGCTTGGAGGTTCATTTGCAGCTGGAGGGAAGGGGATGGGGTAAATAGAAGAGAAGCGCTCTTGCGTCTCCTCCCCGCTCCCTCCTTCCAAACTCCATCCTGCTCCAGCTGTCTCCGTCGCTGCCGTCTCTCCCGGGGGTGGAGGAAGTAACATCGTGCTGTCCCATCAGCCAATGGGAGCAGCTGGTTCGTGGTGGGGGAAAAATAGGGCGTTGTGGAAACAGCTGCCTCAGACAGACAGCTGAGGAGCCTGATTGCTCCCCAAACAAATGTTTTGTTCCCAGCATGCAACCAGGTCCAAATCCCCATCCTGCCATGGACCAAGGGTTCATCGCCTGGTTTCGCTTCTTAGTATGAGTTTACTCAATCTTGTGTAGCCAAAGTTTTGTCTTTCAACAAAGTCCTATGCACCTTACAACTTATTCTGACCAGTAAATGCTAGCTTAGACAAGAAGAGATCGGGGGTCGGAGTGACCAAATACTTCCATTATTGCAAATTTAGGGCAATTGCCACTAACCTTCATCTTCAGTTTAAAGGGATTGTTCACCAAAAAATGAAAATTACCCCATGATTTACTCACCCTCAAGCCATCCTACATGTACGAGACTTTCTTCTTTCAGACGAATTTAATCGGCATTATCAGTGGTGTATTCGTCTGGGTATGCAGGGTATGCAGGTGCATATGGACCCGGGCAGACTGGGGGCCCGCCGAGCCGGGAGAATCTTTTAATTGAAACAAGGGAATGAATTTTCCTGCAATTTACCTGAATTTCCCTTGTCCGACAGCTTATCAGAATTCTCAGCATGAGTCCGACTAGAGCCCGTGTCTTTTTTTTCTCTCTCTCTCTTCCCCATTACACAGCTGCTGTTGCAGCCATTAAAAATAGTTCAGTTTCGGTTTTTAATGGCAAAGTGGTAATATTTATTTTCGTTTCTTTAAGTTAATTTGGAACATTTTATGTTTGTTAAATTCAAGTTTTTGTTTTTTTAAAGGAACGACCAAGCGGCCAGCGGCAGACAGTGAGTTGAGCATGTTTGATCAATTTAACCTACTCAAATCAACACGACGACTTGCCTAAAATAAAATCTATAGACATAAAACACTTCATGCATTTCACAGTATTAATTTAAACATTTAACCTAGATATATCCTATCGTGCATATCCAATCGTTTGTGTGGAGAGTGGAAGCTGAATCGCGCTTTGCAGGACATGGGAGGTGCCAGCTCGACAACTTCATGCGAATATACATCATTCAGAACTGCAAAGGTGTGCACTCACAATATCAACAAAACCTTGTGCTTTTGTAAAATAAGGGGGGGAACGCTTTCTGATGCACTTTCTGTCGTCTCTGTCTTGAGCAGGAGCGCCTCATAATGATGAACTGAAACTCAGCGAATACTTGTCTTACTGACATGATAAATATATCTACATGCATTAAATCACTATTTTAAAACGAAATAATTCAAATTGAAAACAAAAACTCTTTCATTATGTAATCCGTAAAGATGCGTTTCTCTCTAAAGGCACGTCCAATGAGGAGATGGTGAGTCAGGTTCGTCAAATTCATTTTTGCGACACGCTCAGAAAACACTAGTTTATTAACACATAATTCAAATGTCCCTTCACTATTTGTTATTTTTTTGTTTGTTTTTTTTTTATTTATTTTGTTTGTATGTTTGTTTTTTGGGCCGCTGTGCCAAATTTGTGTTTGCATTCAGTAGCAACAAATCGCCTACACAGCATTTTAGTGCCACGTTGAAAAATAACTAAATAAATAAGATTAACATCATAATATTTTAAGAATAAAGTAAAAATTACGATAATAAAATCGTTATATTGCGTGAAGTTAATGTGAAAATTCCACTTGGGCTACTCTGCCAAAAAAAAGGGGGAAAAAAAAGTCTATGGCATCCGTCATTCTTCACATTTAACATAAAAAACAGCTATAATTTTATTTATTTTTTTTGCATATGGGGCCAAGGCTGACTTGCTACGCCACTGGGCATTGTGTTAAAAATGTCCTGTCTCTTCCAAGCTTTATAATGGCAGTGAATGGTTCAAGATTTTGAAGCAAAATAAAGTGCGTCCATCCATCATAAAAAGTGCTCCACATGGCTCCGGGGGTTAATAAAGGCCTCTTGAAGTGAATTGATGCATTTGTGTAAAGCAAAATTTTTTAGAACTTTATTTTTCAAAAATATTTAGAACTTTATAAACTGTAATCTCTAGCTTCCGTTAACTGTCAATGCGCGTTCACTAGAGCAGATGATGTAGGACTTATGTGTAGTGTAAGCTCCAGTGAGAATATGCTAGTCTTGAGAGAACCAACTTTTGTTTACAGCGAAGGAAACCCAGTCTCCTCTTGGCTTATATCGAAATCCTCCTACATTTTTTTTTACAAATTTGTGACCGGTGTTTTGTTTTGCTCTCTCCTCTGCGTTTCTGTGATTGTCACCTCTCACCGGAGTTTATGGTAATTATCATTTTTAGGTGAACTATCCCTTTAAGGGCATTTTAAGACCTGTATTTTGTTTGTACTTGTTGCAAAACTGACTAAATTATTAGGAAGTTGCATTTTCTCCTTGATTTGCTTTTAAAGGGCAGCATTTAAAAACAGACCAGCATTCTTCGTGAGCCATGTGTGTGAAAACTCTCTCCTTATTGGTCAGAATGTTTGTGTGCTGTTTAAAAGTTTGCGGTCAGTAAAATTTTTTTTTTTTTTAAGTCTCCTATATGATCACCAAAGCTGCATTTATTTGATCAAACTTACAGTAAAAATAATAAAATTATGAAATATTATTACAATTTCAAATAACTGCTTTCTGTTTGAGTATGTTGTAAAATGCTATTTATTTCTGTGATGCAAAGCTGAATTTTAAGCATCATTAGTCCAGTTTTCAATGTCATATGATCCTTCAGTATGTGTTGAATTGCTGCTGAAGAAACCTTTCTTATTATTATTAATGTTGGAAACATTGTGCTGCTTAATATTTTTTGTGGAAACCATGATTTATTTATTTTTTTTATTTATGATTGATGCATCCTTGCTGAGTAAAAGTAATAATTTCTTAATTTCTAAAATATTGAATGGTATATTTGTAGCTTTAGCTTATTTCCTAATTTTAAAATAGCTGGAGAACATCTCTGTGGATTAATTGTGGCTTTCTTTTAGTACCATTATTCCACTATTTCTATTTTTACAGTTTGTGCAGGAACCAGGGCTAAGTTAGAAAAATAATATTGCCAGGCACCTTTTGACATTTTTAATTTTTGTGGTTTGGATCTCTATTTTGATGATTAAAATTATATAAATCCACACATGAAGGTTGAAGGTTTCCAGGTGAAACATAATATATATGCTTTCTTTTATTGCTACAAAGTTTTTTTGCTTTTTGTTCATAAAGTTGATTGTAATCCAGAATAAAGAGTATAAAAGCTCTTTTCTTTAGAGTTAAAACAAGATGCAGACTGGCCAATAACAAGCATTATCGATTTATATCGCAAGACCAAAGGTGTACGAAAACCCCTGTAGATCTTTGACAGAGTCTTAAATTCTTAAAGTGGTCTTGCTTGTAGTTTCTCCCTTGAAATTCGATTTAATATTGACTCGAGAAGGCGTTAAGACCATAGAGCCAGAGAGCGGAGCAGAATTGTACTATTACCACTGCATTAATAATGCAGGCACAAAGATAAGCACCACTGTGAACGAAGAGCGAGGACGCTGGAGGGTCAGAATCCCGTTTCCTCCTCATCTTCTCTTGAGCGGTTCTGACCCCCGAGGTCCTCGCAGGCCGCTAGATGCATCTCTCTTCCATCTCTTGGAGAGATTATCAAACTCTTATGGGCCACTCATTTTCCCGGCCTCTTGGTGAGATCTCATTCCATTTGAGAACAATCCAGAAAGCTTTGAATTGCGAAAGGTAGCCTCAGTTGACTTTTGGTGATGCTTCAAAATTGATGCTGCAGTATTTACTTTCTTAATAAATGTTCCTGGTTTTATTGTGTGCAGTTCATAAGTTTAACCAGTTCCCATTGAAATTAAACATTTAAAATGAACTTTTATTACTTTTATGTGGTTTTGTCATTTTATTACTTTTTTTATTAAAGTACTATTTACTTATACTTATATATATATATATATATATATATATTTACTTATATATTTCACATGTAGATCCATCACGTTATGCAAGATAATGTGTGAAGTTTAATGTTTTTAATATGTTTAATGCTTTTCCTCTAGATTTATTCCATTTAAAAGACCACAACAACGGAAACAAGCCGTAGATGCCAAAATTAGGATTAAATGTCTTTTGTTATTATAAATTCTTGATTATGCATGAAATTAATGAAAAACAAACAGTTCATATTGTGGGATTACAGACTAAAGCCCTGTTTGGATGGGACTACTTTTCCCTCAGGTCAGGTGCATGTGTGTTTATATTTGTATTTTTTTTTTTTTTTAATGCCATCCGAATCTGTTTTTTTTGTCACTCAAGCGTCCTCTGAGAAATCGAATCCTGCTGGATAGGACTATCTTTGATCATAGTATATATATTTACCCTTCTCCTCATTTGTTTTGACCTTTGTTGGAAACCAATGAATCTACTTTTCTCATTGTGCTACACGATGAACTGTCTTTATAGATTTGAACCACTTCCTGGATAAAATAATGGTTGGTGATTCAAGTGAGTCAATAAAGCATCACTGTAGCAGCGACATTAGGTATGATCTATATAATAAGTCACATAAGTCTTGTTTATTTCTGTGGGTTTTATGATTCTCACATCAGACTCTTGTGCTTTGAATGGGAGATGTAAACGTCAAAAGCAAAGCCGTACCGTCATTGCAGTGGATGTTGAGCTGGTTTATCTGTTCAGTAAACTCGTTCTCCTCTATCGTCTCTGTTCGTGGCACGGAAAGTGAGAAACGCCTCTTGAAGTTCTTCATCTTATTCATGTCGCTGGACCAGAAGTCCTGTGGAGGATGAAAGAACAATGTGAGTTAATGTGTTGGTTATTTTATTTGAGAAGATGACATTTGTTTTGTTGTGCTCTCTACGTGAAAGCTGTCATGATATTATTGGGCTTTCTTGTGTTTTTTCTTTCTTGAGTTTGAATGTTTACAACTTTTCAGAGAGATTTGCATCTGTTTTGGCATCGCTTGCTGTTTTATGCTCTGTCAGAGCGCCAAGTTTGGTGTTGTGTACACAAAAGCTCCAATATAACAAGTCTGCAATCAAACGTCAGAGTAATGAACTCAAATGTTTCTCATTAAATTCCTCCATGTAGAAATGATCTGAGCTGCTATCTGCATTTATTTTGTAGCTCTATACTCTTGCTTAGAATAGGTCAGGTTTTTTTCTCCCCAAGGGAATTTTTGGAGAACAATATGAGATTTTATGATTCATGAGTTATAAAAGAGCAACCTCTGAGCAATATGTTTTTCTCGGGAGAGATCTGTCCAACTAGGGGTGTGCGATATTGACATAATTTCTGTGTTTGGGGGGATTTTGTCAATAATGATACTGTAATTAAACAATGTTTTTCTGAGTGTGTTTTTGTGCTGGTACTTTGGCTGGTTTAGACCTGTAATGGATAAAAATATATAACATTAAAACCACCAGTTGGTGGCAGCAAGTCCCTGTCTAAATGAGTAATTCATTGAATCATTCATTTAAAAGATTTGTTAAAAACGACCGATTCATTTAGAAACGAGTCTTTATGAATGGATCATTGAATCACTGACTCATGATCCATTCCAAAACAGATTCATTGAGGAACAAAACACTGCAGTGTTGCTCTGAGATGCACAAACATTCAGATCAGACTTTGGAACTATTTAAAAAACAAAACAATATTGTGTCTGTAATGCAACTCGTTCAATATTCTTGTTAGTTTGAGAAAGGGTAAAAATAAAGATCATTTTGGTGTAAGACTTCTTCACTAATAAAGAGTAAAAATGTACTATAATGCACTTGAAAAGTGTGCATTATGTCCCTTATAAGTGATAAAGTGATTGCTGTATATGGACTAGAATTAATGGATGTCTAATGATATAAAATTTCTCCACAGCTGAAGTTCAGCTCCGTCTCACTGGAGCTTATCAAAATCTCTTGTATTCTCTTCCTACGTTACCAGGCAGAGCGGTTGCTAAGGGTTCCAGCGCTGTTCGTTTAATTCCGGGTGTGAGATCGTGCTGTGTGCTTTACTAATTATTTTGAAAGTGGGAGACTAGCCAATACTCCCATTGCCAATTAGCATCAGCTCCCCCTAAAATAACTGCGTCTCAGAGCGCCATTGTTTCTCAAATGACTCTGAAACAGAAATGCAAAATAATAAAATAAATACTAATAGTGCTAAACAAGTTCCCTTGTCAGCTGTGGGTGGTGTTTTCCCCCTCCTCTGCCTCGCGTTCTCTTCCTCTCTTTGATTATAGTGGTTGTTTTTGCTAAGGATAATGATTTAGTCTTTCTGTCTTTGAAACATGACTCTCATAAGACAATTATTGCTCCTTACTGTCCCATCAAAGGGCTGATGAAATGCAGACCAGTGTCTGTCTGGATAATCTCATCATCTACATCGTATTTATGGGATGTTACTGTTTCTAGCATGAAACAATGTTTGTCGCAATCTTTTGTTGTAACTGTATTTTGTAGTATTAACAATAATTTAATATGACTATTAATATATATATATATATATATATATATATATATATATATATATATATATATGTGTGTATGTACACATTTACATTTAAAACCAATCTTTTAAATTAATTATATATATATATATATATATATATATATATATATATATATATATATATATATATATATATATATATATATATATATATATATATATATATATATATATATAAAAGCTTTCCATTGATGTATGGGTTGTTAGGATCGGACAATATTTGGCCGAGATCTGAGATACAACTATTTGAAAATTTGGAATCTGAGGGTGCAAATATTCTAAATATTTCTAGATATCTAAATATTGAGAAAATCACCTTTAAAGTTGTCCAAATGAAGTTCTTAGCAATGCATATTACTAATCAAAAATGAAGTTTTGATATATTTATGGTAAGAAATTTGCAAAATATCTTCATGGAACATGATCTTTACTTAATATCCTAATGATTTTTTGTATAAAAGAGAAATCGATAATTTTGACCCATACAATGTATTTTGGGCTATTGCTGCAAATATACCCCAGCGACTTAAGACTGGTTTTGTGGTCCAGGGTCACATATTCACTTTATTAATATATGGCTATTAATTGAGAAAAAAATGCTTTATCATTGACCAGCTAACCAGCAAATACTTTAACCTCATGTGTGCCAACAACTGGTGTCTGAACGAGTTTTTGTGAATTCAAAGACTTTGTGATTCAATGGGCAAGAATATTAACATGATTTTTAAAAATCTCGATTTCTTACAGTTCCCTAGTATTAATCACACACAGTGGAAATATTTTATTGATATTCTCTCCCGCTTCTGTATTCACTCTCATTGAATCCAAAATCTCATCCAAGTGTAATTACATCCCGAACTCCAGGGACCCTCCAAAGATGCGAGGGTGTCATAAGCAGATGTTAACCGAATCATCCGGAGAGGTGACCTTATATTCTCTGTCAAACTTCCTGTGGTGGCTGATTTTTCCATCTATAATTTATTCTAATTCTTATTCTGAAAGAGAGTTTCATCTCTCTAATGCTATTGCTGATAAAACTGAGTTTGCGTTTGTCTGACTTTACTAATGTGCTGCCAACTTACTGACTCCCAAAGATGCTTCATGTACTTCAACTAATTCACAGCCTTCTCGTCTCATTTGACCGACCCCGTCCATCAGCCACTGCCTCGCTGCCTTTTGCATTTGCTACGTGCCTCGGTTCCGCCGGGAATCGCGGTGACTCAAAATAGAGCCACCTATCCTCCGCCACGATGCCATCTCCTCCAGACGCGTCTGAAGAAGCTGAAGGAATTCTCAGTGTGACTCATTCGGCGCTCTGTACTCACTACGCCCCGTGGGGACGCGGCTTCTCTTCGGCAGGGAATCTATTAATAAGGTGTTTTTTGGTTTGGTCTGTGGGCAGTGGCATATGGAGGCTGAGGGACTCTATGTTCCTGGTGTGGGCTGCTCTCTGTTGATTTGAGATCACCCGAGACACCACAGACCTCGGAGGGATTGCAAGAGCTGCACATGCTAGTCATTGAAGAAGAAGTGGTGATGGAGAAGCTGCTCATCTCATGTGTTCTGATAATCGTGCTTTAGCCAAACTGGTGTGGTTTAATAGCTAGTTGCAGATGCAGTGATAGTCTGTTACTGGCACTAGCTTGTTAGGTTAGATGCTGCTTCATGTAAGCCAGTGTGATTTGCCGATTTGGTACACAAAGCCTCTTAGAGCGGTAAACAGCAGTGTGTTAAAGCTGGTTACCATCTCATAGTGCAGAAGCACTCAAGACAGCTGATGTGTGGTTTTCATGTTCATGTAATCATCTTTAACTGCATGCATTAACGTTTCATCTAGATGTCAGATTATGATTGCTGGACTGAGCTCATATTGGTCATAATCCGCTGGAGTAACAGTCAATCAGCTCTTTTGTTCTGTGGCTGAAGCTCTTAATGGCTGATATAGATGTGGGCTCAATAGCATAATCAGAATTAAAACATTATTAACATGATTGAACACATTTGCATTTTCACCAGACTGATTTCACTAAAGTCAGGCCAGCACTATAGAAAAGTGAAGTAAATGTTTCCAGAATCTCCAATTATAATCCATTGAAGTTTTTGCTAATTTCATACACTTTATTTTATTTATTTATAATATATATATATATATATATATATATATATATATATATATATATACAGTCATGGCCAAAAATATCGGCACCCTTGCAATTCTGTCAGAAAATGCAACCCTTCTCTCAAAGTTGTTGCAGTTGCAAATGTTTTGGTACTCACATGTTTTTTTTGTTTTTTTTGCATTGGAACAACACACAAAAAAAAAACAGAGAAGAGAAGTCAAATCTGATACAATTCCACAAAGAACCCAAGAAATGCACTGGACAAAATTATTGGCACCCTTAACTTAATATTTGGTAGCACCCCTTTGGAAAAAAATAACTGAAATTAGTTGCTTCCTGTAACCATGAATGAGTTTCTTACACCTTTCTACTGGAATTTTGGACCACTCTTCTTTTGCAAACTGCTCCAGGTCATTCAGATTTGAAGGATGCCTTCTCCCAACTGCTGTTTTGAGATCTCTCCACAGGTGTTCTATGGGATTCAGATCAGGACTCATTGCTGGCCATTTCAGAACTCTCCAGCGCTTTGATTGTAACCAGTGCTTTTTGAAGTGTGTTTCGGGTCATTGTCCTGTGTCTGTAGATCAGCTTGAATTTGTTTGGATGTTAATTGGGGTTCTTTATCCACCATAAAGACAAAAGAACAATTGAAAATTCCTTTGTTGTAATTTTTCATTAATTTTGCTCTTCCATCCACGTCCAGGGAGATTAGCTACAGTGCCATGGGCTGTAAACCTCTTGATGATATTGCGCACAGTGGACACAGGAACATTAAGATCTCTGGAGATGCACTGGAGATTGTCCATGTTTTCCCACAGTTTTCTTCTCTCAGATCCACAGACAACTCTTTACACTTCTTTCTTTTCTCCATGCTCAGTGTGACACACAAGACGATGGTTGAGTCAACATTTCTCCATTTTAACAAGCTATAAGCCTATGGCACTGCTGAGGCACTATTGAGCCTTCAGCTCGTCTGGATTGTTGGATCGACTGTTTCTCCTCTTTCTCTTGAAAATATCCCATAGATTCCATATGGGGTTCACGTCAGGCATGTTGGCTGGCCAATCAAGCACAAGAATATTATGGTCAGCAAACCACTTGGAAGTAGTTTTGACACTGTGGGCAGGTGCTAAAGTCCTGCTAGAAAAGGAAATCAGCATCTTCATAAAGCTTGTCAGCAGATGGAAGCATAAAGTGCTCCAAAATTTCCTGGTAGATGGCTGCATTGACTTTGGACTTCATAAAACACAATGGACCAATCCCAGCAAATGTTATGGTACCCCAAATCATCACTGACTTCGGAAACTTCACACTGGACTTCAAGCAGCTTGGATACTTTGCCTCTGCAATCTTCCTCTAGACTCTGGGACCTTGATTTCCAAATGAAATGCAAAATTTACTTTTATCTGAAAAGAGGACTTTGGACCACTGAGCTACAGTCCAGTTCTTTTTCTCCACAGCCCAGGTAAGATGCTTCTGGCGTTGTTTCTGGTTCAGAAGTGGCTTGGTAGCCCTTTTCCTGAAGACGTCTGAGCGTGGTGACTCTTGATGCACTGACTCCAGCTTCAGTCCACTCCTTGTGAAGCTCTCCTAAGTGTTTGAATCAGCTTTGCTTGACAGTATTCTCAAGCTTGCAGTCATCCCTGTTGCTTGTGCACCTTTTCCTACCCAAATTCTTCCTTCCAGTCAACTTTGCATTTAATATGCTTTGATACAGCACTCTGTAAACTGCCACCCCTTTCAGTAATGACCCTCTGTGACTTACCCTCTTTGTGGAGCGTATCAGTGATTGACTTCTGGACCATTGCCAAGACTTCCCCGTTATTGTGGTTTCAAAGAACAAGAGATACCTGGAATATATACTGTAGGGATGGTCATTTAATGAAACTCAAATGTAAATATTCTCATATTTTGAGATACTGGATTTTTGACTTTCATGAGCTGTAAGCTCTAATCATCAAAATTAAAACAAAAAAACTTTTGAAATGTTTTACTTTACATGTAATGACAGCATACGCTGTTTACGTTCAGAGGATATTCTCCAAAATGGCGCTAGGGTGACGCAGAAGAGAAAAAATTGTTGAATAAAGTCATTATTTTTGTTTTATTTGCATATGAAAAGTAATCGCAAAATTATGGTTGAACCCCTGATGTCACACAGATTATTTTACCGATCTCCTTGCTAGGTTTCTGGATGTTGATCGTGTTAATTACATTTTATTTTGATTCATGTTGTTTTAAAACACATATTTTTTACATTTTTATATTTTTATTATTTAATTAATTTCCTCTTCATTAAACTCTTCAACCCCCTGCAGTTCCTTCACAAACCTTGCTTTGTTTCTAAATGAATCAGCCATTTTGAATGAATAATTCAGTGAATCACTCATTTAGACGGGACATGCCAACACCTATTGTCAGTTTTAGTGTCATACTTATTTATCCATGACAGGCCTCAACCAGCCAAAGCACTGCACAAAAACACACTCAGAAAAATATTGTTCAATTATTATTATCGGAAAAATAATTTAAAAAATTGAGAAATCGAGAAACATTTTTGTTAACATCACACACCTAGTTTCATTATACTTTATATAATTTCGATTTTCTTCTCTTTACCTTTGTGTTAGTATTCAGCTTTAGATGCCTTATTAAAATCCATGGAGCAGGAGTAGTTTTCTCATAAAGTTTCTTGTTTTCTCTAATTATCAATTCTGCATGTGTATGTGACCTAAGGCCTCTGGTGAATGAAATTAGTAAACTCCATGGGCACCTTTTAGTATTATTAACGAATGTAGCATGAAATTCATTCATTATTATAATATAAGCTTCAAAAGGGCATGTTGTGCATACAGCCATGCACTCATAGTGATATTTTTCTGATCTGACCCTCGAGTTAAGATTATAATGACACACGTATCATATTAGAATCCAACTCTATTGTCTTTATAATCGCATTGTTTGCCCTTCCTCTCCTTCCAGTTGTTCAGTTACTCAATACGTAATTTTCTCTCTGTTGTGTCGATCTCTGCTTACATTCCCAGAATGAGTCAATAGGTAGCGGTGACTCTTAATTTAGCTCTGCACTGTTAGCAAAGCAGAACACTGCAGTCTGATACGTATTGACCTCTGAATGAGTCTGTGGATGAACCAGTGAGGCACAGCTGTGCTGCCAAACCTCCACCAAAAAGCCCCTGCTGTCCTTGACTACCCCTCTCCATCTCCCGCCAGACGCTAAGATCAAAGATCGCATTAACATTGGTGAGACGTGCAAAGGCACTTGAATGTTTAACCTCTCTGTCTGTGTGTGCTTGTTTTTTGCCACAAAAGGCTGATAAAAGTAGACTTTTCATTTCCTGAAGAAAATTTGAGTGCAAAAGTCACCACCATGTAGGAGTGTGCAATATTTAAAGTCTCTGATAATATTATAGTTGTTGTTCTAAGGATGTGCGAGCTAACTTTATAGAATTTCACTGACTTTGCAAAATTGTTTTAGGCCTATAAGATATGGTAGTTATATCATGCAAGCAAGAGTGCCATTTTTCCAAATAGTAGAGTGTCTATGCAAAAAACAAACAAACTGTCAGCCTGTTATAACATATTTAATGCCTCTATATTTCAAATTATGAAACAAAAAAAGTCCTTGTATGGACCTTCGTTCGACTATATGATAGTTAAGTAATCGCACAAGAGTGTCAGTTTCCCAAATATTGGTATTGGTGCGTGAACACGATCGCTGATGTTGTATTGATTTTATACAACAGTTTAACAAGCAAGAAGTTAATATTGAGTGAGTTACATTTCAGACACAATATTATCTGTTTTTCGATTATCTGTATCTTTATAGTCGATCTGCTAATATCCGTTTAAATGCATTTAAATTGAGCGCTCTCTTCTCGCTATCATTACAAGACAAGGCCCCTTACTGCTGATTGGCTACTAGTGTGTTTTGGGACTCAGTCTGATACTCTGTGGTCAAAAGTGTTTTTCAAATATTGCTTAGTGCACCTTTAAGTAGTTATATTAACTTTATACAACAGGTCAAAAAACAAGGAGTTAATATTGAGTGAATTACGTTTTAAACATAACAATGCCTGTTTTTTTCTGTTTCTGCGATCAAATAAAGTTGGATCAGAACATTTGTGCATCTCAGAGCAGCATTACTCAATGAATACAGAGTCAATGATTCAATACTTCATTCATAAAGACATAAAGATATCATTTTTTGTCAGTATCGCACACTCCTACCACCATGATGCTATAGTGTTGCTCTGTGGTTGCTGAGTCTTTTTTAAGGAATAGTTCAGCCAGAAAGTACTCACCCTGAAGTTGTTCCAAACTTATTATTTTTATTTCAGCTATTGAACACAAAAGAAGATATTTGAATGATGATAACCCAGCAGTTGTTGGTAGCCATTTGCTTTCAGTGTATGGGAAAATGAACTATGAAAGTTTGGTTTGTTTTGGTGACCATTGCTAAAATCAAAATTTTACCTTTTTTTTGTTGTTGTTGGATAAACTATCCCTTTAAGCCTCTGTGATATTCTGGTCTCTGATTTTTTTTTTTTTTTTTTTTAGCCATCCGTCCATCAAAGTTTAATATTGAGGCTTGAGCAGTAGTAATAAATTTCCCTTTATAAAATAGCACACAAACAAGACACTTTGATTAGATCCACCTTTTCTCTCCTCTTTCACTCTTTCTTTCCAGAGCAGCTTAATTGCTCATTGCCAGGAATGCATTCCAAATCAGGATGCGCCCCATTTGTCTTCTTTACAGACTACAGATCTGGCTTTGCACGGACCAGAGAGCACACACTGGCACATTGTGTGCCCGGCCAAAAGGCAAATATCCATGCAGGTCTCATTCACGACCCCGCATACAAAGCGAAAAGTGCAACCAGAACCCCTGCATGGCAAAACACACTGAAAAACAAACCCTAATTTCATTTTACACAGACTCCGTAGACTGGACACTCCGCGGGGTACGGCGGTTTTGATTGGGAACACGACTTCCCACATGAAAAGATGTGAGAAAATAATGAGAAGATTCTGATCTCTCTGACAGAGTTTGGCCGCTCCGTTCTGGCTCGCCATCATCAAATGGCATCTGCTCTCATTCTCGTGCCAGATCAACTTGGCCCTCAGCTCTGAGCGGGAAAACCCATCATTTGGCAGCGGGATGCCCTTGATGGTGCAACAGTGATGTCTCAAGCTGCTTTCTCTACGGTTGCGTGTCAGAAGAAATTGCCTTTTCTGCATTCATCCAAACTAGAGCGAAAACACAAAGGCTTTTTTTTTTACTCTTCTGCCTATTAGATTCCCACTTATGGCCGCGAGTGACAGTCACATGGCGTTTGATTTTGGGTTTGACCCCTTTTTGTTTCCCCAAAGAATCGTCCAGCCGCAAGGTCATCATCATATGGTTATTGTTCAAAGAATAGAGTTCAAAACTAGTTTTGAGTCTGGTTATTGAATGCGTTACGAAACTTTTCAAGCACTCGCACACCCTGCAGAGATTGTTTACGACATTAAAAATGATGGTTTTTCTCCCATCTGGCTTTGCTACTGCAATTACAGTACTGGCATTACTGCACAGATGTCTGTCCACCAAGTCCATTTATTGAACAATGAGAAAACAACATGACATTTGCCTCTGGCGAACATGGTTAAGCCCTCCAGCGGAGCAACGTCAGTGCATTGTGGAGGCTGAGTACTGAGGTACAGGAAGGGAAATCATTTCACCTACACTTTAATTGATGCTTAGGCACCCGTGGGTTTGGTTCATTCAATACTGCGGCTGATCAAATGCTAGTTTTTGTCCAGGGAAAGAGCATGCCGAGACGGCTACGAGGAGACCTCGGTGGTGCTGAATAGTGTTGTGATTTGATTGGAAGGTGAAAAAGGATATCCTCGTCTCATGCACAAAGAAATGACAGCTTGTTGCTTGTAATTGTACAGAGGAAATGTCACTGGTAATCAGCAGTAGCACTGAAATTTTTCTCATTTTCAGCTTTTCGAGAAATACCAGGGTTTTGATTTGGAAAATTATATGTATATATATATATATATATATATATATATATATATATATATGCATATTAGGATATTTCCTCAGGCTTCTTCCTCTGTGCCATTGTTATTATTGTTGTTCACTGGGTGGTTGTAAGGCACTTTCTCACAAATATGGAGAAACTTTGTTTCTATGCCAAAATATTTATAATTTTTTAATATACAATATTTATTTTGTGTTCATTTTGTCTTACGTCTTACATTTTTTCAAGTTTTTTTTAGTTTTTCGATTTAATTCTGGGTTTAATTTAAATGTATATTGGTTGATATAAAATATTTAAAGTGGCATGCTCATTTCTGACTTTTTTTTTTTTTTTGCATTTTAGATTTACATTTAGATTTACCATTAGCTCTCACTAAAATTTAATCTGAAATTAAATAAACAATTTAGTAACAATAATAGTTTAATAATCAAAAGCTTAATTTAATAATCGATAATAATAAACACTTTTATAAAGTATTATGCTATGATTCCTAAATTCACTTGTAATTTAATTTAATTTAATTTTACACAAAATAGAATTGAATTTTATATCAGAGATTTATTGGTTAACAGCCATAACATCACAATATTTAATAGCTTTTCTGATATCAGTAATCCCCCTTGTTTAATTAAATAACATTCACTGATGAATTGTGCACTATAAGAACAGGGGGGTGGGGGGGGTAGGTTTTTGTTGTCATGTGGGATCAATTCATATAGAAAGAAAAACAATGTGATTAATGGATTTGAAATATCTGAAGATTTCATCTGCACTTATTGCAGCTTTTCCAAAAAAACAGCTCATCCAGAAACAGTTATCATATTTTGTACAAACCCTTGACTCTCTCAATATGTGTCTGTAAAAAGATGACCTAGATCCTGTCAGACGCCCTGGGGATCGACTGAGTCATTCATCTGGAAGTGCACTCCTGTAATGTCGTCTCAGGAGGAATAAAGGTGCTTCTCGTGTAAGAGGAAAAAAACAGGAATCCAGTGTTAAATGTGTCCAGAGTGTATTGGCTTTCATTTTCCAAAACTGTTGAGATGATTTGCTGAGACATTGGTGTTAAAAATCGGGCCTGAAACTGTGGGGCTGTCTTTAAAGTTGATACTGAAAGGCAACAGATAATGACATGTTTTACCTCAAGATTTGCCAGTATTCTGAGTAGAATGAGTGAAACCGATGAAAACAGTAGCAGTTTGGAGCAGACGTGTAATTTAGCCATGCAGTTGCTTGAGTTATATCAGTAAAAAGGTGGAATGACTAACTAGGGGAAACACAGATTGCTCTCTTTCTCCTTATTGCTCTGTTTGAGTGCTAGTTTTGGGGAAGTCGTGAGGACACAGTGGAAGTGGAATAAACAGGACCGGTTGGGGGTCTAGACAGATTAATGAGGAGAAGAGTCCCCTTCCACACACTGGTCAGAGCAATAAAGAGTGTTTTACTTTTGTTCTGCTGTAGTAATGAATCATGATCTCTCACAGAGTTGTGGATAGTATCTCTGTATTAAAAAAACAAAAAAACAAAACAATAATGTCTCAGTCTCAGTGGCTTCATGGGTAGAAATATGAGTGTGGAAATGGCCAGAGGAGAATTTGATTGTCCACAGGTGACTCCTTCATAGCTCAGGGTACATCATTTTCTCAGATAAGGATCCTTGTAACAGTTATTTCTCCTAAAATTAACATAGACATGAACGATTCAATAGCTGATGTACATTAAGAGTACATTCAACTACAAAATGAATGTGGATAGCAGATCGGAGTGTTTAGTCTTAGAAGAACTTGAATTTACATATTGAGTTTAGATTGCAGACCTGTCAAATCTGAGATATTTAAGATATTATTGAGATAAGTTTAATACAAATGAGATTATTGTTTACAGAGTATTAAAGCAAAAAACAAATGTAATTTATTTATATTTGAGAAATTTTAGTTTCCATATTGTCTCGTTTTATTTTATTTTATTTTATTTTTTATTTTTTTTTGCTTTCATATTGAACCTCTGAATTTATTATTATTATTGAAGGAATCAAGCTTTGATATTGTACCTCCCATTTATTTCACTTTATTTTCATTCATTTATTTTTATTATTTTTGGAAGGAATCAAGCTTTGATATTGAACCTCCTGTTTTTTTTTTTTGTTTGTTTTTTTGTTTGTTTTGTTTTATTATTGAAGGAATCATGCTTTGATATTAAACCTCTTGTTTTGTTTTGTTTTGTTTTGTTTTGTTTTATTAAAAAAGTACTTTCATATTGAATATCCTTCTTTGAGGGATTTTAGAAGTTTTTGCTTTCATAATTAACCTATTTTATTATTATTAGTATATTTTTGAATTGATCTTTTGATTTTTTTTTAAAAGTATTTTCTTTCATATTTAACATCCTATTTTATTTTTGAAGAATTTGAGAAATATTTACTTTTATGTTTGCTTTTATAAAATTGCATTTTATTTTTATTTATTTTATGAAGAATTAGATGAGATTGATTTTGCTTTCATACCATGTCTGTTGTTGCTGTATAGGAAAAGCAAGTGAGATACTGAAAATATGTCATTTGTGATTAGTCTTTCCCAAGGGTGATTCCAAAGATAATTTTCTCATCTGTGCATCATATTCGGTACATTTACAACTGATGCATTTGTCGCCAGGTTCTGTCTAATCTAATGTATTAAATTAGCCTACCTGTCCATCAGAAGCTTCATATGCATCATCTAAAGATGGTTTGCCTGTGCAATAAAGCTTTAATAAATGGCTACATTAGGAGGTAACCCAGATTTTCATTTATGACTCAAATCCAGACCACATAAAGACAGGCCCAGCTCAGTCCTGCGGTCAGATGAGTTTACGCCTCAGTGACAGGAGCGCTCGTTCAGATGCATGCTTCAGTGCCGTTTTACAACTCACAATATGCCAGCACAGCGTTGCCCTTGTTTTTCAGAATGGCACCGCTACAAGCAGTTACACTGGATTCCTCCTGGAAAACATCCTTCTAACCCGCCAAAGCCTGTTCTTTTAGGAAGGCAAAAAGAAAAGAGAAACACTCTGACTTGTCTGTTTAACTATTGAGTTGTCAGTTCACAGGGCTACAGAATGTGAATAAAATATTTATACATTTGCGGAGAAAAATTGAAATCTCAACTTGCTATTGACAGGAAAGTTTTATATTCATCAATTTGTGATTTTATAACATTGATTTGATGAGGAGATGTGTCAGGATTGGACCTGTTTAGTCATGTGTTTCAGTTCCTGTTTTGCCTTATTTGGTTTTCTTCCTGTCCTTGTTTAGTTTGATTATTAGTTGATTCCCCGCACCTGTCTGTCCCTCGTTATCCTGTCTTTATAAGCCCCAGTCTGTTCAGTTTGTGTTTGTCGGGTCTACTAGTTATGTTCTTGTGTTTCCTGCCGTTTCCTTGTGAATGTACCCTGTGTTCTATGGATTAAAGACTATTGATTATACTCCACGTTTCCCTCGTGTTCCTCCCAGCACAGTCCGTGACAGAAGACCCAACCAAAACAGTAACCTCCGTGTGTCTACCCTCTGTTTTATTTCCTGTTTTCACCCAGTGCCTTTTTTCCCGTTATGTTCCCTGAATGGATCCCTTCATCCTCCTGGAATTCCTCCTCCTGCTGGAGCAGGGGGACAGTTCTCTGGAGGACCCCCTGCACCGCGGCTGAGGGTGAGCGGAGTATGGCGCGCCGACTATGCCACACCAAAGAAGAGAAGAGGGCTCCCATTCCAGAGTTAAGCCCAGAGAAGACTCCACGTTCCTGAGTTCAGGCCTGAAAGCCCACAGGCTCACAAATACACGCCCTCCCACCTGCTCCTGCCTCCTCCGCTGTCGTCTGGCAGCCCCGCTGCTCGCCCTCATCCTCAAGCGTCGCCATGGTCGGAGTATCCCTTGACTCCGGCTCTAAGCTCCGGACTCTGCCTCGACCCGTTGACCCGTGGCCCATCTGTCCACTGGCTCTGCCGGGCTCCCTCGTCCCTCTGGCTCTACCTTGGTCTGTCGTCAACCATCCTGTGCCTCGGGACTCCACTCCTCTGGCTGTGCCTCGTCCCTCTGGCTCCGTCAGGCTCCTCCATCCCTTCAGCAATTTTTTTTTTCAGATTGAACTTATGAATATGTATAGTTTAAAAAAATTAACTGAAATAGTGTTAATATACTAAAATCCTTTTTATACCTTTTATAATGCTCTGACAAACAGCTTAAAAACATAAAATATTGCACATTTCTGACAGTGTATACTTGTATTGTAAGGTTGAATTTAAGGGAGAACTTTACTTTTGAACAACCACTTATGTTGAGAGATTCTATTATTTGACAACTAAAATTAATTTGGTTCCAAAATGTTTCATTTTGGGCACCAGTGACTATCTAGTCATTTTATTATCTGGAGCCAGTGGTTGATTGAATGCACTGTAACTGACTTCGTACAGCGGCCCGTCCGGCCCTGGCGGTTGCGAAATTGAGACGTCCCCCTCAAGACGGATGGCGATACCTCACACGCGTATCGCCCCGATACAATATTCCTGCCTGTCAAGCTGAAAATCGTACGACTAAACTAAGACAAATGGGTTCCATGGACACGAAGACAGCTTAATATTCGGCAAAGCTGAAAATGACATGACAGGAAGGGCCATTTGTCATTGCCTTTGGCTTCACGGCATGTGTGGACATAGATAAAGATGCATATTACTTTGACGGCCACATTAGACTGGAAAGGAGCAAGCTGTGAATGATGCATTAGTAATGTTGTTAGTGCTGGTGTCATGTCATTTTCCTTCATTTGCTCGTACGCTTTTCATTACATGAGTAAACAGTTGACGTGGCTCTAAAATGCACATAAATCTGGGGGAGGGAGTGATTATATATTTTTAGAAAGCCTACCAGCAGTAAATGCCTGCCGTTCCCCGTCCCATTTAGATGAAGCAATAAAGACGACCTTTTGTATTCACTGTACGCGTCGCTATGACCAGTGCCAGAGATGTCTTGTTTGACTACAAGAAGCTCTTTCTTTAGTTATGTAGATGCACAAAGCAAAAAAAATGTTCGGGCATCAAGCTAAAACAATGGCTCTAGTGTTTGTCTAAAAAAGCTATAACAAAACACAACCGCCAACTATCAGCTAAATGTGTTTAAAAGTTGTGCTAGTGATCGTTCAGCTGGCTCACAATTACATGAAAAGAAACTAAGCCTGGTGAGAAGGATCAATCTGTGATTTTTATCGAGACTACATGGTCATTTTGTTGCTCTTTAGATGTGTTGGGTTTGTTCCCTCCTGCTGTGACGATTGCTAGCAGGCTCTAGCTGTTATCAAAATCTTTAGCGATCTGTAGAAACAGCATTTTGCTTTTGTTCGATATGAAGTCAAAATGTTGCCCTTTTAATGAGTAAAACTGGATTAGCTTGAAATGTTGGGCAACATTCTTGTGAAGACCTTCCTTTATTTACTGCAAACAGCAGGCTAACTACTGTAAACATTACTGGGAACGAGCCCGGATGAGGCACACATGAACGTTAGTGCTTTTGCTAAGCTAGCTCTCTCTTTCTACTGATTTAACCTGTGTATTTTTGATTGCTTTATGTTCAGTGGTTGCTCTTTCATAGCTCAGGAGAATTAATAGGGTTTTGGGTAATTTTTTTCTGCATCTGCGTTTCTCCTCAAATGTCTTTTTATGGTAATACTTTGATCTTTTTTAAAGACAAAAGCTATAAACTATAATATATGAAAAATATATGGGGTAACTTATAGATAACTTATTTTGAATGTTTGAGTTTATATTGAGATAACTGACTTGATTTCTGAGATGTGTGATCACGTGTATTATTTTTATATTATTTTGGATTAAGATCATTTTATTTTGGAAGGTTTTAAAGAGAGTTTACAATGTGGTCATTAATTTAATTTCAGACTTCTGAAGCTGGGAGATGTGTGATTACAATATTATATTATATTATATTATATTATATTATATTTGTGGATTAAAATGACTGTGTCTTGGAAAAATTTAATAGGTTAATTAGATTTTTGTTATTGAGACATCACACACTTCTAAAACTATAGGAGACGTGATTATTGTATAATATATTTTATTATTAATATATTAATTAAAGAATATATAATATTATATTTTATTAGAATATATTAAGTAAAATTTTTTATTATTATTATATTTTATTATACTATATTTTATTCATTATATAAATTTTTTTGGATTAAGTAAATTTTGTGTTGCAAAAATTTGATTTGAGTTTATGATCAATGACTTTCGACTTCTGAAACGATTAGAGACATGCAAATGCTGTATATTATACAAGTTATATACTATAATAATAATATATATTTATTTGTCCATGACAGGCTTACTAGCTCAAAAACACACTTTGCAAACAAACAAACAAATAAATAAATAAAATATTGACTTTTTTGCCAAAATCACACACCCCTGAAATACCCTAGCATCATCTTGGGAACCCAACCCCAAAAAAAGAGAAGTTTTTCTAGTTTTCTTGTTAATTATATTGTTGTTTGTATGGTTAATTTTAACGTCGTCTCACGTAGCCAGACCTTCAGACTGACGGCAGAAGGTCCGGGAACCTTGGCTGCTTTGAATGGCCAAGGCCCGCTCAAGAGGCCATATGACTGACAGGTAAAGCAACCAATCACGTTTCGTTTTGTGCCGTGATTAGGGGCGTGAAAATGTCCCCATAGTAACTATGCCGCAAATTTTGCAAATTTTATATACTTTTGAAAATTCAGCTTGTAATTGATACTGATAATCAATCATTGTTACTGTTGTAAACATGACAGCTTTCTTCCTCCATGAGGGGGTTTGGCGCCAAGGCATCTTTGTTTTCAGGTGGAACTTTAAAGAACGCGACACGTTTAGTTAGCAAACTAAACAAAACAAAGGTAATTCAGTCTGCACCAGGGGATATTTTCTCCCATCTGTCCCTCAACCTAAAATGAGTTTGACACCCCTTGCTCAAATTTGTGATTTTACTTTTCTATATGACTGCAACTAAAAAAATGAGTATGTCATTACTGGACAGAGTCTATATAAGCAACAGCACAGAAAATAAAGCTATACAGCTAAATGACTAGCCAACTGTAAAATAGGGTTTTCTGTGCAGGATTTAACACGTCAGTGTGTGCTTCGTTGAAGGAACCAGTCCCATGCTGGTTTGCTAGAGGCTGCACAGAAGTTATGACCCATAAATGGCCCCAAAGAGCGATGATTTATAGAAATAAAAGTGTGTTGACAGACTAACCACCTCAGAGCTGCTGGGTGACTAGCTCTGTTTGCACTGTGGGTGGCACATCCTCACCCTGATATTCACTGAGATAAGACTGATCGGAGAACAATTTTGTTTTTCTTTAAAATGCCAAAATGAAGGGATTGAACAGAGGAAGTTGGCCGTAAATTACCACAAATAGACACATGCAACACATGGGGGACTTTACAGTGACTAACTTGTAGTGTTTGTGTATTATTATAGGTTTTATGTGTCAGCTGTCCATGATGTGAGTCATCCCACAATCCAGGGGTCACTTTAAATAACTTGGCTTGCCTTCAGATGCAAAGAAATTGGGTCATTAATGAAATCATATATGAAATGTAAAGCCTTGTCAAAACTACAGGTTCTAAGATGTGGGATATGATCAAGTTCCATGGAAGCTGAAGCTAAATCTTAATTAACAATTTGTCTAAGCTAGGCTAAACCTTTGTGACTAGCTGTTCACCATGTGTCAAACACTGAGCAAACTAGATGAATGCGTTTTTGTGAGTGCTGCTTAACTCTCTTAATGCTAAGCTGTTCAGAGTAGTTGTAATTGCAAGGCTGTTCTGAGTGTTTCTAGGCTGTCGCTAGGCTGTTCCGAGTGTTTTTTGTGTTGCTATGCAGTTGCTAGGCTGTTAAGAGTGTTTTTGTGTTGCTATGCAGTTACTAGGCTGTTCAGTGCTGTTTGTGTTGCTATGCCGCTATGCTGTTCTGAGTGTTTTTTGTGTTGCTATACAGTTACTAGGCTTTTCTGAAAGTTGTTTTGTGTTGCTGTGCTGTTCTAAGTTTTTGTGTTGCTATGCAGTTGCTTTGTTGTTCAGAGTGTTTTTTTTGTGTTGGTATGTTGCTACTAGGCTGTTCTGAGTGTTTTTTTTTTTTGTGTTGCTATGCTGTTCTGAGTGTTTTGTGTTGCTGTGCAGTAGCTATGCTGTTCCGAGTGTTTTTTGTGTTGCTATGCAGTTGCTAGGCTGTTAAGAGTGTTTTTGTGTTGCTATGCAGTTGCTTTGTTGTTCAGAGTGTTTTTTTTGTGTTGGTATGTTGCTACTAGGCTGTTCTGAGTGGTTTTTTTTTTTGTGTTGCTATGCTGTTCTGAGTGTTTTGTGTTGCTGTGCAGTAGCTATGCTGTTCCGAGTGTTTTTTGTGTTGCTATGCAGTTGCTAGGCTGTTAAGAGTGTTTTTGTGTTGCTATGCAGTTACTAGGCTGTTCAGTGTTGTTTGTGTTGCTATGCCGCTAGGCTGTTCTGAGTATTTTTTGTGTTGCTATACAGTTACTAGACTTTTCTGAGTGTTTTGTGTTGCTGTGCAGTAGCTATGCTGTTCTGAGTGTTTTTTGTGTTACTATGCAGTTGCTAGGCTTTTCTGAAAGTTGTTTTGTGTTGCTGTGCCGTTCTAAGTTTTTGTGTTGCTATGCAGTTGCTATGCTGTTCTGAGTGTTTTTTGTGTTGCTATGTTGCTACTAGGCTGTTCTGAGTGGGTTTTTTTTGTGTGTTGCTATGTAGTTGCTAGGCTGTTTTGAGTATTTTTTGTCTGTTGCTATGCAGTTGCTAGGCTGTTGCTAGACTGTTTGAAGTGGTTTTTAGTCCGTTGCCTAGCAGTTGTTAGGATATTTTAAATGGTTCTAGTGTTTTGTGTGTGTGTTTCTAGACTGCTTCTTCAGTTTTGATGTTTATTGCGTTGCTATGCAGTTTCTAGGGTATTCTTCCTGGTTTGAGTGCATTAAGTACATCTTTTTGTCTTTTTTGTTATTGTAAACTAAAGGTATTAAGGTATTAAGGTGTTTTGGATGGTTTTTAGTGTGTTGCTAGACAGTTGCTGGGGTGGTTAGATGTTTTTTTTTTTTTTTTTTTTTTTTTTTTGCAATGTTTGACTTGGCAAATGCCATTAATACTGTAAGTCTATTTATTAGATCATTTCTTTTATTTGAAGAGCGGTTGCACTTCTCTGCAACAATAGCAGCTCTGACAATCTACAGACAGACATGTTAAGCTTATGTATATATGCATATATAGCCAGAGACAAAATACACAGCACGCAATAAATTATGTTTTTCCATAGTAATTAAAATACACTGAACGCACAACCTTTGTCTCTCTGTGCCATATGCCGTGTAATAAAGAACTGTTAAATTATGAGGGTCTAATTATTTGTCTAGTTAGCAGGCCATTAATCTCCTGTAATCACTCACAGATTTATAGTGATGTCATCAGCGCTCTGAAACCACGCTCGATCAATAAGCACTCAGTCATATAAGTTATTTCTAGTAAATCAATAAGTGCCCTATAGAGACTTTAAACAGCAAAATTAGTCTGTGCAGATCAATAGTGTATCTCTCTTTTTCTCTCACTCTTTCTCTCAGTGACTATTCAGGGTGCAAGTTATAAAGAGGGAGAGGGTTCAAACTCCCAAATAAAGGCAAAACAAGAAGGTTTTGTGTATTTTGACTGTTTTCAATGTGCAGCTGTTAAGATCAGTCCATTTTTTAGCATTTTATAATTTTTATATATTTTTAAATAATATTTACAAGTATAGTATCAAAAGGATCACTGATTATCTAGTTGTGCTTGGTGCACCAAAATACAACAAACTTAAAATTGAAAACTCCACCCTGAAAGTCGTTATATAATTTGCACATGGCATGTATTACTACAATAGAGCATGTGTCTCTCTGTGAATGTAATTAGTTGAATGTTAATTACTCATTATTTCAAATGCATGTGACTTTAAGTACTTAAGCTTACATATCAACATGCAATTTGCTGATTAGGGCAAACAAGGTGGTGTGAGGATATGTACCACATGGTATTCAGAGTTTAGATTGCACCTTACCATATTAATATAGAAATGTGTATGTGCTCACAAGCACTATGTGTGCAACAGTATTTAACAATGGCTCATTCAATCAGAACTTGTTAAAACTTGTTTAATGTTGATACTTTTACTAATTGTTTAATGTTGATACTTTTACTAAAGTGATTTTTATATATATATGATAGATAGATAGATAGATAGATAGATAGATAGATAGATAGATAGATAGATGATAGATATTTATATTATATTCCAAATAAAGAGAAAAAAGGATCAGAAACGGAGCAATACATTTTTAAAAATTTGTTTAATGTTGATACTTTTACTAAATTGTTATATAAAGGGATTTATATATATATATATATATATATATATATATATATATATATATATATGATAGTTAGATAGATAGATATTTATATTACATTCCAAATAAAAAGAAAAAAAGTAAAATTAAAATAGTTCATGACAATCTGAAATGTGATATTTGTAAAACATTTAAATCATTTTATGATTTAATCATTTTATATTTAGAAATTATATTTAAGATTTAAAAATATATATTTTGCATTTAAAATGATCATATAGTAAATAAAATGTATATACTTGTTTATTATTATTAATATTATTAAATAATGTTTAAAATATAATACTTAAAATATGAATTAATTAAATCAGAGAATGATTAAAATACTTTATAAATAACCCATAGCTATTATTATTTATTTATTATAGTTTTTTTTTTTTTTTTTGGAACTTGATGGAACTTTACTATAAGACTTATATAATTTATTAACTATTAATTAACTTTTTTTCATGCAAAAATATCTACGTTGTAATTAAATACCATAGTATAAATTGACTCATACTGTGATTTAAGATTTTGGTCATTCCTCCCATCCCTGTTGAAAACTCGTGAAAGTTTCGGACATAAGTTGCATAAGTTCATTGACAACATCCAGCATTTTGTTTTGTGCGATAAATCCGTCGGTGGTATGACCGTTACTGAGAAGCGCTCGCTAGCGGTGTGAACAGAGGTTATTCATTCTCCAGTGAGGCGAGAGATAGCGAGAGGGCAGATGGTGAAGAGGTTGAACAGAGAGCTGCGCGCCGCCCCGGGCCTGTACCCTGGTGTCCATGTTGGGTCGACCTCATTCTCATCTTCCTGTCACCATTAAAGCACAGCAGCTCTTTTGACTAACAAGAACCATGCACAAAACAGGGCGGCGTTTGTGAATATTCATTCTCCCCATGTGTTATTTCTATCTAGACAGGGAATTTTGTGTCATTTCCATTTCAAAGCCGGAGAAGAAAGGCAAAGAGCACTTCTTTATAATCACAGGGCTCTGAAATTGTATCCCAGCTTGAATACAAACAACAGGGAAATTCTTGAAGGAGCTTTTGTTGTCTCTCGATACTTTGCTCCCTTACACGGAGCCATTAACATCACCGAATCCAAGCACATGATATATGATATGTTTTGCTTAGGACATTTTTGTGCGTCACTGCAGCCGTCACTATATTCCAGGCACCATTTATCTCAAACGAGCAATAAAACCTCTCATTTGATGCTGCTCTCCTAGGCCCAATCGCGCAATTATCTTCAATCGCCTTCTAGAAGTACGGCTTCACAGCCGAGGAAGGAAATTAACTTGAGTTAGAAGACCAACAAACCTCAATTGCTCCTCCTGAATACACAATTTAGCTTTGAGAGGAAATGCTGGCTGTCTAGGCTGAGGTGATAATATCTGTCATATTCACATCCTAAGGAACTCATAAACTTACATAATGCCGTTGTCTTTGCCACATCTCAGGTTTGCCCTCATATTCTCTCTGTCTATTAAATGAAGGTTATCTTCCACATGTGGAATAAAGTTTGTGGAGCAAATTATGAGGAGACTGACTGGTCAGCATGAGTAACTGATAAAAAATAACCGTTTCTATTATTGCTTCCACTGGTTTTCCAATTATAGCAAGGAACACACATATATAAAGACGTCTTTATGTCTCAATTGTTTTGTTTTAAATGAAATAGAGACTTCTGCTATTGTTTTTTTTTCTTCATTGCACTCATGTGACCATTGAGTTCTCAAACTGTGCTCGAATTTGCCAAGTTACTATCAATATCTCTAACACTTCAGTATAGGGACCAATTCTCACTATTAACTAGTTGCTTATTAGCATGCCTGTTATTAACATATTGGCTGTTTATAAGTACTTATACAGCATGACCATATTCTGCATCCCTAATCATACTCAATACCTAAACGTACCTTATTAACTATTAATAAGCAGCTAATCAGGAGTTTATTGAGGCAAAAGTCATAATTAATGGTTTGTTGATGGCAAGAATTGGACCTTATAAAAAGTGACTCAAATGTTTCTCATTCAGTTCTACAAAGACCTATATAACGTTGTGCTCTTATGCATCAAAAATCATTATATTTGTGAATTTAATTTCTCCAGGAGCATTTAAGAGATAGAGTTGCTACTTAATGCATTTACTGTGGATTTCTCATGAGCAACATGTAGCCAAGTTGTTTTAACATTTTATTAAAAGTAACCTTCCCTCAAGCAAATGTAAAGATGACATCTTCATGATCACATGAGCTTTTGCAAAACCTTCTGAAAAGTTGCACAAGTTGCTTGCGAATTCATGCTTGCTCTGTTGACCCTTTCAAACAGCACAACTTTCACTCGCTCGTTCTGTGGGAAACCATCACATGCTGTTGCTTTCAGGATCCAGAAACCAAAACACTTATTATGCAGACAACTTTTCACTCTCGCAAAGAGCCCAAAACGCCCTTGATAGGCTTTGTTTTTAAGAGTGCGGCCACAGCCAGTGGGCTGTTTGACTTCAAGATGCATGACTCGTTTATTAATAGTTCCTTTCTGCACTAATGAGCCACTGCCAGCCGCCTCGTGTGCCTTCACACTGGTCCTGCTTCACACTAATGTTATTGACCGTCTCTATTTGTGCGTTCGAGTGGTGTGCCTACTGTCAGATAGGCTGCAATAAGCAGGCGTGTTGTGTAAACATTGCAATGTGTCACTTTAAAGGACGCTCTCCGCAAACTTATAGTCCCAGCCGTGAATCATGTGTGCATCAAAGCCCACGCCGCCGAACACGCGTGACCCCAAAGCCACATATATTGCGTCAGCACGCGTCAGCGTGTGGGTTTAGAAAGATGAGCGAAACCTGAATGGAAAGAGCCTTCCACTGCTACATGTAGATGTATACAGTTTCAGCTTCCAAATAACGACACGGTCAACATCATCTCAAGCATGTCATAAAGTCAGTTCACAACAGTTCATGTCACAACACAGACACGGTTGCATACTCACAGGAGTGGCTGGAGTCTGCAGGAGGCAAACAGTAGACCGTCTCTACTCTACTCTTCCTTCAGTGTGAAAGGGAGGAGAAAGAGGAGGAGGAGGGCGGCCTCCAGGTCTGGAGGCAGTCAGCGCACCGCCAGACAGATAATCCAAAACTGGAGGTGTCTTATTTAGTCTGCAGCACGCATTGCACGCGTGCATGCAGCAGAGAGAGGCACAGGCGTTTGTCTCGCGTCCCTATCTGCGCTCCCTCCTACTTCTGCTCATGAGAGAGCCTTCTGACAGGAGGAGATGCGGGAAAACATAACAGAAAATAAATAAAAAAATAAACACATACAGGAAGCAAATGTGTCTCTCTGAAGGATTTTATAATCATGCTGGGTCTCCACCCCCACTTGGCTGTCTCTCCTCCCCTATTGTTATAGCAACGGCCAATCAGAGCGCCTCATCACACAAGTCCTCTCTGCCTACCGAGAGACTGTGATTCTTTCACACCGGAGCTTGTTCAATATGGCTGTGGACCAATGGTGTGTGTATTGTAGATGCTGTTAATGAGCTGTTCTGTCTAGTGGAAGGTTAAACTGTGTTTCGCTACACTAAGCTGTCAAACCTTTTTTTTTTTTTTTCTGCTTTGTGGTTTACCATCTTCACACGACTTCTAAGAGAGATATCAAACACGTCTGCGTAGACTAATTAGGGAACAGCTTTGAGAAAGTGCAGGTTTTCAATGGCTAGTCAGTTGTTGGTTTGGTTTAATAAAGAAATGCACTGTTAAAAGACTTCATTAGAGGTTATTATGTACTGATAAGTGTTCTTAATGAATGTTGTTGTCTTGTTTACGGTTGAATTTTCTAAAAACTCTCTAAAATGAGATCATTTACTTGAAACGCCTTATAATGACATGCTATTATATTAGGATATATTTTATCTTGAATATAATGTATTTACTGCACTAACAGATTTTTTTGACTTCTTGTTTATACTTTAAAAAAAGTTTACAAATCTGACAGTACAGTACAAAAACACTTGTGTTAAAGATACATTCTCTGAAAACAAGTCGCTATATCTCAAACAGTGTTGCTTCTCAAGAAATGTGATCTTTTTTAAGGAATTTTTGATATTTTACTTTCATTTTATTATTTTATGTGATAAATACAGAACGAGACATTTTGCTGAATGTCCAAGCTGCTCTTTTCCATACAATAAAAATGGACAGGAATGAACTCTGTCAAGCCCAAAAAAATGGCAAAAAAGAGGCTTGGTTTGTGTGAGGAACAGACTGAAATTGAAGTCATTGTTAATTCATTATTGAATATATTTCCCTCCCTTCTAGTTCTCGAATCTCATTTGCGTTCGTCTCAAATATGACATTTTAGAATGTTTCATGCCAGTGTTGTTTTAGCATTAAATGCTTTTTAATTTATTCATTTTTAAAACTGACTTTTTATATACACAAAATATTCATATATATATATATTTTTTTTTTATCAGTGACAGAAAAATCTGAAGGCCGTCCGTCATTTTGACAGATTACACTGAGGGTGATCTAAATAAATAAATATATTATTATTATTATTATTATTATACACTAATTATTTGGAACTTGAGGGATGCAAATCAAAACTTAACATTATTCATAACATGCAATGATTCATAACAAATTAATAAATCACTTTAAAAAAGTATGTATTGTGAAAAGTATGTATGTATGTATAAAATTATGTGTATGTGTAAATTATAGATACCGTACGTATTTGTTCTATTGTTTAAAACTAATATATATATATATATATAAAATTTTATCTATTTTATAGCTTTGTTATATTTCATATCTATAAATAAACTAAAACTGAAATATAAATTATATATATATATATATATATATATATATATATATATATATATATATATTTTTTTTTTTTTTTTTTTTTTTTTTTTTTTTTTTTTTTTTTCAGTTTAAAGGAACACTCCACTTTTTTTGGAAATAGGCTCATTCTCCAACTCCCCCAGAGTTAATAAGTTGAGTTTTACCGTTTTTGAATCCATTCAGCCGATCTCCGGGTCTGGCGAGAGCACTTTTAGCATAGCTTAGCATAGATCATTGAATCCAATTAGACCAGTAGCATCGCGTTCAAAAACGATCAAAGAGTTTCGATATTTGTCCTATTTAAAACTTGACTCTTCTATAGTTATATCGTGTACTAAGACCGGCGGAAAATGAAAAGTTGCGATTTTCTAGGCTGATATGATTAAGAACTATACTCTCATTCTGGCGTAATAATCAAGGAACTTTGCTGCCGTAACATGGCCGCAGCAGGCGCAGTGATATTACGCAGCGCCTGAAAGTAGTCCCCAGCTAAAGTCCCCGGTAAAACTCAACTTATTAACTCTGGGGGAGTTGGAGAATGAGCCTATTTCCAAAAAAAAGTGGAGTGTTCCTTTAAGTGCTAGTTTTAATACTCACTTCTACTTTTTTCATCCGGTATTTATATTTTATGTATAAATGTAACAATTTTTGGAACTGTGTGGACACTGTATGCTATACTTTTTGTGTTTCATCAAAGCAAGCGAGTCAGACCGGTTTGGAAGAACATGAGGGTGAGTAAACAATGACAATTTCTGAACTATTCATACGGTTTAGTTCTCTTCCTTTAAAACACCGAGGGGTGTTAAAATGCAGCCACAAATTGACAAAATCCCTGTTAGATGTTGTGCGGCTCACAGCGGTAAGACAGTCAAAGCTCCTTTTCATTAAGCAAGCAGCTCAGATGTTCAAACAACTTTCAGCTCAATTTCAAACACGAGGTTTGTTGATGTTTGTGTATCCGTGTGTGTCTTTACCTGTTGTATACGTAGTGCACTACATATAGCTGAAGATCTCAGAGCCAATGACCCAGACAGAAGTGGAACGAGTACTACTCAGCAAAAATTAGGCATCCAAATGAGGTTTTCACACCCGGATTGGAAAAAGTAATTTCACTGAAATGAGGTTCAGAGAACCATGGGTACGGCAGAAATAGAGGGTTGTGCACCGTTCACACATTTCTTCTGAAGCATGTCAGCAGATTTTAGTTTTATGTTAGAATCAGTCAATAATTGATAGTGATGTTTACAGGAGACCACGACTAAAGTTACTGGTACAAAAAAGAGAGACTTTTCTGTACTTTCTTAGTACTGTATGTTCTGAACACAATTATTTTTAATGAAATGGTGGCTTTCAGTATAAGGGATCGTGTGCAGTTAGATGATCATTATCGCAAAATAAACCCTCAACCCTGATGGGAAGTGGAGCATAAATAACAAAAACCTTAATTAACTAACTAACTCATAACCTTTTGTTTAATTGCACTCAAAAATATTGTCTACTATCTGCTGTTATGCACTTCCTATTCTTGTTGTTGAAGTTTGGTCTAGTAGCTTGTCTGATATTGTTTTCTATCTTGGACATTTGTAAGTCAGTTTGGATAAAAGCTTCTGCTATATGAATAAATATAAATGTAAATAATGTTTTATAAGGCCCTGTGTTACTTAGCAGTTCAGGTTGAGTTTAATTGATAACATTTGTATAAACATTTAAAGCTACATTAAAATATTAAGTAATTCATGGAAGTAATGATGCTTTATATTTTTTCTTAAAGTAAATACAGACTCTGCACCGCTGAGTGAGCTGCCTCGCTGTTTACCGTCTACAAATGCAGATGCCTTCTAAGATTGCAGCTGTGATGGTCCCTCATAAGTATTATTATATTATATTTAAGTCATATTTAAATTTAAGCAAATCACAGAAGTACTGATTCTAAATGTAGACAGTAAATAAAGATTCTGTTCCACCTACATTTTTCAAACTGACTTATATGCAACACTGTCATTTACATTAGAAATGATTTTAACTACATTTAAAATGCAAAGGCGCTATAGATTTGAATGATTCATAAAATATGATAAATAATATATATTATATTATATTCATAACATGACTTATTTACAACACTGTATCATTCTTTATTTCAAATGCCTTTGCTTTATACAATAAATATATATATATATATATATATATATATATATATATATATATATATATATATATATATATAAATATATATATATATATATATATATATATATATATATATATAATAAGTAACAAAACTCATTTACATTCACAAACAGGTGAAGTAGTGTGCAAACTCTACTATATGGGGAACTGTAAAAGAATTCACATATTTACATTTTTGAAAATGTTTATTGAACATGTTGTTGTTTTTTTAAGTATTATATTATATTATATTATATTATATTATATTATATTATGTTCTGTTCTGTTATGTTATGTTATATTATATTAGAAGCCAAATAATTGACCTCAAAAACGTAATTCATGAGCAAAAACTGCTTTTATTTTTTCATATTATATTATATTATTATAAAGAATTGAACTGTTCTGTGTGAGATTTTTTTTAAATGATTTTCAATAGAATTTCTTGGTAAGTATGCTAACACAGCACTGTAAAAAAATGTTTTCTCAGGTTATCTAAAATGTGCATCATTTAGTTGCATCAAATATAAATAACACATTAAAATTAAAAGTTACACACTTTTTTTGTGTGCGTGCTGTACTGGTCTGATATAAAGATGTTTTTGCTCAGGTGGCTGAAATGTCTGCGCAATTGATAGTTTTCAGTCACGTGACCAGCTCGAAGACTTGGAGGGCAAAACAGCAGTTTTTCATCTGTTTCCCAGCCGCAATATTTAGATCACGTCTCAAAAGAATAAAACAAAGGTATTTCTGAACAAAATGCAAGTTCTGCCCATTTGCAATCCATATTAAGCACCCGTGGCAATATTTCAATCATAAACAGTGCGACAAAACATTGTAAAAACAATTAAAGTGCCTTAATATATTTAAAACAGTAATATTAAAAGCTCAAATTCAGTAATCACTACAGTAATGATGCATAGTTTACGCAGACAAGTAGAAGAGGCCGGAATATGAACACAGTCCGTTTAATGGTTCAGTGTTTTCCTTCTAATGGTTTTCTATGGGAAGCCATTTAATGTGAAACTTTGCACATTGTGTTTAAAATCATGGCTTCATCTTCTTGCCTGTACAAAATATACATCATCAATAAGGTGTACATTGAATCTCACCTATTAATATCTGTGTTTTACTACATTATTACTTGATGCAAACTGTGTAAAAATAGCTGGCGGTCAGTGGAGCAAAGCTCATAAGGGTGTGACATCACGTGAAAACTATCAATAGAGAAAAGAGCTGCTGTACTTGTTTCTCAAGGAAACAACAGTGTCAGTGAAGAGCTTCAGGTGAAACCTGAGACATAACATTTACAGAAATCAAAGAAACATCAAAAAGAGTTCCACAAATCTGAATGCATTATTTGTAAATTGACGTAAAATAAACATTTTGCACAATTTATTATCTGTAATATCATTGTGTTGCCGCTAGATGCCTGTATAGCCCTATGTAACAATCCCTAGTAGCTAAGACGTTGCACATAATTTACACGCAAATCACACATAAATTAATTTTATTACATTTGGATTTGGATACATGTTTATATACTATCAATGGCTACTTTTTGTCTTTATCTGTTTTTTGTTCAATTGTTTTGTTGTTGTTGCTTGAAACATTGATTTGAAGTGTCAGTTATTGCATTATTTCAGTCAAACCTATAAAACCCTTTGTTGCCCCAAACTACATATAAAAGCCTGATCAGTGGCATAAAAGTAATCAATACAGCTACTTATTCCTTTGCTACTCATTAACACGTGAACTTCCCCTTTAAATAACGTGACGCTCTGCCCTCTATGTGTATGACGCTTCTCACATTAAGTGCTGTGTTAGAAGTGAATGAATTGATCAGCATTTCGACACCTCCATAAGGATGTATTAAACTCGACAAAGCATGAATTAGTGAATTTCACTATACCAATATTTTTTTAATTGGCTGTTAAAGTTTATATGGGAATATTACATGACACGCTGATCCTTTAACAATGCATTGACGCAAAAACGCACACCTTTTGGACAAATCTCGCAACACAATTTATCAACTGCCACAAATACTGCCTAAACAAAATACTGATTTTGTGCACTTTATTTACTGTACCATATTTTAAATTGGCCTTTGAACTTAGCTTTATTGCATGGCAAAAAAAAAAAAGCTTTACCTTGCCAAAGCACTGACAGAGCCCATTGATCTATTGATCTCTTGAATTGGAGGGGCAGGAAAAAATTGCCAAAAAAAGCACAAAAATGTATTTCTCAAAAAAAAAAAAAAAAAACCTTTACGGATATACAGTAGATATCAAAACAATGTCCTACCTTATTGGACAGTTAATACAGCACAGTCAAGAATAACTTACAGAGATCTCATTTTGATTCTTGCTGCTGATTTGAATGGCGATGCTTCCCGTTTTAAATGTCTGTTGATGACCTTTCATTTTTATTCATCTGTGGAGGCTTGGCCAGGCCCAGTTCCAGAATTGAATCATTGACGGTGTTCTCACATATATTTTTGTCCTGTCCATTGCTATGGTTATCTCTGTATCAATTACTGCTATTTCGAAGTGAATCCAGCATAAATATGCAGATGTCATTTGCAGTGTTTAAGCAGTCACTCATCTTAGTTTGTGATCTCACAAAGTTCCGTTATAATTAATGAATCTTTACAATGCACAATGAATCTCGTTTACATTGCGTCTACCAAAATAAATGCCTCTGATTGGTCATTGCATTTAAGAATTCAACTGATATGTCTATGATTGGTTGCTTTGCTCAACGCTGCGAAAACACGTTGTAAATAGTAACATTTGATGCTCTCTTTCAGATAGTTTGCCAGATCTCCCCCCAATGTCGCCCCTGATTCTACCTTATACTCTACCTTAAAAATGATTATTATTATTATTTTGAATGGATAAGATTGATATTAGAAACTGTGATTGTTTACACATGCTGACAGGTTTCATAACTCTGATCATTGATGATAATAATAGCGTGAAGTAGGACGTTAGTGAACCGTTAAGATTCGTGGCCCTGTTGAAGCCGTCAAACGCCTCTGTGCTGTCAGGACTGACAGGATGATAGTATCACATGCTCCTCTGTGATGGAAACTACTGGAACGCATCAAACAACATGATCAAAGTCTGTGTTTGCCTCATGACCTTGTTGTTCGGTGAGCGGTACAAATAAGTTTTATATGCTGAAGTTCAGTGTTGCTTTCTCTATGATTTTCAAATGGAAAGACTTTGTTTGTGGACATAAAAGCAGCAGTGAGGATCTGATGGTGAGCTCTTTCTCTAAAAGATTAAAACTACAAACATTAAAACCAACCAGCGACCCTTAAATGGTTCAGGCGTTTGTAATCAGTTGTTTCTGATGATTATTAGATTAACTGGTCTGAAATACCAACACAAATCTGTCTTTGATTTTATAGCATGATGACGAGACACTTTGAAGGGCCGCTGACGGTGGAAAAAGAAGAAACAGTAACTGCATTATAGTGTGATACAGCATATGTATGCAAACCTAATTTATCTTTTGAATTTTTTATTGTAAGTTTTGCTGAAAGTACAGAATATGTGAATATGTTTCCTTTTTGTTCTATATAAACTTTGAAAGGTCTTGATGGGAATGGGGTGCTGTTAGACTGAACGCAGTATGTATACTATGTATATTAAAAGTAATTTAATGTTTAATAACGTTCTGTGGTTGAAATCATTTTTTATTAACATTTGAGGAATAAAATATCCAACTCCTCATTACAGTGACGTATTTTAATTCCATTTTAATAATTTGACAACATTACAGCTTGATTGCAAATGATGCAACTGCATGTTCACGATAACCGATTGCCTTGATTTTTCTAGTTTTCTTCATATATCATGTCTGATATTTCATCTCAGGCTCTTCAGAGACATGTTGTCTCCTTGGAAATCAAGATGGAAATCAATATGGGAAAAATATAAACTTTTTTTCAATTATTGAAATTTACAGTTTTGCATGTTTCCCACTCTTTTAAAGTTTATGAAATCTTTCACTGACTGTTTTGTTTACAGAGATCAAACTGGTCAAAAGTTTAGAATAATTGAAGTTTTTAAAAAGGATTTTACTGGATCAAAAATGCAATAAAAATAATATTGTAAAATATTTCTTTATATATATGTATATGTATATATGTGTGTGTATGTGCGTGTATATATATGTTTTTGTGTGTGTGTGTGTGTGTGTATGTATGTATATATATATATATATATATATATATATATATATATATAAGAATGATTTCTGAAGGATCATTGACCTCAAGTCTAATGACTGCAGTAATGATGCTGTAAATTCAGCGTTGCCTCACAGGAATAAATTATATTCTAAAACGTATTCAAATAGAAAACATTTTAAATTGCATTAATATTTCACAGTATTACTGTTTTTACTGTATTTTTATCAAATGCAGACTTCAAAAACATAAAAAAAAATAAAAAAAAAACTGAATTATTCCAAACTTTGGCTTGTGCTTATTAAACAAACGTAAATGTAAAAGTCTTTTTTTTTTTTATGTCAAACATGAAATTAGCTGAATTTCTAGATTTTTGTTGTGCATGCAATGAGAATGCTGGCTGTTGGTGTGAATTTGTGATTTTTTTCTGCAATCAGTGACAGATTCTTTTTTTAAACTGAGCTGATACTGTATTTGTACTTGGCAGTACTAGACTGACAATAATCAACATACGAATCTAAATCTGACAGAAGTGAGTATTTGTAAATGAGCTGTGTTAGTAACATTGAGCCTTTTCTCCTGAGTCACTCAGCCGACCAACCTGGAAAACTCTGCTGACAAAGAGACCAAATCGGCCGAGTGACCTTGTCGGGAACGAGAGAGAAAGAGATTGAACAGCAGAGGGACAGGGTTCTCTCCCACAGGCAACACGCTGAGATCTGATTAGATCAGCGATGCCCTTCACAGTGAACTCGGATCCGAGCGGGGCCAAACGAACGCTCCAGAAAATGAAAATCTATTTCAGGGGGAGCGGGCACCAAACGGCTGGGGTTAATATTTAATGAACAAACAGGAGTGTGATGCGGTGGCAAGCTGCAGGACCCGCCGTGTTTGCACAGGAACAATCTGCAGCATTTTTAAAGAGCAGCTTTGATTTATGCGGTGAGAGGAGACACCCTGGGAGAGAGGACACGTCTGATGGAGTCTGTGCGAGGAAAGCGTGGAGTCAGCACTTTGACTGGATAACAAGACTCTTCATCAAGGTTTCCCCTGTGAGAGAACTCGTTTCAGTGGCTCTCGATCGATTTAGCTGTATCCTCTTCTCATTTGGGAGTGTGTTTCCTTTGTGACGGTGTGTAGAAGTGCCTGATGGGACGTCTGCTGATGCTCTGTTGAAGACCTTGATTTGTGCTTGCAAAGAGATCTTTGCTTTTTTTTAACTCTATAAAGCCTATAGTATTTCATATTTGATACACACTTTTGAGGTCTCTAAATGATCAACGTGATCAATAATTTTCTAAACAACCTGTTCTGAAAAAATTCTGTAAAATTTACGGTAAAAAAACAGCAGCTGTGGTTGCCGGAATTCTAACGTAAAATATACAGTGTCAATGTTTTAGGTTTTACGGTTTTAACTTAAATTTACAGTTAAATACTGTAATTTCATTAACTGATATAATGTTAATATACCAACATATTGAAGTACTGAAATCTGTTTTGTACCTTTGAAATATACTGATAACCACCAAATGCAGGTGGTGATGAGAGTCACGTGATGAACCAAAGCCCATCACAAGCAGCTTTTAAATAACAACATATATAGAATATATGACATATATGACAGTGTCATTCACACAAGCACTAAAAACCATCATGGTGAGACTCATTAAACTGAAATATGCAATAAACATAAATTTAACAACATTAGATGTAACATACAACCCTAATAAACAAAACTGATAAAAAAATAAATAAATAAGAAGAAACTTAGTTATTTCAAAGAAAAAAATTCACCGTAAAATTGTCTGAAATGTATATTTTTTTCAGTTTCAGTTATATACAGTTTTTCACCGTATATATTAGGGGAACTTACAGCTAACCATTTAACAGGTTTTTACTGTAGCTTTTTCACAGTTTTTTACCGTTAAAATCACGGTCATTTTTTACAGTGCACAATCTACTACGTGCCTTCTGTCATCTAATTCAGAGTCCTCTTAGGATAGTTATAAAAAAAACTTAAACTTCAGGTTGTGGTACTGGTACACATCCTTTTCCTGCTAAATCTTTACTGATTTTTTTATGAAGAAAACAAAAACTTTCATCTTAAAATTTGTTGTTGTTCTTCTTTTTCTTGATATCAAACAATTCCTTCTCTTTGTTGTTCTTGTTCTTCTTCTATCATAAAAATTCATCATCATCATCAATTTCTTCTTTCTCTTTTTATCTTAAAATTCCTTCTTTTGGTTTCTCTATCATGTAATTTCTTATTCTTCTATCATAAAAAAATTCTTCATCTTTTTCTGATATCAAGCAACTTTCTTCTTCTTTACTTCTTTTTCTTCATCTCTTTCTTTCTTTCTTTCTTCCATATTCATCTTTTTCTGATATCATGCAACTTTCTTCTTCTTTACTTCTTTTTCTTCATCTCTTTCTTTCTTCTTTCTTCCATATTCATCTTTTTCTGATATGCAACTTTCTTCTTCTTTACCTCGTTTTCTTCATCTTTCTTTGTTTCTTCTATCATACAAACTCTTCATCTTTTTCTGATATCATGCAACTTTCTTCTTCTTTACTTCTTTTTCTTCATCTCTTTCTTTCTTCTTTCTTCCATATTCATCTTTTTCTGATATGCAACTTTCTTCTTCTTTACCTCGTTTTCTTCATCTTTCTTTATTTCTTTCAAATTATTCATCTATTTTTGCATCAATATATAGTGTATGTCTTCTTCTTTTCTTCTTTTTCTTCATCATTTGGGTGTGCTTTTTTAGGATGTTTGTAAGCAAACAAGTTTTTGCATATGTCATAATCATTCAGAAGTGTTAACATGACCCATAAAAATTGACCCTATTTTACTCTCTTAAAACTTTTCCGTGAAACAAATGATCAGTTCACTCCATTCCAAAGAAAAAGTTTTTTTTTTCTTTCCAGTCTTTCATCAAAATGTAATAACTTTCTCAGCCCAAAAGCCATTTAGACGTTCATTCAGAAATATTTCACAGTACAGAATTAAAATGTGCCATGAATGTCTTATGTTGACCAAGTTTAAAATCTGTTTAACTGACTTTGATAATTAAATAATCCTAAAATCCTTATTATAATCATTCATCAGAGAAGTGCTGTAAACAATCACTAAAAACAATAAGCTTGTTTATATACTCGTTGATTAGAAGGAATGGGTGAATTGTCTGCGCTCCGTGGTACAAGAAATATAATCACTCCACAAGGTCAGAAAATACAAGTGATTATTCTCCTGGTGGAAATTCCATCTGAACCCAACCGTGAGGTGAGCAGAAGACAAAGGAACAAACTGTGTTCTTAAGACTCCTCTCAATTCATCTCAATGAGATCTCAGTGAGGCTTAATTCTGATTAGTGATGCTCTTTGTCGGTGGGCCGCATGCACACTGCGTTCAGTCAGGGCCAATTGCTAGTTTTCTGATGACCTTGGATGCAATAAAAGCTCCATTATCAGAGCGTGATGTCATCGTTCCGTTACACTGCGTGAAGATGATATATTGTCGCAGGCCGGAACAAAAGAGATTTCACAGTAAGTGCGACTGGTGACCTCAACATTCTGGGAATACACTCAAGTTTGGTCACCCTTTTTTTCTCGGAGGGGAAAAAAGAACAAATCTAGCCTTTGAATAAATATCTCCATGACCTTCAGGCGGCATCACTTAACAAGTCTTAGCCCAAAGGGACTGTATAGGAATATATATAACTACTTGTCAATTCTTCAGTGATTTTAATTTGTAATATAATTTTTTGTTCATTTAGTAGTTGAATAGCAGTAAGCAGTACTGGGTAAAGTTACTCTTAAAAAGTAATTATTCGTTAGCTACTAATTACATCTTCAACAAAGTAATTACGACCCAAATTCCGTAAATGAGACATTTTTAAAATTTGAATAAAATCAAAATTAAAAGACTTTCAAATCACATGAGCCAATATTTTATTCACAATAGAACATAGATAACATAACAAATGTTTAAACTGAGAAATTTTACAATTTTATGCACAAAATGAGCTCATTTCAAATTTGATGCCTGCTACGGGGGCATTTTTACCATGGTGTAGCATCTCCTCTTCTTTTCAAAACAGCTTGAAGATGTCTGGACATCGAGGTTATGAGTTTCTGGAGTTTTGGTGTTGGAATTTGGTCCCATTCTTGCCTGATATAGGTTTCCAGCTGCTGAAGAGTTTGTGGTCGTCTTTGACATTCTTCGTTTAATGATGCACCAAATGTCTTCTATAGGTGAAAGTTCTGGACTGCAGGCAGGCCAATTCAGCACTCATCTACTACGAATCCATGCTGTTGTAATAGCTGCAGTATGTGGTTTTGCATTGTCCTGCTGAAATACACAAGGCCTTCCCTGAAATAGACATCATCTGGAGGGGAGAATATGTTGCTCTAAAACCTTTATATACCTTTCAGCATTCATAGTGCCTTCCAAAACATGCAAGCTGCCCATACCGTATGCACTTATGCACCCCCACCCCATCAGAGATGCTGGCTTTTGAACTGAACGCTGATAACACGCTGGAAGGTCTCCCTCCTCTTTAGCCCTGAGGACACGGCTCTGTGATTTCCAACAAGAATGTCAAATTTGGACTCGTCTGACCATAGAACACTTTTCCACTTTGAAACAGTCCATTTTAAATGAACCTTGGCCCACAGGACACGATGGCACTTCTGGACCATGTTCACATATGGCTTCCTTTTTGCATGATAGCGCTTTAGTTGGCATCTGCAGATGGCACGGCGGATTGTGTTTACCGACAGTGGTTTCTGAAAGTATTCCTGGGCCCATTTAGTAATGTCAATGACAGATGCATGCCGATGAGTGATGCAGTGTCGTCTGAGGGCCCGAAGACCATGGGCATCCAAAAAAGGTCTCTCCAGATTTCTCCAGTTTCTCTGAATCTTTTGATGATGTTATGCACTGTAGATGATGAACTTTGCAATTTGACATTGAGGAACATTGTTTTTAAAGTATTCCACAATCTTTTTACACAATCTTTCACAGATTGGAGAGCCTCTGCCCATCTTTACATCTGAGAGACTCTGCCTCTCTAAGACATCCCTTTTATGTTACAGACCTGATGACAATTAACTTAATTAGTTGCTAGATGTTCTCCCAGCTGAATCTTTTCAAGCTTTCTTGCTTTTTCAGCCCTTTGTTGCCCCCGTGCCAACTTTTTTGAGACCTGTAGCAGGCATCAAATTTGAAATGAGCTCATTTAGTGGATAAAAGTGTAAAATTTCTCAGTTTAAACATTTGGTATGCTATCTTTGTTCTATTGTGAATATAAAATTTTGGCTCATGTGATTTGAAAATCTTTTAGTTTTCATTTTATTCAAATTTAAAAAACGTCCCAACTCTCTCTAAAAAGTAATGCATTAAACAGAATCTTTTTTATTAGAAATTACTTTGAACAATAAAACCAAAATGGGGGGAAATATCATTATGAAATAAATGTTTTTCTCTAATACACATTGGCCACAATTAACGTTACCGTTTTATTCAGTACTTTTTGAAACCTCCATTTGCAAGTTTAACAGCTCACAATTTTCTCCTATAATGCCTGATGAGGTTAGAAAACACCTGGCAAGAGATCAGAGACCATTTTTTTTCATCCAGAATCACTCCAGACCCTTTAGATTCCCAGCTCCATGATGGTGCTTCTCCTCTTCAGTTCATTCCACTCATTTTCTACAGGGTTCAGGTCAGAGCACTGGAATGGCCAGAGCAGAAGCTTGGTTTTGTGCCCAGTGACCGATTTTTGTGTTGATTTTGAGGTTTGTGTTTGGATTATTGTACGGTTGGAAGATCCAAACATGGCCCATTATAAGATTTCTAACAGAGTCAGTGACTTTTTTATCTGTTGGTATTTGATAGAATCAGTGATGCCGTGTGTCTAATCAAGATGTCCAGGACCTCCAGCAGAAATATAGGCGAACAACATCAAAAATACAGCAGTATATTTCATTGTACACATAGGGTACTTTTTTTTTATCCCTGTGTGCACCAAACCCATCTTGAGTGTTTGCTGCTAAAAAGCTCATCAAGGTTTTCTGACCCCGACACTCAACTATTTTCTGCAGTTCTCCAGCCGTGGTCCTTGGAGAGTCTTTAGCCACTCAAACTCTCCTAATCACCGTGCATTAGGACAATATAAACACACGTCGTTTTCCAGGCAGTTTTGTAACATATTTTATGTTGATTGGAACTTCTTAATTATTGCCCTGATGGTGGAAATATGAATTTTCGCTGCTCTAGCTCTTTTCTTAAAGCCACTTCACTAATTTGTGAAGCTCAGTTATCTTTTGCTGCACATCAGGACTATATTCTTTGGTTTAACTCATTGTGATGGATGAATAAGGGAATATGGCCCTCCCATTTATGTTTCTGTGAAACAGGAAGCCATGGCTTGATAATTTCATGTTCATAATCATGCTGGTGTGCTCAAAAATATGAATGAGAATATACTTCAGAGATATTTTACTTATAATAATTTCTAGGGGGACCAATAATTGTGTCCGTATATTTGAGACAAACATTAATTTCATAATGAGATTTTCCCCCATTTTCAATTGCTTTAGTTCAATGAAAGGCTAGATTTTTATGATTTTTGTTTAAAATAAAAGATCAAAAGGATTAATAATGCAGGTTTATTTTCGGAGCTGTCTTTGGATGCACCCTCCAAAAGCTTGCGTTCTGCAAGTGAACGACGCCCTTGTGGTGCCATCACAAAGAGGTACCAAATCTCTCTCACAGACCTTTTCCTGGACTGCACCTGACCAACTAATACTTTCCTATTCCATCTATTTATTAAAAAAAAAAAACCCTAGCTATATGTACTGTGCTGGGCTAACTGAAACTTGTCATGGCACTTGTATACTGCTGCACTCTCGATGGTCTAATTGCTTCTATTGTTCTCATATTGTACGTCGCTTTGGATAAAAGCGTCTGCTAAATGAGTAAATGTAAATGTCTTTGATCATATTTACCAAGGGTGCCAATACTTTTGGCCATGATTGTACATTGTTATTATATGTGACCCTGGACCACAAAGTCTTAAGTCACTGGGGTATATTTGTAGCAATAGCCAAAAATACATTGTATGGGTCAAAATTATCCATTTTTATTTTATGCCAAAAATCATTAGGATATTAAGTAAAGATCATATTCCATGAAGATATTTTGTTACAATAAATATATCAAAACTTAATTTTTGATTAGTAATATGCATTCCTAAGAACTTAATTTGGACAACTTCAAAGGCGATTTTCTCAATATTTAGATTTTTTTTTTTGCACCATCAGATTCCAGATTTTCAAAGAGTTGTATCTCAGCCAAATATTGTCCGATCCTAACAAACCACGCATCAATGCAAAGCTTTTTATTCAGCTTTCAGATATAAAATATAAATCTCAATTTTAAAAAATTGACACTTAAGACTGGTTTTGCTGTCCAGGGTCACATATATTGTTCCGTATTTCTTCCCACGGAAAGGGCAACCCAGTGTACAAAGGATATTACTCGGTATTCCACATGTGTTTGTTTATTTTAATTTGTTTATTTTTCACAAAGGATAACCAGGTAATAAACCTGAAAAACAGAAAATGCAACATTTAAATTTTCATACATACTACAAACAGCCCCAGTTCATTACCTCAATAACATTTCAAAAATACAAATATAATAATATTAAATGTACTATAATAATAATCATCATCATCACTTCATAATTTGTTTGTATGTATACGCTTCACACTTCAAACATAAAGCTAAAAAAAAAGTAAACATAGTACAACAACATAGCATGGCGACAGCAGACAACATGAATCATAAAGCAGACAAGAAAACATTTGAAATTAAGAGAGCTTACCAAGTGGCTGCACACCGGGTTGAAAGTCATTACAAATTAAATGAATCTCCCACTTCCTTTTTATAGTAGACACCGGTCACATGTTTCTCACAGGACACTCCTCTTAAAGGGCACTACACTATAAACTGCTATTTGCAACATGTATACAATTTTTATACATTGATAAACATTGGATTAAACAAAAATCTCACAAATGACCGAACTCCGCAGAAAACACAACATATATATTTAATTGTCTGAATTAAAATTGTTCTATAGTCCATACAATATTTAATGCAATTATAAAAATTGTCCTGGCCCCTCCAAGCCTTACAATGGGATAAGCGGATGATTTTTGTCAACAGTCCAGAAGATGTGAAATAAAGTGCGCGCATCCATAATAAAACGTGCCTCACACGTAAGGGTGACCGAATTGTGTCGGTACTACCGAGTATCGATTCACATTAAATCATTCGGTATCAAATTTCAGTACCTGAGAAAGCATTTGAGAAACTCTTTAAAACACAACACACAGTGCAAACCGAAATGTTCTGAAGTGTGCTTACATTTCTAGGGTCATATGGTTTCCGCGAAGACGCAGACAGGATGGCGGAGTCAATTCATAAAAACAGAATTTACTCTATAGCGCAGAATGCCATGGAATTCGTCAATTATTGGATGAATAAGAGAAGCTCTGTCACTTAATTAGATTTCGCGATATGAACTAGTGTTCTGTGACCTCGCGTCCTTCCGAGCTCGTTCTTCCGGTCTCTATGAGAAGACAAGTCCGTTCTCTGCATTCGTGGAATTGAGAAACAGCCAAGGTCTGTCACTTAATTCGAATCGCGATATGAGCTACTGAATATTAAAACGCAAAAAGATGGTTTAAATATGAATCTTGTATGTTCTGTTAGCCTCAGTATGTTTGAACGGCAGAGACGTTTGTTCGTTTACTACACAAATACTGAAGCACACATGAACTCATGGTGATTTTCGGTCTCTGCACTACATGAACACATGAACTTACAGGCTGTGAGAGTCACTTCATGCAAATTTTAAGTTTCATTTTGATGTCCCAGAACTTTCTTCAGTTAAATAAGGAGAAAACTGAAGTCCTTGCATTTGGAAACAAAGATGAAGTTATCAAGGTGAATGCATACCTTGACTCTAGGGGTCAATCAACTAAAAACCAAGTCAAAAAACCTTGGGGTGTTTCTGGAGACAGACCTTAGTTTTAGTAGTCATGTCAAAGCAGTAACTAGAGTGAATTATTGTAATGGTCTCCTCACCGGCCTTCCAAAGAAGACCATTAGACAGCTGCAGCTCATCCAGAACACTGCTGCCAGGATTCTGACTAGAACCAGAAAATTTGAGCATATTACACCAGTCCTCAGGTCCTTACACTGGCTTCCAGTTACATTTAGGATTGATTTTAAAGTACTTTTACTCGTTTATAAATCTCTAAATGGCCTAGGACCTAAATACATTGGAGATATGCTCACTGAATATAAACCTAACAGACCACTCAGATTATTAGGATCGAGTCAGTTACAAATACCAAGGGTTCACACAAAACAAGGGGAGTCTGCTTTTAGCTATTATGCCGCCCGCAGTTGGAACCAGCTTCCAGAAGAGATCAGATGTGCTAAAACATAAGCCACTTTTAAATCCAGACTCAAAACTCATCTGTTTAGCTGTGCATTTGTTGAATGAGCACTGTGCTATATCCAAACTGATTGCACTATGCATAATCACTTTCTATTCTTAAATGTTTTAAATTCTTTTAAAATCAATTTTTAAATCACTTTGTTTTTATTGTTGTGATTATTATTATTTTTAATGACTATTTCACTTCCTTTTATGTAAAGCACTTTGAATTACCATTGTGTATGAAATGTGCTATATAAATAAACTTGCCTTGCCTTGCCTTCCACAATTATTGTCAGGGGTTCATGAGATGGATTGCCTGAGGGTAAAAATTGTTCCTGTGCCTGGCCGTTCTGGTGCTCAGAGCTCTGTAGCGTCGACTAGACGGCAACAGTTCAAAGAGGGAGTGTACTGGATGTGAGGGTCCAGAGTGATTTTGCCAGCCCTTTTGCTCACTCTGGGTAAGTACAGTTCTTGAAGACTGGGGAGGGTTGTACCAATGATTCGCTCTGCAGTCCGGACTACCCTCTGTAGTCTTCTGAGGTCAGATTTGGTAGCTGAGCTGAACCAGACAGTTATTGAAGTGCAGAGTACGGATTCAATGATGGCAGTGTAGAACTGTTTCAGCAGCTCTTGTGGCAGGTTGAACTTCCTCAGCTGGCAAAGGAAGTACAACCTCTGCTGGGCCTTTTTAACAATGGAATCAATGTGAGTGTCCCACTTCAAGTCCTGAGAGATAGTGGTGCCCAGGAACCTGAATGACTCCACTGTCGTTACAGTGCTGTCTAGTGTTGTCAAAAGACCCGGTACTTCGGTACCAAGTCGGTACTAAAAAAATGAAAACGTCACAGTTCCAGGTTTTTTTAAGTACCGGTGGTACCGAGTACCCGGTCAACCCGGTTCTTGACGCATACGGCCCTATGATTTCCGCGATGCAGAAAACGCAGACGGAATCTCGGAATCCAGTTATAAAAACGGAAGTTACAGTTTGGCACGGAATGTCACGGAAATTGTCAAACTTTGGATGAATTAATCAAAAGTAGGTCATTGCACTTAAGTCAAATCGCGATACGGACTAGTAACTGTAAATATTAAGCCGCAAAAGTCGATTCAGATATGAATCCCGCATGTTCTGCGAGTCTCTGTGTGAATGAATGAATGAATGGCAGAGACGCGCGTCTGTTTTACATACACTGAAGCGCGCGTGACGCTCGCGGTGATTTCAGCTTCTGCTGTCTCAATGAGGACATAAATACATAAACAACATCTCCAGAACTGCTCTGAGAGTCACTTCACGAGCATTTTACCGTTTCATTTGAGTAAAACCAGCTTCATATCATATAGCTACACACAGGAATTTAAAGGTATTCACAGCAACCCGTCAAAATAAAATCTTAAAGACATTGTGCCAGACATATATTACTATTATATAGAATGTATGTGATACTATTACTACTGTTGAAAAAAAATGTAATAAATATTTATTTTTAAAGAAATAATCACACTATTTCTTCCATATTTTAATTTTAATAGTAAATCCCCTTTTACCCTCCTCTTTACCAAAAAAATAAAATGTTTAAATTTCATTATTTAAAAGACAAATTAAATTTGGGTGAAACTTGTCTACTGTTTTTCATACTTTTATTACTTGCGGAAAAACTTGAAACACAATTTAAATAAGTATAAAGAATGGCATTGATTTTTGTACATTTTATTTTTGTTTGATTTTATTATTAAAAATGTTTTTTAATTAGCATGTGGTACCGAAATTGGTACCGAGAACCATGGATTTTCACTGGTATCAGTACCGAATACTGAAATTTTGGTACCGTGACAACACTAGTGCTGTCCATGATGGAGAGTGAGGGGAGTGAAGGGGGGTTTCTCCTGAAGTCAAAGGTCATCTCCACTGTTTTGAGCATGTTGAGCTCTAGGTTGTTAAGGCTGCACTAGACGGCCAGCTCTTTAACCTCCAGTCTGTAAGCAGACTCGTCACCATCCTGAATGAGGCCAATAAGTGTGGTGTCGTCTGCAAACTTCAGGAGCTTGACAGAGGGGTCTTTTAGATGTGCAGTCATTGGTGTACAGGGAGAAGAGCAGTGGAGAGAGAACACAGCCCTGAGGAGCTCCAGTGCTGATTATGCAGGTGCTGGATGAGAAATTTCCCAGCCTCACTAGCTGCTGCCTGTCTGTCAAGAAGCTGGTGATCCACTGACAGATGGAGGTGTGTACGGAGAGCTGAGTTAGTTTGGGCAGGAGGAGGTTTGGGATGATAGTGTTAAAAGCCAAGTTGAAGTCCACAGTCCCTGGTCTGTCTAGATGTTGCAGAACATAATGCAGTCCCATATTGACTGCATCATCCACAGACCTGTTTGCTCTGTAGGCAAACTAAAGAGGATCCAGCAAGTGTCTAGTCCTTCAGGTAAGCCAGCACCAGTTTTTCAAATGACTTCATGACCACAGACGTTAGAGCCACAGGCCTGTAGTCATTTAGTCCTGTAATTTTGGGTTTCTTTGGGATGGGGATGATGGTGATCTGTTGAAGATCTGTGTGAAGATGGAGGCCAGCTGGTCAGCACAGGTTTTCAGACAGGCTGGTGTCACACCGTCTGGGCCTGGTGCTTTCTTTATCTTCTGCTTCCTGAAGACCTGGCGCACCTCGTCTTCGCTGATCTGAGGTGCAGGTGTGGGGGAGAGGGGGATTGCAGGAGGTGTTAATGGTTGTGTGGAGAGGTGTTTAGGGTGAGTGTGGGGTATTTTTTCAAACCTGCAATAAAACTCATTCAGATCGTCTGCCAGTTGTTGATTCTCCACAGTGCTGGGGGATGGTGTCTTGTAGTTGGTGATCTCTTTCAGACCTTTCCACACTGATACTGAGTCGCTGGAAGTGAACTGAATCCTTAGTTTTTCTGAATAATTCCTCTTTGCCACTCTGATCTCCTTTTCCATTGTGTATTTGGCCTGTTTATACAAGATTCTGTCCCCCTTCCTGTAAGCATCTTCTTTGGCCTGATGGAGCTGTCTGAGTTTTACAGTTAACCATGGTTTGTCATTGTTCTAAGTTAGATGAGTCCTGGTAGGAATGCACAAATCTTCACAATAACTGATATAAGATGTTACAGTCTCTGTAAGCTTGTCCAGATAATTTGCAACAGCTTCAAAAACACTCCAATCAGTGAGGTTGACACAGGCTTGTAAAACCCGCTCGCTGTTTCATTAGTCCATCTCTTTACAGTCCTTAATACAGGTTAAGCTGATTTCAAGATTTCAATAAGATGAACCAAACAGTGATCAGAGAGTCCTAAAGCTGCCCTTGGGACAGAGTGATATGCATCCTTTATTGTGGTGTAACAGTGGTCCAGTATATTACTGTCTCTAGTGGGACATGTAACATGCTGTCTGGATTTTGGCAGTTCACAGAAGAGCTTTCCTTTATTAAAGTCCCAGAGAATAATTAAAACAGAGTCCGGGTGTTGTTGTTCTGTGTCTGTGATCTGATCAGCAAATTTCTGTAAAGCCAGGCACACGTGCGCTTGTGGAGGAGTGTAAACACTTACGAGAATGAACGAGAAAAACTCCCGTGGCGAGTAGAAAGTGCGGTCCCGTGCGGTCAAGCCAGCCGCAGTTTGAAAATACACGGTCAAGCCAGCCGCACTTTTTTTTGGTTTGCGCGTCTAAACACACACTTACGGTATGGGTGCTGGGAGCGGTCAAAATGGATGTAAAGAAGTTGTCATAATGGCATTTCCTTTGTACTTTTGCTGATATTTTCAATAGATTGCTGTTCACAGTGACCAAAAATATGTCTAAATTAAACGTAATTTAACGCTAAAAAGACCATAAAGCGACATCAGAATATGTATTTATTGCTATTTTATAATTTTATATAATGACATAAATAATACAATTTCAGGATTTTTTAATAACTTGAACATTGAATTAATGTTTGTGAATAAAAATTTTTTTTTACATTAACATTTGTAATGTACATGTATCATTTATCATTGTTACTATATATATATATATATATATATATATATATAAAATTATATGTGTGTGTGTGTGTACCTTTCAACTGATACTTGTTTAGAGTGACTATTACTGTATTAATTTTCAAGTTAAATCTACTGTACAATTTCTGTGCAAATTAATGGCAAATCGCTCCAAATCTCAATGTGCATTCACACATTTTCTCATAAGCACTTACTCGTAAAAAGTTTTCCTTAATAGGTTTGCTCATTCTTTCAATTAATTCCGGTTCATAGTCATCCTTACCATTACTGTATTCATTTTCAAATCATTGTACTCTACAATTTTGGTGAAAATTAAAATCAAATTCACTCCAGAAATCAAAGTGCATTCTAGCGTTTGGACCATTTCCCATTTTCAAACACTCCTAAAAATATTTTCTTTATTGGTTTGCTCATTCTTTGAAATGATTCCTGTTCACGGTGACCCTGACTATTTCTATATTAATTTTCATGTCGTTTTATAGTTTCTGGTAAAATTTAAGGCAAACTCGCTCCAAAATTGTTTTTGGAGTGCATTCTTCCATTTTCAAACACATTTTTCATTTTTAAAGGCATTATTATGCAAATTTACCATGCTTATTACTTATTGCGCATGGCGACTGACTTTGCCTTACAGGCGACGAAAGTCACGGCGCAGTCCCTCGGGGAGAACAACTCTGACTCAACCTGGTCGAGATGAGAGATGTTGACAAAGTGTGCTTTCTTGACCCTCCCATCTCCAAGGCTGGCCTGTTCGGTGACACTATTGAGGACTTCGCCCAGCAGTTCTCGGCAGTACAGAAGCAGACTGAGGCCACACAGTACATCCTGCCCCAACGTGATCCTCCTACTGCCACTGTTCCATCGTGGGCCATGCCTCAGCCTGCTCCTCAGCATGGGCATCCTCCCACTTCCTCCACTGCTGCTCCGCCCTGTGCTGAGATATTGTCGAGGCTGGCATGTCTAGCTCCACGTAGCAAGATTATGCCCCACGTATCCCAGTGGTCCACCAAGTGGTCCTACAGGAAGATGACGAAGCGGCCCTGACACAGACAACCTGGAGATGTGGGAAGCTGCTCTAGAACACACTGCCTCCTGGGCAATCCCGCACGACTCCCCACCGCTGCACCACCGCGATGTGCAGTATGTCGATTGTCCCTTTGGTGCCACTCGCACGGAGTTTGGGAACTTCCACATCGGCTTGCGCTACCCAACCCGTCCCGCTGGCTCATTCGGACAGTTTGACTCGGCTACTCCATCCACAGGTGGTCCAGCTGATCTGGACTCGATTCAGGGAAGCTCAGGTAGACCTGTTTGCCTCCCACAAGTCCTCCCACTGGCAGTTGCCTGGCATAACTACGTCCAGATCTTTGGAGCCTACATGTGTGGCTCCTGGATGGGATGCAACAGACCTATGTGATCTGGGGAAGCATGACCTGATCGTTAGGTTCCTGAGGTGTGCCAGAAGATAAAATCCTCCTAGGTCACCCATTATGCCCTCCTGGGATCTCTCTGTCGTCATGGCTTGACTTCAGAGGGATCCCTTTGAGCTGCTGGAATCGGCTGAGCTTAAATATTAAGACAGCGCTCCTGATTGCTCTCACCTCCATCAAGATGGTCGGGACCTCCAAGCATTTTCAGTGAGCAAAGAGTGTCTTGTGTTCGGGCCGGCCTACTCTCAAGTTGTCCTTGGCATTGGCAGCCTTGGCATTGCTGGGTCCTGTAAGAGCATATATGTGGACCGCACTCATATCTTTTGAAGTTCTGAGCAGCTCCTTGTGTGCTATGTAGTTCAGCAGAAAAGGAAGGCTGTCTCCAAGAAGAGGTTGGCCCAGTGGGTACTGGATGCCTTTCTTCTGCCTTTCTTCTCTCAGAGATGATTGGGGCTCCCAAGTAAACCCCTAAAAATGCCAATGAAATTTGGCTAGTGGATTTTGCATGCTGAGCCACTCCTGGTGCATATGGGTATATAAGGTGACAGTGTGCATCAACTCATTCAGGTTTTATGCTGAGGAGCCAAGAACATGTCCCGGCATCAGCGATTGGTTCAAGGTTTTGGCATGGGGACATAACATCTCCGTTCCCTCCATCAGGAGAAAATGAATGGCAAATTCACTCCAAAAAACAAAGTGTATTCTAGCAGTTGCACCATTACCCATTTTTAAACACTCAAAAAATATTTCCTTTATAGAGACTTTTAAGTTTCATATGGTAATAAGCTTCAAAAAATGAAAACTTTGAAAATGCAAGAATGCACTAAAAAAAAACATTTTTGGAGTGAGTTTGCCTTTCATTTTATTAGAAACTACACAGAAAAATAACATGAAAATTAATACAATAATAGTCAGTGTCACTGTGAACAGGAATCAATTGAAAGAACGAGAAAACCTACAAAGGAAATATTTTTTATGAGTGTTTGAAAATGGGTAATGGTGAAACTGCTAGAATACACTTTGTTTTTTGAAGTGAATTTGCCATTAATTTTCTCCACAACTATACAGGAAATTGACTTTAAAATCAAGTAATACAGTAATAGTCAGAGTCACTGGGAACAGGACTCAATTGAAAGAACAAGCAAACCTCTAAAGGAAATGTTTTTATAAGTGTTTGAAAATTGGACATGGTGTAAAAGTGCTTATGCACTTAGATGCTTGGTGTGAATTTGCCTTTCATTTTCTCCAAAACTATACAGTAAAAATATTTGAAAACTATTTCAGTATTAGTCAGGGTCACTGTGAATAGGAATCAGTTGGAAGAACGAGCAAACCTATAAAGGAAATATTTTTATGAGTGTTTGAAAATGGAACATGGCGTAAAAGTGTTTGAAAATGAGATGTAACACTGCAAAGATGCACGCAGATGCTTGTGGTGAATTTGCCTTTCATTTTCTCCAAAACTATACAGTAAAAATATTTGAAAATCAGAACAGTAATAGTCAGGATCACTGTGAGCAGGAATCAATTGGAAGAATGCGCAAACCTATAAAGGAAATGTTTTTATGAGTGTTTGAAAATGGGACGTGATTGAAAAGTGCAAGGATACACAGATGCTTGGGGTGAATTTGCCATTAATTTTCTCCAAAACTATACAGAAAAATATTTGAAACTTAATACAGTAATAGTCAGGATGACTGTGAATAGGAATCAATTGGAAAAATGAGCAAACCTATTAAGGAAAGCTTTTTACGAGTAAGTGCTTATGAGAAAATGTGTGAATGCACATTGAGATTTGGAGTGATTTGCCATTAATTTGCACAGAAATTGTACAGTAGATTTAACTTGAAAATTAATACAGTAATAGTCACTCTAAACAAGTATCAGTTGAAAGGTACACACACACACACATATAATTATATATATATATATATATATATATATATATATATATATATAGTAACATTGATAAATTATGTATATTAGTAAATGTACAATACAAATGTTAATGTACAAAAAAAATGTATTCACAAACATTAATTCTATGTTCAAGTCATTAAAAAAATCCTGAAATTGTATTATTTATGTCATTATATAAAATTATAAATAGCAATAAATACATATTCTGATTCTTTTTAGGGTTAAATTACGTTTAATGTAGACATATGTTAGGTCACCGTGAACAGCAATCTATTGAAAATATCAGCTAAAGTACAAAGGAAACGCTGTTATGACAGCTTCTTTACATCCATTTTGACCGCTTCCAACACCCATACCATAAGTGCATGATTAGACGCGCAAACCAAAAAAAAAAAGTGCGGCTGGCTTGACAGCAGTGTTGTACGTGATGTTACAACCGCCTCTTCGTTCTTAAGTTGCCAGGTATACATTCCAAGTGTAATACACATCAGTAGGATCTATTTTAATTTTTATTTATCTCCTTGGGCGGCCGCAGTACATTATAAAAGTAGCCCAAAAAAAACGCAACCCATGGCTCTGTAATTTTTCCCGCGACTATATTTTCAAAATTGCCCACTCGTGCCATTACCCTGGCAACACTGGTTCACTGTACCCTCATCACACAATGATAGATAACCTTCCGTGCTGCTATGACAGGATGAAGTTTAATAAAATAAATGATTAATTTGCGTTAAAAAAATAATAACTCATTAAAATTTTTTGATTAATCGTATGCGTTAAAGCATTCCGCGATCGCTGAATACAATGCAAAATAAACAAAATGTTGCATTTCTTGTGATCCTCCACAATTCGTCATTTAACCGCAAAATAATCGCAGATGCAGTTGCCACACCCTAGCCCAGTCAGGATAAGAAAATTATCCAAACTTCATATCTCTATTATAATTCATTATTATTATTTTAAATCAGAGGGTTTCAAAAATGTTTAACCAATGATAAGCATTAAAAAGAGCTTGTCAGTAAAACTTCGTAATGCCATTGGATCATCTCTTAGCGAAACCTCTTAACCACCCTGCCTCCATTCAGTTTTATGTGCCGCGCACAGCCTGAAGGAGACCGATCTCCGCTTTTTCGCAATGAAAGGGTAAATAAATAATTGATGTTTGAATAGTACAGGGTTTTCTTTACTCAAACACTGTCTGTAAAGGCTAATGTTTTTGTGTGCTTGAAGAGCGGAGAAGTAGGTTATTTGTCGTCTAGCCAATATACTTTTGTACGTTTTAAATATCCTATGCATAAGCGCTTAATTTGAGATTTTGACCAAGTGTATTAAACAACAAGAAAAACTAAGCACCCATATAGCTACAATAAACGTTATATCACCTGTAAAAGTTGATGAAAGCATATATTGCTATACACTTTCTGCCTCAGATAACAGTTACAGCTGTTCTAATGACACTCCATCTCCGCCATTCGCTGGTCAAAAACTCCATTTGAACTTGAAATTCATATAATGTTAAGTGCATTAAGTGCACACTGATCAGTAAAGTCTGATACAATACCAACGCTGACGATGCAGTGTTGTTTAATTATTGAATTTTCCCATTCCATTTTTTATATATCAATATATAATATATCAGAATTTATTAAGAGACCAAAATACCAAATGTATGAATTGGATTTACAAGCAGTATGTACAGCTACAATACTTCTTTGTTAATGTTTACATAGGTAAGGTGGAAAAAGGGTCCTAAGGTTGTTTTAAAAGTTAAAATGTTTCAAAATTGATTAAGAGACCAAAATAAACCAGCTTTATGCATTTTGTTTGTTATTTGTGAATATTGTGCATCTAACATAATACATAATCTGCGCATTTAATAAACTCCAGCTGGTTCAAAATCGCATGCGATTAATCGTGCAGCCCTATTGGGGACACTTAAGTTCCAGCGATATCGTCGACTTGATTGCACAAATACTATTAGAACTGAACTGAGCTGGATGATGACATCACTGAATTCAATAATGAAATACCTGTAACTGAATATTGAGTGTTTACTATTGTCCTTCTGCACTACCGACACACTATTTTCCTATTTGATACTGTAAAGCTGCTTTGACACAATCTGTATTGTTAAAAGGACTATATAAATAAAGGTGACTTCACTTGAGTTAATTTGGTAAATGTGATATAATTTAAAAGAAAAAAAAAATGCAAATTTGTCACAAATTTATGGAAATTACCACCACAAAATCAGCCATTTTGATCACAAAAATCACACAAAAAAGGGGCTGACTACCGTTGACACCCCTAGTATAAAGTACTATAATCAAACAAATTTTATGTTATTTTCTGTATTATTTATAATTTATTTCAGCATAATTTAAAAGGCAGTTTTATATGAAAGGCTCGACTTTGGATCACATACACTTGCCAACTCCACTCAAATTCAGCAGAAATATTGCTCTCGCTTTCACTTGCTTTCTTCTCTCAGAAGAGCCTCTCTCATCTGGTTTATTGCGCATTGTGAAAGCGAGAGCAGAAGAGCAGAACTCCCCTCAGCTGCGCGGCTGCGGCTCATCAGCGCCGGCTCCAGGTTTCACCACAGCAGCTCGGAGACACTGAGGGATGAAAGGCACTAGCCTTTCTCAACAAAAGCATTAGTTGGCCTTTGAATTATGCAAGTTCCGCACTTAAAGGAGCTTCAAATTGATATTTCTTAAGTCAAAGAACAAAAGAGATGAAAGCCAAAAGAGTCCCTGTGAAGACAGTCGGCCACTCTTTCATTAAGACTGGATCTTCATTCAAAGAGGCTCATCTTGAGACAATAAAACCTGGCACAATATTTTGCAGTTCCTCTGCCAAAGATTTCTTCCATCTTTTCTCATATGTCAAGCGTACGATGAGTAACAGCCGACAACGTTAGCAGTCAACTAGCATTTCTAATAGCTCTGATTCATATGTCATAATGATTATACAACCAAGACCTTAGTCAGAAGACACCGCATTTAATTTGGGGAGAATGAAAGCGAGGTCACCAAACATAGAATGATAAGTCTGAAAATCTGATCCATTTTGCAGCTTCTTCTGGCCAAGAACCACCTACTTAAAAAGTAAAAAACCTGGTTGACATTTAAATCAATCAAACAATATTAGTTTTGTTGTTACATGTCATTTAGGGGCAAATAATGTGTAGTTAGTCGACTACTATCACAAACCCAAAAAGGATGGGTATGTAGAGTTTTTATACAATCAATTATATAGAATTACCTGGATCTGAATGTGCAGTTTCTCTCTTTCTCTCTCTCTCTCTCTCACATATATATATTTGACTGCTAAAAGGCTGTAATTGGCTCATTAGAAACAGGTATTAAAATGTGTAATAATTGTACAATTTTATGCCAAAAACATAGTCTAATTCAGTCTGTTCTCTTCATAAATGCTTATTGTTTGAAGCCTTTATCTAGTAAACTTGATTTTGTTTCCAGATGGACCGTTGCATCTGACTCCCAGAAGATGTGTAATGCCTACCAATCCGATTGGAACTGCCAATTACCAGCTCTGACCTTCCTTTGAGTATACCGTATATCAGACGGAAGGCAATAGTTAACCTGACAACATCTCCTGTCTATTTGTGAAATGTTTTACACACATATACATTTGATAAGAGCTACTGTACCTAAAATGACAGAAACCATCTTTTGCAAAATTTTATTTAAAGCGTAATTGGATTTTTAAATTTGAGTGGGGTTTACAACTTATACTGCAGCCAGGCACCAGGGGGCGATGGAAACGTTTTAGCTTCACTTTTGTGTTCAGTTTATAGCAAAAATATGTTGGTATTAAAGATGTGTTAAAGTACATCATATGCTTGCCTCTCAACTAAAGGGAGATCATTTATTCACTTTCAAGTACGGGTTTATTTCTTCTGTTGAGCACAAAAGATGATATTTTGAAGAATGTTAGTGACCAAACAGTTGACGGTAGCCATTGACTTCCAGAGTCGGCTATTATGGAAGGCTACAACTGTTTGTAAATTAAGACTTTAATTTCTCAGTGAACTATCTGTTAAGTTGTCTTGTTTTAAAGAGAATGCTCACCCAAAAACCAGTATGGGGAAAAAAATATTATTAAAGTCAATGGGGACCAACAACTGTTTGGTTACGCACATTCTTCCAAATATCTTCTTATGAGTTCAGCAGAAGAAAGAAACTCATAAAGGTTTGGAACAACTTGAAAGTGACTAAATAATGGCAAAATTGTCCATTTTTAGATACTCTACCTGCCAAATGAGACAAAAATACTTGTATTGAATAGTTGTTGTTTTTTGTTATTTTGCAGTTCACAGCCTAATTTTCATTTACGTCAATCTAAATAATGCTGTTTACTCCAGTTAGGGTTTAAAGTATCCATTTTGGGATGCTAGAAGTGAAATAAGTTGGTAAACTCTTAAATTTAGTGTCTCACTACTGATTTGTAGGGTGACATATTTCACATAAATGGCAGAGGAGCTGCTGTACAATAGCCAGCATGCATATGTGGTAACCTGCAGAAGTGACACATTGGTTAAACTGCTGTTTTGCAATTTGTGCTCACCTGACACTTATTTTTAAAACGCATGTCCTTCCAGAGTTATCTTTAGGGTTTAAATTGAGTGTGTTTAGCATTAGTTTGTCTGCGTTGGCAGTAGTCCTCTCATTAAGCTGATAGAAGCTCAAAATAGTCTACGCAGACACCTCCCCAGCAGTGTGTGAATTGCCTTTACACCGAGATAATTATGGCTGTTTTCAGTGGAACATTTGTTTGCAGTTTTTTCCCCGCTTTTATCTGTGGGAAAACGAAGCAAGGCCTCAGGAGATGCCGAGACGTTTATTTCCCTCTGTAGAAGTTTTTTTTTTTTTTTTCCGGCTCGTGTTCTGAATCTCATCACAGAACAGGACAGATGCGGAGTGGGGAGGGCCGGTGGTGCTCCGTTAACAACCCAAAATCGAATCTGTTGCATAAGCGTGTGGGGTTATGCTGAGTGAATGATGTACGCCGAACTGAAAACAACTCTGAGTAGATATTGCTCGCTGGGAATAAACCGCATTACAGCTAGTTTGTCTTCATCCTCCCATTCCATCATTTCGGCTGTCGTTTTGTGCTTTCTTCTTGTTTCAAGTAACGTATTTACACCTCCTGTTGTAATACATGTGTTCTTTAATGCCTTGGAGCACTAAACGCACTTGTGCAATAAATTTGTGATGTTTTATGCATGCGTTTCTTTAAAGCTTCCAATGCGAGCAGTTCCTCGGCGAAGACGTTTAATGTCCTAGATCACGTCTCGTTTCCTCAAGCCTTGTTTTCCATCTTTCTTTTTTTTTCTTTCTGCAGGATGTTTTTTAGTCTTTTTTGCATATCATAATTGTTTCTCCTAGCAATGAGATAAAATAGAGAGCAAATGGAGATGTTTATTCAGATTTATTCATTTTATTTTAGAAGAGATCTCAGCAGTGTCTGTGCTGTGCTCAGATTTGCCAATAGTCTAGCATCAAATTTCTCAGTATGAACTAATTTCTCATCAGGTTTTCCAAAGAGCAAATGCTCTCAGCTGCCATGCAGCACTTTTTCTGTCAAAATAAAAGTTTGATGGTTTAATGTTTGAAAATGAAGAAATTAAGACAACCATAAATATTAGTTTTGCAATTTTAAATTTGTAATGTCAAATTATTATTATTATTATTAATTTTTAAATGCTAGTTTTATAACACAGTAAAATTTACAATAGTCATTTTTCTTTTTTTAGTATTTTTTTATATTATTATAATTATTATTACTTTATAGACACATTGATAAAATCACATTTTTTCCCCTCATATTGTACAGCCATATTCTGTTCTTATTGTACGTTGACTATTGCATAATTTTATCCAGAATTTTAGGAGGAACATCTGAGGCAGACTTGACTTAAAGGTGAAGCGTGTCATTTCTGCACTGCTATTTTAACATCAAAACAAAAGCAGAAGCCTTCAGGTCTCCTGAGCGCTGAAAAAGCTATGTCTGAGCAATAACATGTTCCTCGGGGAGTGTTGCACTATTTCTCTTTATCTGTCCTCTAAATACATGTCTGCACCCCCTTCATGCATCAGCAGGCTTTGAGTTCTCTGGCTTTCTCTCTCTGTCTCATCTCTTTCCTGAACCTTCTCTCCTCCACATCTTAAACCCAATCAACAGCTCTCGCTTCCAGCCCGCTAGCAAGATGTCTGACCTCAGAGAGTGAAAGAGAGGGAGGATGAGAGGACAGATGAACAAATGATAGAAATGAGGCAGAGGTTGAGAGTGGTAGATTGATATCAGAATCAGAGAGAGAGAGAGAGAGAAAAGAGTGATTGGGATTGGGGGGGGGGGGGGGGGGGGTTAGGAAAATCAGAGGATGATATGAAGGAGAAACAGGTATGAGAGGACAGTGAAAAACAAGCTGTTAGACTGGAACAAACAAAAGACGACTTACAAAAGACCTTCAAAGTTTTCAAAGACAGAAGACAGGTAAAATGTCCTCCAGACGAACACATCCTCTAGTGATTTAGATGCTTCCTGTTAAATTATCAATATCATTCATTAAGTATGATTTAATAAGAGGCCACAGAGATACATGATTCATCATCAAATATTATTTTAAACTTTACAGTGTAATAAAGTAATAGATGGGAGGATAAATAGATGAAGAGGTGTATAGTCGGATGCATGGATGGATAGTCAGATGAATAGATACATACTGTTGATGATAGATAGCTAGTCAGATGGATTGATAGTTGTATGGATGACAGATGGAAAATGGATGCATATTCAGATGGAATGATGGATGGATGGATAGATAGTTGGACAGATGGATAGATGGACAGTCACATAGATGGATGGATGGGTGAATAGACAGTTGAACAGATGGATAGATTAATAGATGTATAATTGGATGGATGGATGGTCAGATGAATAAATACATGCTATAGATTGATAGATAACTAGTCAGATGGATAGATGGAAAAATGGATGCATATTCGGATGGATGGATGATGGACAGATAGATAGATGGATAGATGGACAAACAGACATGGAGACAGACAGACTAATAGTAGGATGGCTACAAAGATGGATAGTAAATAAATACAACATCTTATAAACATTAGTTAGAATTGGTACTGAGAGTTTGAATTGGCACTGAATTTTTTCTATTTTTCTTCCTTTCCAAAGCTGCAGAAAGGCTTCTGAGGGACTTGAATCATTGACATGTCAGTCCTGCCGCTCTGTAGTATATAGTAAATATAATACAGCAACGTTAGAATATGTGACATTTGAAGTGCCAGAGATGTTGTGTTGCTCAGTGTGAGCTGATGTCACACTCCTCCACTAGATGGCAGACCAGTGTCATGAGCCTTTGCTTTTGGAGCAATTCAAATATCATCTGCTGAAAAAGGCCATATACCATCACACTCCTATAAAAGCCAGTCAAATTGTCTGTATTACAGTGTACAGAAATATTGGATTTTTTTTTTTTTTTAGTAAAAAGATGCTGTGGTGCCTTTCTGATGATACTGAATATAATAGACCATCTTTCTCATGAAACTGTGGTAAAGCAGAATGTGTTGCCCGCAGACATATCTTGAGCGTCGAGGTGATGTATAAAATATTTGAAGAGCCTCTTTTATGTGTTCTGTGCATCTAACGCTAGAACAAGAACTCAAATAAGAGACAGCAGACATTTGTAAATCAAAACTCAATGAAAATAGTCAACACGTTTTTGATCATGCAGAGCGCCCTGTGCTTTTTGAGGGCGCAGGCAGGAAATTGCGGTTTCAAATCAGACAAAAGTCCTTTGATTCCTGGAGACGCAGAGGTCAGTGCATCGCAAACAATCCTCCGACAATAGTCTTTTAATGAAGAGTGTTTCCAGCTTTCCGCACAGTTGGTTATAAGATTGGATATCTAATAGTGCCACCCCCCACTTTTCCATAACCATAACAATTCTCAACTGTCTGTTTGAATAATTTTAGGGGTGTAGCATCTCGCTAAAGGCTATTTAATTTCACAGCATATTCTCTGTTTGAAATTGATTCATGAGAGGACCCGATCTGTGCACAGGAATACAAATGCAGACTTTTGGCTGCCGTCAATAGAGTGCCCGACTAATTTGAGAAAAGCTGTTTCATTAAAACAAGTAATCTGAAAAAATCCCTGCCACTTAATTCTTGGAAGCTGCCAAGGCTTGTTGTGGGATTATTAACTAACGGATGAGAATTAAGAGCACCGGGATGCATTAATGGTGCAGTTCGTCAATGTTATTTTCACAATGTCTTTCACGTTATGGAGAATTTGCATTTTGGCGGGATTCAATATGTGAAACGTTTCCATCCAGAGGATCATTTTATTGCTGTTTTGTTGAGATTCAGTGGTATTTTGAGATATATGTAGATATTGACTTTGTATCAGATGCTTTTCATAAAATTCCTTTGGAGGAATAAAAAAAAGCTTTAAAACAGATGCATAGCTCAGAAATTGAGAAATGTTTGAGTTCATATTGAGATTTCTGAGTTTTATGTCAATAAACTCTCAATTTGCTAATTACTGATAGTAAGGTAGTTGTAGTAGTTATGTTGCTAACACTTTATATTAGGGAACACTCACTATAGCTGCTTAAAGGAACACTCCACTTTTTTTGGAAATAGGCTCATTCTCCAACTCCCACAGAATTAATAAGTTGAGTTTTACCGTTTTTGAATCCATTCAGCCGATCTCTGGGTCTGGCGATAGCACTTTTAGCATAGCTTAGCATAGATCATTGAATCCGATTAGACCAGTAGCATCGCGTTCAAAAATGACCAAAGAGTTTCAATAGTTTTCCTATTTAATACTTGACTCTTCTGTAGTTATATCGTGTACTAAGACCGGCGGAAAATGAAAAGTTGCGATTTTCTAGTCCGATTTGGCTAGGAACTATACTCCCAGTCCGGCGTAATAATCAAGGAATTTAGCTGCCGTAACATGGCCGCAGCAGGCGCAGTGATATTATGCAGCGCCTGAAAGTAGTCCCCAGCTAGGTAACTAGTTATAATATAGCTGGGGACTACTTTCAGGCGCTGCGTAATATCACTGCGCCTGCTGCCTCAGCAAAGTTCCTTGATTATTACGCCGGACTGGGAGTATAGTTCCTAATCATATCGGCCTAGAAAATCGCAACTTTTCATTTTCCGCTGGTCTTAGTACACGATATAACTACAGAAGAGTCAAGTTTTAAATAGGACAAATATCGAAACTCTTTGGTCATTTTTGAACGCCATGCTACTGGTCTAATAGGATTCCATGATCTATGCTAAGCTATGCTAAAAGTGCAATCACCAGACCCGGAGATCGGCTGAATGGATTCAAAAACGGTAAAACTCTGCTTATTAACTCTGGGGGAGTTGGAGAATGAGCCTATTTCCAAAAAAAGTGGAGTGTTCCTTTAATAGCATGTATATTAGCCTACTAGAATATTGGCTGTTTATTAGTAATTATAAAGTACATATTAATGCATGACCATATTCTACTTCCCTTAACCCTATACATACTGTACTATCAGTAAGCAGCAAATTATGAGTTTATAGGTTAGGAGTTTATGAGATAACCCACTTTTGAGGAGAACGTAAGACATGGAGGCTCAAATTCACCTCTGAGAGCAACATATCCCAAATGTAACACCTCGTTTTCAAATTGTAATATCACAACCTTTATTACTTTAGTGTTACCTGTACATAGCATTGTATTAATGTCTTTTCAAGATGTCCAACAGGCTGCCTTAAGAGCACTTTAAGAAAAGTCTGTAAAAATTGGGTTCAAAGTAATGTTTTTTTTTCTTTTCTTTTTTTTTGCATTTTCCTTGACAGGACAGTAGAGATATGACAGGAAGTGAGTGGGAGAGAGAGATGGGGGGTGGGAACGGGAAAGGTCCACAAGGCGGGATTCAATCTCGGGAAACCGAAGTGCAACTGCGCCATATGTCCGCGCGCTGCCCACAAGGATATCTGCACCAACGGGTTCAAAGTAATGTTGATATGAAGAATTTTATAAACCACTTACTGTCCTTACTATCTTTCTGGACCTTGAACGTGTCAGTTCAGTTGCTGTCTATGCAGGGTCAGAAAGCTCTTGGATTTCATCAAAAATATCTTAATTTGTCATCGAAGATGAACAAAGGTTTTACGGGTTTGTAACGACATGAGTAATTAATTACAGAATTTTCATTTAACCTTTTAGTTATTAGCTTTTTTTTTTTTTCAACTCACAAACCAGTTCCCTTATGAACCCAGAGTAAATCTTGACCTACAGTTACAGCATGAAATAATTAGTAAATAGCTGTTTGGTTACTGGTTAGCATTAACCAGTAGTACATATTCTTAAAGGGATCATATGATGTTGCTAAAAAGAACATTATTTTGTGTATTTGGTGTAATGCAATGTGTTTATGCAGTTTAAGGATCAAAAAACACCTTATTATTTATTTTACACATACTGTACATTATTATTGCTCCTCTATGCCCGCCTTTCTGAAACGCACCGATTTTTACAAAGCTCATCATTCTGAGAAGCGAGGTGTGCTCTGATTGGCCAGCTATCCAGTGTGTTGTGATTGGCCGAATACCTCAAGCGTAAGATGGAAATGTTACGCCCCTTTACCGTATTGTGATGCCGTGTCCCGGCGCGATGACACAAAAACAATAAAACCCATTATAAATGAGGCATTTGTTGCATCCAGTGGAGACATAATTACTGATTATAATGACTGATTATAATGTCGCGAAAACCTTACCATGTCTGCATTTGTGATCAGAGAAACAACAAACAACAAGCACTACTCTAAATAGCTCAAAACTCGCGTTTGAATAGTCAGTGGCAAATTCTTTAAATATGAAAACATACTTACAGGCTGTGAGTCAGAAGCGCCAGACTGTCCTTGCAAAGTTGGAATTGCCCCACTTTATAGAAACAGCCTTTGAGCAAAGCTGGCAGGCTACTCCCAGGTTCAGGAAATAGTCCTCCATAAAATGCGCTGCACACACTCTAATATTTGGGTTGAACTGTTCTAGAACAGTGTTGTAAATACAACTTAGCCACTGATTTCTAGTTGTGTCCTAGAAAACACAGCCTCTCCAGGACATGGCGCCGGCGGTAGCAACAATACTACAGCGAGAATAATAGTTCCGCCGCCTTTCATTGCATATACGTTTGGGTGGTGTTTTGCAAATCTTCCCACACCGTGACGTAGACATGTGGGGGCGTGTTTGAATGAGCCATTTTAGGTTGGTGTGGTCATCGCGTAGCATCGCGTTCAAAAATGACCAAAGAGTTTCGATAATTTTCCTATTTAAAACTTGTTGCGATTTTCTAGGCCGATATGATTAGGAACTATACTCCCAGTCCGGCGTAATAATCAAGGAACTTTACTGCGGCAGCAGGCGCAGTGATATTACGCAGCGCCTGAAAGTAGTCCCCAGCTATATTATAACTAGTTACCTAGCTGGGGACTACTTTCAGGTGCTGCGTAATATCACTGTGCCTGCTGCGGCCATGTTACGGCAGCAAAGTTCCTTGATTATTACGCCGGAATGAGAGTATAGTTCCTAGCCAAATCTGACTACAAAATCCAACTTTTCATTTTCCGCCGGTCTTAGTACACGATATAACTACAGAAGAGTCAAGTTTTAAATAGGAAAACTATCGAAACTCTTTGGTCATTTTTGAACGAGATGCTACTAGTCTAATCGGATTCAATGATCTATGCTAAGCTATGCTAAAAGTGCTATCGCCAGACCCGGAGATCGGCTGAATGGATTCAAAAACAGTAAAACTCAATTTATTAACTCTGGGGGAGTTGGAGAATGAGCCTATTTCCAAAAAAAGTGGAGTGTTCCTTTAACTTTTATAAAGAATGTCTCTTTGGTTTTGAGACTTTAGTCTTTGCAACTTTAGGGATCATATCTATGCACAAACAGCTTGTAACACTCCAAAGAGAAAGGAAAACTTGAAATCGCATCATATCTTTACCTTTAAATCTAGGATTCCATGAAGAACCTTTAAATGTAATGGAATCTTTCCATTCCACAAAACATTCTTAATAATGGAAAAAGATTTGGTCACACTTTATATTAGGTGGCCTTAACTACTATGTACTTGCATCAAAAAATAAGTACAATGTACTTATTGTGTTCATATTGTATTGCAAAACACTTCTGCTGGTATTGAGGTGGGATACGGGTAGGTTAGGGACAGGTTTGGTGGTATGGGTAGGTTTAAGGGTGGGTGAACATTGTAATTATAAATGCAATTACAGAAATTAATTACAGATGTAACTACATATAGGTATTTTTAAAAATATAGGTACAATGTAAAAACATGTATGTACACAATAAGTGCATTGTACCAAATGATTAATTTAAATGTAAGTACACAGTAGTTAAGGCCACCTAATATAAAGTGGGACCAAAGATTTTTTTAGATTTTTAAAAATGTTTATTACACTATTAAAAATAAAGGTTCTTTATTGGCATTGATGGTTCCATGAAGAACCTTGAACATCCACGGAACCTTTCAAATGCAGAAAAGGTTCTATATAGTGGAATAGGGTTATTTGATTTTTCAAAATTTTCTTCAAAATGGTTCTTTTAAGAATTGTTCACTGGAAGGTTCTTTGGGGAACCAAAATGGTTATTCTATGGCATCACAGTGGAAACTTCCTTATGAACCTTTATTTATAAGAGTGTTATGTGATGTCACTAAAAAGAAAAATTGTGTAAGATGCTGAGAACATATTTTGATGAAGAAGTAAACGGTTGCATGTTGAATGTAAAGACTGTAAATGTGTAAAAGACCTCCTCTGTGCAGGTGTTCTTCCATGAAAGTAATTATGTTCAATCAAGTCAACGCACCAAGTTATGGAAAAACACAGACCGTATTCCCACAAATCCACAAACACACACTCACTATTAACCCCCTTTTTCGCATATTCACGTATTGGCTCACAAAGCCTAGCAATTCAAAAGCCACAAAACTCACCTCGTCTTCTTATCGGCTGAAATCCAGTGACATTTGGGGCCAGTGGCCACGTCATTAGCAGATCGACCTCTGTGGGAGCAGGTGGAGGGGGTAGACTGTGGCTCTGAGTCAGTGTCAGGGGCAACACCGTGGGCAGAATTTTAATAAAGCAGCTCGCCCATGTGTCACCGGCGTCCTTCGACGCATTCTCTCCATCTCACCCGGTGAAAAAAGCGATGACACATAGACTGAGCGTCCGCATGTCCCTGTCTGAGCCCGTCCCTGCCTCCCCTGCCACCCCCAGATGCATACGCTCGTCTGGCAGGGAGCGTTTTGTCAATCCTCGGAGAAATCTCGAGGTCTAAAAGCTGGAGCTGTAAGCTAGTCACATCCTGTCTGAGGGCCAGATCCTCAGAGGTTCTTACTCGACTTTTTTCTTTTTTCGAAAGCTCAGTTGCAGTCCAAGCGTAAGTCACCGTGTTGAATTACAAGTGAGAGGAGACCCGTCAAGTGAGATCTGTCACGTCAAAGCCGCTCGATGTGAGTTAATGCTGATTAATGGAGCTCTTCTCCGTGGCGGTTTTGATCCATGAAATGACATGAATGAATGTTTGCTTCACACAGACGCATTGCTTTCACCCAACTGTCATCTGTACTGATTAAAATACTCTGACTGAATGGAATCGTGGCTCGTTTCAGCATTGAACGATGGTTTTTCTCCGAAGTTGCTTGCTTCTTTAACAAATATTGACTACAGTTTTGACAAAATACTATAATTACTCCAACTATAAATGTTTTTTATGGTATTTCCATCGCTGTTTATAAACTTTTTTTTGCCTGGCAGGTGATCAGATGCTCTAGTCTTGCATCTGATCACCTGCCAGAAATGTTTTGCACAAACATTTTCTTTCAATCTAAAAATCTTGCAGAACTTTTTGCCATTTAAGTGATATTTTGAATGACACTAGAGGCTTTTATTGTAACAATACCTATAGTATGATATTTTATGTGAAACTATGATTAGGTTGTCTTGGAGCTTGGATTAATCAAAATCGATTTTGATTGGAAATAAATGGACTGGTTGTGTTGGATTCATAATCTTTCTTTCTTCATCACATATTGACAAAAAACTGTAAGCTTTTATAGCACAAATGCAACAAAATGAAGAGTGCCTTGATTTGTAGTTGATGCAATTATCTAAACATAAAGAAGCAAAATGACATATTAAGTTATTTTCTGAAAAAAAGTATTATAACAAGAAAACAAGAAAAAATAAACTTGTTTTCCCTTTGAATTAAGTTTATTTTTCTTACCCCATTGACAGATTGTGTGTGTGTGTGTGTGTGTGTGTGTGTGTGTGTGTGTGTGTGTGTGTCCTTGTTTATGCTACATTGAGGGGACCAAATGTCCCCACAAGGATAGTAAAAGCAGTAAACGTTGACCTTATGGGTACATTTTTTAGGTCCCCATGAGGAAACAAGCTTAAAAATCATACAGAGTGAGTTTTTTTGAGAAAGTAAAAATGCAGAAAGTGTCCTGTAAGGGGTAGGTTTAGGTGTAGGGTTGGTGTAGGACAATAGCACATACAGTAAGTACAGTATAAAAACCATTACGCCTATGGAAAGTCCCCACAAGGATAGCAAACCAGACGTGTGTGTGTGTGTGTGTGTGTGTGTGTGTGTGTGTGTGTGTGTGTGTGTAAGACATTTACTTGAAAAGCAAAATGACATATTTAGTCTTATTTTCTCATCAGTCATCAATTTTTAAGTAAGTTTTTTTTTTCTTAAAACAAGAAAAATACTATGCCAGTGGGATAAGAAAAGTAATCTTGTTTTCCCTTTGAATTAAGTTTATTTTTCTTACCCCGCTGGAAAAATACATTTTTCCTGTGCTAAGCAAATCTCTGAAAACAAGCCTTTATATCTTAAATCATTTTACTTCTCATGTAAATGTTTCTTGATTTCTTGAGGAATGTTTAGATATTTATACTGAAATTAGAAGTTTTTTTTCCAGCTAGCTTTATCTCTGTTATCCATAAAAACTAATTCAACTGTCAAGATTCCGGAGACCACCAGTGCACCATGGTTCTTTTGTAAATATGATCATTCTTTATACTGTAGCTGATGCATGCCATTTTCAGTGCTAAAATATTTTATCCAATCCCAGTTTCTGTAAAGATACAACTGGCAAGGCTATATGTTTGGTTTTCAATGGAAGATGGGGTAAGTGTTTGGGAAAACACTCATTATTTCAGGCTCAGAAATTACATTTCACCTTTAATAATTCTAATATATGGATATGGTATCATGACGATGGTAGTGTATATTCTTGTACACCCATAACCCAAGTCAGATAAGGTTGTGTCTTCCCTATTAGGGATATGGATGTTGTAATTCTCAACACATCCCAAACCCCGGGAGTTCTTTTCCTCTAAAGTTTCACTTTGAATTGTACAGTAAGTTCCTCTGTCGAAAACTTAGTACCTCTCTGACAGACACTGCAGCCCAAAGCTTTATATAGAGTGGAGAGAGAAGAAACATTCTGCTCCGCTCCGATTGTCTAGATAACAAAGAGAAATGGCAGACGGTGTCAAACTTCCTCACAGCTGCCACATGATAACTAGTGAGAGAGAGAGAGTGTGTGTGCGTGTGCGTGTGTGTGTGTGTGTGTGTGTGTGTGTGTGTGTGTGTGTGTGTGTGTGTGTGTGTAATGTGTGTTGCCCGGGGTCACATGCCTCCATGTCTATCACAACAGTGAAGTAGATGTTCTATTCTGCACCTGATTCCCTCATATAGAGCAAATGAAATCCTGTAAAACCCATTTCGTAGAGGACACACTCTGATAACACAGTAATCGCGCTCGCCGAGATGCAGCCTGACTGCAGACACATAATTCCAATGTTTTTTTGTTGTTTCATTTGATAATTTTTAACCTGCGAGCACATTCTATACGTCATGCGATTCGTCTTAGCTGTCAAAGATCTCTGAAGAAAGCGATGAGACATCTGTCTGGGTTTTGACATGGAGGAGAAAAGGGGGCGGAAAAGTAGATGGAATCAGAGATATTGGGGGGAAAAGTAGTTCCTTTCTGCGCTCGGTCCATCAGAGAGACAGAAAGAGACAAGGAGAGATAGACGCAATGAATGGACGAGCTGAAAGGGGAGTGAGAGCGATAGATACACAGCTTTAAAAGACAGAATGTGTGTGGGAGAGAGATAACATGAGACAGGGATGTCACTGAGATGGAGAGAGGGATAAACGCAAGCAGAGACATATGTAGACAGAACGGAGGTTAGAGAACAGTGTATATACCGTCACGCATGTGAAGACACGTATGCACACTTAAACAAGTAGTTCTCCATGAAAATGAAAATGCTGTTGCCCACAGGCCTAGACTGGATTTTAACATTGGTTAAATTTTACAGACACAAATCTTCACAAATTAAAGGTCATCCTTCCCAGTCTGTAATGTGCGTGTGTATATAATATGTAGAAGTATGCAATTTCTGTTAAACCCATAGTTGGTGACACTTTAGATTAGGGAACACACATTTACTATTAACTAAGTGTTTTTCTTCAATGAACACCTAATTTGCTGTTTATTGATAGTAAGGAAGGCAGTTGTTGTAGTATGTTATATGGGGTAGGGTTAAAGGGTTGGTTGATTGAGATTTCAATTTTTAAATGTTAGTTAGTGTGTAATGTTGCTGTTTGAGCATCTGCAAAGTTATAACGCTGAAAGGTCAATACAAACGGAGATATCGTCTTTTAAAATTATGGCAGTTCAATGCATACAAAAACGGCTTGTAGGGACTACAACGAGTTACTTCCTGGGTTTGTGACGTCACACCCTGATAAACCCCGCCCCCAAGAACATGCAACGAAGGGGGCAGGGCCATGTTGCCCTGGAAGAGTTGTTGACATGCCGTCAAAACTAGGGGTGCACGAAAAAATCTATTCATATATGAATCGCGATTCTGTCTTCTAACGATTCTAATGGATTCACAAGTTTCAAAATCAGTGTTCCAAACAGCGGTTCTTAATCCTGGTCCTCGTGTCCCCTGCTCTGCACACGCTCTGCTCTGCATCACTCTTTCTCACCTGATTCAGATCATCAGCTTGTCAGCTCTAATAAACTGTGTTCCAATTATTTTTGTGTATAGACAGACAGATATTTTCCACATAGCTATGAGAAACATTAAACATGGACATGCACACGGTTGCCGTGCTGTATTAAATCTTTAATCAGGTTAAAACTGTATATTAAAAGCTAACATAAGCAGTAGCATTCACAATTAACAGCGTATATAAAAATATGAGACAACAACAAAGACAATACATACCATACCAAGCGATATTGACGACGCCATTGTTTACAATACAACCGGAGCACACGCCACTGAGGTGAGGGTTGTGATGTTTAGACGCACACTGGCGGTTTAGCGAATCACAACATGCCGGGCCAGCTAACCAATCTGAGCCCAATGCGTATTTCTAAGGGAGGGGCTTCATAAAAACAGGAAATCATTGGAGCATTCAAAAGAGGAGGGACAGAGTGGTGTAGAAAGGTCAATTATGTGAAAAATAATGTGTTTTTTTTTTTTAAACGAAGCATTAACATATGTTAGACTGCACCCCATAAACACAATCAAGCCTACAAAAAAAAAAAAACAGTCAACCACCCCTTTAAGGGATCTAGAATAAAGCATAAATACAGTATGTGCTTTTTAATACCAATAAACATCCAATATTCTGGGAATATGCATGCTATTAAGCAACTAGTTGCTTAAAGGAACACTCCACTTTTTTTGGAAATAGGCTCATTCTCCAACTCCCCCAGAGTTAATAAGTTGAGTTTTACCGTTTTTGAACATAGCCGCAGCAGGCGTAGTGATATTACGCAGCGCCTGAAAGTAGTGCCCGGTAGCTGGGGACTACTTTCAGGCGCTGCGTAATATCACTACGCCTGCTGCGGCCATGTTACGGCAGCAAAGTTCCTTGATTATTACGCCGGAATGAGAGTAGTTCCTAATCATATCAGCCTAGAAAATCGCAACTTTTCATTTTCCGCCGATCTTAGTACACGATATAACTACAGAAGAGTCAAGTTTTAAATAGGACAAATATCGAAACTCTTTGATCGTTTTTAAACGCGATGCTACTGGATTCAATGATCTATGCTAAGCTATGCTAAAAGTGCTATCGCCAGATCGGCTGAATGGATTCAAAAACGGTAAAACTCAACTTATTAACTCTGGGGGAGTTGGAGAATGAGCCTATTTCCAAAAAAAGTGGAGTGTTCCTTTAATAGTGAATAGCGTTCCCCAATCTAAAGTGTAACCGGGTGGTTATATTGTATACTTTTATTTTTATTTTTGAGCTTTGGAAAAATTTCTTCAGAACATCTATAGATGTAAGAAGATAGATGATACGTTTTATGTATATTTATGGGTAACACTTTATTTCGATAGTCCACTTTAGACATTCTACTAACAGTAAGTAACTTTGCCACTACATGTCAACTAGCAGTCATTAGAGTATTAGTAGACTGTTTGCTTAATATCTTCTAACACTTTATTTTGATGGGTCCACAACATACAACACACTGACTATGACCAACTTTGCAAGTATATGTCAACTTATTCTACTAACCCTAAACCTATCCTACTGAGAGTTAGTACACATGTAGTTGCAAATTAATTTGAATTAGTTGACATGTAGTTACAAAGTTACTTATAGTTAGTAGAATGTCTAAAGTGGACTATCAAAATAAAGTGTAACCTATTTATGTACTATTCTTATACTAATTTAATGTAAAAATGGTTCCACTTTACAATAAGTTTGTATATGTTAACAGTATTTACAAACAGTATTTAGGTTAATGTTAATTTCTACATTTACATCTGTAACATTTCAATTATATAGTTGTAAGTAATAAACAAAATAAACAAAATAATTATGTATTTATTTTAAATAAATAAAATTATATTCAAATATTATATCAGAAATTAATAAAGTAGGAATTATAAATTAAATTAACTAGTATTTTTATTTGTAAATACATAAATTTTATATAAAATCTTTTTTTTAAGTATATATATATATATATTATATTTAGTGCTGTCAATCGATTGAAAAATTTAATCGCGTTAATCACAGTCATGGACTGTGATTAATCATGATTAATCACAAATTTAAAATACTAGCATTTGCCTGTAAATGTGTTAAAAAAGAAATGCATGACAAACTAGTTTAAGGAAACAGAACCTTTCACACTTCCGCCAGGTATGAGACATTATCATTATTATTCTTTCATCATTATTCTTTTGTTTTTATTCAGCCATTATCGGTCTTTAAACTGGCAGTAAAACGTTTACCAAGCCACATTGCTTCAATCCCAGTATACATTTACCCAACTATTATCAAAAGTATTTCTAAATAAATACAACAAAACATTTCTTGGGACCTTACATGAAGTATTTTGACAAAATGCATTATGAAGAAAAATTGGACCTGTTCTGCAGGTGCATTAGAGCTAATATTAGCATCATGCTTCATAAGACAATTTATGAGATTAATAATACACTTTTACTCAGAACTCACTTCAAACTACCATCGAGTGTTTGTAATAACTTCGTTTTGCGATCACATGTGGAATTTGGTCGTTTATTGTTGTTAACATATGCTATTTATAGCCTTTTTATATTGTTGCACAAATTAGCATTTCAGATGTACACATTCATCTTAAGAAAATCACATGCAAATATCCTATCATAATTGTGTGTTTATTATCTTATATAATCCATAGTGGCTGCTATCATGTTTATTTCTGCTATGTAAAAGCCTTAACGTGCTCTGCTGAAACTCATGTTGATGTTAACCGCCTCTCTGTTCTTAAGTTGCCAGGTATACATTCCAAGTATAATACACATTAGTAAAAGGATCTATTTTAAAGAGGTGGTTTACTGCTTTTTTTCTTTGCTTGATTGTGTTTATGGGGTGCAATATAACATGTCTTCATGTTTCGTTTGTTAAAAAACACCTTATTTTTCATATATTTCACCTTTATTGTAAGCCGCTTTCTCCTCTGTCATTTGAACGACCGGTTGACTTCCTGATCCTATGAAACCACTCCCTCAGAAACAGGCAATGGGCTCAGATTGGTTAGTTGGGCCGGTGTGTTGTGATTGGCTAAACTGCGTACTGCACATTGTCCAGAAACCACGCCCATTACCTTTACGAAGCGACGGTTGCATATGCTCCGGTCAAATGTAAATAATGGTGTCAATATTGCGGTGTCAGTTTGAGCCAGAATCAGACCCAGAAAGTGGTAATGAAGAGAGTCAAGCAGAACTTCCGCAAGCACGGCTCTTACAAAACGTTTCTGAATGGAAGTTTGCTGTTGTGATTACATATCATTTTTTTGAAGTTTGTATACGTTTGTCTTATACACACAAAATAGCATCGAACTAACTGGCTACTAACCAAACAGCGCTGGCTTGTGTTTACGTTCTTGATCAAATCGAAAAATTACATCATAAAGTATACATGGAAAATACATTTACAAAATTAGTACATAATTACAAATTCGGGTCCAAAATGTTTGTACGCATTTGTCATAGACACACGAAATAGCTTTTAACTAACTGGCTACTAAAGCCAGCGCTGGCATTTGTTTACGTCCTTGATAAAACTAAAACATTACGTCTGAAATTTTACATGCAAATACATTTAAAATTATTAAATCTTACTTACAGGTTGTGGCACAACAACTGCTGCCTCTGTTTTTAAAGTTGGAACTGCTCCATGTTTTATAGTAATAGTTTCTGTGTGAATCCGGCATTGAACTCGTGTAGATTCTGGAAGCTGTCTTCCGTAAAATGCCCAGCACAGACAGCTAAATTAGGATTGTAATTGTCAGGAACATAATCAAACATAAATTTTAACCATTGTTGACGAACTACAGCGGCCGTAGGAAGCCCGAACACAGAAGACCTGACAGCTGGGTGAATATAACACCGTTTCGACGGCATGGCTACAACTCGCACTATAACTCTTCCTCTGCGACAAAGCTGCAGAACATGGCCTTGCCCCCTTTTCTGCATGTTCAAGAGGGAGGGGTTGATGGGTTTATTTCGTATGCAACCTGGGAAGTATCTCGTTGTAGTCCCATATGAGTCGTTTTTGTAGGCATTAAACTTCCTGATTTTTAAAAGACGATATCTCCGCTCACGTTGAACTTCACCAACAGCAACATTACACACTATTTAAAATGAAAAAAGTGAAATCGCAGGAAACCACCCCTTTAATTTTTATTTGTCTATATACACTTTGGGCGGCCGCGGTACATTATAAAAGTAGCTAAAAAAACTACTTTGTTAAAAAAATAAAGTGTTTCCAAAATAATAATAGCATATTTTATGTTAGTTCTCGATGCCTAATGCATAAAGTAATATTAAACATTGAACTTTACTGTAAAGTATTACCCATGGTTTTGTAATTTTTTCCTGCGACTGCATTTTCAAAATAGCTCACTTGTGCCGTTACCCTGGCAACACTGGTTCGCTGTACCCTCATCACACAATGATAGATAACCTTCTGCACTGCGATGACGGGAAGAAGTTGGGGTCAAACCTTATCAAACGATTAATTTGCCTTAAAAAATACTTTTGATTAATCGCATGCGTTAACATCGACACCCCTAATTATATTATAAAACCTGTCATGACATAACTATAATGACTTTTGTCTCAATAAACTCCTAATTCGCTGCTTATTAATAGTTAGTAATGTAGTTGTTAAGTTTAGGTATGGGGTTGGATTAAGGATTCTAATACATGGCCATACAGAATAAGGCATTAATATGTGCTTTATAAGTACTAATAATAAACAGGCAATATGCTAGTCCTATGCATACTAATAAGCAGCTAGTTAATACTGATAATTGGTCCTTAAACTAAAGTGTTACTAAAATAATAATAGCATATTTTATGTTAGTTCTCGATGCCTAATGCATACAGTAATATTAAACATTGAACTTTACTGTAAAGTATTACCATAAAAACACCAAATTTAGATATATGCATCTGTATGCATGTTAGACTGTAGACAGTGTGAATTATTATTAGCAGAGAGATGAAATGCATGAATTTACATAAAAGCTTTGGGGCTATGTTATAAATTCCAGAAACGTGATCCAAAATGTTCTTTGAAAAACAAATAATAACATCCTGCGACACAGAATATGAATGATTGTATGAATAATTCCTTTAAAGGAAATGCTGGTGTGTATATATATATATATATATAGTCTCGCATCATGCAGGGGATGCAAGGAACTTATCGTGTTTAGCAGGATTGCATCGGTTCTAAATGTCGAATGTGTGATGTGAATGTGATGCAGGTCTTGGTCACTTCAGATAGAGGTGAGGGCCAAACAGACAGCGGGTGAGCAGGGCATCTCGCCGTCGGTAATGAAAGCAAAGGATTCTGGGATGGATTGTGCACCGAGGGGTAGAAAGAGAAAGATGGGGAGATATGTTATGATTGACAGCGAGGGAAAGAGAGAGAAGAGGCTTGATTCAGACTGATTCCCGCTGTTCTGCCTGCCGCACGTCCTCAGCCTGTCATATGTGCACGTGTTGAGGGGGATGTTGAATTCATTCACCCGGCACTCTCTCGCGTTCACGTTACTCATCGGCCGTGTGTGTGTGTGTGTAGTGCGGGGGCTCCCACGTTCAAACAGGAGATTGTCTCCCACTGTTCTCTTTCCATTAAAAACCAGCTCCCACTGCTCAACGAGTGCCATGCGCAGTCGACCGAGGACGTCCAAGCGCGCCGTGTCTCTAGACCGCGAGAGTTTGACTCGTTTTAGAAAAACCGGCAGCCTGCCACCTTATGTGTGAATCTAATCACTTGCAGTCATTTAGTAATCAGCATAAAGTCTGTTACTCATTGCAGCTTATTTAGAACAACAGACCGTCTGTCTGATGCATAACGTGACCAAACACTGATTTGATTATTACTGGCTAGTGGTTGAAATGCTTTTCATCACAATAACACACTGGCCTGGTGCATTTGAAATATCGCGTAACAGTTTTTGCAAACATGCTACAGAAAAAAATAGTGGAAAATTTGTGTAGACTTTGTGATCAAAGTTTCTGTCTATTGAAAATTAATGAGTACTTTAAAGCAAGTCAGTTCACTCGGCGACCATATTATTAACGCCCCCGGCAGCTATTTCAACCTTATATAAGACCATCCGCTGTCTAGATGAATGGATAAAGACTTGACTGTTTGTCGAAATTCTGTTTTAATAATGTAAGAAATAAATTTGACAGTAATGCTACCATAAATTGTGTCTTTTGATGTATTTTATGCTCACCAATGCTGCCTTTGTTTAATCAAAAATATTGTGAAATATTTTTACAGTTTAAAATAACCATTTTCTGTTTGAAGTGTAACATGATCCTTCAGAAATCATTCTGATATGCTGCTCAAGAAACATTTCTTATGTTGAGAACAGTTGTGCTGCTTGATATATATATATATATATATATATTTTTTTTTTTTTTTTTGGAAAACTGAATCTTTGATGAAGATCAAAAGAACAGCATCCAAAATAAAAATCTTTAGGGGTGGGCGATATGACCAAAACCTTATATCAGGATATGAGTAACTTTATTTCATGGCATCGATATATATCACAACTATTTTTGCTTTAAATAAGATATTTATGATTGCCAAATTTTTGATACCATAGCAATTTCATAATTCTTGTCACTAGTGACAATATCACTAAAAACTAATACTAGACTAAATAAAAAAAAAAAACTCAACCTCACTGAAGACAAGTAAACAGTCAGTGATTAAATAAGAATAAGAAGCTAATTACAAGCAATAGGGGGAAAAAACTACAGTAGAACAAATAAACAATAAATTCTACATGCACTGTATAAAGTAATCAAATGTATAAAAACACATATTCTTTACTTTGCTGCCGTAACATGGCCGCAGCAGGCGCAGTGATATTACGCAGCGCCTGAAAGTAGTCCCCAGCTATATTATAACTAGTTACCTAGCTGGGGACTACTTTCAGGCGCTGCGTAATATCACTACGCCTGCTGCGGCCATGTTACGGCAGCAAAGTTCCTTGATTATTACGCCGGAATGAGAGTATAGTTCCTAATCATATCAGCCTAGAAAATCGCAACTTTTCATTTTCTGCCGGTCTTAGTACACGATATAACTACAGAAGAGTCAAGTTTTAAATAGGAAAACTATTGAAACTCTTTGGTCATTTTTGAACGCGATGCTACTGGTCTTAATCGGATTCAATGATCTATGCTAAGCTATGCTAAAAGTGCTATCGCCAGATCCAGAGATCGGCTGAATGGATTCAAAAATGGTAAAACTCAACTTATTAACTCTGGGGGAGTTGGAGAATGAGCCTATTTCCAAAAAAAGTGGAGTGTTCCTTTAAGATGAATGACTGATAGCAGGAATATTAGACTGCTGTCACTTTAAGAGCTACTCGGATGCTATTATTACACGTTTTCTTTCTCAGCTGTTTGCTTTCACTTAAGACCTAACTTAGTGTGTTTACGAGGATACTTGCAGTTGATATTTCTACTTTTACGTTTGATCAATTTACTGCAAAAACAATAATCTTACTGATCCCAAGCTGTAGTTCATATGCATTAGGGTATTATAGTACAATAAATTATTAAAATAGTAGTGTTATTAATTAAACAAACAGGTGATTGACTCCTACAGCTGCCATATTGAGTGTTTCGCTTTTTTTCCCATTAAGATACAAGTGGACATCTCCTATACTGATTATTTTTATAGTTGTTATTATTGCTGGAAATACACCGTATATTAAATAATGTGTATTTAGCACCATATTTTATTTTATTTATTAGTTTATTATCACAAGCTGTTTAACTCTTAAAAACAAGCTCTTCCTTATTTTAATTATTTATGCATTTGCCTCTGTACTTGTGCATGAATTAATGTTCCTTTGATGCCGTTGGATTAATATTGCTCTCACAGATAGTTGCACCGATTTTCCACTTAAAGATCTAAAAATCATTCACATGACAAGCAACACCACATAGGATACGAGACTAGATTTTATTAACTGTTTTGAACATAAGTTCATGTTTTTCTTACTACACTGACTGTGAGACAAAACATGCTTATATTTAAATACAAAATAATATCCTAAGTGCATCATGTTTTAAAGTGTCATGAAACCCTAAAAAACATTTTTTTGAGATATTAACATATATGAACAGGTTGCACATTAGTGAAAACAAAAATAGCACTCATTAGTTCTATTATTAAGGGAAAAGTGGCTATTTTTTTCTAACTAATTTATAATTTATCTAACTTATGGGTGAAGCTTTTCATATCATTATCAAAGTGTTTCTACCTACTATGTTGAGTTTTAGAAGATAGCACTCTGAGATGTCCAACAGGAACATGGTTTGTGTAACATTTGTGACACATTATTAGCTGTTTGATAATGCAGTCAAGCCAAAAGCTAATGATATCAGTTACTATTACGTTTCCGAAAATATAGAGAGCGATACATAATATGCATTACCATTCTGATACCCTGACTTGTACCGCTCACCCTCTTTCGGGTTCAAACATATACGGATGGATTGATCTAATATTGCCACCTGCCATTGTGTAGCGTTTACTACTTCAGTGTTTACTACTACTTCAAGCAAGTGAATGTGGAGCAGGTTTGAGTGGAGACGGGGAACTGATTTGCATATTCCCGTTTCCTGGGTGTAGAGTGACATTGAAGTCATTATCAAAGATGAGTTTTAAGCGACTAAAATTAGTAACTTTGAGGGACTCTGAGGTGAAAAACTTAAGCGGTAGTTTTATTTCCAGTGTACCATGGTATAAACCACAACTTACACGAGTCATTGACTCATATAAGTTGCGAAAAGCCACCCAATGAGACTAAAACTGTCAATTTCAGTCAGCACTTGCTATTTTTCTGTGGCCAGGCAGATGGGAAATAGACGTGTGGTTCTTGGACATCTTGAATCTGGCTTGCCCTTCGAGACAGGTTTTTGTTTTTGGAAACGGCGTGTGAAATGACGAGTGCGTGTCGGCACTGTACAGTATACGATGCCCTTTTGAAGTGCGTAGGCTAGTGTATGTTCTGCCGCAGGCTTACCCACGCTGCCTCCTGTGTGTCATCAGTGAATGAAAGGCCCTCGTCTCGTTGGAAACATGTGAGGGAAGAGCGCGTCAGATCTCCGGCAAGCTCTGGCATCAATTATACAACTGACACCGGCGTGAAGTGTCTCTCTCCGTCTCTCCCCATAGCACATGTAGCTTACGAGACCATAATGAGTCATCCATCTTAATTAACAAATGAATGGTACAGCGTCAGGAGCGACTGTCACGCTTGTTTACGCGCCATCTTGCCCTGCTGAGTTTCGCCTTTGTGTCAAAGCAAACATGCGATATTGCCGACTCAGAACTCCTGTCACCCAATTAGCTTTGAATGATCGTAGCGGGAAAAACGTAACGGCGGCGAATACTCCCGGGATGATTCGAACAAAGAAGTGTCTCTCTCTCTCTCACGCGCTCTCGTTCGGTCCCTCTCTTGTTTTCTCTTCAAGGGTCCCCTCAGGGTTCCCACGTTGCTTTTCAAATGAATAGCCTGCCCCGATAAGGACTATTTGTTTGTTTGTTGCGGTTTCCTAATGTGCGCCTGTCTATTCAATATCCATTAGGGGCCGGCATGAGGCGCTTGGCATCCAAATGCAAAGTGACAAAAACACCTTGATGTGGAGTTTGTTTTCTCTCTCCTGGCCGTCGCCTCCTTTTGTTTAGGATGGAGACAAGCGTCAGTCTTTGTTAAGGTGGCTAATTGCTTCTCTGGTGGCGCGGCTGTAGCTTTGGCTGTCTGGTGGCTGATAAAGTATTGATTGTCTGTCTATGAGGAGAAGAAGAGGTTAGAAGGGGATAGAAAAGGAATTAGGTTTTTTGCACCTGCTTCTACCTGCTTTGACACAAAAGCGACCTGAGTTCAGTCGACAAAGGACAAAAACGCTGACCATTAGCTAGCTTGCAGGCTATAGCTTTATAACAATGCCATATTACAAACACTATGTGCTCCACCACAGCCGTAGAAAGAGTTGCATTGTGTCCGGAGAGGAAATTAAACACTAATAAGCTTCTCAAGCTTCAAACTTTCGCCTTCGCATCAATCTGAAATTGCATTGGCTGTAGAGATAATGCCTTTTGACCTGAACGAGCGATTGATTTCAGATCCACCTGAGAAAGAAGACCCGTCAAAGTTAATGAGGTGGTTATTTTAGAATCATGCAAAAAAAAAAACCACACAGCTTAAATCACAGAGCTAGTTTTTCTTCTTTTTAATGATTCTGTCTAACTGATTCACTGTGATTTTGTTTGAGAGTGAAACTGGGGTGGGTGGCATGAATCATAAGCCATAAACCAAATATTTAAAACGGTTTGTAAATCTTATTTTGATATGTAGCATTATTTAACAAGATTTTTAATGTGAGTGGTGCTTGCTTGAATGCTGAGGAAATAATGATACAAATATTAATAATATAAATATATGTGTATACAGTGGTGGTCAGAATGATTAGAACCCTTGGCATATTTAAGAGGTTGCAGTTGTTTTTGTTGAATTGGCCATTACAATATCCATAAAACAAACTATTGCCGGAACTGCCTGCAACAGAAGGAATCTGCTGGAACTTTGAAAATGATGGACTGGTCCCCTCAAAGTCCGTACCTCAACCCTATCAAGCAAATTTGGGGTGAGTTGGAAAATAAACTGGACAGATCTATTGTACATTCAAAGGAAAGCCTTTGGCAATGAGTTGCAGAAGGCATGGGATAACATTAGTGTTGAACATCTCAGGAAATATATTGACACTATGCCTGAGAGATGTGCTGCTGTAATTGCTGCAAAAGGTGAATGGTCCTCTGCTATGGAATAATCTACCTCTAGCCATTCATGCTGCCCCCTCAGTGTTCGCTTTTAAAATGGCTTTGAAGAAGCATTTTAATTTTATGGCGTTTGAATCTGATTTAGGAGAGACGTAATGTATGTTTTCTTTTTAAGATGTTGTGTTTGTCATTGTATGTGTTTGGTTTTGCTGGAATGCATTGTACAGCACTTTGGGCTGCTCTGAAGGCAGTAGAAATGTGCTATATAAGAAACTAAACTAAACTAAACATACCAAATATTAAAGTTAAAAGTATAGATAAAAACAGTACGACTTACTTCATCTGATATATGTTATGAGCAACCATCTGCGTGTTTCATGAACATTATGAAATGAAATCATGTTTTGGAGGCAAAAAGGTCAATATTTTCAGACCTTTCAGATGCTCTAATAATTTTGGCCACCACTGTATATATTAACAAAGAACCAGATTTGGAGATTTGGTTTAGTGCTCACACCGCACATAATGTGACCCATTAAATATAATTATATAAAATAAAATAATAATAGTAATAATATTATTATTACTTGTAGTTTTTTTTTTTTTTAATAAAATAATAAAGTTTGTACTTTTACTACTTTTACTATATTTTATTTTATTTATTTTTATATTAATTTTCAACATTGTTAAACCTAAAATCAGCAAGCTTTTTTTGTTTATTTGTTTGTTTGGGTTAAGTACACTGTAAAAAGTGATAAGTTGACTTAACTTAAAGAAATTGAGGAAACCCGTTGCCTTAAAAAATTTAAGTAAATAATAATTAAAAAAATAAGTTAATTGAATTGTCAAGTTCACTTAACTTTTTTTTTTTTTAAATTATTATGTACTTAATCATTTTAAGGCAACGGGTTTCCTCAATTTTTTTTAGGTTAAGTCAACTTTCACTTTTTACAGTGTATATGCACTGCCAGTTTTAGCACTGCCAAGTGAAGCTCATCAGTGAATCAAATGTTTTGTTTATTTAGTTTTGCTCTACGGCAGCACATACCCAAGATTTATGCGTTCAGTTCAAATGGAACTCTTACAATACAATATTAAAGTTAGTCAATCTAAAACAGTGATTGTGCATTAATAGCCACCAACCTTGTCAATTGTGCAAATGAGCAGCCTGATTTTCATATAATTTACCCAGCGCTTTTTTTTTTTGGTCACGCATGCGCACTTGCACACCACTTATGTGTGTGCCCCTGTATAGCCTATATATCATTCCATGTCTGAATCAAGCCATGCACAAGGCTGTTCTCGTAGAAAACTTGCTTCCATCTGCTCTGACAATGTCCCCCAACTCTGAGGATTGTTTTTTCCTGCAGGACAATTCGCCAGGTCAGTCAAGATGTGGATGGAGGACCACCAGATCAAGACCCTGTCATGGCCAGCCCAATCTCCAGACCTGAACCCCATTGAAAACCTCTGGAATGTGATCAAGAGCATGAAAGCTGTGATTGAAAATCAGGGTTATTTAACCAAATATTGATATATTGTCAGGCTTGTGTTGTGTTTTGTCTTGTGTTTTGTTCCCATTCCCAGGATGTGCCCATATATGGATTTTCCTGTTCCTGTCTTTATTGGTTCATTATTAGTTAATTCAGTCCCACCTGTGTTTGTTAATTCTCTCGTTTAGTTTGATTATTTAAACCCTGTGTTTCTATGAGTCTAATATCTGATATTGAACGTCGATGTCGTGTTCCTGTGTGTCTCTGCCTGTCCAGTGCTCCCTGTTTGATTTGGATGATTAAAAGACTGTTGTTTTGGAATTTTACCTCTGGTCTCCATGTTCCTTCATTTGCCACAGAGCTTAACCGTGACAGAATATCGCGGCAACAGCTGAATAACAACATCTTAAAACCTCCTAATTTAGCAATGACTCATGCAACCACATTAATGTTTAAATGATCAAACTTTATTACATTATCATTTTATTTTATATTATGTTGCAAATAAACAATCACCTAGAATTAAAAATTTAGTGTGCTTAATACTAATGATTCAGCATCTGCTCTGATTTAGTGAGTTTTTTCAGTGAAGGATTTGTCAGACTGAATCAAAGCAACTGATTCAATTAAGCTTTTGGTTCATAAGAATAATTTCTGGAAAGTGTTCTTTCCATTATTTCACAGTATGGTCTTTTTATCTCACCAGTTTGGACCGCAAGCTACTCAACTTGCATGGGTAAAATTTAATTTAATTTGCTGTGATGCTGTAATTTTGGCACTGCTGCTCAAAAGCACTGAAGGAAATAGTGCACAGTTGTTTCAACTGCTTTATTTTCCCTGTTTGGCTAAATTATGGTTTTATTTGTAAAGAAATATATATATATATATATATATATATATATATATATATATATATCAGAGAAACGCTGCTATCAATTGTATTTGTTTTATCTTCTGAATCAGATTACTCGGCACTCAAAATAATGAGTAAGACTCATAAACAAAGATAGCAGCATAACCTGTTTTCAACTCTCTTTTCATAAGCAAGCAAAAGAAGTTTTTGTTTTAGCAAATGCTTCACATAAAATCAGAAAAAGCAGCATGAGGCTTTTGAGAGCACTGTTGAGTGATGAATTGGTTTCTTGAACTGATTCATTGAGACAAACGAAGCGCTTCACTAAAATGTATTGGACTTCCCAGTGCTGATGTCAAATAGCAGTGACATGATTAAAATCTAGTTTGGACCGGCAGCCTTTTAGCCTGTGTGCTTCACTGCAGCCCATTTGCTTTATCTCCACTTTGTTAGATCTGTAGATGGCCCCAGACGCCAAAATATCAGCCTGGGAGAGGAAAGAAAAAGAGAAAGAGCCGGAGACATTACATTTTTACGTTCTCTGAAGAAAATGTGAATGGTGCTTGCCCATGCAAAACTAGTCACCATGATGCTATAGGGTGTTGTAGGTGGTTGTCAGGGTGTAATTATATTGTTTCTAGGTGTTCTGAGTGTTTTTAGTATGTTTCTGTGATTGCAAAGTGTTTTTTGCAGTGTATGTTTGCCGTCAAGACTGAGAGGACGCTAACATTAGCAAACTTGATCTTCTGCTAAAACAATGTGACAAAAATAGATTTCACATCCAAATGTTTAATGTCATCTATTTGCGTTAGTTTGGATCCAACTGGTCACTTTTATGCTTTCATTAGCCAGAGAATTTGCATATAAGTAATGTGTGAAAGCAAACTGATATGTTCGTGCCAACAGAAACATATAAACAAATCCAAAACATCAAACTTCAAACTCATCTACATCACTTTGTTCACTCTTGAAGTTAACTTTTGCCTGTTTGGGAATTAAATGGTTTCAGTCCACCACTTGAATTGAAACGCTACACATGCGGTGTGCGATTGTATGTTGTCCTAGTCACGATGTGACCAGGGTTGCAGAAAGACTTTCCAGGAATATTTGGAAACTTTCAGAAAATTTTGGGAATTTTCGTGAACATTTGGAAAGTTTCTGCAAATGTTCTGCCCTTTTGCAACCCTAGACATGACGTGGCGCTGCACTTCTTGTGTGCGACCATCTTATTTTGTTTTGATTAGATAATTACGTGTTTGAAAACAGAAGTAAATAAAGTATGAGAATATACATACATATATAATTTTATGCTATGGCCTTTGTAGATATCTAAAATGATAAGGCAGTCAATGCCAATCATCAATTCTTAATTAATAAAAAAGTATGGTACATTTTCACGGTTCAGTTCGTTTTTTTTTTTTTTTTTTATTCAGTATCCATTTAAAAAAAATTCCCCACTAAGGTTTTTTTTTATTATTATGCCAGCCACTGCCAGCATTTTTTTTAAATATAATTTCCTCAAATTTTTCAAGTTTAATAAAAAATAAATAAATAAATAAAAAATGCAACAGATGTGTTTTTGCCAAACACTATGTCCGGATCGAATTCAGAATGATGATTAAAACATGATGGAGTAGATTGCTTCATCAACACCCCCAAAGCTTCCACAGTCCCTTACCAATACCTGGATCAACATTTTATTTGGTAACATTAGGCAGTTTTGATTTATATGCTGATTAATGTTTGGCAATCACGTTATTTTACATAAACATCTGCTTACATATGGTATCATTCGTTTCTGCTTCTTCTTCACCATGTTTTGATCCAGACGTTCAGTCCTCTTTCAGAAGATGTGTATTAGTGCCTCCTACCATATAACAGTGAAAACATGGAAATTCGTTGGATTCATATTGTTAAAAACTATCAGTTGGTTAAAATATTACTGGTCAGTGTGTTCCAACCTATAGTTAAAAAACCTAAAAAAAAAAAAAAACCTGGATAGGTAAAATCCAGTCAACCTCTCTAGGACTTAGCTTGTTGTCTTGGGTGTTCTGAGTGTTTTTTTACAATGTTGCTATGTGGTCGCTGTGGTGTTCTGATTGGTTGCTTGCCTTATCAATCAAGCATCACTACATGCTGTGTGGAGGTTAGGGATGGAAGTTCAGCAGATCTTAAGAGTAGGATCAAAGCGATAAGACCTAGGAGAACCTTCCCGCCATCCAAAGCCTTTGCATTGATGGCTTTTTGTTTTGTTTATGCGTTGGTGTTTGGGTCAGTCAGAGTTAGTGTTTGTGAGGCTGACATTAGCGATGGGAAGCACCGCTCGCCAAGAGAACCGATTGTTTGTTTGAGATCAGTAGCGGTCAGTGGCATTTGTCTAAGCTGTGAGTCAAGGAACAGCATGACGTTGGTGTTGCCACGGGGATGAAATGACCTTACAGAGCCCATAGATCAAGAGTAATAGGAGACGCTGGTGTCAGTAGAACATTATAAACTTCCTAAAAGAGCAACTTGTTTCAGCTCAAACGTCACTGCATGGCTTTATTAGTGTGGCCGAGAACTGCAGAAGCCTGCAAGGTAAGTCAAGGAACAGGTATCAGGGTTTTAACATTTAGGTGTTGGAGAGATTTGGGCTTCAGATGCCACTTCATGCTACATTCAATAATCATGTGCATGTGTTTTAATGCCTTGCAAAGGCATTGGATATTTTTAGATAAATTGAACATTTTCTATATTTTTTGCTACATGTATTTAACAATTGGGCTGTTTCATAGGAAATCCTGGCTAATATAGACACTATATACAGGTTATAGAAAATAACGTAGGTTTTGTTGAAAATGATTGTAAAGTCATAATACATCAAATCAAGTTTTTGTAATATATATTTTTTATTAATTTTTAAATTATATATAGGGTTGTCACACATCTGTCAAAAACATCAGAAACATTGGAACTCAAATATATCAACATAACACACTCATGAGCATCAATTACTTGACTGAATATTTTCCAGCCAAGAAATAAATATTAACTTACGATCCATCTGTTTTTTTTCAAATCCACATCATTTAAATATCGCAATATTGATGTCTATCAAAAAATAACGTGCACAATACACCATAGTATTTACAAAAAGCAGAGGTCCAGTGAGTATATGTTTCCTAGAAAACCCACACTGCCAGATATTTTCACTATATCACCGCTGTCAGAGAGAAGGAGAAAATAACGCAAATAATACACGATACACGTCAGTAGAAATTTGTTCTTCACTCAATGAAACTGAATCAGAATGATCAGAGAACTGTGTGAAATATTGTACTGCATGCTATATATATATATATATATATATATATATATAATGAATATGGGCTTAAAGTGCACATTCTGAGCTTTAATTTGAGGGTATTCTCATAAAAATTGAAGGAAAGGTTAAGGAATTACAGCTCTTTAATATGTACCTACCCCCTTTTTCAAGGGACCATAAGTAATTGGACAGTTGGCTCAAAAACCTGTTTCATGGACAGGCGTAGGCTATTCCTTCATTATTTATACTTCAATTAAGCAGGTAAAAGTTCTGGAGTTGATTCTAAGTGTGCCCTTTGCATTTGGAAGCTGTTGCTCTGGACCCACATCATGTGGTCAAAGGATAGCAGGAGTGGCCAAATCAACAGTTTGGTACATTCTGAGAAAAAAAGAATGCACTGGTGAGCTCAGCAACATAAAAAGGCCTAGATGTCCAAGGAGGACAACAGTGGTGGATGACCGGAGGATCCTCTTCATGGTAAAGTAAAACCCTTTCACAACATCCAGCCAAGAGAAGAACACTCTCCAGGAGGTAGTCGTGTCACTGTCAAAGTCTAAAATCAAGAGAAGACTTCGCAAGAGCAAATACAGAGGGTTCACCACAAGGTGCAACCAACGCCAGATTAGACTTTGCCAAAAAAACATCTAAAAAAAGCAAGACCACTTCTGGAAAAGTATTTTTTTGGATGGTTGAATTTAAGATCAACCTGTACCAGAATGACAGAAGAAGAAAAAAAGGAGTATGGAGAAGGCTTGGAACAGTTCATGATCCAAAGCATACAACATCATCTGTGAAACATGTGGAGCAGTGTAATGACATGAGAATGAATGGCTTCCAGTGGCACTGGGTCACTGGTGTTTACTGATGACGTGACAGAGGACAGAAGCAGCCGGACGAATTCTGAAGAGATTCTTCTAGAGATATACTCTCTGCCCAGATTCAGTCAAAAACTGCAAAGTTGCTTGGACAGCACTTCATAGTACAAATGAATGAATGAATGATGCATTTATATAGCGTTTTTATTGTGTATTGCCGTACACCCAAAGCGCTTTACAATCATGTGGGGGAGTCTCTCCTCAACCACCACCAGTGTGCAGCATCCACTTGGATGATGCGACGGCAGCCACAGGACAACGGCGCCAGTGCGCTCACCACACACCAGCTACAGGTGGAGAGGAGAGAGAGATCGAGCCAATCAAGTGGATGGGGATTATTAGGAGGTCATGATTGACAAGGGCCAGTGGAGGGAATCTGGCCAGGACACCAGGGTTACACCCCTACCCTTTACGAGAAGTGCCATGGGATTTTTAGTGACCACAGAGAGTCAGGACCTCAGTTTAACGTCTCATCCGAAAGACGGTGCTTTTTACAGTATAGTGTCCCTATCACTATACTGGGGAATTAGGACCCACTCAGACAACAGGGTGAGCACCCCCTGCTGGCCTCACTAACACCTCTTCCAACAGCAACCTAGTTTTCCCAGGAGGTCTCCCATCCAGGTACTGACCAGTCTCAGCCCTGCTTAGCTTCAGTGGGCAACCAGTCTTGGGCTGCAGGGTGATATGGCTGTGGCAAATGGACGATGACTAACTGTATATATCATATATGTGACACTGGACCACAAAACCAGTCGTAAGTCGCTGGGGTATATTTGTAGCAGTAGCCAAAAATACACTGTATGGGTCAAAATTATCGATCTTTTTTTATGCCAAAAATCATTAGGATATTAAGTAAAGATCATGTTCCATGAAGATATTTTTTTTAATTTCTTACCGTAAATGTATCAAAACTTCATTTTTGATTAGTAATATGCATTGCTAAGAACTGATTTTTTGCACCCTCAGATTCCAGATTTTCAAATAGTTGTATCCCAGCCAAATATTGTCTGATCATAACAAACCATACATCAATGGAAAGCTTATTTATTCAATAAAATATAAATCTCAATTTCGAAAAATTGACCCTTATGACTGGTTTTGTGGTCCAGGGTCACATGTACATATATACTGTATCATATCACCAAAGCTAAAAATTGAAAATGTGCTTGCTTGCTGCCAGCTCAGCTTACTTTCTTAGCATTGCACTAACTGTTAAAGAAAAGCTCTTTTGATTATTGACAACTAGATGCTATATCACAATACCAACTATGTTTTTGATCAGGCATTGATACACACACACACACACACACACACACACACACACACACACACACACACACACACACACACACACACACACACACACACACACACACACACACACACACACACACACACACACACACACAGGTTTGTTTTGCTATCCTTGTGGGGACTTTCCATAGGCGTAATGGTTTTTATACTGTACTTACTGTATGTGCTATTGTCCTACACCAACCCTACACCTAAACCTACCCCTTACAGGACACTTTCTGCATTTTTACTTTCTCAAAAAAAACCTCACTCTGTATGATTTTTAAGCTTGTTTCCTCATGGGGACCTAAAAAATGTCCCCATAAGGTCAACATTTACTGGTTTTACTATCCTTGTGGGGACATTTGGTCCCCTCAATGTAGCATAAACAAGGACACACACACACACACACACACAGACAGGGCCTAGAACTAACTTTTTGCCACACCTGCCACTGGCTGGTGACGTGATAAAATTGACTGGCAAAAATATTTTTTTTTAACAGCCATGAAACTCTTTTTGCAAAAACAGGCAGTCATTACTACTACAATGACTAAACATATTTACAATGTTTTTAATTTGTCCTTTACTTTACTTACAAGAAAAAAAACAACAAACAGATTTATTGATTTATCTTTTACTTCTTCGTCCCTAAAAAACATTGAGATTCTTGTCCTTTACATGTTTTTGGCAAACGAAGCAGGCCATTGTGTTACGCCTGTTTCACACATACTCAGTTTGCTGTGTGTATGTGGTGTGTATTTTTTTCAGAACACACGTTAATGGATTAGAGCAGGGCTATTCAGTTAGCTTCATTTGAATGAATGAATGAATGAAGCATTTATATAGCGCTTTTATTGTGTATTGCTATACACCCAAAGCGCTTTACAATCATGTGGGGGGAGGGGGGGGGTCAGATAATCGAACTGAAAAGGGGGCCAAGGGATTGGGGACCGTTCCAATCTCTTTCTGGGGGGACCTATAAAATTAGAAATTAAACCGAAATCTAAAATCTATAAAAGGTTAACATTAGTGCTGTCTGTCAATCAATTAAAAAATAATTAATAACACATTTTTCTGTAAGTAATCATGATTAATCGCATATTTATATTGTCATAATTTCACATTGAACCTCCAATTTAATGTAACAACATAAATATAGTATATTTTAAAAATGTTTTTAATGGCATCTTTTTACTATTATTAGCCTATTATTAATGAAGTATTGATACCAATACTGTTACTGGTTTCTCTATTAAATACATTTTCAATTGTCCCTATTAATTATAGCCATTCAACATTATAGTATAATTAAAAGCCATTATTTTTAGCATTTAATAAGTTCTGAAATATTAAGTGATTTTAAAACAATCTTCACATAAACTATAAATTGTATATGCTTAAACTATACAGATAAATATTTATTAATCAGCGACTAGAGCAGTCAGTGATTTCTCTTTTTCTTTTGTTCTTTGATTTACATCAATGACAGACTCCAGCAGGCTTTACTTTAAAAGCAGTGCTGTCTGCCTCTTTAAAACCTGATGCACATGACCCAGATCTGACACATCCTATTTTCTCAAAACTCTTTACCGTTATTTAAGACTAAGTTTATGAGGTAACTCGCCAAAACCGCGTATTTTGACATAATTGTGTGTTTTCGTCTGTTGAAGCGCTACTGATGCGCTGTAAAGCGGCTCAGCGTATGTGTACAGCCGAACGAGCAGCCTTTCAAACTTCACTGCACCGTTTAGGCGGCATAACCCCAGGTAGCCTATGTGTCGCCACATTCTTGGCTTATGAAGAATAAAGAAGGGAAAAGTTAATCTTCCGAAATGTAGCAGCAATATATTCTGAGGTAAAAGTTATTAGAACCGTGTCTAGGGACAATCTGGTCATCAAAAGTTTTGCCCGCCAACTGGCAACTGACACTTACTTATACTCGCCAACATCATTTTAACATTTTTACACACATTTGGCACTTGGCGAGTGTTAATTTTAGGCCCTGTACACACAAACACACACATACAGTCATGGCCAAAAATATTGGCACCCTTGGTAAATATGATCAAAGGCGGCTGTGAAAATTAATCTGCATTGTTAATCCTTTTGAAATTTTATTTAAAAAATTTACAAAAATCTAACCTTTCATTGGATAATAAGAATTTATTTTTATGAATTATGGCAAAACCCTTGTTGGCAATCACTGAGGTCAGACGTTTCTTGTAGTTGGCCACCAGGTTTGCACACATCTCAGGAGGGATTTTGTCCCACTCCTCTTTGCAGATCCTCTCCAAGTCATTAAGGTTTCGAGGCTGATGTTTGGCAACTTGAACCTTCAGCTCTTTCCAGAGATTTTCTATGGGATTAAGGTCTGGAGACAGACTAGGCCACTCCAGGACCTTAATGTACTTCTTCTTGAGCCACTCCTTTGTTGCCTTAGCCGTGTGTTTTGGGTCATTGTCATGCTGGAAAACCCATCCACGACCCATTTTCAATGCCCTGGCTGGCTTCAGTGCCCTGGTCCTGACGGTACATGGCCCCGTCCATCGTCCCTTTGATGCGGTGCAGTTGTTCTGTCCCCTTAGCAGAAAAACATCCCAAAAGCATAATGTTTCCACCTCCATGTTCGACGGTGGGGATGGTGTTCTTGGGGTCATAGGCAGCATTCCTCCTCCTCCAAACTCGGCGAGTTGAGTTGATGCCAAAGAGCTAGATTTTGTTCTCATCTGACCACAACGCTTTCACCCAGTTCTCCTCTGACTCATTGGCAAACTTCAGACGGCCTGCACATGTGCTTTCTTGAGCACGTGGACCTTGCGGGCGCTGCAGGATTTCAGTCCTTCACGGCGTAGTGTGTTATCAATTGTTTTCTTGATGACTATGGTACCAGCTGCCTTGAGATCATTGACAAGATCCTCCCGTGTAGTTCTGGGCTGATTCCTCACCGTTCTCATGATCACTGAAACTCCACGAGGTGAGATCTTGCATGGAGCCCCAGACCAAGGGAGAGTGACAGTTATTTTATGTTTCTTCCATTTGCGAATAATTGTACCAGCTGTTGTCACCTTCTCACCAAGCTGCTTGGCGATGGTCTTGTAATCCATTCCAGCCTTGTGTAGGTCTACAATCTTGTCCCTGACATCCTTGGACAGCTCTTTGGTCTTGGCCATGGTGGAGAGTTTGGAATCTGATTGATTGATTGCTTCTGTGGACAGGTGCCTTTTATACAGGTAACAAGATGAGACTCCCTTTAAAAGAATGCTCCTAATCTCAGCTCCTTACCTGTATAAAAGACACCTGGGAGCTAGAAATCTTGCTGATTGATAGGGGATCAAATACTTATTTGACTCATTGAAATGCAAATTAATTTATAACTTTTTTGAAATGTGTTTTTCTGGATTTTTTTTTTGTTGTTGTTGTTGTTGTTGTTGTTCTGTCTCTCACTGTTCAAATAAACCTACCATTAAAATTATAGATTGATCATTTCTTTGTCAGTGGGCAAACGTACAAAATCAGCTGGGGATCAAATAATTTTTTTCTCCACTGTATATATATATATATATATATATATATATGTATATATATGTACAGGTGCATCTCAATGAATTAGCATGTCGTGGAAAAGTTCATTTATTTCAGTAATTCAACTCAAATTGTGAAACTCGTGTATTAAATAAATTCAATGCACACAGACTGAAGTAGTTTAAGTCTTTGGTTCTTTTAATTGTGATGATTTTAGCTCACATTTAACAAAAACCCACCAATTCACTATCTTAACAAATTAGAATATGGTGACATGCCAATCAACTCAAAACACCTGCAAAGGTTTCCCGAGCCTTCAAAATAGTCTCTCAGTTTGGTTCACTAGGCTCCACAATCATGGGGAAGACTGCTGATCTGACAGTTGTCCAGAAGACAATCGATGACTACGTTTACATGGACATCAATAATCTAATTATTTACCTTACTCTGAATAAAACAATATTATGATTAAGGTGTTTACATGAGTTGCTTTTAGAGTAATCCTTTCATGTTCCCGTTTTACATGTTATAGTACATAGATTGATTAATGGCATGCGTCATTACGTCACCACACGACGCCATCCGACGTCCAACCCAGAATTTCACATATAAACATATAGTTCGTCTTCGTGATGATGGCATATACAGTTTTGGGTGTTTCATTTTTAATTTTATGAAAGCTTCAAGTTAAATATTTGTAAATGCATACAGGCGACGGCGGTGTTCAAGCTCTTTTATTTGCCGTCAAACGCTTGATCACTGCCGTGTGTGTATCCTGTCGCAAAATGCGGCGAAAAGTCCTACACAACTATAATAGTGTGATTAAGGTGTTTACGTGTCTCTACTGCACTTCAATAATGCGACTAAAATAGGAATACTCCACAGGTCTTAATTCGATTTGTGTTTACTTCGATTATGACTTTAGCCAGATTAAGGTCATCAAAAATCTCTGTTTACATGGTAGACTCTTAATCAGAGTATTGTCTTAATCGTATTAATATCGGACTATTGATGTCCATGTAAACGTAGTTGTCACATGTTTGACCTAGTTTCTTCTGTTTCCCTCATTGGTTAATTAGCCCCACACCTGTTTCTGTTTTCCCTTTGATTACTTTGATTATTTAAAGCCTGTGTTCTCCCTCCTATGTTTGTCTGCGATTGAGTTAAGTTTGCCACAAGTGTTTGCTGGATATCTTCTGTGAATTATTATTAAAGACATTATTTGTTCAACTCCTCGTTGTGCGCCTTCATAGTAGACACATTACATAACAGTAGTCATTGACACCCTTCACAAGGAGGGTAAGTCACAAACATTCATTGCCAAAGAAGCTGGCTGTTCACAGAGTGCTGTATCCAAGCATGTTAACAGAAAGTTGAGTGGAAGGAAAAAGTGTTGAAGAAAAAGATACACAACCAACCGAGAGAACCGCAGCCTTATGAGGATTGTCAAGCAAAATCGATTCAAGAATTTGGGTGAACTTCACAAGGAATGGACTGAGGCTGGGGTCAAGGCATCAAGAGCCACCACACACAGACGTGTCAAGGAATTTGGCTACAGTTGTCGTATTCCTCTTGTTAAGCCACTCCTGAACCACAGACAATGTCAGAGGCGTCTTACCTGGGCTAAGGAGAAGAAGAACTGGACTGTTCCCCAGTGGTCCAAAGTCCTCTTTTCAGATGAGAGCAAGTTTTGTATTTCATTTGGAAACCAAGGTCCTAGAGTCTGGAGGAAGGGTGGAGAAGCTCATAGCCCAAGTTGTTTGAAGTCCAGTTTCCACACTATGTGATGATTTGGGGTGCAATGTCATCTGCTGGTGTTGGTCCATTGTGTTTTTTGAAAACCAAAGTCACTGCACCCGTTTACCAAGAAATTTTGGAGCACTTCATGCTTCCTTCTGCTGACCAGCTTTTTAAAGATGCTGATTTCATTTTCCAGCAGAATTTGGCACCTGCCCACACTGCTAAAAGCACCAAAAGTTGGTTAAATGACCATGGTGTTGGTGTGCTTGACTGGCCAGCAAACTCACCAGACCTGAAGCCCATAGAGAATCTATGGGGTATTGTCAAGAGGAAAATGAGAAACAAGAGACCAAAAAATGCAGATGAGCTGAAGGCCACTGTCAAAGAAAACTGGGCTTCCATACCACCTCAGCAGTGCCACAAACTGATCACCTCCATGCCACGCCGAATTGAGGCAGTAATTAAAGCAAAAGGAGCCCCTAACAAGTACTGAGTACATATACAGTAAATGAACATACTTTCCAGAACGCCAACAATTCACTAAAAATGTTTTTTTATTATTATTTGTCTTATGAAGTATTCTAATTTGTTGAGATGAATTGGTGGGTTTTTGTTAAATGTGAACCAAAATCATCATAATTAAAAGAACCAAAGACTTAAACTACTTCAGTCTGTGTGCACTGAATTTATTTAATACACGAGTTTCACAATTTGAGTTGAATTACTGAAATAAAACAACTTTTCCACGACATGCTAATTTATTGAGATGCACCTGTACATACACAGAGTATATATATATATATATAGTACCATCTGATCTTTCAATTTCAGTGTTTCTATATAACACTCTCTCTAACACACACATTCCCACACCCCCCCAAAAGTAACGTCCCCAGTTAGAATCCCATCAGAGAAACAGGTCAAGAGGGTCAATATTTACAGCGTCAAGCCCAGATTGCAATTACCTTCACGGAGGCCAGGCGGCGAGGAGAGAGGAGGCGGCCGCAGAGCAGTTTAGGATGAGCCGTGATGCGATGCCCCCCTCCCCAGATTCCTTCTCTTCTGATTGCGCTGCACCCCAGCCTCCAGTGTGGCTAACACTTGTAGAAATTACCTGACAGAACCAATTTAATGTTATTACCCAGCCACGTGCATCCAGCTGTCTCGGAGAGAGGTGTTCGTCGAGATATTGGAGCAGAGCCTCCCCCTCCCCACCCTCCCCAATTTATTTCTCACAAATGAAAATGAATTATGCATTTTCCAGTGTCACTCTTGCACATAAACGCCGAGAACACATTTGGCTGCTTCTATTGCTTGCCAAGGCAATATGAGGCAGATACTTGTTGAGATGACGCTGTTTAAAACTATCAACTTGCCACCAAGTTTTGTGAGCAAAAGGCTTAGTTCGTTTTTGCAGGTTTTAGGTTGAACTATACACTGTACAATTTAATTAGCCTTTAATTAGTTCAATTTACATGTATGCATTTGGCAGATACATTTATCTAATAATTGGAAAATCTGTGATATATTGACACTATTTGAACTATACTGTACATTGTACTGTTGAAATAGTAGAGTTCAAATAGAAAAGCATAGTGTTTGCAACATCAAGCGTAAGGGTTTAATTCCAAGACAGTGCAAGCCAGATATAGATGAATGTTAAAAACTATAATAAGTGATCACAAAATACATATTACAAGAGGTATTTATAACTTTTGTATCTTTAGTAATAAATGTACATATGTAATTATGAAAAATACATTTAGCCTACACAAAAAAATACAATTGAAATATAAACAAATGATAACATAAATATAGAAATATTACAACCAGTTGTGTATATACAGTAGATAACAAATTGTGTGTATAAGTCATAGTGTATATAAATATTTATTTTTTTATCATACATAAAATATAAATATTAGATAACTGTAATATATGACATAATAAATATTAAATACAATTAAAATATAACAAGAAAGATTATAAAAAGTGTATATTAATATAATATATTGTTGTTAAAAATGTTCTGTTTATCTGCACATAGTACATCTGCATGTTTATATTGACAAATGTGTATTTGGGTGTTAAATATTACAAATGCAATTAACATGCACACATAAGCCACATAAACAGCTCAAAATTTAAGGAGTGACAAATGCATTTAAAAGCAGGAGTGATTCTGCATAAATTATTATTTTATCCAAGGTACTTGCATTGCCTTTGCATTGCATCAGTGCATGCACTCCCTGGGAATCGAACCCATAAGCCTACTGTTGCGAATACCATGCGTTTCTATTCGATCTACATGTTATTTGCTGCTTTTTTTCAGGTTTGTTAATAAAATCACCTTCCAGAAAATAGCAAATGTGCATGAACTCAAAATTGGCCCGCATTAATGTCTCCACATTTCCAGTTCTCTCACACGTCGCTCATTAGAAATGGCAGAGCTTCATCGCCCTCATCAATACAAGCCTGATATTCTCGCATGAATGCGTTATATCTATAACCGTTGTCTCCCTTGTTGCAAACGGCCGTCCTTCCTGTGTGTGACAAGGTCGCCTCACATCTGCCAACTTAAGAATTCTCCTCACATTCTCGCTAATCCTTAGCATTTGAGCTGGCAATACAAACAAATTTAACTCCGCCTGTAAGACAGGCTTTTGTAATACCCAGCGGAGTGTTTAGTATTCTAGCCATCATCCATCACTGCATCCCTATTCCCTACGCTGTCCTTTCTGTACAATACAGTAAGAAAGTGGGAAAGACTAGCATGCTAACCATACCCATGAACAGAGAAATATAAGTTGGCCTCTCTTTTCCAGACGCTGATTCGTGATGCTTGGAAAGCTATTATCTCCTGCTAAGCTGCATGGGACGCCTGCGAACCATCGTGATGGTGATAAGAGGAGCGTGAGATGGGTCCTGTGTGTGCTCTGGCAGTAAGTAGCTATTAGGGCGATGACATTTTAGTGGGGTCTTATTGACCGTGACATGCACATGGATGAGTTTGGCTAATGGGTGTCAGGCCCACGTTTTGGCACCCCACACCCAGAGGGCTGTCTAACAAAAATAATAGCCCATAATAGCCTGCTAAATCATCTCATTTTCCATCGCTCTTTATTTTCAGCTCGGGATGTAACTCATATTTGGATTGGAAAGTACGTCAGAAAACACAATGCTCCAGATGCCCTCAGAGAGCACGCAGAACATAATCGGCAATTTTAAAATGCTAACCGATTATGAAATCTGGTTGCAGCAAACACATAAGGAAAATCTTTGCAGATGATCTTCCCTCAAATCTTAAACATGCACACACTACAAGATTTGAAAATCATGGCGCATCACACACTACAAGATATTATTAAGACAATCATATGCCACAGAGGGAGCACCCCGCGTGATCTCACGCAGCAGATCATCATTGATATTTCAGTGATGTTTACATGTTAGCTAGCGTGCTAGAAGCTTTCTAAGCAATCAAAGGAGAAGGGTCTTGGTTAGAGAGGTGATCAAGACACTGATGGTCACTCTGGTTGAGCTCCATGATCTTATATGGAGATGGGAGAAACTTACAGAAGGACAAACATCACTGCGACACTCCACCGATCTGGGCTTGATGGCAAAGAAACCAAACTCAAGCTTCTCCTCAGTCAAGATACATGAACCCTTCATTGGAATTCACAAAAATACACCTAAATAACTCTCAGACTATGAAAAAAAAAAAAAAAGATTCTCTGGTCTGATGAACCTCAATTGTTTATTCATGACGGAGGGGAAACCAAGCACCGCTTATCACCTGCATAATACCATAATACCAAAAAGACCTGAGGCTGTAATTGTTGCCAAAGTGCTTCAACTAAGTTTTGAGTTAAGAGTATGAGGACTTGTGCAATGTCATTTTTTCAGTGTTTCCTTTTTAATAAATTTGCAAAGTTGTGATAAATCCGTTTTTGCTTTGTCATTATGGTGAGTGGGATTTAGATTTATGTGGGGAAAAAAAGTAATTTAAAGCAGTTTAACATAATAGCAACATAACAAAATGTGAAAAAAATGAAGGGGTATGAAGACTTTCTATAGGCACTGTGTGTGTGTGTGTGTGTGTGTGTGTGTGTGTGTGTGTGTGTGTGTGTGTGTGTGTGTGTGTGTGTGTGTGTGTGTAGTTGACATAACTATATATAAATAACCTCTAACATTGAAGACAAACCTCTCTCATGCTGTTTGTAACTCTAAGAATGAAGATACATTTTTCTCATGTTATTTGTATGTGAAGTTTTTATTTTTTCTACATTTTTACTATGTCACACCATAGGACACAGTCCAATTTTTATTTGTCAATACCCATATATATATATATATATATATATATATATATATATATATATATATATATATATATATATATATATATATATATATATATATATATATGGGTATTGACCATATATATTTATATATACATATATATATATTAGTATTAGAAAATGGATTAGATCTCTAATCGATAGATTCCAGATCGAATCAGTTATACAGTTAACAATGCATGCACATGGTGCTGTTGCTTACATAACACGCACATCTGTCATTTACATGATGCGGAAGCAAGCGCATGCGTCGTGATACTCTTTCCACAATGGCGGTGCACAGCTGCAGACGGGATGAGGAGGAGAAGAATTGTTGAATAAAGTTGTTATGTTTGTTTTCTTTGCGCACAAAAGGTATTCTTGTAGCTTCACAAAATTATGGTTGAAGCCCTGATGTCACATGGATTATTTTACCAATGTCTTTGCTACGTTTCTGGGTCTGGGAACATTGCAGTTGTGTTGCTGTCTATGGGAGGGTCAGAGAGCTCTTGGATTCTATCAAAAATATCTTAATTTGTGTTCCAAAGATGAACAAAGGCCTAACTGGTTTGAAACGACATAAGGGTGAGTAATTAATGACAGAATTTTCATTTTTGGACAAACTATCTCTTTAATACATTCACTCATGTAGACCAGGGTGGAAGAACACTTCATTTCCCAGAATGCATTACCTGTGTTGAAAATCTTTGAATTGCAATTCAGTAAAATTACTCTCTCTGTCATTCCAACTCAAATTCCAGCTTCCTGTTTGTTGTGGCCAATTCACTTCCAGTCCATGTTCATGGATTAAAATGGAGTCAATTCTTAAATTCAGAATTTTGCACCACCCTGGCAGAGGTGTCATATTGCAGAGGATGAGGCCAGAGGGATATCATCGATAGGAAAGTCTCGGGCATGGTTGCTTCCCCCCGTGTGGCACCGAGAACGGGCTGCCTTAAGTAGTGGCAGTGCCACAGGCTATCGAAGTGTGAAATCGCACGGTGGTTATCCCATTACGCTTCATTTATCAACACACCGCGCCATCCCTCACTTTTGACAAGTTTCTTAACCGCTGGAAAACAGTCAGGGGAGTGAGGCGGGGGGAAAGATGGCTCGCGCACAGAGGGGGCAGGGGCGAAAGGCTGTTGTGCCGCATCTGGAATGGGATTCTAATAAAGCCAGGCGCTGCCATGGAAACAGGAGGAGAGCCACCCCACATCCTCCAAGCAGGGAGAGACCCCAAGGAGCATCTCTCTCTCTCTCGCTCCATTTTTGAGCGTGGCAAATGGCCCAGTGCCTCCGACCCATGCAGAAGCAGGCGCCTTGCCAGCGAAAGGGGGACAGATAAGGGTGCGTAAAATTAGCTGTGGCTTCCAGAAAAAGAGGGGGAAATGTGCAACCTAGTCCCCCATGAAAGGAATTTCACACAAACGCCTCTATCGCATTTTCCCGCTCCGCGCACCGTGACTGCCAGTCCCGCAGTCAGACGTCCACGGGGCGAGAAAGATGAGTACAAAGGGTCGACCGTGTCTGCTGTGGGTGCAGCAAGCAGCATGCATTATGGGATTGGGTGGCACTGGTTCCAGCCTCCTTTTCCCAGTTTGCTGCATTAAAAAAAAAAAAGGTGGCACCTGCACCTGCCGGTATCCTTAAAGGATTACTGGCTGATTCGCACGGTTAACTTGTGCACCCAGCTGCATTCTCGAAGCGCATCTTCTAAAGGAAACCCAGAGTTCTCCTCTTCTGTTTCTCGCTGCTGCCTTTCAAGTGACACCAGACTGATGAAAGTGGAAGAAAAAAGGAGACAGTGGCGGCGGCAGGGAGAGAGAAAAGGAGTTGCGAAATGAAAGAGTTGACTTGTTTCCCTCGAGGGGGGTTTCCCTCAGCCGGCGTGTGAAGTGATGCCCTCAGTGATTCATGGGAAATTTACACATCGAGTGTGAAATGCCCCTTGGCTCGCATTAAAGATTGGGTTTTAATATCTGACTAATACAAAGCCTTAATAAGATTCTTTTTTCTGCCCCCTTTCCTGCTTTCCGTGGGTTTATTAGGGAATTGATGAAAGAAGCAGCTGGCAAATGTCTGGCTTCGTATTTATCCACAAATGGATTTGAAAATTGCCTGTATGCAAATGGCTTCGTAGAGCAAAGCTTAATTCCTCTTCCGAGAAAATGAAGGAATGTGTCCATATAGCCCTCATCTGACGCAACCGATGGAGTACTTCAAAAAAGAATTGTTTACCTCTCTGAAAGCCTGATTAAAGGGCATTCCATACGTCTCCTTTCATGATGCCTTGTCTTTGTTCTTCAACTTGGAGGTCATTGGAAACCACATGGGCCTCTGTCCCTTGTTCTGTTTTACAGGTCTCGTTCTAAAAACTTCGTTCTTTTTCACTGCGACAAACTTCCTGCCCTGTTTTCGTTCCTCCACGAGTGAGCAGCTCAGGAGACGGTTGGTCTGACGGAGGAAGACAGTGGTTGATTAGATCTGCCTCCTGCTGAGCTTTGATAATTCATAGCGAGGGAAACACAACAGGAAGTTTTTTAATATTCAAATGCATTCTTCCAAATTCTAAAAGCAAAGACGACAGATAACAGTCTGACTTTACTCAGAGCAACGGGGCTCTTTGTAGTCCAGATGTTGCAGAAACTACGATTATCATTACTTTTTGTGCCCCACTTACACCTTGAATAACATTCCTGCATCGCTTGTGTAGACATTGCCTTCCCAGCTGTTGTCTGTGGGCATTTTTGGCCATGTGTACTTCACTCAATCACTAGTAAATGAGATTTGCCAACTAACTATGTTTAATAGTATGATATAGCAATGATATAAAACACACTCTTTCAGTATCATTTCATACAATTACAGCTTGATACTTGTTAAAAAAATTCTGTTCACAATTGATATTAACTTTGATTTTTCTCTGTTTTCTTCACTGTCTCAAATGTCTCTTTTGCTCTTCACCAATACTGTTGTCTCCTTGGTAACCAGGTAAAGCACACCAATTATTGAAAAAGTCTTAGTGACAATATTTATTTATATATATATTAATATTATATTATATATTATATTATATTTATATATTTCACAAAAATTTATTGTGACTGTGGTGAAAATGACACCACAACTGAGGAGTATTTATTTATTTATGAATTTTAGAAAACATTCATGTTCATATTTAGAAATAATTTGCATGCAATAAATATTTAAATGGTCAATTTCACTCTTTAAAATATTACTAATTTTAATTATCTTATGTATAATATTATAATTATATAATATTAATTTACATTAATTACAGTAATAATAATAATTCATTTTCAGAATGTATTTTTATTTTTAAGATTTTACATTTAAAAAATATCACACCTCAAAAAAACAACAAAAAAAACAACAACAACGTAATATACAGTGAAGAAAAACATCCCACTCAGTACCACAGCTTGCAAAAGCATACAATATTTGATGCAATGTTTTGGTCTTCTAGTCTTGACCTTCATTTTGTATTATTGGAACACTGTAATATATATATATATAATTTTTTTTTTTTTTTCCCAAAAGACTTCAGTCTAGGTCAGGGAAAAGAATAAAACAATTAAATAGCAAAAAAATAAGGATGAAGGCATGTGGCATGGTTTTAATGTGACCTTAACATGACAAAGAGAAAGCTGGAATCACTTAGCGTTAATAAAAAACAATTCCTATGCCACAAGTTGCCTATAGTTGAAGAAACACCAAGATACGGATAGCATTAGCATGCTTGGCAATTCATAGTTTCCTACACATTCCAAAGCAATGTTTATTTAACAAATGCCAGATCTAACATGTTCTCAATTCATATTTGTAGGCCCACCATTGTAAAATCCAGTAACCTTCGCCAGATGCGACCGCTCCACTGAGGTGGAAAACGCCAGAACGTACGACTGCATTCATATAAGATGCGTGATGAGAAAAATCACAAAGATGAAGTGAGTTAAGATGCTGTATAAGGCAGTCGGTGGACTTTCATGATCTCTGGCATATATTTGACACTCTCAAAAGCCTCTCGCTCGTAGGGGCTCATCATTCCCCCTTCACAGTGACTGTGGCATCCAGTGGTAAAGTTGAGATGAAGTGTAGGATTACACTGATGCCTTTCATCAGCACGTAACCTAACAGCAGCCGCATGAAAGGGAATACAAGGTGGAGCGTTGGCGTCTGGAGACACCGCCGGTTGGCTCCGGGTGCGTGGGACGGCTCTGTGATGTGTCCTTCCCAATAATCCTCAACGATAAACTTTGCTGAGGGCTCAGTCGACGGAGGTGGCAGCTCTGAGCCTTCCCATTCCCCCCCCCCCTCTTTTTTAATTGCTTTTATTACAGAGCCATTGATCGAGACTGTGTTGGCGTGGAAAAAGAAGAAGAGCGATCCTACGGCGGTGCTTTGTTTACCGTGAGGAGCGAGGTGTTGAGTCTTTGTAGGTGCTCTACCTGTCAGCTAATTTCCTTTTCATCAGTGCCGTGATGGCTGTTTGGTTTCTTGTACACGGCCCGAAAAGTCAAAGCGGATGACGACAGAGTTCTCAAATTAGTCAGAGGACTGTGTGCCTTCAGCTTTGGATCGACTAACAAGAGTCAGCTGTAAACAGTCGTACTGTCACGGTGTGTGTAGTGTGTGATCACCGGCTGAATCCCGGTTTAATTAAATGAGGGTTAGGTGAAGGGTGTCGAAGCACAGATGGTGTAGGTGTGGGAACTGGAAGTGTGTGCGCACACCTTAATCGCTTCCTGTGGGAATCGAGTCGAAGTGATGGCCGCGGTCTCCGAATGACAGTTTTATTGCATTTATAATGTCTGTATACACAGCAGCGCGAGGCGAGAGTCTGTGAAAGAGAGGGAGAGAGGGAGACAAAATCGTTGGCTGTCACTCTACGATCCCCCTTTTCCCCTCCCCGTGCCTCTGGCCCCTCACTTCTGTCAATCATATTTGTGAAAAGGGCACTGGCTCTTAATACGGTGAATGACAATGATTTTTTTAATAATAATAACCTGGATCCACCGGAGGAGCAGGCGAGGGCATCCCTTTATATTCTGACATTTAAGATAAGCAAACTTTCTCATAACGTCAACACGGATAACAAATACCCTAGAATAGCGCACAGTTGCCCTTTAGTGGGATTTGCGCAGCTAAGAGAGTTTGAAGCCATCTAATTATGGCAAGTATAAGCATCGTGCTGGTCAAACTTCCTCTCAGACTTCGCGGTGAGTTAGCTTAACTAGCCGGTGAGTCATATAGGCGTTCAAGGAAACTCACGTGAAAACAGTCTGTACTCTTACAAAAGGGACAAACATTACAGCAACCCATAGGAAAATGTTATTGTCAGAGGTTGCTCTTGAGGAAGTTCTCAGTTATGTGTCATGTAAGCTTAAACTGTTCTCAGGAGAAATAAAAACACACATACGAGTCAATTGTTGACATACAGAGAGAATATAGAGCTATAAAATGAATGCGGATAGCAGCTCTTGGAAAAACTGGATGAGAATTGTTGGAGTTTGTATTAAAATAGGACTTTTCAAACCTGAGCGCAGTTTACGAAGGTTTTTTTTTTTACGAGATTTGTTCTACAATGTGTGATCTGTGAGGAGAAACCTCTGAATAGCAGGTGACTTTTCTGTTTCTCTGTTTGCTCTCCATTTAATCTCTTTGCTTTGACCCTTCGCAGGGAGTTTGATCGACAGGTGATCTGACCAATCATAATGCCATATTCACATTTTGACTGACAAACAAACCAGACAGGAGAGTAGATTAATGTCAGTGGACTTTAACTTGTAAAATAGTGTGTATTGACATTTTTCTGCAGTTGAAGCAAGATACCTTCTGATGTTCATTCATGTTTATTTCATGCTATAAGTAGTAGAGAGGAAGAGATGATCAGTTCACGAGCCGCTTGAACTGAGGCACTACAGTGATCTGTCACAACACATTAAAGAGCCACAAAACGGTATTGACAAAATACAAAAATACAAAAAAAAATGACAAAATTTGAAAGTTGACACTTTCAGAGCTTTGCAAAGGGTCAAATTAAGATAATAAAGAGGTCTCATTTGTGATTTCTTTGTGGGTACTTTTTCATCAAAAATAAATTAAATGACATATGCAATTACAGATAAATGACAAAAAACATTCTGTTTGACTCTTGCCTTTGTGTACCATTCAGAATTGAGGTGAGAAGATTTTGTTCCTGAATTTGAATTAAATTTCAATCAAGGTTGGAAGTAGATTCAAAGAGGTTCATATAAACACAGTATGACAGAAGTTTAAAACGTCTTTAAGTTTGAAGGTTTTATTGATTTTATTGGCTGATAAATGCATCAGGGTAAATATGAACACCCAGAATTACGATTCAGTAATTCCAATTTATTTTCTTAAGGGCCGTGGCCAAATCAAATTTGATGAAATATGGCCAGTAGGGAACCACCTAATAATCCTTTAAATATCCCAGAAACCATGTGGAGCACTCTTGTCTTCCAAATATATATATATATATATATATATATATATATATATATATATATATATATATATATATATATATATATATATATATATTAATGGTTTTACTTTTAATAATAACAATAACTACCAATTTTTGGTGAAAATTATAATCAGTAGTGGTAAATTTTTCTTAAACCGAATTTAAGAACTAGGAAACCTGTTCAAATACTACAAAACTATAAATCTAGAAAACTATGATCATAAATTATAAGTTTAATAAGAGTAAAATCTCTAAAATGAAGTCTAGAAACTACAAAACATTGATGTTTTCTTCCTCTTTCTATTTCACAGCCGTTCACACATATAATAAAGACTGTAGTAAAGTTTTAAAAGGTAAACCTTTAAAATTAAGCTTAAAACTGCAAAAAACTACTCTAGCAACCACCTAACAACACCAGCATCACTGATGTTTCTTTTGAGCAGGTACAGTAAGTACCACTCACATTACTCTTGTAACAATAGCTGTACCTGTGTGTAATGAAAGCTATGCTAATGCTAAAGTTTTAGCTTAATAAAATCAAGCCTAAGAACCTGCGACCTGTTGATGTGAAACCAATCGTCTTCCACCTCCTTTTCCAGAACTGTTCACAAGGACTATGGTGAAGAACTGGACTAGTAAACAACCACCTTTAACTCACTCAGAGTTAAAGGTATAGTAACTACAGCTATATCTTGGTGTGGAAATAACTATGCAAATACTATAGTTTTGGCTTTCTAAAATCAAGAACTACAAAACCTGTTGGTGTAATACACATTGTCTTCTTTCTATTCCAGAGCTGTTCACAAGGACTGTACAGCTCTGGCCTTGGGTGAAGTGTGTCGAGGCCATCTGAGAGAGAGAGAGACTAACAGAATAAAGTGGAACGGCCTCTTGAAGGGCTCGGCTTCTTTTTACAGACAGATGGAGCAGAAAGTGAGAGAGAGGACACCTGCTGGTCCACAGCGCTGCCCCCCTCCTGCTTCTCCTTTTCTCTACCTCTTTTTCTCACTCCTGCATTAGAATTCAGCATCTCTTCTGCCTCGTCTGAGTGAGTGGGTTACTGAAGCGTGTCACAGTAAGAACCAGTGAATGATAATGAACCGAACGTGTGCGAGAGGGAGGGGAAGAGGGAGGAGATCCGAGAGGATTCCTGTAAGCCGGCTCTCTTCTTGAATCACGGATATGGAAAGAAAGAAAGTGAGCGAGAGAGAGGATGAACGAGGTTGTCGACTGAATCACCACCACCTCCGCCACTTCACCACTCCTTTCTCTTGGCACGGGGGAGTGAGTGTGGGACGGGACGCCCCACACTGCTCCCTCTCCCCCATTCCCGTCCTCCACCAGCAGACCCACTTCTCCGAATGAATTCATTCATCTTCTTCCCTCCTTTTGTCATTTTCATGTCAACCTCCCTCTGCTTTATTATGATTATTTTATTTTCTCTCCTTCTCTCCCCCCTTGTTCTCTTTTCCGAGCTCTCCCACACATCGCTATCCCACTCGTTTTGTCACGGCCAAGGAAAAGAAAATGATCGGCCGACAAGCCGCAAGAGCAAAAGAGGAACAACGATACAAGGAGAGCTCCGTCCGGACGTGGAGCTCAAAGCTGCAAGAAGCCGGTCCCCTCCTGATGGATTATCCCAAGCGGAGAACTCGGAACGCCAGAGAGAAAAGAAAGAGCCGCGCTGAAAACCTGAGGGAGGGGACGATTGTTCTTGTTCTTTTCTAACATTCAGATAGTTCTCAACTCGTTCTGCGTTGTTTAATTCGATCTCTTGTTTCTCGCTCGCGTCTCCGAACCCCCTTCCCACCCTCTCTCGTCTCTGATTTGGGACGTTTTGGCTGTTCATTGTGAAGAATTCTTGGGACTGTGCTCTGAAAAGCACTTTTCAATCTAATTAATTCCTTTCTGAGCTGAGACTCGAAAAGAAGCCTTTTTTCCCTCTTGGTCTCCCTCCTTTTGAGACCTAAATAATTGGAGCCGTGGACTCCACTGTAACAGTGCCACAGGAGCAAGTTGGACCAATCCGGACACAACACCTGGTGCAGTGTTTGCCAGAGGAGCCACCCCTCCACCCCCACCCCCCCTCTTCCAAATCACTTTATTATCTCTGGGAGGGGGGCACAACCACCCAAGCCTTGGGCCTTAGTGATCCGGAAATGCTGAAGAAGAAATTGAGAAAGAGAGACCTCCAAGGAGATGAAAGCCAAAGCGAACTCAGACTTTGAGCCCAAATCCAAGATCTTGATGAACCTGGCACAATGAGAGACCTGATCTTGAGACACTTGACAGTCTTTGGTATCTGCTCAAAACCTACAAAACCAGCAAGAATAGATGAACTATCATCTCCTCTCTCATTTCTTGTCTTAACTTAAGTCAAATTTGAAGGAAAAAAGCAGGTGTACCACGAATTGGCCTTTTGCACTCAGTTCCAAGGCTCTGAAGAAACTTGGACAAGACTGGGAATCCTTTCTTGCGCTGTATTGTACTTTTTTCCCTAGCCTTTTCTTTGCCTCCGCCCCCCCCTCTTTCTACGTGAAGTCATTCACTGGGGCACTTTCGCTCCCCCCTCCCTCCTTTCGGTAGCTGAAAGCCGTTGATCGCTAATCCACGGCCGTTTCATCAGATTCTCGCGCTGATTTCTACATTGATTGGCCATCTACTTCAGAACCTCTCTGGCTCCCTCCTCTTGCTCTTTCACTCTCCTTCATCCACTTCTCACTCTCTCATCCCCCTCCCTCCTTCTCTCACTCTCTCTCTCTCTCTCGCCCTGCCTCATTGTCTCTGTGTGCGGCAACAGTGCTGCTGGAAGCCAGTCCTTTTCACTGCTCGCCAGACAGAGGAAGGCAGAGGTGAGTCCCGTCAAATGCATCCTGAATGCCGTTGCCCACCCTGTCTCTGACATCGCTCTCTGGATTTGAATGTCCATCATTGTGTTCATGTACTTATATTCAAAGTCTGTGTTGTTGTCTGACACAAGTGTGATTTTTGTGTTTTTCCTCATTGTTTTGGAGGTGTGTGTGAGTACGCTGGTGTGTGGTGGTTGGCTCCTGGCAGGTGTTTTTGGTGGTCGAATGTAGTTTTGGGCTGGTTATCAGAGTGTGTGTGTCTGATTGGGATGTGTTGCCTCTCTTGGAGTGTTGCTGTGGTTGTCTTATCTCCAAGTTCAGCGTGCAAAAAGCCTTCAGGCTCCAAAATGTTCTGCAGAATGAGAGAATCACTGACCGGTGCCTCTTTACGTAGCGCTGCTATATATGCATCCTTGCATAGCCACAGGACTCACATTATTAAACATACATATTAATGTGTACTTAAAAACTTCTAACTTTCATTCTCAAACACACTCTCAGAAAACATGCATTTCACGATGACAAATTTAGGTGTATCCCCAGGGCTGGACAGAAATAGATCCCAAGCTAAATCAGGACAAGCACCAAGACTTCATGGAAAAAAGGTGTTACGCACGACCAGGCTTCCGTGTAAAAACAGAAACTGAATTAAAAACAGTGTTTTAATAGCGACAAAGAAAAGACAGACTGAAAACAAGCAAAGGTGGATTTAAATTGTACAGGTTTTGTGTGTTTTACCGTATTTTACCGCCGTCTCTCCATTTGTCCCATTAAAAGCTGTTCCCTCAGTATCACCTCATCCCTAAATCGGATCACTCACATATTGCACCAATACCCTCATCTCTTATTGGATGCTAATATCTGCTATTGTAAATACTTTATAATACTTTATATACAGCGTGTGCGTATATATAAATACACACACACACACACACACACACACGTATATATACGTATATATTACTTCTTGTTCAGTATGTGTTGGTTACCGTCTGCTACTGTTTTCTGTTTTTTTACTATCACATTAAAACCTCTTTGTTCTACAGATTGCTGTAGAGACCTTGGTCTAGCATTGTTGCTTTCAAGTTGTTTGGTTTCCACTGGCGTTTCTTGCGGCAGCTTAGACGACTTAAGTTTATCTTCATTTTCTGCATGGGCGCAGATACAAAAGAATGACATGTTTCCTTATTACTCCTCACAAAATGTCAGCAAATGTAGCTTAAGCTCATATAAGACAACAAGTGGAACCGTAGACGGTCGTGCAGAGTCAAAAGACATCGTAAAGTGGATTTTTCACAGCTAAACAGGATTCCCTCTACATTCAGGGTTTCCCTGCCGCTTCGAGATGGAAAGTATAATGTGTCTGTGTGTGTGTTTGAGCAGAGGGAAGGGGAGGGGAGTCGGACACACATGCTGTGAGAGACGATTGACAGTAGCTAAATTGGTTCAGACACATTACGGTTGGATCTATCCTTTCTATGCAGCGGGGACGGACACCTACGGAGGCTACGATATATGTTGTCATCTCAAAAGCAGCAGGTCTTCTGAATCCTGTCCTCTCGTGTGAATGCCTGTCTGCATGAACAAAGGGGTCCAAAAGGTTGAGGGATAGTTGTACGCACCCTACGTGACACAAAATACAATCCAGCAGTAACAATAGCCAGCCCGTAGTAAAAATAGTGGTTTCTGTGTTATAAATACCAAGAGTGGCAGAATGGAAGTGCGGAAGCGACAGGGTCTGGCGGTCTCACTGAGATGCCGGTGTCCAGAGATGGCAATTCCTCCACACCTCCGCGCTCAGATACTTAAGATGACACCCCTGACAGCCCCGCTGTCAGTATCAGACTCTGCCGAGAGATTATCATCCGCCTCGAACAATGTCTCCGAGTCCCCTATTGTCCCTTCCACAACTCTCCATCTGCACTCGTTTGGTTTCCTACGCTGGTTTTCCAGGGAACTCAGTGACCCTGAGGACAGGTTTCAAGATGCTGCCCAAGTCCTAGACATGTAGACTTGAATTCAGAGTACATCTGGTTAAATCGGTATGGTTTGCAGGTAATCGCTCTTTTGTGGTTATTCCAGTGATTTTGGAGGATAGAAATCGTAATTTGCTGCTATTAAAGTATAACTGATCACTAAAAATGGGTTTAAAATGCAATTTTGCTTCCCATGGGCAATAAACCATTACGTCATTCTGTAGCCTGTTGCTGTGGGCGTCACCCTTTGAGAAGGGTGGCGTGACTTTTGCCGCCCCCCATCCAATCGCTGTTTACACCTCCTCTGCCCAGCTGCATATTCAGGGCGTGGTACGTGGTACTCTGACAGCCGTCATTCTGTCTGTTTTGTCAATCAGCTTTCGAGTCGAAGAAGTTAAAAACTATAGTTCACCAAAAAATTACAATTTTCTGATCGTTTTACTCAACCCGATTGCGTCATTCCAATTCTGTACAACACAAAATATCAAATTAGCTTTCGAAATATTGTTTTGTGTACTGCAGAAATCAAACCAATTTGGAACAACATAAAAATGAGAATTTTCATTTTTGGGTGAACTGTACCTTTAAAAAAAATTTTTTTTTCTTCCAAAGTATTAAATACCAGTCAGTGATTTATCCTGATTTTACATTTACAGTATAGTTGTGGCACCCCCCGGTGATGTCTTAAGCTCGTTTCGGTTGTTTTTTTGTTTTGTTTTTTCGGACGAGCATGATGTGATTGTGTTTTCGAGGGGGGAACCCTTCCTAGTGCATAGCAGCTGCCAGTCTTGTATCGAAAAAGAGGGGGAGAGTTGAGCATCCTACGTTTGAATGATGAGAGCTCTCCAGCATACAGAAGCGTGTTCATACTGAGGCCCCTTCACTCCCTAACATTCCCTGGCTCGTACTCATTTTCTGGGAAGAGGGGCGCGTCACCCACCAGCCTCCTTTCGACGCCTCCCTCCCCCGTTTTTATTTATCCATTCTCTCATTTTACCGGTAATGACTCTCTCCCGTCAATTAGGCTAACCCGTCGCCAGCGTTCCTGAGGTGAATGAATACATGATGATGCCTCCCCTGCCGGCCCCCTACTCCTGGGAGGTGCGAAGAAAAAATCAGTGCGATCTTGCAGGGGAAGGCATTTGCCAGAGATAAAGCTAATTTAATCCGATGAAATGTGACATTTGGCGGTGGACGCTCCCACTCGGCCAGAGTGCAGGTGCTGCATCAAGATTAATGAATCGCCAACAGCCCATCCATTCGCACCGAGAGAGAGAGAGAGAAAGAGAGAGAGAAATGGAGGGCGCAGGGGGTAGGGCCGGTGAGCAAGACTGAGATGGAGTGAAAGAGAAAGGGAAAAAGAAAGAAACAGAGAAAGAATCATTGAATGCGATAGAGGACAGCGGTTGGTGGGAGGTCAGGTACTCTGTGAAAGGAGGGCGTTGAGCTGCGTGCTGTGTTTTGTCACTGGGGACCTGCTGCGAGAGATTGAGAAGGCGGCTACCTTGATTAGAAGTGAGAGTTCTTGCTCCCCATCTATCTTTTTTTTGTCTTTCCGTTCCTCCTCTTCATTCCGCGAGCCCACTGCTGTTCCGAACCGACTTGTATAAGAGGCCGCAGCTTGTTTATGCGCACATATGCGCGAGTATGTTTACTTGCGTAGTTAACGGCGCCCACGGTTGGTGGGGAACTTCCTCGCGTGAAGCGCGCCGCTGCCAAATGAAGCAGATTGGCACTTTCGACTCATGCCAGAGCATAATAAATACTTACTGCCTCTCACAATTACTTCTACTTGGAATTTCATTTGAAAATCAGGCCTTTTAGCTCTAAACTATTAGCTTTTCAACTCAACATTGCAATTATGAAGTGCTTGCTTGCCTTCTGCTAGCTGAGTTTTCAATAAAAGCAATTTTTGAGTAATCATAGAAACACACATAAAATATTCACTATACATATTAATGTAATTATTCAGATTCTAAGCGTTAAATATACATTTTCTGCATATTTTATATTTTTATTTTGCATATATTTATATTTGTATATTATTTAATAAAATCATATTTTATTCAGAAAATATGATTTGATTATTAATATTTTTGTTATATATGTTATTGTTATAATATATATATATATATATATATATATATATATATATATATATATATATATATATATATATATATATATATATATATATATATTACACATATTTACCTGTTTTATAATGAAAACTTCTAAATCCTTTGGTCCCATTATAGACAGGTAGCAGGTGAGAGGGCCTTCGGATTCCCCTTCCATCGTGTTCCAATATCACCTTGACCTTCCTGTCTCCTAACTGGGAGGGTGACAGGATGTCCTCATTAGAGGAGGAAAAGAGGGCGTTCTGCATTCACCAGGGGACTTTATTACCATATAAAGTGACAGTGTACAAAAACAAAACAGTAATATGCGGTAGGAATCTCAACTTTTGACCTTGATGAGAGATACTTTGCTGTGAACTGGCTACATATTAGCTTGATGCTGAATTATAGTTCCCAAGAGCCATCTGTATCCACCGAACCGGTAACAGTATCTTTTTCCTATGCAAATAGAGAATTTGTGTGGAAATGATAACCAGAGGAGCTACAAAACCTGCTGTTTGCAGGAAACTGCACCTCCTCTGCAATCACCAAATGCTTTTCTCAGTATTTCTGTGAGTTTCTTGCAAATTTATCCATATGGTCTTGAGATACTGCATTGCGTTGCATCATAGTGACCGCTAGCATTAAATCCAGGCAAATTGTTAGCATAAATCCATGCCGACACTAGATCTATAATGCATATAAGGGGTAATATACAATGAGCCAGTATAATAGTAACTTAACAAAATAAACACAAAAAAATAATGTGAACTACTGATTTTAAGTTTAAGAGAAGTTGAAGTTTTTTGAGAGCGACTAGAACAGCGTTGCCTGGAACAACGTTCCATTATGCAAATAACATCTGCCTGTAGAATTCCATGATTGGCCAATCAGAATCAATACTTCCATAGAGCCATGCGGTGATCAGAAATATCTCTAAATCAGATTCACTTAAGAATACAGACCTTCTTTTATACTCACCTCCCCCTCACTGACATCCGGTTCGGCTTCACCAGTCATGTAGTGAAACTCTGAATCTGTGGCATCTCTGTAAAAGCATTGTGACCTTTTCTTACCTGGCTACACTGCTGAGTTTTGTACCTGGTTTCTTGAAGATAATCCTCCGTGAGCAAAGCACAACATCACTTACGCACACAGCACTGTTTTTATTAAGAGTGATCAGATCTAGCATCTCAGATGGTCTCCACAGGAGACAGAAATAGGCTTTTCCTCCTTTTGAGTTCCTCATTCCAATCGGGCGCTTGAATTTCTCGCTTTGAATGTGCTCTCTGCGGAGAGCTTTACTATGTGGGCCAGGATCTTTCCATATGATTAGTGAGCCTGATAAATGGGACTGTATAATTATGTTGTGACTATTAAGGAGTAGCGGTTAAGCCGTTCTATAAGAAGTGTGTATATAATTACATGCCGTTTCATCAATAGGGTTGTGCACATCTCAAAAGAGCTCATGCTGAAGGCAGCTGCTCTGTAGTGCTGGGCAGCACAAAGACCAAATAGAGAGTCCTCTCTCTCTCTCTCTCTCTCTCTCTCTCTCTCTCTCTCTCTCTCTCTCGTATCTCTCTTTCATATCCCCGCTCTGCTTAATCCTGTGAAAGATCAATTTGCCATATCCTACTGCTGCTTAGCAAGGTTATGGTGGCCTAGCAGTTTTGAGATTTGGGCTGCTAACACAACGGATGTGGGTTCTGATAATGAATACAGTCAACAGTAATACTGAACATATCATACATTTAAGATATATTTAATATTAATATGTTAGTAATACCAAGTTTACTAACAACATGAATATCGCAATAATTTTAAATTTAGTTGTAATTTATTTGGTCATTTGATTTTTCCATTTTTGAATTTTTGAAAAAAAAAAGTTATTTAATACATTTTAAATATTAAATATTTAAAGTCATATGCAAATACAAGTATTATTAAACATCATTAACTTATTAAATGTTATATTAAAGATAATATTGTTGATAATATACATTATTATCAGTGTCTTCGGCAGCGGTGTCTATGGTTTCTCCCTCTATATCTATCTATCTGTCTGTCTATTATCTATCTATCTATCTATCTATCTATCTATCTATCTATCTATATAAATGTCATATTCTTTTAATATTTCAAGAGTGAAGAGAATCAAGAGTGCTAGAGATTCTTTCTCTATTTTCTATTGCTCTGTTGAGGTAGACATTAAACTGCAGGTTGCCACAGCAGAATTATAGTGCTAGTATAAATAAGCTGCCTCAGTAAAATGTGTGTGTGCACTAAACAAGTACCAAAGAAAAAAAAGAAAAAAACGGCAACAAAGCCCTGAACATTCACTTTAAGAGGTTCTGAATTTCTATTGTCTTCCTCTAGAGGGAGCTGTTGCGTCCAGTCATGATATAGCCGCGTAAAATACAGTTTTTTGTTTTTAAGGTCATATCTGAAAGAGGACATCGCACCCTGTGGTTTCTTATTTGCTGCCACTTCATCAACTTAACCTAGACGGACAGGTAGCCCTCGTTTACAATGCTAGTTTTGACCACCGGTGGCCTTCACAAAGAGCTGTTTGGTTGTGCTCTCCTCCATAAAAAAAAAGGGAAGAGAAAAAAGAAGGAAGGATAAAAAAAAAAAAAAACAGCGCTGTAAGTGTCTTGAATGGAGGCTTTGTTACAGGGGCCAGGACCCAGCATGAGAGGGCTGAGGGCAGTGATGGATAGTAATACCTGGCCCCCCTGGTGCCTCAAATGCCTCGGTGAGATACCACCTCCACAAACACTGCCTCTGTCCGGCTCTCGTCCTGCTTTCCCTGCCCAGCTTTTTGTGTTTGAACAACCAAAGCTTTTTTCCTTGCTCCCCCCCCCCGCCCCCGATCCCAGTCTTCCATTTTTCACACAAGACCAGAGGGAGGGGTTGTCCAGCTGTCCGTACTCACCTGTGGACGGTGAGATGGAGATTTGGGAGGAAACAGGAGAGCGAAGTGTTGCGTTTTCATAGAAAAACCGGGTTTTAGAGAGGTTCTGGGGTAGTTTCTTGGAGACTAGTGGAAGGGAGGATGTGTGGCCCACAGGATCAACCAAGAACGCTCAGCACCGCTAGAGGAAAGGTCTGTTTTTACCCCTTCAATACGAATAGAGATTGTTTTTGTTGCATATCATGCAAATTAGTTTCTGGTGTCGGCTTTTCACTTGATGAAAATGATCAAAAATTGTCAGTGTTTCGACCTTTAAAAAGGATCGGTCTAACCTAGTTTATTCTGGTCATAGTAAATACTTTTTTGACTTTTTATTTAGCTGATTTAATATAATTTAGTGTTTTTAGATTACCTGACAACATAAGGTATGAATATTTTTTACAACTTTACAATGCTAAATAAAATAAAAAATATAATAGTTTATAAATAATTTATTCTAATTTCTAATTTATTATAGAAGTAATGAACTAAATTGTCAATATATGAATTCCTGTAAAAAGGAAATTTAATTTGACCTATATCAGTGACTTGTGTACACCTTGTGTATTCTGATCGATTTGAGCATAGTAAGTAATATTTTGATCTTTTGACAGTTAATGTAGCTGATTTAATTTAATTTATTGTGTTTAGATTATGTGTGAATGTTTTTTTTCCCCAGCATTACTCATTTATCTTTTAATGATTGATTCTGAAAGTCACTAAAGTGTATCTTTTCTCAATAATATACTCTAATTTTGTTCTAGAGTGAAGGTACAAGGTGGCTGTTGATGGTGAGATGTTAGTGCTATTCCAGGAGACAGGATCCCTGTGTTGCAAACATAAGCAGCCTGTGGATTCCCAAATGCTTTTATCCGTGTCTATTTTGTACAAAAGAGAATTCAAAAGCTCGTCGACTGAATTTCCAGAGTTGTCTTAACCTTAATACACACTCAGAGGAAGGGAACTTACCGCCTCAGTGCATTTGCAAACAGTGTGGCTTTTCATTATAACTTTTCTTTGTTTTTCTGTTTTTTTGGGGGAAAGAGTATGACTCACTTCTCCTCTCCCCATTCCCTTGTCTTCCTTTCCATCGCTCTTTCTTTTTTCAGACAGTTTTGAGACAGATCTGCGCCACTGATCAATGGCGCTCTGTCTCACTTTTTACCAGACACTTTCTTCTTTCTCAGGGTGCTTTTCTGGCCGCCGTCCATTTCATTCTTCACTGGCCAAATAGATCTGCGGAAGGAGAGAGATTGACTTCTTTTTGTTTGCTTGTTCGTTCCCCCTCATTGCATTTTGAAAGGACTGACGCACACGAGACAAAACCAATCAATTGCCCTCTCTGTGGATCTTTTTTGAAACAACCGATAACCTGATCGAAACATGATGTTGTTCACGCCGGAATTTGATCAGTGGCTAGAAAGAGGGTAATAAAATTTATCACGGCCGACCCATAACTGTATATCACATCGTTCCCGTGTGCCCTTTAGCCCGTGTTCCCGGCGAGACGGAGAGCTCTGAGATCAGATGGATGGCTTTAAATTGTAGAGAAAGACAATGGTAATAGGCTTGTGGTCAAACTTTGTTTCTCTGTTGACCATTAGGATTAACTGTCGGATTTGGTCCCTCACATCCACGGCTGGAAAACCGTGGCTTATCTTTTCTGTCTTCCCGGGAAATAAATAAATAAGACTACTGTCTGTTGCCACAGAGATCTTGATAATGGCACAAATCAGCTTAGAATCCCCTTCTGCACAAACCTATCTCCCCCAGGATGTTGAAGCCAGGGAAGGACTTAAATCTGTTTTCCCCTTCTTCTTTTCATTCTGTCATTCTGTGGAGCTCACAAAGTCAGAAGGAACTCCCGTGCTGAATAGGAAGTGAGGATTAAGCTGTTCCTCAAACAAATATCCAATCTATCATATTCCCTATTGCATCTATGCATCTGTCTGTCTTTTATATATATATATATATATATATATATATATATACTACTGTTCAAAAGTTTGGGGTCAGTAAGAATTTGTTTTTGAAAGGAGTCTCTTATCCTCACCAAGGCTGCGTTTATTTGATCGAAAACATTAGTTTATTTAAAATAATTATTTTCTGTTTTAATATATGTTAAAATGTAATTCATTCCTGTGATGCAAAGCTGAATTTTCAGCATCAATACGCCGGTCTTCAGTGTCACATGATCCTTCAGAAATCATTCTAATATGCTGATTTGCTGCTCAAGAAATATTTAGTATTATTAGTATCAGTTGTGCTTCTTAAAATTGTTATGTAAACCGTGATTTCAGGATTCTTAAATGAATAGAAAGTTCGAAAGAACAGCCTTTATTTAACATTTTTTTATATATATAATTGTCTTTACTGCCAGTTTAAAGCGTTCTTGCTAAAGAAAAGTATTAATTTCTTCAAAAAAATAATAATAAAAATAAATAAATAAAATAAAAATGAACACATTTTGCTGCATTTCCTCAAAATGTATTAACTTGCTCCACCTATAATTAAAAAACCAAACAACACACATTTTTGTTCATCAAAATGTAACCTCTCTCCACCTACAAAATCTATTTCCTTTTTGACTGACATCAATTCCTATTTTGTTTTAAACCCTCCAATCATCTGATTCCAATTAGCAACACCCATTTTTTTTAAATGATCCAATCGGTTCCTCATAAATAAAACAAGCCCCGCCCCCATTCTTTCTCTAATGTTCTATTTAATGTTCTGAGTCACGTTCACTTTAATAGAAACTAGGTCTAATTCAACGGTACTGAAGTCTTATGAAAAGCTAAAACAAGGTCATTGTGCTTTAGAAGCAAACAACACGGCAGTAATGAAATGCTGATGCTTGTAGCTAGCGGTGCGCTATGTTGAGTCATTCCAGTTAGGATGGTTAATAATTTATCATAGGATTTATGTTTTTTGCCTCACAAGTAGTATTTTCAACTTCCCTTAAAAATGAGGTGAAAACAAAGCCAATTTGAACAGAATATTCAAATTTTACAAAGGCCTGTGAACCAGTGCTAGCTTAGCTCATTCGCTAGTCTGTCAAGAAATAAAATTCCCCCTGAGGGGTTGACATTCAGAGGAGTCACTTACTCCAAGGAGCAGATATCAGCTTCACTCTTCATGTTTTGCGGCTGTTGCTTGTGGTCTTGCTGTCAGCGCTTCGGCCCATGCTTTTATCTGACGCCGCCACATCTAGCTAAACTCACATTGGAGTTTCTCTCCACGGTAGACAGACTGATGCTGAGGGATCGTGGGACCACTGGTCCGTTCAGCCGGCTTGTCAGTGCCACACAGAGAGTGATTGAGAGTCTTTCCGGAGGGCTTCTGAGGTGGGGAAGCGTAGGTCGGGAAGGAAGGAAGGAAGGAAGTATGATGGGATGGCTGGAGTGTCTTGGCTGTCTCACTTGGTCACTGCTGTGTTTTATGGCTTTCTATTCCTATGTGATTTTCTTCTGCCATGTCACATAGGGTTCAAAGCCATTGGGTACAGAGTGGAAGTTCAACTGAAAGACTGAGGACCACCTGAGAAGGTTTTGAACCATCCTACCACATGGAGGCAATCTTAATTGAACGCTTCTATAAAGTGCTTTCATTCAACACCAGGGGCCGGTTGCATGAAACGTTTAAAAAGTATGTCATCTAATTTTTTTCAAATTTTTAAATTCAGTTATGAAAAGGTAGATTGGTCTTATTTGTATTGGAAAAGTAAGACTGATTACCCCTCGGCAACTGCTAGTTGGTCAAACATGGTGGCTAAATTTATTCAGCTGGCCTCATGTCCTAACCAAGCAGGTTTATGGTTTTCAGTAATTGAAATTTAAATTAAATTCTTTCTATTTTTATTCAATACATTACACTTTTCAAATGAATTCTTTCAGCTAATTTGGCTTTTCAAACACTTCCCACCAACCACCTCTATTTTGCATGATCCAATCAGTTCCCAATAGATGAAATGAAGTCCTGCTCGTCACACTTTCTCATTAAATATAAAATTTCACTCATCAAATTAAAGAATTGCATCAAGCTGCAAATGCCATTTCATGTTGATTTTTCAGGAAAATGGCATTTCAAAGCTAAAATTGTTGTGTGAAGCAACAAAATTGCAATCAGGGTCGTGCATCATTTGCTGGTTTTTAAATTCCATTTCAATTCCTGAATTTGAATTGATGCGGCAAACAGGAACTACAACTGAAATTCAAAATATAACCAAAAAAAAGTGTTGTTTTTAAAAAGAAAATTAGATTTTTTTTTCATGAACACTTTCAATGTTGGCTTGATTAAAATTTCATTGAACTTCATTTATCAGAATTCCATTTCCTTTTAAAAAAATTTCCAATTCAATAAATTACACTTCCTATCCTTCAAAATTCCAATTGAACTTTCTGTGGTGTGTCGACAATTCAATTCAATTTGAATTCAAACTCATATACTGAAAATGTATATTATATTAGAAAATAAATATATTCTCATCAGGGTTGGTCAAATTTGGTAATTGGCACCCTTTAAAGTTTTGCACAATATATTAAACATCTGGACACATTTGTAAATATTGTATCAGAAGGAAACCGTGCATGACGTCATCAACCCATTGATTATCTCTTATAATATACAAAAAAACGATTCCGTTAATAATCAGAACGTGCATATGTGTGCGTTTTCGAAATGAGATGAGTTAATATACGCTGACAATTTGATTGCGGCCATTAAAATGTCACGAACCGTAGCACAGCGCGTTTCCTTGTTCCACAGTGTTTTTTGTGGATCATTGTGCGTTACATTTCACTTCTCTGCCAGCACAACTATCGTGGATCCATTTTCGTAATGAACTTAGCATTGAGTCCCGGAGTGCAGTCATGCTTGTGATGGGCTAATTAGATATGTAGCTGCGATGAATAGAAACATATTTTCTTCTCGTTGACAACTATGACATTACAGCATTCAAGATGTGGCAAGTACTGCACAATACTGACAATAATCCGTGCTTCTTTTCCTTTCTCTCTCGTTCTCGCTGTCACACATACACACACAAGTTGTGCCCTTGGGCACTGTGTCTGTAGGCTTGCAAGCCCCCCATTGCACTGAGGCTGGTTTTTGTTCCCGTGGCTGGCAGTTTTACCCGAGCGTCAAAAGCACAGCGCCAAACCGCCACAACCGTCTGCTGAGTCAGGCTGTTTTTAACGAAGCCTGCAGTATTTATCACCAGCTTCCTTCTCTTAATTAGACTCATTGGGAGCAGCGCGGGGAGAGTGAAATGTTAATGTTTTATTTCCTCCCAGGCGTGATATCACCTCTGCTTGTTATTGTGATCAGGGCAGGGGTGGCGGTGCTACATGGGGGAATAACTGAAAGAAGAAGTGATTTGGACAAATAAAAATCTGGCGGTGTTGAAGCGGTTTTTTTGTGTGTGCGTGTGCAGTCAGACCAACCACCAAGGGTTCGCCGTACCATGAAGACTTGACTAATTTGTCAAGGCATGAGTCATCAGCTGTCAGATAAAAGCTTTCTCCAGGATTTTCCATGCTAAGTCCGTCCATTGCTGCATTTTTGTCCAGCTTTGTTGTAGCTACAGAGCTGAACCTCACACGAAATAATGACAATAATAACACTTATCGACTGCAAACTCAGCAACCGCCACTTTTCCACTCAATTCTCAAACTGCTAAGAGTGCCACTCAAGTGCCGTGTGCATAGACGCTCTCCCAGAAGCCCTGCCGAACTGACCTCGATTTGAAAATAATCACAGACGTGCCACATTTACTTGGACTTTAGCCTTGAACTGAACTCCATGAGGAACGCTCAGTCTTGGTTCCAAATATTTGAGGTTTTCAAATTTAAATTTTGATCAGATCAGGTGACCGCTATCTAGAAGATGGAGTCGCGATTGATACAACAATATAGTCTGTGTAACTCGTTTACAAGCCCATTCTGATGTAAAATGAGTGATAATGCACAATAATATGACAAACAATATATAAAAAGTATGGAAATTGTTCTCTTATGTAACTTTAGTTAACTAAATTTGGTTGTCATACACAATTATGCAACAATCAACACAATAAGATTAGTTTTAAGAATATTTTGTTCCAGATTTATTCATGAAGACCCCCCCCCCCTTTTTTTTTTTCTTTTTGGTCAATTTGTTTTTTTGTACCATTGATTGGTAAATATTGGTGAATATAGTCGTAATGCACAAAAATACAGTAGATTAAATTAAAGCAAAACTTTTATATTGCATTAACCTATTTCCATTTTTTTTTTTTTTATCGTCAAATTTCAGTTTTACGAATGATTTTGTGACAGTGCAACAAATTACGTTTATGATCGATTTTATCATTTACACTTAAATGGTTTTTTTAAGAATAATTCAAAAAAAAAAATTCTGTTTGCATTTAATAAATGAGGCCCCGGTGGTCAAAATCTTTTCCTCACCAGCGCGTTTGATTTGGCATCGTAGCAGAGTATCTGACTAATTCATGAGTTGTTTGACTAAACCAGGGACCCTCAGGAGTGCAAATGGAGGTCTGCGTTGTCTAGGACGCGGGTGCTTGTGGTTTAGTGGCTTTAAGGTGCTTACACGTGTAGTCCTCATCACTGGAGTGCCCTCAACCATTAGTGGCAAGTACCCTAATGGGACCGTGGGGACCATCCACGGTTCTGCAAAGTCAAATCCATTCAGTGCAGTCCAAATCAGTCGTACTGCTTTTCTGTCCATGTCCTGCCGCACATCTTAACACACGCTGTCTAATTTCCCAGCACCGCTCCATATGCATATGCACGAGTCTGTTTACCATACATGGCAGGATATAGACTCTTATTGAGGGGGTCTATAAATGAACACACTGCCGTTCACTTATTCGCATGCACGTGTGTGGTGCTTGACCTTCCCGCTTCCGTAAGGCTTAAGACTCAAGATTTCAGACATCTCAATTCCCAGAGCGAAAGCCGCACTTGAGTTAATTGCAGTCTGCACAGGATATGATAGCTGCGATTTTGCCCTGTCCTCTCACAGGAAGCTCATCAGCGCATGAGCCGCTCGGCTCAGCCAGCCGAGTCCGAAATGTATTCAGCATGTAATCTCCTCTCTGCAGAACACAAGCAAACCTACAGCCTGAAACAATGCAGTGCAGATAACGAGCCAGTCACGCTGAGATGCTACTTTAGCGCCTTTTGCCTGTATTATGGCCCTTCAGAATTGCGTTATTGAACTTCATAATTGAGAGACTCTTGCATTTTCAGCGCATTACGTCCAGTGTTTAACAAGCTTTGTTGTGAGAGAATAAAGCGGCAAATTCACTAAACTCTTTTGCGCATGGTCTTATTCACCAACCATTTGCAATCCAGTTTAACCGCGCGCTATCTATGGTAGTACAGCACTGTGCCGCTTTTACTTTATTTAAATGAAGTGACTGTCAATATTTTAGTGTAAACATTACATTTATTACAGATCATACTGGCGCCAAGCTCTACTGTTCTATTGTAATTCCATTTCATTTTTAAACAAAATTGTTTTGTTTTTTTGTAAATATGTAATATATATGTGTATATACACTGCCGCTCAAAACGGATGATCTTGATCAATGATCTTGACTGATCATTATCTACATTTCTCTTTCTCTCTTTCCATCTCTGCAGGTTTGTGGAGATCCAGAGATAGGTAGACTATGCCTCAGTTCACCTTTGCCTGCTTCTGTGGCCTTCATGGCCTCTGCGGAAGGAAAAAGAAGAAAAAGGAGCAAGAGAGACAACCACAACAGGACTATGAAACTGAGGTTTGAGATGATGTCTGGACTGGGAAGATTCTCAAGGTTTCAGTAGCTTACAAAGGGAACCAGATTCAGGATGTGACCTCGGTGTCGGCCCAAATGTCAGGGCTGAGAAACAGAGGCGATATCAGGACCCTGTTCATGATTTTAATGTACTTGTACTACTCTTTATTTTCACAGTTTAAATACAGACACATTTTAAGAACAGTCGAAAGTACAAAGGTGCAGGGACGTACTGTTGCACTTTAAAAATCTAATTTTGAATATTTTAAAATTTATATTTGCATTTAGAGGTCCCAAAAAGTATTTGTACACTTTTAGAAATCATTACATTAGATTGCAAAACATAAAAAAAACAGGTTAATAGATAGTTCATGTGAGTTCATATTTTTACTCAAATTAAAAAATAAGTGATGTTTGTTCTGATAAAATCCTTTGTTTGCTTTATGCAACTTGTTTTAATATTTTTATCAAATATAATAATATTAGATGTTGTTATCTAATGCATTAAAAGTGGCTACAAATACGTGAAAATAAGTAGTTTTGGGGCCGCTAAATGAATGTATCTTCTATATTCTAGAGTATGGAATAGAATGTATATTCTATATTCTATTCTATGTATATTCCATAGGCTATTTTTTGCAAGCATATGCCTCAACACATGCTGAATGTTGAATCTTGATTACCATTTAACACGTTTAAATATTTACTTATTCAATGCAAATACGCCTGGAGGCAATGGAACACTTTCAGTCCTTCAGTCAAAAAAAACCTTCAGACGTATTATTATTATTATTACAGATATATTTTATAAAGTGGCTTTAGAAGCAATTTCTCACTATAATTATAGTTTATGGCAGGAAATTGATTCTTTCAACAAATAACATTAACAGGGGTCTATAGCACCTAGATATGGTGCCTTTATCTTTACCAGTTTGCCTATTAAATGCCTCCAAGGTAATTAAGGACCCCTGGAGAGATCCAAGCGGTCCATTCGCAAATGCCGCCACGGTAAAGGATGGCTACCATCTGTCATTTCTCAATAACATTTCAAATCTGGCCCTGGGCATGTTTCACCTGACTTCCCCTCAATTATTGTGCGGAACTTGGAGACGACGCACCATGAATTTGAATGAAACGTCTGGGTGTCGTTTGTGTGTCCTAGGGAGAAGTGAGCCTGGAAAGTGTTCACGACACTACATCAAAGCATGTAATCAGCCAGAGAGAGGCTTATTCACGCTGTGAATTGGACCTTACCAATCATACCGCACCAGAACCGGCTGGCACAGCCACGATAGTTGTGGCCATGAAACGTTTTCCAATAAGAAAAAAAAATGATTTGGCCGTCTCAGGTTGTTTCAGGTTGTTCACATGGACCGCCCCCCTGAAGGCGCAGGCTTTGCTGTAGGGTGATAAATAGGAAGTTTATTTCCAGATACATTTCCAGCTCTATTTTTCCCCTCAAAGATGAATGTGGTTGCAGGAGTAATTTACCATGATTTACCGTGCAACACAAAAGTCGGCCTACAACCACAACGGGAGCCATTTTCTCTGGCCATCCTCCTCTGCCCAGCATAGATCCATAATTGTCACTATTTTTAGTACATTTATGCGCGTGTACCCCCAAGCCTGTGTGAATAACCGTCAGATCCGCATTAATATATTCAATTAAAGTGGAATTAAAAAAAAAAAAAACTCACCATGGCAACCAGTCTGACCAAAACTTTGGCCTTTGGGTGTGAGGTTTGAATGGGTTTGAAAATAGCAGTAATTGTGGCGGTAAATGGCAGCCCTCATTAGCGGAGGTGATTATGCAGTTCGTGCACGCGCGGATGGGGCGACGCAATTAATCTTTCTCAACAGGAAGCAGTCCAGGATGACGGATGCCCTAAATCTGATGTCACCGAAACAAAAGGCAGAAAAAAGTCAGAGACTGAAACTTCGGGTAATCGCCTTAAAGCGAAGGCTTATGAAAACAATTTTAGCTTAGCTTTGTTTTTATTACGGGGAATCTTTAATCAGCTTTCTCCTGTATTCATAACTTAAGAACCCCGAGACTGTATTTATGTCAGAAATGGCTTTAATTCTGATTGCGTTTTACTTTCTTTTGGATATTTGTGTTGACCCCCAGAGTCATGCTTAAAAAGCTGGCAGGTCGAATTTCACATCCATTAAACGAACATCTCGAACGAGCGCAGGCCGAATCGATTTCGCAGAGGTGAATGTCTGTTTATCGCAGTGGATCTGCTCTGTCTGTGGTTGGACCTGGTTTAATGAGCAAGAGATTTAAATGACCTCAAATTATTATCTACAGTCACGCTAATTGGCTCCGTGTCTCTCACTGACTCTGATAGCACCCTCTCTCAGAACGCGCGTCGCAAGAAAGTTCACTCCTGCAGATTTTGTCCGGTTTTGAACCAGTTTTTCATTAACTCCTGTCAGCAGGCAAAATTTAATTATGACCTCAGTGTTTTTGTAGATAAAAGCAGAATAGAAAAGGGATGTGCACAGACCTGATGTATGGTGATGTTAAGAGAGACAAAAGGAATAGTTCACCCAAAAATGACTCTTTTGTCCTGAAGATAAAATGGAAAATTTCTTTATTCTGTAAAACACAAATGGAGAAATTCTGTTTTCCATACAACAAATGTGGGGGGTTATTTTTACTCGCAAAGATCAAGTTTAATTTGCATCCAAAATCAACATTTTTGAACAAGTGCAATTGAGATTTGTTGCCAATAACAAGTTCAATTTATGTCTGTTCTTCACAACAACAACAAAAAAAACATTTTCCATTAAAATATTAACAAAAAAAATAAAATTTGAGAAGCAACAATGTCTAATAAATTAAGAGGGTTTTTAAAATTCATTTTATTTTATTTTTTTGTCTTACTATACTGGTAGATTTTTTTATCACTCATTTTAAAGGGATAGTTCACCCAAAAATTAAAAAAAAAAATCATAATTTACTCACCCTAATTTCGCTTCAAACCTGTATGAGTTTCTTTCTTATGTTGAACACAAAAGAAGATATTTTGAAGAATTTTGAAGAACCAAACAATTGTTGGTCCCCATTGACTTCCACAGTAGGGAAAGAAATATTATGGAAGTCAATTTGGACAATCAACTGTTTGATTGCCAGCATTCTTCAAAATATCCAGACATTTGGAAAATTTTCATTTTTGGGTGAACTATGCCTTTAAGTATAAATAAGATGAAAATAAGTGGGGGGAAATATCCAATTGGCCTGTGCCAATTTTTGCCATATTTTATTCAAGATACTTTGAAAAGAAGTCTTAATACAAGTTTTAAAACTAATTTTTGGAGTAAAAATCAACGTCCACCTTTGTTGTAGGGAAAACCAAACATTCTAACATCTCGTTTTCTGTTTCACAGAATAAAAAATAATAATACAAGGCTGGAATGACATGTGGGTGAGTAAATCATGACAAAGTTTTCATTTCAGGCCATCTATTTCTTTATGGGCTTCTTTCTTTATTGAAGATGAGATCGCCATCGGGCCGAAACGAAGCATCTCATGCTTCATTTCTCAACTACACCATGAAAAGTTTCACGTTCCTCCAAAGCAGACAGCGAGAGAGACTAAATGAGAGTCAAAGAGAGAGGTCATACACGTCGCTTCTTCTTCTCGCTGATGGCAGCGGTCCCTCTCAGCGGTGACAGTCGGGATGTCTCCTCAGCATAATGAAAATTAAAGTGGGTTTCCTCCTCTTAAGTTACCCTAATTAGCCAATCGTCCGAACGGACAGGCGAGGCGATGGCAGTCTCTGGTAGAGTAGGGTGAGCAGGGAAAGTGAGATTGTGTAATTGCAAAGGTAATGGATTTTGTCAGGAGCACCTGTCAGGGCCCTGGTGAAAACAGACGCTGAAGCCAGAAAAGGGAATTGGAGTCAGGATGCCAGCGAGCAGAGCCACCATCCAAGCCAACCTCACCTGATTGCCAATTTGTGCGAGTCTTCATACATCAAACGGCTGGACACGTGCGTTAAGAGGCCCGGTGGGTGGCGCTTCCGCGGGCGAACCATTAAAGAATGTGTCAAAGTAAGAGGGCAGACCGGAGAGATTGAAAGATAAAACCCACAGACGTTTAATTCCCAATTTAATGTGTGAAAGATGAAAACGGAGCGCGCCACCATACTAGAGTTGACGAAACTAGACTTGGCAGCCTCATTGGTGAGAATACGGCCAAATGAGGAAAAAACCCAAAGCAAGAAGGTAGAGAAACACCAAATGAACAGCCTGGGCAACCGCCGTCTCCCTCATGTGAATATGGCCAGTTAATAGGAAATGGAAATGTTCTTTAGACGAAGTGCTGTTGGCATGTGCTTTAAACATTCGTTTTTCAGATCGCCGTTGGCTTTTTGAATTTTGTCAGACCTTCCAGAGCAGCTTCAAATAGAAGTCAAGTATATAATTCATTTGGTGCAGAAGATCACATATCCTCTCGAAAACGCTTCGTACTTTGAAATAAACAGGGTTGTGGGAATGAAGAATCAATTTGAATTCCTTCTGCTGTCAAAACTACCATCAGGGTCTGCAGTGTGGACAAATTGTTGTTTGGAAACAGGCTGTTTTAAATAGTTTGGAATATATTGAGGATAGTGAGTTGATGCAAACACACTGATGCGGAATTCAGCCATCAGAAATGAAAGACGTGATTCGAGAGCAGTTTTAAGAGACATTATAATAAGACAAGCTATCCCTAATGAAAATTCACCATGGTAACCATAGTTTCCACCAAAATACCATAGTTGCTATTGCAATCATTACTGCATTAAACTGTGCCAACCTCTGTTCTTGAACTATTTTATCACATGCTCCTGGTGTAAATGTTGCTTTTTATTTAGAATAATATTTTACTGAAATACAGTAATTTGCCACAATTTATGTTCCCAGTTGATGTTAGTCTTATTTTATTTTTCAGGTCTCCTCTACAAATGCAATGCAAAAATCTAACTCTGAAATGCACCATAGTATGGAAGTAAGATGGGCTGTTTATTTATTCTTTTTTTAAACTGGCAACTGTGGTATCTTGGGTGGAAACAATTGTTATAATGACATTTTTTTATAAGGACAGCACTTGAATTCTAGCATACAAAGCTATGAAAGTAAATGAGAATGTAAACCACTGTTCAAGAAATTAATACAGATATGCATTAACTTTTATAATGTAACAAAGATTTCTATTTCAAATGAATGCAATTCTTTTGAGCTTTACATTCATTAAAGAATCCTGAAAAAAGTATAATGGTTTCAACAAAAATATTAAACAGCACAACTGTTTTCAACATTGACAATAATAATAAATGTTTCTTGAGCAGCAAATCCGCTTATTACAATGATTTCTAGAGGATCGAGTGACACTGAAGACTGGAGTAGTGTTGCTGCATCACAGGAATCAATTACTTATTGTATATTAAAGTAGAAAACAGTTATTTTTAAAATTGTAATAATATTTTACAGTATTACTGTATTTTATTTAATTAGTTTTTTTTATCAAATAAATGCAGCATTGGTTAACAGGAGAAACCTCAAACCCAAACTTTTAAACGACTGGTTGGGAAAAAGTCATTATTTGCTTTTAAATGAATTGGGCAAGTTCATGAATAAAGTTCTCGCCAGCAAAATAACCGTTCTTGGTTTCACGCTGATAGTTAATCTTAATCAGCTTTCCATGAGTTAATCAATTACACCTCCCCCGAAATTCTGTCTATCTTTCCCCCTCCCCATCAGACGGGAGAAGGGAGCTTAGATGAACACTGATTGCATTGAGAATAGCCCTTTCACTTCATCCGCGGAATGTGAGACGGCTGCCGAGTTTCCCTAGACCCGTTTAATTCGAGGTTGCGGGAGACAAACAATCGTTCATTTGTCTTCATTAATGTGCCTTTCTCTCGACAGCTCGCAGCGCGGACAATGGAAAATATCTGTATTATAATCCATCTTCTCATTCCCACAATGCCTCTTGCTCTTTGCGCAATGAGGTACGCCCTATTGATCTGTTTGTTGTCTTTTTCATTAGCGCGTCGCATTTGCTCTTTACAGAGCGTGTGTGCAACCATCGCGCATAATGATTCCATTTATATCGTTTCGTTTCGATAAAGAGCCATTTTTCTCATTCGGCTAGGAACGGGGGTACTTTTGTCTCCTCCGCTGGCTTCCACATACAGACGGAGCCGCGAGCCTTATGTTTTTCTTTTGTGTAGATTGACTCGCACACCCTTTCAGCAGCTTTTGTGTGTTTCGTCTCATTTGGGAGATTTGATGAAGCAGCTTAGCGTTCTTCCGTGCTCCCTCTCTCTGGCTGTCTTTGGCATTATCTTCCTCCGCCCGAATCAGCAGCCGTGGCAGGCGCTATGCCGCTGTAAGCTCCTCACTTTGTTCCAGGCACAAAGTTACATTATTCATTTGAGTGAATCGCGCAGGCAGCGAGCTCCAACGTGCTGTCAGGAGGGGTGTGAAGGGGAAGCAAGACTAGGTGGTACGCGCTGTTCCTGGCGCTTTAAATAATACAGATATAACCGAACAGGTACGACAGAACGTGAAGACGAACGCAGTCCACGTTTATTGTGCGAGGCCCTTTTCCGCTCACCTTGTGCTCTTCATCAGGCAGCTTCCTCCTCTTCACCCGAGCTAATGGCACTTTTGTTCATTCAAAATGTATGTGCGTGTGCTCATGTCTGTTCCACAACCTAGTGAGATGCCTCGCTGTCTACTGCTTAGATTGGCAGCAACAGCTTGAGATACTAGCTGAGTAGAAATGGATGCCATTCAAGTTTTGTGACCACCAACCAAAAAAAAATTTTTTTAAATAAGCTTAAGACAGCATCCCAACAATCATGGAACCTCGTGAATGACTGATTTGGAACTAATAATAAAAAAAATAAATGAGAAAAAAAAACTATATTGAGGAAATTTATCTATCTCTATATATCTTATGTATATATCAATTTAATTAAATAATTAATACATTTAATTACATAATTTAAATACATTAGAAAATATTTTTGTAAAATATTAAATATATTATTTTTTTATTAAATATAATAAGTATATTAATATTATTAAATAATGTTTATTATATAAGCCTATATTATGAACAATTATAAATAGTATGTGTGTATATATAATAACATTTTAAAACCAAATTTTATATAAATGTTCATATATTTTGATGTATTTTATTTAGCATGCATAATGTAATTAAAATGATAAAATATTATATATAATACATATAATGTATAATACACATATAATTTGATTCTAATACTATTACAAATATACATTGTAAATATGAATTTGTGTGTGGTGTGTATATATCCTGTATATAAATATATAGTCTCACAGGGTATTCTGAGATTGGCCTTCTCAAATCTTTTCTCTGAAACTGTTAAAGGATGCATGTGGTGCTGCTTTACAATTTGGCCAAAACCGAGGCATTTAAGGCGGCAGCAAAATTAATTTGCCTACCTTTTGGAACAGCCTTCGCGCCTTTGATCCCTCAAAATGCCTCCTCAATAGGCAGATCACTTGGTTCTGGAACAGAGTGCATCTTTGCACGAGGGGAACATAGGCAGTTAGCCGCAGATGTGTGGCAAGAAGCTTGTTTATTTTTCGTTAATCAGGTTTAGGAGCCCCTCTTTCTCTCGCCACGTCTCAGGGAAGGATGAATTCGGTATGCATACTGTGCATCACACCTCAAGGTTAATGACACTTCAGAGGAGTCAGATGCACACAGAGAAAGAGAGAGCAAAATATTGCACAATCCCCCCATTAGGGGAAGGAGAATACCATTGCAGAGCCAAAGCATCGGCCCACATCTACTCAGCGTGACGTGTATGTTGGAGGCCAGGGTTAAGACAGGACCCCTACCCCCATCTGAATGTGTGCATGTGTGTGTGTGTGCTTGGGATGCTGGGCACGTTTTCGTCCGACGGATTCTTCCGGCCCGGGGAGCCTCATTAGAACAACTTGTGCAGCAGCTTTAAAGCCGGGATAAGCTTAGCAGGCAGGCGCTGCCGATAAAAGAGTTATGTATCACATACTTACACAAGCATGACAAAAAGCCCCCTTATCCAGGTGCCACGCAAGCCTGAACTCCTACGGCGCGCTGCCGAGGACAACGTTGCCGAATCTGTGCAAATTGTTCTTAGTCGATCCTCCTGCATTGAGAGGAAACAATAAGTTTGTCAGAAAATGGAACGGATTTAGCCAGGGCTTTTTGTGATTGTAATACGCTTTTAACTTGATTTGTTTCAATGCAATATGCTTTAAGTCGAAATGGAAAAAAATGACAGCTGGGCTTTAAGGCATAAATTAAGTCTGCGGAAATAATTCGCTTAAACTGTGCTTAATTCTATTCCGAGCCTAGCGCACGCATACATTTCACGTTTTCCGAGGTTGTTTTAGTTTCTTTCACTGAGCACTGAAAACCAAACAGATATTTTGAGATTCAATATTTTCTATTTGCTATGTGGTCTGGATCATGCATTGCCTTTAAATTGGGTTTTCTTTGTAGAACGTATGCGATGCTGTAACCTCTTTTCATTGATTTACCATTAATAAAATTCAGTGTACAGGGGGAAAATACAATATCTGACACTGTGTCCAAATCACAACACTGATACTGTAATGTAAATATATTTCTGCTGCAGACGTCTGTATGTTGGAGATGTAATGTTCACAGTGTACTGCCATATCAAAGTCATTTTCCTTCTATTGTGCACTTACAATCATTGCTGAACATGAAAGTGAAATGTACTGTGTGCCTTTATCAATATTAATGAGGAGGTAATAATGAATATGCATTTTCATTCCGGGAGAGCCATACAGCTAATAAGCCATGATCTGGTGAAATGAGATGCAAATGTTTTTCATTAATAAAATATATTACTGTGAGTGCTTCTTGCGAATGCATCACTTCAATACTTACAAAAGATTACTCACACAATCAGTTCTCATATGAATGCTTCCTTTTGGTGGCCGCTTCCAACGTGGCTGCCAAAAATCTCAGATCTGTAAGAAAAATGATGCTTAATAAAAGTACACCCTGATACTTTTGAATAAAACATCTTTTGCACTGTAAAGCGACTCCTTTGTGGTTCCTTCAAACGAGCATGCTCTGCGACTGATTTTTGGTGTGAATCTCCCTCAAAGGCTTATTAATGTCCTCACACTAGCACCTCTGACTAAACTTTTTCACACAACACCTCGTTATCGTTCCTAATGCAACCTTTACGCACGCGCACTCACGCACACCGTGTAGCTAGTTAGCGCCTGTGTTTTGGTTTGATTCTGGGCTTCCGCTGTTTCAAAGCGGATTGAGGGGGATTTCAGGATTTCTTCAGCATACTGTAGATAATCCTCGAGTGTCTCCATGGTCTGATCTCTTGGTTAGTGTCTCCCCGGCTCTCACGGCATGGCCGAGCTCCTCGGCCTCCCTCCCTCTCCCTCCGAAAGCGATGGCAGCTCTCCATCAGCGAAGAAATAGAAGTCATGTTCTCATTTACAGGGGCCAGAAATCATTGGTGTGAAAATCGGTCGGCTTGGTCCCATCAGGTTAGCGCAGTGAAGAAGGGCCAAGACTCATCGATTTCTCTGAAGGATCTAGTAACCTAGCAACAAGCTCTGGTCCTGTCCTGGTGGACAAACTCTTAATCCTGGTAATTTCAATAGTTGCTGACTAAATGCAGATTTAAAGTTTTCCATTAGTTGCAATTTCATTGTTCTATGTGCATGATCCATTTTTATCTCTGCTCTGCATTACGCAGTCGCTTCCTGTGTTGCCGTTTGGTCATATGTAATATTCAAACGCTCTTTGGCGAAACTCTTAATTAAAGCACTACTTTCTTATTCTGCTCATACAAAATGTAATTTTTTTTTATTTGTATTTTTTAGTTCATGTGATGGTTGCAGCAATTCCAGGGCAACACACATAGTGATAAAAGTTCTTATTATTATTAGTCACTTTGCATATGTACAGGTATGTTTAAATAGAAATAGTTCACTTTAAATTAGAAATTGTCATTTACTCACCCATTCATCATTCCAAATATCTACGACTTTCTGTTGAACACAAAAGCAGATGTTTAGCACAATGTTCATGCTGCTCTTTTCCATACAACACAATGGAAATGCTTCTACATAATCAATCTTGGCACATATTTATACTGTGCATACTATAATGCCTTTCTAGAGTTTTCATTTTTATAAAGAAATTAATACTGTAATTCAGCAAGGCTGCATTAAATTGATCAAAAAAGCGACTGTAAAGACTTCCACATTGTTACAACAAATTCTATTTCAAATAAATACTTCTGAACTTTCTATTTGTCAAAGAATCCTGAAAAAAAAATTATTAATCATGGTGTCCATGAAAATATTTAGCAGCACATTTGTTTTCAACACTGATAATAATAAGAAATGAGTTTTGAGCAGAAAAATGAAATGACACTGAGGACTGGTTTAATGACTGCTAAAAAAAATTCAGCTTTGAATCGCAAGAATAAACTAGTTTTCTCATAAGGGTTTTAAAAATGTTTCCCCGTTCATATCTTTTCTGCAGATTGATTGTGTGAGCTGCCAATATGCCTTACCATTTTTCCTGACAAAGCAAACTCTGGAAAATTACAAGAATGGATGTTTGCAATCAATACAGCCAGCAGATACGAGTATAACCCAGAATAAATTTCCTCTCACTTGAACGAGAAGGGAAGACATTAATGTCTGAATATGGAATATTAAATTCAAGCCAACAGATGCACTCATCCGCCAACAGTATTCTGACAGGTGTTTTGACAGGAAAAGGATATGGATATGTTCATAAAAACCCCTTAGTGACAATGAAATTGCTTTGGAGGACATTCTCACTTGAAGTCCTCTAGATTAATCCACTTATTATTATAATTTACAGTAAACGTTTGGTTGACTTACTTCAGACAGTTAAATAAGAACTCATAATATCATACTGCAAATCTATATGCGCACAAGTTTCACGTAACTATAAACTATGACTTAAAGGAATAGATCAACCAAAAATGTATATGCTATCTGCACTACGATGACCAGATTTCTGAAATTTTCTGGAATTTAGTAGTTTAGTGGTGAAAACTTAAAGGGGCAGTGTGTAATATTTAGGAGGATCTTTTGACAGAAATACAATATAATATATACAAATATGTTTTCAGATGTGTACAAAGACCTTACAAAATGAACAGTTATGTTTTTATTACCTCAGAATGAGCAATTTCTATCTAAAATAGGAAATCTAAAAGTCGCTATTTTGCGCCACCATGTTTCTACAGTAGCCCTAAATGGACAAACTGCTCTACATAGCATGTTCATCACTAGGCTGTTCTTGTGAATAAAACATTGACAATGATGAGCAAGTAACAATGATATTCGCAATAACATATTGGTTTACTGAATAATTAAGTTTAAAAAAAAAAATCCTTAAAGAAACTTCATTGCTTGACTGCCTACTGCAGTCTCAGATGATGACATTTTTGTCCCGTGTCAGCCACCGTAGAAAACCATTATAAAGAAAACGCTTACTGTGGATAATAATGGATAAAGACATTGATATAAAAAGACCAAATCTGGTATACAGATTAATAAAAACATACTGCGTGTACAGGTAAGTGAGCCCAGAATATGAATGCAATGGCCATTTTACAGGCAAGCATTTTCTCCACCATATAAAACAATTATATAGCCTTTACATAGCTAAATGGAGGAAGACAGTGATACAGAAAGAGCAAATCTGGTATATTATAAAATTACATACTGTGTACAACCAAGCAGATCAGCCCAGAATATGAATGCAATGCACAAAAGCTTACATTAGGAGTTTTCCCCCCACAAAAAACAAGCCTTAATGTCTGTGGCCTCATGGTTAGAGAGTCTGACTTGTAACTCAAAGGTTGAAGGTTTGAGTCTTGGTACCAGCAGGGATTGCATGTGGGGGGAGTGAAAGACCAGTGCTCTCTTCCACCTTCAATACCAAGACTGAGATGAGACACTTGAGCATGGCTCCAAACCCCCAACTGCTCCCCGGGTGCCATGGCAAAAAAAAAAAAAAAAAATGGCTGCACTGTAAAAAAAAAAAAAAATCCGTAAAATTTACAGTAAAAAAAGGCAGCTGTGGTTGCCAGAATTCTACAGTAAAAAATATACTATAGCAACATTTTAGGTTTCACGGTCCTAACTTAAATTTACAGTTAAATACCGTAATTTCATTAACTGATATAATGTTAATATATCAACCTATTGAAGTACTGAAATCTGTTTTGTACCTTTGAAATACACTGATAACCACCAAATGCAGGTGGTGATGAGAGTCACATGATGAACCTAAGCCCATCACAAGCAGCTTTTAAATAATAAGATATATAGAAGGTGCACAGTGTCATTCACACAAGCACTAAACACTATCATGGTGAGACTCATTAAACTGAAATATGCAATAAACATTAATTTAACAACATTAGATGTAACATACAACCCTAATAAACTTAACTGATAAGAAAAAAAAACAAAGAAGAAACCTAGTTATTTCAAAGAAAAAACATCAAATTCAAACAAAATTTGAAATGCAATGCAGGGAATTCTGGGAATGTCAATTTACGGTTTTTCCCTGTAAATTTTACATTCTTTTTCACTTCCAAAAGTGGTATTTCACTGTAAAATTGTCTGAAATGTCTATTACAGTTTTTCACCGTATATATTAGGGGAACTTACTGTTAACCATTCAACAGGTTTTTGCCGTAGCTTTTTCACAGTTTTTTACCGTTAAAATCACGGTCATTTTTTACTGTGTGCCCACTGCTCTGGGTGTGTGTTTGTTCGCTGCTCAGTGCTGTGTAAGTGTTCCCTTGGATGGGTGTTGTCACTGTTTTACTACTTTAAGCGTTTCAGAATGTCCCAAAATGGTGCCTTGAACTAAGCACTGACCATATTTCATTATACTTGAGTCCAAGTTCAAAACAAAATTATGAACTGCTCCATTGTAAATGTACAGAGCTGGGACCACTGCAAGCTGTAAAGTAAACAGGAAGTGGTTATCTGAACTCAACATGTCTTACGAGAGAACACAAATGTTTTGCCAGCAAATGCAAAGTTTCTTGAGGGAATGCAAAAGTTGTGAGATCTTTTCTTTCTCCCATCCCATATTTCTTTTTCCACCACCATACACTGAGACCTATAGGGTCTCCATAGTTTTCTGTAAATGTACTAATTAATTTTATACTTTCACCCATGTAGTATAGAGTTAAGCAAGATGTGTGTGTTTATATGTGGAAATTACTGGGTTGTGACAGCAGAACGTTTGAGAACGTTTTAAAGGTGTATAGGTAACATTTTTTCAGAAACATTTTTTGTTATGCTGGTTGAAAGTCTCTTCACATCCCAATAGCAATCATTAAGTTAAGTGGTCTAAATGGATTTATATAAATTCATATATTCTGTGGAAGGCGTAGGACCAAGAAATGTTCATCCAACCAAAATGTTTGGTCCGAAGTCCGAACATTATGAGAGGCTTTCCTACCTGCCTGTCAACATGTGTATCTGCATACCTGGTTCACCCAGAAATGATACATCATCTGTGCGTCATCAAGTATGCTTTGCAGACAGAGTGAGAATGGCAGGCAAACATCAACAACCTGACCTTCCTTCCTGGTAGTGTAGTACAGTTACTAACTATAGTATAAAGTTTCCTCACCGGTGAATGACACTCAAAGTATTGTAGTAATGTTGTCTCTGGTGGTCTGCTCTGTGTGCATTCATGCGTTCAGGAGGTGTGGCTTTGCACAGCGATTTGCAGGGAGGGTGAGACATAGGCTTTCAGTGCTATCATGTTAAATTTAGCATTTTCCAAGATCTCCTACTGCACCTTTGAATCGTGTGCAAAATTATCCCACACTCTGTTCAGACCCTGTAGTACATACAAACAGTATTACTTTAATGTAACATTAACAGCTTAGTATGTAACTACCTTTGTAGCCCAGGGGTGCCCAACTCTGTTCCTGGAGATCTACTTCAGATCCTAATTAGTTGGTTCAGGTGTGTTTGATCAGGTTTGGAGCTGAACTCTGCAGGCAGGTAGATCTCCAGGAACAGGGTTGGGCACCCCTGTTGTAGCCAGTAATGTTATCTCTTTTGATGATTCATGATAATGCTCTGCTCTCCTTCTGTTTGTGCCCTCAGTTAATTAAAGGCACTTCAGGATGGTTACAACTGAATCTGAACACCTGAATCACTTGACAAAGTGCTATTCCACAAGTCTGTTAGTGAATGGTACATGATGGTCAGTTCAAGGAAGTAATTTTGTCGTTTATTATCATGTAACTAAGGGTGGAGTGTTCACCCAATTCATTTTAAACCTAGATGGCAGGAGAGTTCGAGTTAATGTATCTACAGAATAATTCAAGTTGTTTTGTTGTGTTATATTACACACATTTTCGTCATACATTTAATATAATTTAAATATGTTTCATACACTGTAAAAACTTTTACTATGATCTACTCAATTTTTTTGGTGAAACATTTTTACACTAAAAAATATTGAGTAGATTTTAAAGTTGTGAAATCATTGAAATATACTTTAAGAATCAAGTAAATTTAACTAAAAAAATTAAGTAGATTCAAATAATTAGATTAATTAATCTCATAAATAAAACTGAGTAAATATAATTAAAATCCTTAAGCAATGCAACAGAAATTCTAAATGAAAACACACTAAAAAATTAAGTAGATTCAAATAATTAGATTAATTAATGTCATATATAAAATGGAGTAAATATAATTAAAATCCTTAAGCAATGCAACAGTAATTCTAAATCAAAACACACTAAAAAATTAAATGGATTTAATTAATCCATTAAATGAGTAAATATAATTAAAACCCTTATGCAATGCAATAGTAATTCAATAGTAAATCCGAAACACAAAAAATTGAGTAGATTTAATTTATATGTTGTATATACAATGTCCTATATTTACTTTTTTACTTATATATTTTTAACTGTATTACCATTTACTCTGTTAGTACTTTACAATAAATATAACAAAGTGATAAACAAAACACATTATTTTAATTAAACATTTATTTGTCAGATTTGACCATAACTCCAATTCAACCATGCAAATGACAACTTGTTGAAATAAATTTTAGCCATTGAACTGTGGATACTTACAAACATACAAAATTAATCAAAAATAACATTTACAATTTTAGACATTAACCTTTACTTGCCAAATAAGTCCAATGAAAAAAAAAAAAAATTAAAGGCTTAGTTCACCCAAAAATTAGAATTCTGTCATTAATTCCTCACTCTCATGTAGTTCCAAACCCCTAAGACCTCTGTTAATTTTCGGAACACAAATGAAGATATTTCTGATGAAATCCAAGAGCTCTTTGATCCTTCATGGACAGCAAGGGTCCTAACATGATCAAGGCTTAGAAATGTTGCAAGGGTATCGTTAAAATGGTGTGACATCAGTGGTCTACGAGAATACTTTTTGTGCGCAGAAAAACTAAAATAACTTTATTCAACAAATACAATTGAAACACTGTTGTCACATGGACCATTTTATCGATGTCCTTACTGCATTTCTAGGCCTTGAAATTTTCAATTCCCTTGCTGTCTATGGAGGGTCAGAGAGATCTCAGATTTCATCTAAAATATCTTAATTTGTGTTCAGAAGATGAATGAAGGTCTTACAAGTTTGGAACTACATGAGGGTGAGTAATTAATGATAGAATTTTTATTTTTGGGTGAACTATCCCTAACTTTAGTTCAGCCTGGTATACTTTGCAAATGACAACATGTTAAATAAATTGAAATTTTATCCACTGAACTGTGGATGTGCAGACTTACAAAGTACAACTAAAACCTAACATTAAAAGGTAACAACACCCAACCAAAATGCATTTTTACAAATATACAACACATGGACGATGGACAATAATCTATGTAATCAGGTAATTTTTTAGTCTCTGAACCTTTGTTTAAAGTTTCAGTGGATCCAGCTCCAGGAAAAGACCTCCAAAGTGTATTTAAAGGGTTAGTTCACCCAAAAATGAAAATTAGCCCATGATTTACTCACCCTTAAGGTATCCTAGGTGTATATGACTTTCTTCTTTTAGACGAATACAATCGGAGTTATATTAAAAATTGTCCTGGCTCTTCCAAGCTCTATAATGGCATAACTCAGCAATGAACAGAACTCCCAGTATTTTGAGAAGTGAGTGGATTCTGATTAACACTACATTCAAGGAATCAACATATGTCTGTTTATTTATATTTTTCTGCCCTTTTTATTTCATATATATATATTAAAAAATAAATAAATAAATAAAATAAAGAGTAATAAAATACAATCAAAACCTTATATTACAATCATATTGCACTTGAATAAATTTAAAGGTGTAATCTGGCTATGGTCCTGCAGGTGACCTCATTACTCTTTACTCATTAGTCTTCTTCAAGTCAGCATGAAACGGAAGTAGCGATTGTCATTTTTTCTCTACTGTGACATCTAGCTGAGTGAAACGGCATCTGAAATGAGAGGGTGGGACTTGATTTTGTCCTTCGAGAATTGATTGGATCATTGGAAGTTGGGGCGTTGCTAACAAAATGGAGGCAGATCTGAATGCCAGTTTGCAGTTAGTTGTGGGGAGATTTCTCTCCACTGGATTCACCGCCGACACCCTAGCATGAATATTTTTTTTATTTAGTGAGGATGATGGCGACGAGGACGATCAACAGCACAAAACACATCCAACAGCACGTGCAAGAGAGACCGATAGAGAGAGAGACTGCCTGAATGACTGAACGCGTCCTCCATCAGATTAAGTCATATTCATTAAAACAAATTGTTTGCGATTTCCTATGAGTAATGCTGTGGTAATATCCTAATAGCCTTTCAATTTTTAAGGCTAGTGTACTACCCTATTGCTCACGTCAGCACTATTCAATGCATTTATTTCTATAAAGTGAAGCATCAGCTTCAGCTTTTCCCCTGTCGTTTATCCCAACGTTTACCCCTTACGTCACTAGCTCCGCCCTTGTGCCATCACTCGTGACCGGAAGAGAAGATGAGTCGTTTTGAGGGGGAGGGGAGGTTAACATTTTAGATTAAAGATTACAAAGGCACATGAATTAAAAAAAAAAAAAAATTATGAAGTGCACGGATAAATTATTTATAATAAACACTACAGTATTCCATTAAAAAATATGAATTTTCAATTTTGATTTCATGCTGACTTTAAGATGCACTTAGTGCTTTACGATTACAGAGCACTCGTAAATCTACGATGATTTTCAAGTGCTACTTAAGTTACGATGCGTTTGAGAAACAGACCGTAGTATTAAGATCAGTCGTACGATCGTTTTTAAGAACTTCTTAGGCTTAAAATGCTTTTGGGAAACGATTTTTAATATAACTCTGATTGGATTCGTCTGAAAGAAGAAAGTCATATACACCTAGGATGCCTTGAGGAGGAGTAAATCATGGGCTAATTTTCATTTTTGGGTAATCTAACCCTTTAAAATTCTTGGGGTATCGCAGGTCCAAGGGATATGTCAATCCCACAAGATAGCAGCAGCCTCTGCTAAGATCACCGAGTTTGTTGAAGACAGCTAATTCCTCTTGAACACAAATAGGTGGATCAGCAACATCCTGAAGACACAAATATAAAGAATAACAGGTTAGAGCTAATATTCAGCCTGTATGTTACAAGACAAGGACACAGATAATATGGTTCATATCACCTGGAGAAGCAGACCATCTTCAAGGTGCTACAAATCATGACTAACCCCTTCAGACCTGATTTTTTTCTGCTGAGCATTGGTTTAGACACAGAAATATGTAATGTCCATTCCAATGGACGGCAGGTCTGAAGGGGCTAAAAAGTTAAATCTCAAACATCAAGTTTACTTAGAGATGGACTTACAAGACTACCAAATATTATCTATATTTTGAAATAAGGTGCCATCCAATATGTAGGTGACATTTTTCTTCTAAAACTGTGCTCCTTGGTGATTCATATAACGCAGGTTCCCAGTTCTTGTCTCTTTGAGAGTAGATAAAAACATATAGGCTACATACATGCATACATTGTCTGGCCAAAAAAAAAATATATACAGAATTTGTATGCCCTGCTATAAATTTTGACCGGTTGATGAAAATCAAGCTTATGTGGATTCTTTAAACAATTTGGATAAGGTACAGGGGTTAAAGCAAAAAAAAATCTTTTGACTGAAAATTTTTCCTCAGCCAAACCCCGATCCACAGCCATACCTGTCACACACCCAGTTTAAGAGCCGTGTTTTTCTTCTTGTAATTAGGAGCGCTTGTCCTCCTAATTTAAAAAATTTAGGAGCACCTTCTAATCAATAATAAAAAATTCTGATCAAAAATTAGCCTTCTTAATACGAGGTGACATTTGACAAAGTGATTTACAGGGGAATTTTCTTTTTACTTTTGTAAATGCATTTTTCTAATTTTATTAAATGTATGCAGTGTTTCCTCTAGGATTTATTCCAGCTGTGGTGGCAGAACTATTTCCCATGGACCACGCCCCCTCCCCACCCAACAATCACCTGCACTCAGAATAAAATTTATATTAACTAAAAAAAAAGAAGTATATCTTTGAATAATTTAGTAAATAATAAAATAAGAACAAATAAATGAATGACAATCAATAGCACAAACAAAAATAATAACAAGATACAAATTAAATTATCAGTACTTAAATTTTTTCAGTTAGGTCTAACTATAATTATTCAACTGTAAAAAAGAAAAAAGAAAAAAAAGGGCATTTTCTTTTTTGCAATGGCATCATTTTCATCTGTCAAATTCAAAAAAATGTTTATAAGCTTTTTAAAATTTCTATTTAAAAAAAAAAAATATTATTAAGAAGTAGAATAAGACAAATAAGTTACCAATTATATGAAATTAGTATTAATAAGAAATTAATTTGTACTACAGAGGTGGCACAGAAGAACACAAAAGTGGCTTGTAGGTACATTTTCAGACGTTTAATGAGGCTCAGAGGTGGCATGAGTGCAATTAAATTCATAAATTCATGTGGAGATTAACGTTTTAAATATGCAATTTTGAATACAGAACTATTAAATGATTTAAATAACTGAAATTATACAGTAGCCCCTGTGTTTGCTTTTAGAGATGCACAGCGGCTCAGCGGTTACTTTATTTAGAACTATTTTCGTTGATGATATAGAGCAAAAATGCAGTACTTGTTTATTGATCTGTTGTATTAAATCAATATCACATTTGCAAACTCCCTTAATAATTATTAAAAGCTGTCACTCTCCTTATCGCGATCGCACAGATGAGAGCGCGCGAGTGAGTTCTGGAGACTCGAAAGCACGTGCAAATGTGATACATTCCGTCGGAACCTGCGGGAATCTGTAGAATGATTATTACCGCTAATAGCCGCAATCCCGCGCTGTTCTCTGATAATACCCGACTGTGAATGATGCGAGCGGCGTTACTATGTTGTCAGTGAGACGCTGCAGCCGTGGCGGGGATGATTTTTGGTGTGCCGGCAGAACAATAACGCGCTACATGTTTCTTTTCCCCTCATTTATCCCTAATAACTAATGGAGTGAACGCGCAGCGGTATTTCAGTGAGCGGGAACACAAAACCCGGAGTGGACTAGGGGCGGAGTGAATACAGAGCGCTTCGAGCGGAGAGAGGAACGAGCTTCACTCCACTCCAGGCTTCGATCACACCCCCCTCAGCAGGTTGAATACACCTCGACTTTCCCTAATTTAAGACCTATTCAAGCTAAAATTAAGAAATGCATTACACTATTTGAGAAATGTAAGCCTATTTACGGCCTTAAAATTATGAAAAGTGCATTTAAGACATTAAAAACAGGCGGGAACCCTGCAAATGACGGAAATCCGTCGTAGACTCGCTGCAATTAACGGAAATCCGTCGTAGAGACGGAGAACTTTAATCCCTGAAGGTATCTAGAATTTTGTGACCTGTGTTTCTACATTTATAAATATAATTATAGTGAAACATTATAGTAAACTGCACTTACCTCCTGCCTTTTGTTATTCTTTTGAAGTTTTTGGAGGATGACGTCAATGCTGTAAAACAAATGTTCCAACAGTTTTGCCATGAGATTCATAACTTTACACTTCAAATTAATAACAGTAAGGTAGTGAATGACTGCCCTTATGAAAATTAGCCAGCGTTACTACAAAAAAACAACAACAAAAACATGGTTACTGTAACGTTAGTTAAACCATGGTAAACACAAATTAACCATGGTATCAAACATTAATACATTAACCATATCTTAACCATGGTATTTGTAGTAAAACTGTCCTATACAAATGGTAATCAATCTGCCAAAAACATGGTTACTACACTTTACCACATAAACCATGGTTGATTTTGGTAAAGGGGAAAAAGAAACTCGGCCCTCGACATAAGCGCGATAACTTCTTCACTAACGTTCTGCCTCCGCCATTCGAGTGATTCCGGAGGACGTTTCAGCGGTGCTTTGAAACATATGAGGTCAGTAGGGGCTCTCGGAAAACTTTGCACCGAGTTTACAGTTGTAATTACGAGTTATGCAAAGAGATGGTAGCTTTTTACATACAGTTATATTGTAGTTTCGGCTATTCCGACATGGAGTGAAATCACCCAGAGAGACGGCCGATTAAAAACGAGATTTTTCAACGGGCCACTGACGCGGCTGCAGCGCCGGGATTTGTCCCATTGTGCCAGTCTACAATTGCTGGACTACAGATAGACTGGTTTAGTCGTTGTTTTCTGCAATTACTCACACATATGCTCATCACCGAAGTAAATAACAATGACGAAACCGGCTCGGCGGTTAATACGGCCCCTCCCCCTCATACACGGGAACGTTGTGTTGCGTTAAACAGGGAAAATTGACTCATTTTACACACATTTGAAGTTGCCGAGCTGTATTAACCGTATTTTAGCTGAATATTAAAAAAAAACAAAAAAAAAAAACAAGTCACAGTGATTAGAAATGCTTGCCCCTTCCAAAAAGTTACCACAGAACAGCAGGGCCGCAACAGCATTCAAAAAATTACACCGAACGTTTTGTGTACCCGAAAACACAGCCAATATTTCATTAATTTTTGATAATTGACTTACCAGTATTTTAACGGAGTCTCACCGTGGTTTTAGCCTCAGTTTTCTTTCTTCTTCTTCTCCTCCTTCCAGTTTTCTTTCTTGTGACCAGTAAGCAGATTTACCGTCGTTGAGCGCGCGATCGTTGTTCACGTGATCACAATAGCCGCGAAACTTACTCAATTTTTTAAGTAGATGCAAAATACAAAAAAAAATTGATTGAAATTAAGCAGTAATTTCTGCTCTTAAAACTGATATATTTTATTGCAACCTTCTCAACTATTTTCATTGAAATGTACCAAAAACATTAAGGACATGTGAAAAATATAATTTGTTAGTTAAATGCTTAATATTTTTATTAAAACATACTTAAGTAGAACAAGTAAATTTGAGATAAAATAAACTGTGGGATTTTTACTCATTAATTTTGGTAAACCCAACTCATATAATCTCTTAAATGATATTCAGAGATTTTATTAAGTTAATACAAGTTTTTATTTTTGTGATATTTACAAAGCCTCTGAATTATTTTTTACAGTGTAGGTAAGAAATAAGAATAAGTTTTATAATGTTAAGAGCAGAGAGGAAACACACACATATAAAGCATATTTTAAAAATGTAATTATAAATGTATATTTATTTGCTACACATTAAGATAGGATATTTCTGTTGCTGTGTTGTCATGGGCCGCATCCGAAAACTTAGGCAGCTGCCTCGCTGCCTTATAAGGCAATGACTTTGCAGGCAGCGTTTTTGCATGAAGGCACCTCACAAAACTGATTTCGGACAGGCTTCTGAGGCAGTGTAACGGTTTAATGGTCTACAACAAAATAGAATGCGTTTTGGTGATAACTATCCCAGGTGAAAAAGTGCTTTTTCAGGTAAATTGTGCTTTTTCCGACACTTAATATATTTATATTATACTATGCTATGTGCATATTAAATGTATTATTTTGAAACAACTTTAAGTATATTAAGTGTATTTCAAGATATGTTTAAGTTCAGTTTTAATCTATTTGTAATATATTTAATATATTGAAATTGTGTTAAATTGGAACCACTTTAAGTATATTTAGTGCAATTTAAGTGCATTTCTTAAAATACATTTAAAATGTACTTTTAATACTTCATGAACTACAGGTAGAGTATATCTGAAGCATTGTTTCAATGTGCTTCCAGTACATTTAAATTGTATTTCATTAGAAATGCATTAGCATTATACTACTAGTATATTATATTTATTAGTATTATATTTTTCAGTATATAGTTTCACACATGTACACACTTTGATATCTAGAAAACTTTAATGTATTACATATATTGTTGTTTACGTTAAAAATATTCATAAAGTACATTTAAAAAGTACAGCAGCATATATACTTTGAAAAACAAAAAACATACTATTACATGTATTAAAAATGCACTTGAAATGCAAGTATGTTTATAGTATATTTGTATTACTACAAACATACTCAAGTACATTTTAAAACCTTATACACAAAACATTATAATAAATGAAAAAGACTGAAATGCTATGGAAGAGCTATCTTATCCATTTGTAGAACATTTAAGTTATACCTGTATTACTGAAAAGTAAAGAATTTTACATCAAAAATTACAATGCAAATTTTCTGAAGAAAAAAAAACAATTTACGGAAAAACAAAGTGCAGAAGTGAATAGATGTGTGTGCAAAGACTGAAGATGAAAAAGTTCAAGCAACAGAATAGGGAGGGGGTTTTGGAGGTGTACGGGGAGTTGGTGTAGGGATGGCGAGAGGCAAAAGTGTGAGGATGATGTCAGGATGTGGGGAAGGGATGGTGATGGGAGGATGACGATGATGTCCCGGTGGCTTAGATGGTGTTTGGCACATGGCACAGACCCAGAGCACCTCTGACAATACGCAGGGCTTAAAGTGAAAAAAAATCCTGAGCCTGAACTTTGTGGCTCAACCAGGACTTTTACCAAGCCAGTTTTTTCTATTAACCAATTCCATGAGCAACAGCACAGTCATATTTTCAATGCATTAACAACTATTGTGCCAAAATAATTGAAACTTTTGCAGTACTAGGCTTACTGTGTCAAGAAAATAACATAACATGAATGTTTGTGCCAAAATTTATTGAATTGCTAGCTTTGAAACATGTTAATGACATAAAGTGCATTTACCATTGGTTTCTTTGTAATGTGCAAACAGCATAAAGTGCACTCAACATTGCTCACTCTGAAATAAGCAAACATGCTTAGGTGCTTTTACCAAAACAGAAAACTTTGCCAACTTAAATAGAAATCTGTATTAGTTAGAGAACATTAAAAAAAACACAAAAGTGCATCAAACCAATAAATGCATAGATGTTAGAAAACTACTGTAGTGTAATACTGTACTGTACTACAATCTTAGTGCAACTCAAAAGGCTATTTATCATTCTAGCAGCGCCACTTGTTTTTTACTTTCTTCTCCAAAGCAGATGTATTTTCTCCTGGTTTGATAAACTCCATTATCCATACTGTAATTTGCAGCCTGATAAATACATTTTGTCTGCGCCGGAGGTCGGACCTGCCCTCAAGCCGGAAATCCGGCCCCCGGCCGGACTACTTTAAGCCCTGCAATACGGCAGAGTTGAGGGAGGGATGAGCCAAGATGTAGATGGTGTGGCTGCCGACATCTGGGGGCTGACCGATGGAGACAGAGCTGGTGGATCCGAAGGCACAGACAAAGAACTGAGCATCATCGCAGGTTCCAGAGACCTGAGCACAGCAGAGTTGTCCTGGCATATAATATTTTGCACAAGTGCCTTGCAGCTTTAGAAAAAAAACAAAACAGAAACAAAATTAGATAACAGATTTTTACATGAATGACTGAAAGTAAGCACAAATTAGCCAGCTGGAATGGACACATTGCTAAACGTTTTTCTTCCAAGATTGACCGAATCGACCTCCATTAGGCCTGATTCAAAAATCTCTATAACAGAGGTGATACAACATTAAAATATACTTCCTATTCCTTTGCTTGTCTCTGCACTCAGATTTCAGTTTGTCTTCTATAGCAGCTGATCTGAAAAACAAAAAAAATATTAATATTTCTCTCGCACAAAAAAAGGCAAATGATGATTTGTTTTCTATTTAAGAATGACAGAACAATGTACCTGGTCGGAAATATAGTCAAAAACCTTCCCAGCCTCAGAAGTATCAGATGTATTGTATGCACTCTTATGAGCAACCCTGATGTTGGCTGATCAGCTCAAGACAAAGTAATTGTATGTTCATAATTATGGTTTTTCAAAGATCATTAACCTCATTACAATGAAGCCAAATTGTTCAGGAAATCAAAAATAAATACACTTCATGTTGTAAATAAAATAATTTCAATGTTGTACATGTTGTAATGACTAATTTTATGTATTATTTTTCTGCCAACACGTGTCAAAAACAACTGGTACAGACAAATAACGTTAATTAAATACAAATCTTACCTGAAGTCACAGTGAGGTGCCAAAGCCACATACCACACACGCTTGCAGAAGCTGGTAAACATAACATACCACTATATTGAATTAATTTCATAGTTCCCCCAAAACAACTTGAAGTCTGTCATCACTCACCCTTAAGATGCTCCAAACTAAGACTTTCATTCATCTTCAAAAGAAAACCAGAGATATTTTAATGAAATGTCCCTCTGATGAAAAGCCATATGAATTGCATTGTTTCCTCGAAGCACCCTAAAGAGACATGATAGCTCTATATAATACTGTTTAAATTTAGACTTATAAATTCACATTCAAGAGACATTTGCACACACACATTTAGGAAGCTCTCTGGTGCGAGCTCATCATATGAACCAATCAGAGACATTCAATGGCTCTGGAACCAATCAGGTTTAGTCTGTTGTTTGAATTTAAACAAGTTTTTCTCCCAAAATATAACCATGCAGGCCTACTGCATTTTAAAGTACATTAACAACCCACTAAAAGTGTAATCATTTTGTTATGTTCTTAAAGTACACTTTAAGGATAACAAGTATGTTTTCTGTTACTACACTAGAAGCATGCTTGTGTTTAGTGTATTCCTTAAGTGTAACAAGCATATATTTATCACCAGAGTAATTCTAGTATACTTTAGAAATATTTTGAATGCACTTCAAATAAGCTTGTTGGGAATACAAATTATTATAAACATACTATATTAACGGGAAGTCAGACTCGAGACACAGGAGTGTTTGAATCAAACAGACCGGTTTATTGAACGGTATGCAGGGGATCAAGGAACTGGTGAGTATAGCAGATTCCGAGTATTTAACTGAACTGGAGATGATACTGATAGTGATGTTCTTGATTACCAGGTCTGACGGAGACATCAAGGATCACAGGTTTTCCTGGAGCTGGTGAGACGGAGCTGGATGCAGGTAAGTAGACAGCGCACACACAGAAGATCAAAGAGACTTCGCGCACCAGGTAAGTAATTAAGCATAGGTTTGAGTCCTTGTCCACTTGGGAGACCAGACAATGTCACTGTGTGGACTGTATGTTCTTATAGTGCTGTGTGGGTGATTGGTGAATGACAATCAGGTGTGCGTGATTAGTATTCTGGTGATTGTGAGGCTGATATGTGGAAGAGCCTGGCGTTTCCGTGACAACTACTTGAATTTCAAGTATATTTTTAATACATTTAATACTATGTTTTTTTTTTCACCTGAGTAAACGAATATTTAATTAGGGTAAACATACCTATTAAGCTCACATACCCATTAAGCACACTTCCATGTTTGAGATCAGATTATAAAAAGAAAAAAATATATATTATCCTACTTGATGTCTTTTGATTGTTACTATAAACCTCCTATAATTTCAAGTCAATCAGTTCATTGCACACTGAGATATGGATCTCCATGTGTTTACACTGTCCGGTGGCCATTTTGAAAGCTGTTTAAAAACTTTCACCAAAAGAGGAGCCCCTTAAATGTGTGTTTTTTAATTGTTAATCCTTTATTTTTGGCTAAATTTCACTACCTATTGTAAAATTACTTTTGTGACTTTTGCACATTATAACCTGGAAATTGGATGTGGGAAATAATTACATTAGATCCAAAAGATAGTTTTAGCAACATAGCTACAGAACACAGTTAGCTGACTAGCTGTATAAGATTGAGTGCTACGCTAATAAATCACTTCACAGGCATTACTGGCTTGTACTTTTACATCCATAATATTATAAATTGACAATTTATTGCTGGTCCGTGGTTTTACAGTGCTGTCATTTTTAAAGATTTTTAAATTTAATTTAATTTAATTTAATTTAATTTAATTTATTTAAACAAGGTGCTTTTTGAATTTAATGATGTATATCTTAATTAAAATGTTTTTGTCATTTAAAATAAAATTTAATATTTTTGTGTGAGAGATTAATATTTTATTTTAACATAACTTTTTGTACTGAAACCAATATGTTGTGCACTAAGAATGTCTCAATGTAGATTTTGGTGAGCTTAATAGGTACGTTTACCCTATAATACTAATTTCTCACTAGAAATAACATCAAAAGTGCAAAACGTTATTCAGAAATATCCACACAAACTGACCACCAAACGCAACTTTCAGGCGCCATCTTTATTTTTTACCTCAACCGTCACAGAATGGAACGCAAAGGCAGCGAAGGATACATCTATGCTGCCTTCAAAATTCGATCAGAAGAAGGCACCTCTGGAGACAGGAAGTAAAGCAGAATTTGGATTCTTATGTGCCTTGCTGCCTTCCCGCCTTGGAAGCTTTTGGACGCAGCCATGGTAATATTCCCAGTGAAGATAATGAGGAAATTACATTGTCTTTCCTTGCTCCCTTCTCCAAGCGCATTCCAAACAGCTTCATTAACTACCCTGCTCCCTCCGAAGTCTGCACTTCAAAAGCTCTGCCCTTCGGAGTGAGCAGGGCATGAAGATGCTCAATTCTGTTTGGAATTTGCCCAATTACTACACAATTTCCCTGGTAACTAGCCGGTTATGATGGTTGGGCTTTTTGCAGCATATCTGTGGGTTGTTTTAAATGTGCCGTACCACAGGGACATTTCCGAGGACCAAAAACCAGGACTGTCTGGTCATCCTAGTAGTCCACACTATTGGATGATACTGTACTGATTGTTAAAAGAACGTGCTATAGTTACAGTATGTTATTTGCAGCTTTAAAGTTTGGTAGATTCTGATTGGCTATCAGTGTTTATATTATTATATTTTATATTTAGATTCTGATTGGCGTAATAATCAAGGAACTTTGCTGCCATAACATGGCCGCAGCAGGCGCAGTGATATTACGCAGCGCCTGAAAGTAGTCCCCAGCTAGGTAACTAGTTATAATATAGCTGGGGACTACTTTCAGGCGCTGCGTAATATCACTACGCCTGCCGCGGCCATGTTACGGCAGCAAAGTTCCTTGATTATTACGCCGGAATGAGAGTATAGTTCCTAGCCAAATCGGCCTAGAAAATCGCAACTTTTCATTTTCCGCCGGTCTTAGTACACGATATAACTACAGAAGAGTCATGTTTTAAATAGGAAAACTATCGAAACTCTTTGGTCATTTTTGAACGCGATGCTACTGGTCTAATCAGATTCAATGATCTATGCTAAGCTATGCTAAAAGTGCTATCGCCAGACCCGGAGATCGGCTGAATGGATTCAAAAACGGTAAAACTCAACTTATTAACTCTGGGGGAGTTGGCGAATGAGCCTATTTCCAAAAAAGCGGAGTGTTCCTTTAAAGCAGATCTGCAGTGCACGTTTAATAAACAGAACGCTATGGTCCGTTGGTGTGGACACCACATACTTGGTGTAAAAGCACCTCCAAACACATTAAACTAAGAACAGCAGGTGCTGCTCATAAACTCCACCTAGATCCTCAGTGGCAGTCTACCCTCACGCCAGGTCTGATGTATTAAGGCTGAGGAACAGAGCATTTTCTACTGTCATAGGTTTTTCTTAGACTGGGTGAGTGCAGAACATGGTATTTTACTGCTATTAATAATGAGAAGTCTGAGGGAACACTTCTTTACTGCTTAGATTTAAGACACAGATGGATTTTTTAATAGTGGAGTTTTTCTTTGTATCCAAAAGGAAGAATATGATATTAGTGAACAATCATTTCAGAGGGCTTCAGCTAAATCTGGTCTTCAAAGCTGTTCCTTGCTTCCTCATTACTTATGTTCCTCGGGTTTATTATAATGTGTTAAATGTGCATTGACACTTCATTAAAGTGTGATAAAACCCTCATGTAGCCAAGAAGAGGTAAGACGGTGGTTTGAGGATTTAATCAGCTCAAGTCCTCTGCTTATTAAGGGCCATAAACCACCCAGCCTAATATTAATTATATTAAATGAACGCTGTTTCAAGTTTAGCTCTCTGGACACCATCTTTGAGAGCAATATCAAAAAGAGAAATCTACCGACAAGTAACCTGTCGGCAAATGCATTAAAAAATATATACTGCTAAAAGGGCAATTAAGGCATCTTTACAGCTCAAAACACACATTTCTGTATGAAACAAATAATGTAAACACGTTAATAAAAATACAAGTTCCACATTTGTGTTTTTAAACGCTCTGCAATGTCTTGGACTTCCACTGTAACTGCAATACTGGAAACTATACTGTCTATAGTAATCAACAGCATGTCACAGATGAGGTATACAGAGCTGGTTTCAAACTTCCTTAAGTTATTTAATATTTCATTTTTATCTACTGTTACACTAAACAGTAATAGGTGATAAACAGTGTTGATTCACTCACTAACTCACTAACACTGAAAACAGGGTTACCAACATAGTGTTTTTCTTTTTAGAAAAATATTTGAAGTAACCCATGACCATGACAACTGATGACATTATAAACAAAACGAAAAAAAAACAGACAATAGTTGCTGCTTGACTAAATTAAGTGCTAAAAGGCATTTGAGATGCAATCAGTTTACTTTTGGCTCATTGACATATGACTTCATTGGATCTGTTGTAAAAAATAAATGAATTTTAATACCAAACTAAAGTGTCACACACTATTACACACATATCAATTCAGCTTCAACCTAGGCACATTAAAACACTAGAGAATGACTGTACACATACATTTCAAGATGAATAGACTCGCAGTTCAACTTCAAGTGTTTTTTATTACAGACATTTTAATTAACAGAGCAACAGATCCAGTGAAAAATACGTCCCAATGAAATGCTGAAAGTGGACTGATTGTGTTTATATATCAGCATTAAAAAAACATTACGATGTGCGAAAACTCCACAGGAAAGTTATCTAGCCGTTAGCGTCCTTGATGTAGCAATTCTATTAGCATTAATACAGGTCAGTTGGCAGCCCTAACTGAAATATGATTGCGATATACTGCATAATGCAGTTTGAATATAAATTTAATGAAAGCTTTGTTGATTTGACGTTGCATACTGGCAGTAGTTCTAACCCGTTTTTGGCCAATGGGTAGTTAGTAATTTGGCTCGCCTTTGTCAGGTCAGCTCTGAGGCTGAGAGAGCTGTTCAGTTCAGGGCGGCTCTGCTGAGAACTACTGGCAGATCTGGGCCAGCTGTGTCCATGAATACCATAGACCTCATTTCTCTATTTTATCGCACAGGCCATCAAAAACACTCGAAGTGTGTGGTGTGTGTGTCAGAATGGAGAGGGGAACAGCATATGGAGATTTAAGGTAAAATATACAGCAGTGTAACTGTCTAGTCAATGCAAGAGTTCTCTTAAAGAAACGGTTCACCTAAAAATGATATTTTTGCCTCTAATTTTGTTCCAGACCAATATGTGACTATATTTAATAATTAAAAAACATAGTATACGGTTGAAACATGAAGATTGAGTGCAAAATGGGACCAATTTTCTTCTGTTTTCCTGGACAAGAAAGACTATACATCGTATATCTGTTAAATGTTTATTTAGCTAACTTTAAGCAGTATGCTATCATACAGACCCAAGCTAAAATACATTTGGGTTTTGATTAAATGAAGTATATTACACTGCTTTTATTCTCTGGTGTTTCTTTTGATCTTTTTGGAGTTTGATAGCTGTGGACATGCTGTAGGCTAAAGTAAACGATATAAAATCACATGAGGGTAAGTAATATTTTCTCTTAAATGCATCAGAATTTTTGTGTCTGAGATTTTTGTGCTGCAGGGATGATGTATTTTTGTAGGCCAAAATCAGGAAACGAGTTAGCATTTTAGCACCCAAAATTAGTACCTGAATTGAGGTCTGTGGTTGACACAAAGGTATTTTACCTATAGATATTTTATTCTATGACATAAAATACATCAGTAATAGGCACTTGTGATTTTGTTTTAAAGGTTTTACTTGTCTCGAAAAAAGGCAGTTGCTAACAAGTGGGTAAATGGGACTACAGAAGTTGAGATCATGCCGAACAGGTAAACTCATCGACTCACTAGTCCACTTTTACAGCCTTATTAGGTGTATAATCGTGCTTTGCAAACGATTCTAACTCAAACTTTCAGATTTTTTTTTTTTTTGAATAAAGACTTTAAAATAATAAACACTATAAAAAATATTCAAGCATTTTCAACTAATTATTATTTAGTAACTAGTTCCACAGAAATTTTATGTTCAGTCAATTTCTGACTTCAAAGTGTTATCTGAATTGTTATTTTTTATTTGGCTCAACCTTTATGAACTAGTTTTATAGTCCATTCCACTAAAATGTTTTAATTGGTCAAACATGTAGAAGACTACAGTTTACTCTGTGTTTTATATGTTACCTCAACTAAGATTTATTATTTGGGCATCATAAGAAATTGTAGCCGGACTACATCAGACTTCGTACTTCCGCTCAATTTCATTTCGCTTCTGTACTCAGTCTGATATAGCAGACCATCTCCCAGATTATCTCCGGCTCCGCAGCAGCCGTGACGTAGATTCTAAGCGCCGAATTTAAGACTGTAGTTTAGGTTTAGGTGAGGGAAATCTAAAACGACAGCGGACATGGAGACACGGGATGCTATTCACTCTGTTGTGGAGAATATTCCCGGCATTTGCCAACTGAAGCCCGAACAAGAAGAGTGTTTGGTTCACATTTTCAATGGAGGTGGCCCTACTCCCAACAGGTTTCGGGAAAAGTTTAATTTGTCATCTGTTACCGATCGCCAAATTTCGACAAGGTGATAATTGTGGATGCGTAGATTTACTTCACATAATCTGCAAAAGTCATTCACAGCCATCTTCACTCCGGTATTTCGCTCGATGGTTTCGTTTTCGCCGCATACCTGTGTTTACAGCGGAAGTTCGAGGTGGCTGAGCCGGCACATAACATACGTCATAACCAACCATTATGTGATTGGTTTACGGGTACACCAATGATTTTAAACTTCCAAAGCGCGTTCACGAGACCAGAAACGCTGTGTCCGTTTGAAAAGAGCGATATACATTTCACCATGGCTTGTTAGTCACGTTTAATGTCGTCTTTTTACTTCACGGGACAATTGCAAAAGTTTACACATGCAAAAACCCATTCAGCACGCCAATGTTAACTTCAAATGAGCGCATTACTGTGTTTCATAGATTGGGGTTAACGTTAGTCGTATTAAACATAATGGACAGAGAAAGACCGTGCAATCTCTTCATATCTTTTCACGTCACGGAAACAAAAACAAAAAAATCATATAAAATGAGCTAAAAATTCATTATAGTAACACAGCTTTTGATATTAAGTGTTTTATGGATTAAAGAAGGTGAAAGACCACATTCCTTCACTTAAATTTCTCTCAGACAAATAATACAACGCTTATTCGTTGTATTATTATTATGTTTTTACATATGATGTACATTTGTGTATAAATATATACGTGTTAAATGAAACATTTACTCCTTTTAAATTTACATTTTGATAAACAGTCTAACGTCAGTGCCCCTTGACTTACCTGACGCCTGAACTTGACATACACTGTCTTATATCCACTTTTCTTCGGATATACAACTCATAAAACACTTTCTAAATGTCCACTCAAAAAAATCGAATATGTTGCATGATTTTCTTGTTAAATTCAATCTAAAAAAACTTGCCTGACAAGATGGCGGCGCTGTTTCTCCCGCGAAGTCACCCAGGCGCGTGCAAGTGCGGAATGATCTCAGTGTTGGCTGTATTTGTTTTTATTAGTTTAGTCAACATTTAGCATTCTGAATGTTGACTGGATTTGAGAATAACCATTCATTTAATGTTTTTAATATATATTTGTGCATACTTAAAATAATAAGTTTTCTCAACTAAGCCCAAGCAATAAAATTAGTTCAACTGAAATATTTTTGCCCTTCCAACATTTGGTTAATTGGATTTTTTACAGTGAAGGCTTTTTACTTCTGGAAATTGCATTTAGGTTTCAGAATATATTAAAATTGTGTTCATTTGTAAAATTTACAACAATGAAAAAAATGTGTAAGAATCACAAACTTTTGTTGGTCACAGAGGTTATTTTCTGCCATAAGCCAAAAGCCAGTGGAAAACTCTATTTGTTTTTTTTTTTTGTTTTTTTTGTCAATGAAACCAAAGTGATGCCAACGTCTGGGCTGGCCTTCAAAAACACGTCATCACTGCATCACGCTTTTAGCTTACCAAATCTGACTGCTTCCTTTAGATTCCCACAAGTGCATTAAGATACATATCAAAATACCTCAGCCAAAACTTCTAATTTCACTCATTTCCTTCCTATCACATCCTAAGCATTCTTGGATAACCACAGAGGTAAACTAGCACTTGTAAGCATTATTCATCAATGCTCTTGCTAATGTTATTAATTGTGTGCCAGCTGTCAGCCGTGCTAGCTGAGTTTGTGTCTATACAGTGGGTGGGCTGGTTGTTAAAAACTCCCATCCTTCTCAACCATGAAATATTCAGTTATCTAATTAGACAGAAGCTTAGTGGTTGGATGGTGGCCTTATTTCTCACAGCACGGTGGCGTTTGTCTGATTAGGTGCTTCCTGTCGTCCTTTACTTGGCTCATGCTGATACCGCTGCACTTGACGGGAGGAAAACATACCTGACAGGGGTTTCACGGAGGGGACATGGTGTGCTTGAGGATGGATGTGTGTGGGTATGTTGGGTGGGGGATGAGCGGTCGTGCTCCAGTTGGCACACCTTGCATCGCATTACATTTCCGCCCACGTCGAAAAGCCACCCGAGGGGAAAACCGAAGGCGAGCATGGAGGGGGAAAAAAGAGCGCGAGAACAAACGACTGGGTTGTTTAGATCCAGCTGACGGCCTCAACATATCAAGTTTGCGGTGTCTGATCTAAATGCGAAGAAAAATGGGGAGGCCTCGTGCAACCCCTTATTACTCTGTCACTTACCATTAAACATGAATAAACAGCTTGGGCTCCCCACATCACCCAGGCATTTTATTTCGCTGGCTTTTTAATGAGAGTAAAATTGCATCCATTGCCGAATGTGCCTCAGTAATTTCAAGTGCATTAAAAAGAGGGGAAACACTCTTTGAATCAGTTCTGCAATGTTCCCTGCACGTAGGAATTATTTGATTATGAAAAGTTGCTCAAATGTTTACAGAATAAAATTAGATTTTGGATGGGCTGCTGACGCAGAAAGTTGTCTTTGATCTGCGAGGAGATGTTTGCTGTTGGTTCAGCTGGTGTGTATCAAAATCAAGCTGCTCTGGGATTAACACATACCTTGTAGGTATAATAATCAAATTATGGTCAACAAAACTGGGTATAGACGTGTTATACATGCAGCTGGGAGTGTGTGAACACAAATTAAATGAGTCTTAAAAGTAGACTGCAAATTCATATAACCATTCTAAAGGAAATTGTCATACTGACAGTTTTTGTAAGAAAAATCGTACAAATTACTTACACAAACAACTGCTCGCTTCATGAATGAGATCCACTTTTGCACAGCTTTTTTGTTTTGTTTTGTTTTGTTTTGTTTTGTTTTAAATATAAATTTGAGCTTGTACATTTTCCATTGGGTTCCAATTCCAAATCCTTTATGCAGAAAAAAAAAAACTTAGAATAGTAACTGTGGAAAATTTAGACAGAATAGCATACAAAGTACAATTTCTCCAGTATGTAATATGCAAATGCATGAAAATGTAAAAATGCACAATATACAGCAGAGCATTGCATGCCATCCCATGCTGTATCCCACAATGCAATGTGCTCAAATTGACCATCAGTTTCCAGTGTGACAAAGAAAAAATTAATCGAATTGCTGTTTAAATTTTCAGATTGATAACTGGACATCAGTGCAACATGATATGATGGCAACAGTGTAGCATATAACTGTGTAAATAGTCTTAATGTATAGACAATTTATGGTCTTATTGTGCACTGATAATCTGTACCAGTTTTACAACATTTCACAATCCAATCCATCTCCACTTGATAAATTCAAGTCTCACCCTATACTCTCAGAAATAAAGGTACAAAAGCTGTCACTGGGGTGGTACCTTTTCAAAAGGTACACTTTTGTACCTATTAGATTCAAATATGTACACTTTAAGTACTAATATGTACCTTTAAGGTACCAAAATGGACCCTTTAGGTACAAACATGAACCTTTTGAAAAGGTATCGCCCCAGTGACAGCTTTTGTACCTTTATTTCTGAGAGTGTACAAAATTTTCTCATTGCATATCTTGTTTCACTGATGAATGCCTCATTCAGAGGTAAATGCATTTTGATTCTGTTCATTGCAATGTGATCTTGAATTTTGCAATACTTTAAAATAGCAAGTGGTAAGTCAGTATTCCATTCTGAAATTTTGTACATTTGTATTGGCAGATACAGGTGTATTCTAGGAAGGCATGTAGTCCAATCCTGAAACCATCTTAATCTGAGAATGTTTTCTTGGATGAAACTACATTCTGCTTGTCAGCTTGTCACCGTGGCCGCATATCTTTGTTTTGCCACATCGTTTGACGTGCTCAATGCAGAAGCAAAGTTAGCTGTTCAACAGTTTGTTTGGGTGCTTTATTAAAAACAAATCTCTCCCTATTGACAGACCCCAGCAATAAAACAATGCACTCTGCACGGCTTAGCAGAGTAACGCTACAGCATCCAGAAGCGGAGAGAGAGAGCAAACAGTAAACAAAAGTGACTGTTTGCTTGTGTATATTACAGAAATGCACTACAGATAAAGGGTTAGATCACCAATGGGATGGACATTTGTTATCATCGAGGACTACAGCAATGTTAATGGCGCTGAAATAAAATAAAACTGACATTTCCAAGCATAAAGCCCTTGACAAAAACAGGAAGATGTGCACTAATGGGATTGAAAGGCAATGCTTGCTGTGTTTGTTGAATTAGTCATGTTTATTTATGAAAAAAAAAAAAGGTTTATGGTTTGTTCCATCTAAACAGGTTAAAGCCAACATGAAATTGAAATTTCACATTTATGGCCTATACAATATGATTCCAAAGAATAACACTGCACACTTATATTCAGGTTTGGATTTAATATGAACGCCTACATTTTACAATCAAATCTATTTCCAAGTCACACCCTACAGTATTTTCTCATTACATATCTTGTTTCACTCATAATATGCCATATTACAGAAGTAAAATGGGTTGTGAATTCTGTTTGTTGTAATATGATCACACATCTTGCAATATTCAGGCTCTCAATTTAAGGTTATGACCCGTTTTTATTAAAACTATGTTTTGCAACTCTCTTGCATTTTGTGTTTTGTCTTGATTTTCATTTAAATCTGCAAGCAAAACCAGTTCTGGTTATAAAATGTCAGTAACACTTTATTTTAGGGTCTCTTAACTAGTTGCTAATTGGCATGCATATTACTAGAATATTAGCCATTTATTAGTAGGAATTAAGCACATATTAATGCCTTATTCTACATGACCTTATTCTACATCCCTAATCCTACCCAACACCTAAACTTAACAACTACCTTACTAACTATTAATAAGCAGCAAATTAGGAGTTTATTGAGGGAAAAGTCATAGTTAATAGTGAATAAGTGTTCCCTATTCTAAAGTGTTACCAAAATGTGTTTCAGACAATAAACAGGACTTCTCTGATCATTTGATTGCTGTTTTCTCTGATGTTGTGTAACAGATTGTTGCATTGGTCTATAGACTGTGTAATATGCAAATGTTATACAACAATGCAAGTTGTAACCCACCCATAACATCCCTGAACTGCTTAAATCTGTGGTTCACGCACTCAGATGGCAGCCAAGCGCTCAGTTACATTTGAGTTTGTAATCAAGCTGGTTTCATCCAAATAGAAACACTTATCTGAGCATCAAGACTCAGCCACCCCAGCCCATCAGCCCTCACCATAAATGAGTTTAATCAGTGTGCTAATTATGTCATTTGGTACATTTAACTCAGTGTGAAACTTTGGGCTTTATTGTGTAACAATCTATTGTTCCTCTCTGTGATTTAAAAGTGGCGAGCTAATGTCATGGTTAGTACAAGATTCCTTTGTTTGGCATGCCTTCAAACGGAGATCTGTCTCATTTTGTGTTATCTTGAGACACTCTCAAAAGCATCTTTGTGAGATGAAATATGGGCTTGAAGTGAACAGTGAAACAGTGCCACCTTTTGACTAATGGCAGCATCACAGTCCTTCTTAAGGCTTTGAATGTCCAATTCCAGCTATTCCATCTCAAAGAAAACACTTGGCTTCAGGTCAGAAAGGAGCCATTGCCAGAGGCGAGATGAACAGAAACCCCCTGTCCCCATGGAAGATCGACGATAGTTGCATGGAGATGCATTTTATTATAATATCGACTGGCCTGGTTCTCATAAGAATAAATAATAACCCAAGATGTTCAAAACCTCACGGAGGTGTTTGATTAATTTTCTAAGCCGGATAATCCTTCTGGCCTTTCAGAGCAGCCAATAAGCAAAGAGTTACTTGCACATGTATGATATTTTCATGTTTTAGTTTCCTCAAGATAAAGTGTAGTCCTATATAAATGGAAAAATGATAGGTATTCCCAAATTCAGAAAATCCCCATACACGTGTATTGTATATTTTAAATTACTATGGTGGTACTAAATGACTATATTCATGCACCACATATTCATGCCTTAGGTTGTATTCCAACCTAAGGCATTATTCCAGTTTCCAAAAACCAACCCATTCCCTTGGTGCCATGTCTAAAGACCATGGTAACAGTGTTTGAAACCTATGTGAACATCCAACACTGAATACCAAAATGCTTCCTTTCTAATGTATTTTATACTAAAATAGAGCAGAGCAGTGTGATGCAACTAAATTAGATTTCTCCTATTTTAATCGACTACATTGTTCACTTGTTGTTAATTGATAATGTTTAGTAATTTGCTTTTCCACACTGAAAAAAAAAATGCTTGATATGACTTAATCTATACAATCTAAAACATCGGTCGTCTAAAGTATGACACAATCTAAATGTTACCCATGTGAACAATCTCATATAGCTACAGATCTGCATAAAGATCTCACCGTTCATAGCAATCTGTATATTAGACTGTTCATATGGTTAACCGGCTACTTCTTACACACTGTGGACTCACTTTCTCTTCTTTCATACTGAAATAGTAAAATTGAAAAATACTTTAATAGTGAAAATCACCTCAGTGTCACGATAAGCGCACGCACGCACACGCACACATGTCTGCGCAAGCACGCGCACACACACGGGAATCGAGGAGACAAGGATAAACTTGACATAAACAGTCTTTTAATAATCCAAATTCAAAATCCAGGTAACACAGAACAGGCATAGACACACAGGAACACGACATCGACGTTAATACCAGACGCACGAGACAGGGAACCACAGAGCTAAGATACACAAGGTGATTAACAAACACAGGTGGAACAGAATGAACATAATCAGAGAACTGAAACAGTTGGGACTAAAATTAACTAAACGAGAACAGGAAAAGGAACAAAACCAAATATGGGCATACATGAGGGAAAACTAAGTCAAGGGGAGCACGAGACAGAAAACCACAAGACAAGACAGGACACAGGTCTGACACTCAGTGGACATTAGTATAAAAATTCATGATGAAAAGGAAGTAATGACATTGATTAAAAACAGAAAAGTGTTTCCTATGTGTTTTTTGCATACAGATGGCAACATTGACAAAACGATTCCCATTCACACGGAAAAAAGTTGAGCCAACTTAAAATTTTAAAGCAACCAGCTTCAGCAGATTTTTGAGTTTTCTCAACTTGTCGTTTTAAGTTTATACAACAAAAATTTGAGAATCTCCCACAAAAATAAGTTGAGTAAAAAATAAAAAATAAAATAAGTACAATGCAATGTCACTTTGTAAATAAACACTACGAGTCTATAAACTGAACATAATATGACAATATTTTTGTAGTTTACATGGAGATAATAATGGTATTGTTTCAAAAAACTCACCCCTTTTCAAAAGTTTGTGTTTTCAGGGCCACAAAATGCCAATGTTGTGTAAATGAGAGTCCTAAACATAAAAAGTTTCCACTTTTTGGTTGAAAACGTCACATAAATAGCCTCTAATTTATCCTTCGGGCATGCCAGAAAAAAATGTCTGCCTTTTGAATATGCCCCTGTCAGCCATTGGTTGACAAACAGATAGCCCCGCCCCCAAACCATGCCATTGGTCGAGTCAGTGCTGTTGTGTTGGGCAAGACAGGTCAAATCAAATAGGGGAATTTTCATTGGGTAACAGTGTTTATAATTTTCGAGAAAATTAACTTGCTTACAGTTGTCGCTAGACATGGGATAAGTTATTTAAATTTTAAATGTTAATGTATAGTAAAGTAAGTCGCTAGTTGGTGGTTAATAGACCATCATGACTCGCAATTTGTCTTTATTGCGTCACGCGCTTGAGGTGTAAACAGCTCGGTTAATTATAATGGAAAAATTCTAGTTTTGCCACATCACGTTGCACCACACACTTGCCGCGTCGACACGCAGCGTTTTGCTTGAGGAGAGATCAGTCGGTCTCTAGAGCCCCTGCTTCTCCTCAACCTGGCTGCATTCAACCTGTTCCTCTCACCTCTTTCTGTAGCCTTTGGCATCACTCAAACGCCGCTGAATAACTAACTCACTCTTCACCTTTATTCATGAGGCGTTTCATCTCTTCTCTTCATGTGTCAGTTTCTTCACAGCTGTCTGGACAGGTTTTATGGAAGTCCAGGGTCCCACAGACAGCTCTGTCTGAAATATTTCTCACTGTGTGTTGTTGGGAGCGTTGTAATAAATGGTGCCATTCAAAACTAAAATGCCATAAAGGAAAGAGATGAGAGCTGGAGAGATTGAAATGGCCCAGGTGACCGACTCCACACTGCTCTGTCCTTGCAAAACTTTACCATGGTAAGCATAGTTTCTGCTCAAATACACTTTGCATACTTTACACTTTACACTAAACACACTTTACATAGAGTACTGCGGTGGTACCATGGTATATCAGACTTTAATGCCATGAATTATGATACTCTGACTGTGCTCATGTACACAAACACAAAAAAGGTATGCTTAAAAGTACTTTGGAGAGCCATGTAAATAAGTATTACCATGGTAATGTCACAGTACTTTTTCATAAGGAAATTTACATGGCACTCCAATGTGCTTTGACCATGGCAAGCATAATTTCCATGGTACTGTGAAAGCTAATACCTTGGTACTTTAATATATATATTCCATGTATACACAAAAAAAAAAAAAAAATGAAACTAAAACTTAAACTAAACTAAAGCTAATTCAAACTATTAATAAAAACTATAATTGTATATAAATAATACTAAAACAGCACTGGTCCAAACAAATACAATATATCCTTGTAAGGAAGGGCTGCTAACTGTCTCCTTGAAAGAAAAAAACTGGTTTGTTGACATCTTGCATTGTTAAGAAAAACATATTTTGTGCCACACTGACTTTTAATCAATATATGACAAAATCTAAATATTGGTGTTATTCATGTAAAAACCACAACAACATGACTCTATGAATTCACATTCCTAAAAAAAATTATCCTAACCATTTATAAATAAAATACAATAATGCTGCTTTAATTACCCACAGATTATGCCACATCTGCCTCTAATGTATAACCTTGCAACAGGCAAAATAAATGCTTCTTTATTGCAACAAGAAAAAAAACCCCATCATATCTAGGTCTTGTTGTTATTCTGTAACTATGTCCTAGTTATGGCAAAATGGCCTATTTGTGTACGGCAATATCTCACTCGAACATCCTACTCCTAATGGCTGTTTTATTTTAAACAATGCGTCTCGGTCCCTGGGCGTACTATTATCAGCGAGTGGAGTCTTCGGGGAACGCTCGACGTGACGGCGCGTGGGAGGCCAACTCCAGCTCCACTCATCTGTCACCTCATAAGGGTTTCCATGGGAACCAAAGAGCGCATAGCAAAGTAATGAGGCAGCCCATAATTGTTCACCGTGACCTTGCTGATCCCATCAAGGTTGTATCCCTTGCCTCGGCGCTACGTGTCTGCGCAAATGTTAATGCGAAACCATCTGAGATGGATAAGATGCAGCCCCATGTTTAGGCCGTTTGAGTGAGGCTGGACTTAATCGGTTTTACAATCTAGCCGATATATAGAGTATCTTCCAGGGGATGAATCATCACGCTTACGTCCGCCATAACCCGATTAACACGGGGGCTCGAACGCTGCAATTTTGCAATTACACACAGACGCCGACAGCCTCTCAGTCTTATTTATCCATATTCACTCTTCTGATTGGCTTGTTTTCTTCAGACTATCAGCTCCTTCCTTCAAAACTGTCGCCGGATGCAGGACTTGTCACTGTCTCTGTCTGTGTTTACCTGTCTCTCTCGAGACATGACAGGTGGCTGAAATGCACTGTGGGAACAGCCATTAGTTACTTGCTAAACTGTCGTCAGCTCTCTCCGGATAGAATTTGGGAAAGGCGATTTAAGGTGAAATGGGATGCTGTGTTTTCTGTCAGAATTACACGGATTTGCTGCAGGTTGCGTGTAACACTTTAGCAACTAGGAAGCCATCATTTTAGATATGGTTCAAGTGCTCGCATAAGGCTTTTTTTCCCTCTAAAAGGGGTCATCATCGGTTTTTCTTGTGTGTGTGTTTGTGTCTTTTTCATATTTTGGCCAAGAGCGGCTGTTCGTCAATAGTGCATGAAACTTCTGCGCTAACCTAATTAGGGCGCATTTAAAATGATTGCAGTGTATTTGCCAAGACTTCATATTTGTTTATCCAGAATAATTGCTTCTAATGATGATGTTTCCACAGTTGTTGAAGCAACTGGAAGTTTTTGAAATGTAAATTCATGCACATGAGTCTTATGGGCATATGTTTTCAGGAGAAGCATTTTCTCTGTGACTAACTAATATCTTCAAAGAGTCGGAATGTACCTGCTGTTCAGTACATCTTATATAATAAGATACAGAGATACAAAGTGAGCAAAAATAGTTCTGCAGCTACTTGAAATTTTAGTGAATTGAACTTGTGAACTTGTAACCCAATTTAGATTGAAATTAAAATGTAGAAATACCCATATTCATGTGGTTTCACTTAGGATTTTACAGTAAGTCCCACAGGGGGAAAAAATCATGAATCTCATTAAAGGGACATTTTACCCAAAAATGAGAATACTGTCATCATTTTTGCACCCCAAACTTAGCCAAAATACTATGGAAGTTAATTGGGACATTTTTCAAAATATCTTCTTTTGTGGTCAACAGAAGAAAGAAACTCATACAGTTTATAAACAACATGATGGTGAGTAAATGATGGCAAAACTTTCCTTTTGGGGTGAAGTAACCCTTTAAATGAGATCTCAGATGCTGTCAGTAGTAAATAGTAAATAAATAAAAAAATCAGTAAAAACAGCAGTATTGTAAAATAATATTACAATTTAAAAAAAACTGTAAAATAAATCATTCTAATATGCTGATTTACTGTTTAAGAAACATTTCGTATCTATGTTGAAAACATACGGAGCCCCTCATACGGACATGGTGGAAGTGAAAGACTGTCATGCACACACACATATTTTTTAAGCCCAGTTAATTTAATAAATAATGGTTTAGCTTCAAATATATTGTGAATGTGGAAATATTTGGATTTGTGCTGAATGAGAGCGGTGAGCCCATACTTTCAGTTTTGCTTTAAATTAGATTTTGGCTTGTTTATGGTTTTCTATGCGGGAGAAAAAGCTTAACGTTGCATTCATGGCTATCTGCTTTACTGATAGTAATGCTATTAATAAGGTTATTAATATTACAATTGTTATTAGTATTAATAGTATTTTATTAGTATTAATAGTATTTATTAACACTGAATTGGGCCTCCAGTGTCACTGTTGTAGTACATTAAGCCACATTAACGTTTTAGAATGTCCCAAAACTGTGCCTTTAAACTATAACCAAAGCTGACTGTATTTGAGTCTAAAATAAAAGTTTAAAATAAAACTCTATGAACCGCTCCATTGTGAACATAGGAGCTGTATGAACCACTAACTTGCAAGCTGTAAGTGTTTGTCCGGACTCAACTGGTTTTGCGAGAGAACCCAAAAGTTTCGCGAGGGAATACAAAATATCTTTGTGAGAGAACCCAAAAGTCTTGCGAGGGAACTCTAAATTTCTCAAGGGAACACAAAAGTTTTGCGAGAGAACACAAAAAAAACATTTTTCCTCCCACCCCAAATTTTTTTCACCCACCCCAATTTGTTTTTCCACCACCATGTCCCTTTAGGGGCTCCATAAAAACAGTTCATGTTTTGTGGAAACGGTGATGAATAAACAAATATAATGTTTAAAAGAGCAACATTTATTCAAAATAGAAATGTTTAATAACATTATAAATGTCTGTGCTGGCATTTTCTATCAATTTAAAGCATCCTCGCTCAATAAAAGTATTCATTTATTTAAAAAAAAAAAAATCTTATTGACCCCAAACTTTTGTATAGTAGCATATGTCAACAATTGACTCTTGAGTTCATTTTAATTTAAGAGAGAAACATCTGTGATAAAAGCAATACTGAGAATCCCATGTCTTCTACGCTGCAAAAGAGCAAACTTTGTGCAATAAAACTTTCCTTTGGAGTAAAACTGACTATTCTTACATGCATTTTTAAAAGGAAAGTCTGACAATGTCACTCTGCGTCCTTGACTTACAAAAGCGTTAGGTAAAGAACGCTATTTTTTTAGATTAGGAGTAAGAGTGTGATAAAGCCTCATAAATTAAAGCTACAACAGAGATCTTCACAGATTGCTTAGCATGAATGTCAGAAATTGAAGGATTACTTTGTACTTCAAGGAAAGTGTTCCCGTCAGAGTGTTTTGGGAATCAACACTCCTCACCTCCCTTTTCTTATGCTATTGTACTCTTGCTCTCGGCATACAGACTTATATTGGTTTAAATTAAACCTGAATTAAGAATAGATTGTTTTGCATTTTCTGTGAACTGAGTAAGAAGCCACACAAACTAAGAAGCAGACGGTGTGGGAATACTAGCCTTAAGTATGAGCAACAGTAATAGTGACGCTTGTTTTGGCAAACACCACTGGCTAACCTAACGGTTAAAGGTAAACACAGTTAGCACGTGAACCATTACAACCTTTTACTAATGGAGACAGAAAACCAATTGGGTTCTTTACCCGTCTTCAGAAACTGATGAGTAATGAAGCGAAAGGCTGAAACAGTGGATACCGTGGTACATTTATATAAATCATGTTACATGAATAGCACAAAACGTACACAACTGTGTTCTTAAAAAAAAGCTTTGTAAATACCATGGTTTATATCAGAATGACGTGGTATTACCACCATCATGTGCCACAGTACCCTAAAAGGGTATTTACATACATACTCCAAGGAACTTTAACACCTTCTTATAGAAAACCATGGTATTTCCATGGTAAGCATGATACACTAACCATGATATATACCCTGTTTCTTAATGATTACCAATTGATGCACCATGGTTAACGTATAATCATAAATATATAAAATACTGAAAGTTACCAAGGTAGTACCATGGTATTTTTAAATACCCCTTGTTCTGTGGTACTGCCACAGTATTTGCACTTAAAGGTTCATCAGAAAATACCATGGTATTAGGATGGTACATGTCCAAATTTTGGTTGTTATTGTTAAGCTTTCCTGTAGCTCAAATAGTAGAGCATGGCGCTAGCAACGCCAAGATCATGGGTTCGATTCCCAGGGAAAGCAAGAGCTGATAAAAAAAAAATGTAAAAAAAACACTGTAACTTGAATGCAATGTAAGTCGCTTTGGATAAAAGCGTCTGCTAAATGCATAAATGTAAATGTAACTATCATGAACTATTAAAACATTTTTGTTAATTAAAATAAAGCTGGAATAAAATAAAATATAAATATTAGGTGAATGGAAAAACAACAACAACAACAAAAAACAGATTGCCTTGGCAACTGACTGAAATAATACAAAAATAAATACAAAAAAAAAATTAAACTTAAACGGTAATATAAAACATAACAAAGGCACATTACAAAATTACTAAAAATATAACAATTTAAATGAAAACTGAAAGTATACAAATTAAATCCATTTAATTTAAGAAAAACTATAATACCATATAAATATCAGCTACTAACACAACACTGGTCCAAACAAATACAGCATATCCATGGTATATATCCAGAAACATGGTATATCCAGCAACAGTAATAGTGACGCTTGGTTGGGATAACATCCCTTTGGCTAACCTAACGGTTAATGTTAAACACAGTTAGCATGTGAACCGTTACAACCTTTTACTAGTGGAGACAGAAAATCAATAGAGTGTCTTAGCCGACTTCAGTAATTGGTGAGTGTTGAAGTGCAAGGCTGAAATAAATGGGGGTTTAAAAGAGAAAATTGCTAATATGATGTTTGCTAGAACATAAAAAGTAGCTTAACTGCACACAACAACCAGCTTAAGTGTTAGCATGACATGAATAGCAATGCAAGGCTTGTTGAAACCATAACCGTAGCGCTTAGCATGCACTCTAGAACATTTTGAGCAAAGGTTGGTTGGTTCTTGACTGTTTACTGTTTTTTTCTCCATCAATATCAGTCACAAAAATGACAAAAAGGCCAAGATATCTGCTTGGTTGGCTTGGTTTGTTGTGGTAAGCACTTTACATGGCACAAATCAGTACTTTGTGTGTCTGTGGGAGATATTGACAGTGGCAGAGTATATACCGGTGTCATGTCTATCAGTCTTGAAGCACTCTTGGGAGCCGTACACCCAGCGCTCATGAGGCCAGAGTCTATTTTCAGGTCTCATTTCATCTTGGTCCAGCAGCGGCTGAGATTTGTACCAATTAAGGTGATAAAGACAACAGGCTGCCATATTTCTCTCCACACCAAGGCTGGAAAATTGGGGCGGAAAGATCGGGCCAGCAAGAATCCTTGAGAGACCGCTATGATGAATACTCTTCTTCCTCCACAGGGCAGTGCTGGGTTGCAATATGGCACGCTGACCTTTCTCATAAGATCGTTTTGCTGGTAAGATTCATTTACTAAAATCCCAGTATACGCATTAATGCTGCATGGGGGCACATTTTCACTTCTTATTGCCTGCTCTTCGAGTGGACTCAGCTGGTGAGCTTCTCCATCCACTCAGTTAGGGCTTAATTCGATGTGTTATCAGTGCTCCAGTAACCGGTTTGTGGCCAGAGATATGAAGCGGACACATGCGGTGATGGATGTGTTTTTGTGAATTTAAAGAGCTCGCCGTGCTGTCAATGGTTTGAAATCGCTCTTTCACGCTGCTGTCCTTGACCTGGCTTATATTTTCATTAGGAGCCTCTTGACGAAAGGCACTGTAAACGAAATAAAGCCACAGCCGCTGATCTGATACTGATGAAAGGTGAATGAGTCATCGTCAGAACGGGCCTCGCTAGAAAGTCACCCAAGAGCTGAGTGGCACCATGCAATGAAAATACTGAAGGATACATCTCCCTTTCATTTATTTAATGTTTAGAAATACAGTGTTGGAAATAGTGTTATTTGCATGAAATACATAATTAAAATTGTTCATTTTCTGCTTTCAAACACCATTTGACCATTATTTCTGAATGTAGAATGGCATTTAAGATTACACTGTAAGTTAGCAACATGAACAGTGTTGGGAAGGTTGCTTTGGAAATGTAATAGGTTACAGATTACAAGTTACCATATTTAAAATGTAATAAGTTGTAGCATATTTGCTTTATGAGATGAACATAATAAATCATAACGGGTTATCAATTATATATCCATCTTCAGGAATTAGCTGTAGTATTAATAGTACAATAGAATGATTAGTTCGTCCGCAGTACGGACCCTTCTATTGACTTTAAGGAAAATTATTCCTCTGGCCACGACAAATAATTTTCTTAACGAAGCAGTGCTCCGAGCATTGTTGCAAGATCGGACGTTAAAGTGACTTAGTTCTGAGAGCAGCAGACACAGACAACCAAGTGTGGATACATATGGATGTTTATTAAACTACACTACAGGGGAACATGTAACATAGAACTAGACACAGACATACACACATTAAACATAGATGCCAACGCAAGGAAGGCATAGAGAGAGAGAGAGAGAGAGAGAGAGAGAGAGAGAGAGAGAGAGAGAGAGAGAGAGAGAGCGCTCGCGCGCAAGAGAAGCATGGCAGGATTCTAACTAACTAAAACCTGGGTTTGAACCATTAGAAAATCATATCACCTTAATTAAAAGGGGTCGAAGCCTAGAAGCGCATCTAGATAGTTAACAAGCGGTTACTTGCATGGTTTTTGTGGGTGCTGAGTAAAGTATCCTGGTGCATGTATAATGCGTAGATTCCCGGGGGGGGGGGATTCCTTTTGGAGTAAAAGCTTCGTCCTTCCAGCCATGATTAGTCCGAAGTGAGTTCCCAAAGTTACCGAACTTAAAATTACCAGAAGATCGGGCTCCCCCGGAAGGGGAGCCGCGAGGTTTCCCAGGTGATCTCCAGGGCACCTTTTGGTAGAAGAGAGAGAGCGAGAGAACTGCGCGTGGGCTCTTTAAAGTCTGCGAAGAGTCACGCCTTTCAGGATGGGCTTGACCAATGAGAAAGGCTGAATTTCCAAGCGGGAGTTTGGAAATACTGGGGGTTTTATGGCCCTTTGTCTGAGAGCATGGTAATTTCCAAAAGGGGTTGGATTGAAAGTTATTATACAAACTATTAAAGATTCTTAGGACACTGATATGTTGCATAGGTATCAACATGTAATATTCACTCTCAGTTAGATCATCCGAAGACGGATTGATAGAGACCAAACATGTTACAGTCAGAGTGATATTAACTATTGATCTATTATAAGCATGCATAAAACAGTATTAAAATACACAAAAACAGTAATAATATACACAATGACTTAATGATATGTGTGCTCATTCAAAGAAAGGTTTTCCTATGAATTAATTAGAGAAGAGTCCATTTTATGGCATAATGTCCTTTTCCTAAAGTGGATATGAAGTGAGTGTTTCTTGACCATTTTGCATTCCTTTGCGCAATAAAACTAATGTTATCTGATGGGTTGCCATGGCACCGGGGGTGCTCTGGCGGCGTCTGCAGACATAGGGGCACCTAAGAATGTGTATTGGGTGAGGGGTCTGTGATTATTTGTTAATCTAATAACTAGTTTCATTTGTTAAATCAAATGAGAAATTGTGTCTGATTGGTCCAAATGCTACATAATTCCCCTCTTTCGAACGTTGTTGTCCGTCCAATAGACAACAACGAGCGACGTTAAAGATGCAGAACAATCAGACTTGCACCTGCCACTCATGGCTGGGGGACAGTGGTGGCTTTCTGGCTGTTGGTTGCCTCCAGGAGTGGTTGTGGTGCCGTGGTGGATGCTGTCAAGTGGGAAGCTGTGGAACTGTAGGCTGTAGTAAGGTGCGGATCCTCGAGCTGGTGCAGCAGATGTCGAGGCAGTGTCAGCTGTCATCCCGAAGTGGGTTGGTCCGGGTCAGATGGTTGTTGATGCTGTTAGCCAGAAGGCTATCTGTGGTACCCGTGGTGTGGAACAGCCGGGTTAGACTCTCACTGGTGAGAGTGCAGGTGGTTGTTAGCCCTCTGTTCTGCTGGAACATTACCATAAATCTGATGTTTGCGGTGTCGCTTTGCTTTTGTGGCGGCACCGACTTGAGCTTGCCTGAGTTGTGTTGGTAGAGGTTTCGCTGTCGGGCATGTGGGCCGTTGCTCAACCCAACGTTGTCTGGTTGCTTCTGGGGTGTCGACTAGTTTTAAGGGATGCTCCTCCCTTGGAGGGGTCTGATGCTGTGTTGCGTCAGGCGAGGAGTCAGAAGTTTGTCCTTCGCAGTACTCCTCGGTTGAGTCTATTTCAAGGAGCTCTTCTGCCAGTATCAGAAGCTCCTGTAACTCAGAAGTAGGAGTGTCCGGCTGTCCTTGTGCAACATCCGTTTGGCACCTGTGTGAAAGGTGTGGAGGAGGATCTTGTGGGGACTGTCGTCGGACATACCATGGTGTTCGCAGGATGAGGATGGCCTTTTCCATGGTTCCTGCCAGTGGCTTTTCTGGGACCTGGGTCTGTTGCCATGGCAATGGCTCTTTCCTCTGCTGGCTAGTGGCTTTCTGTAGAAGGGCCTTACATTGTGGCAATGCTGGGTGCCTTCTGGCGTCTGTTTTGGATTCTGGGTTGTGCAGTTCAGATTCAGTGGGGTCTTACAAACACCTTTGGTAGAGGCCTTGTGCTTGTTAAAGGCCTTCCGTGTCAGGTCACGCAGTGTCTCCACCTGGGCCCCTCTTCTCCAGTGGTTCCGTTTGAAGGTCTGAGGGCGTGCAGCTGTGCACCTGTTCATGGACCTTTGCATCAGGTTGACTCTCAGGACTGGATGTGGGTCTGAGGAGGTGTAACCTGTCTCTGTCAGTCGCGTGAGCTTCCACTTCTGGATATCTCGGCCTTCTGTAGTGTTTGGTCGAACTGGGGATGTTTTGGCCAGTTTGTCAAGGTCTTTGGGAGTCGTCTCGTGCAGTTTCGGGGTCTGCATGGAGAGGGTTTCTTCGTTTGCTAGAAGGGAAGAGTTCTGTGGTGAGGGCTGGCGATGCTTTGGTTTGCGGCCATTCACTTCTTCCAGTGTGTAGCAATTCTTGGATGGGGGACTCCATTCTGCTCAGCGGTGGTGATGCTGACGAGGGCTCCGCTTTTCTTGGCTCTAATTCCTTTTTAGGTGGTCTTCCAGAGCATTTATTTCAGAGTCTTTTGTTTTAAGGTCAGTTTTGGCTTCCTTTAGTAGCTGTTCTGCAGACTGTAGATGTCTTCTCATGTCTTTCTGGGAAGCCTTTAGTTCTTGTCGGTCACTTTCAGCAACTGCAAGGGCTTCTTGGAGCTGTTCAACTTTTTCCTTTGTTTCCGGTTTCACTCCACCTGGTACCTTGAGTTTATCCCGAGTCTTCATTTCGAGCTTGTCTGTGAAGCGTGAGATGTGCAACAGCTCTCTCAGGAACTCAGTGGTCTGATGCCTGAAACCATCCTGGACTTTCGCTGCCAGTTTGTCTATGCGGGTTTTGGCCATGTATCAGTTCCTTTTGCCGATGGGTGCTGTGCTTGTCGCGTAGTGTCAGCTGGGCTTTGAGGGCATAGCTTAAGGAACTGATGGCCTTGTTTAGCTCCCCGTGGTGGTGATTCTGGCTTGAGTCGTGTGTCAGGAGTCTTTTCCGGATTGTGACTATTACTCAGAATATTAAAAGTTCAGTGGTCTTTAGGGTGAGGCTCTCTGTAATGCCTCTTAGTCAGGTGTTCACATCTCCTATGGGGTTTGCTTTCTGTGACATGCTGGCAGACTGGGAAGTGAGGACTGACACAGATCTGCTTGGTATTATCGGCCCATATGTGGTGAAACAGCTAAGGGTCATTTCAGTGATTGTAAACCCAAAGTGGAGTGCATTGTAGTGGGGCTTTGTGGTTCAGGCTTGCTGTTTTGGAATTGACATGCTCTGACATATTCCGCCACATCTTGCTTTATGCCAGCCCCGTATGCCACTTGTTTTAGTGTCTTATAAGTGTCTCTGGTACTGTGGTGTCCAGCACATGGTGCGTTGTGGGTATGCATTGACCTGACCCCCCTTTGTCACTGTGTCACCACAAGCTTCGGCGCAGAGTGGGCATCAGGGACACAGTATGCAATGTTGCTCAGCACATGTAGCATGTGTGTGACGTCATGCCGCAGTTTGAGGGCTGGAGCAGCAGCAAGTCGAGTAGATGTGATAGGGTGGTTGGATGGGGTTAGGGAGGTGGTAGAGAATAAGCTTTATTGTTCAGTCAGCGGTTTGCATTTAGGCAATGACATTTATGGATAGCTTTTAAGTTAGTGTCAGGGCTGCGAGGTGTGTACCCTGGAGGTGAAAGTTGGTTTCATTCTGGTTACGGCTGCCATGTCATTGGTGGGTGGGTGGGTGGTTCTTGGTTGAGGCCGTAGCTCACCATGCAATGCACTTGCGATGTTGTTGCACGCCTGGTACAGGTGTTGGTGCTTGACTGGCTTCCTGTTCATTGTGGCAAACTCATTTTTTTCCTAGCCAAGGAGGTGGCGTGCGAAGCTGAGATTGGCATAATTTGAGTCTGTGTAACTGAGGAGTTCTTTGATGCAGTTCTTGTGAGCTGATGCGATTTAAAGGGTTATCAGGATGGCTGTCACTTGTACTGTGATGACTGGGAGTCCAGCTTGAAGTGTTGCTGTGGTAGACTGGAGAATCACTGGATGATTCGTGAAGTGCGGAGCTGGGCTCTTTTGTCATCTGAGTAGTTAGTGCCCCGGTGGGAGCAGTGTTCTGCTGAAGTGGGCAACCCCCCTTTAGTTCTGGCCATGTTGTTGGTGTAGAGTGCAGATGCCATTTGAGTTTGATGATGTAATGTGGTCTTGAGTGAGTCCACATAGCTGACATCAGCTCTGCATTGTTGCTTCTTGTGAAGAGCAGCTTTGGCACTGGCCGTTGTCGACAGGTGCAGGATGTCTCTTAGAAAAGGGGGTGTGGCTCAGAGTGGGGCCAGGTTCCCTCCATCCCCTTGAAGGTGTGTGCTTGAGGGTTTGGCCACGCTGTCTGTGTGTCACACTGTTGCTGTCCGTTCCCCTTTTGTGTATGCTGGTAGTGCAGTCTCATATTTTTGCCAGTGTAAACATCTGGTATGGTCTGGCCAGACGTTCTTGCACTTTACAGGGCTTCTCCAGGGGGTTGCAAGGTCTCATAGGAAACTTGTGCACTTGCTTGCGAAGGCAGGTCTGGTGTGTGCTCGGTGAGTGCTTTGAAGCGTGTGAGGCTTCAGGCCATGTCCTCATGGCTGGCTGTGAGATTTTCCCGTGACCTCTGTGACCTGACAGTCTGTCTAGGTGACCTGTCTGGCTGGAGTGGCTGGGGTTCTTGCCCTTCAGCCCGGAGATTCGGCTGTCTCACTTTCAGCAAAGGGTCAATGTGACCCAGCAGCTCTTTATCACTGAGAAGGTTGTATGCATGTATGGCTGCGTGTTCCGTGCACACCTTTGGGCTTTAAGAGTTCAGTTCTGTTCCTGAGCTTCAGCTTGGGGTCTGCCCAAGAGTTGGAATTGACATAAAAATTGGATTTACTCCAGTGTCAGCAGAACTCCAAGTCTCGCCTTGTTTTCCAACATGCTGTTTCCTGCTGGTTGGGAACTGTGTTGACTTTCTGATGAAGCATCTATCACAGTGATGTGCCTTTCAAGATGTAAAGGCAGGAGGAGTCTGGGTCGTGGGCTGGTCTGACCTTGAGACTGAGTTCTCGCGACCAGCTGAGATGTCAGGTCTTATCTCTGTGACCTGGCTGTGCACTTCAGATGAGTTGGCAGGCTGGAAGTGTGAAAGTTCCCGCACTTGAGGCTAATTCTCTGAATGCTTAAAGTCCCTCGGGCTCAAAACCATACGACAGGTCCATGTTGGTGAAAAGAGGGCCGGTGTTCATTTGGGGTTGTGTACACAGGGTGTACGGTCTCATGGAGCTGATGGTCAGGTGCAGGAGAGTTGACCGTGTGTTTATTTTGGCTTGTCGTGGGCAGTCAGCCGTCTGCTGATGTGCTGTTTGGGTGCCATGACCATCTGGCATTAGGATGGATGTCTCTGTTGTGAGAGACTGTTTGACAAGATCTGGGCGTTTCTTTTAGTAGGAGGGCTTTCTGGTAAGTTTCTTATGCCACTCGCAGTTAAAAGGAGTTTTGAGAGTCTGATATATCCTGTTTGCGCTGCTGTGGAGGCCACGTTTTATGTCCTCAGGATCTCTGTTGCTGGCCCGTGTGCACTCCAGAGTCAGTTCTGGGTACTGTGCAGGGATAGGCAGGATTTTACCAGTCTTTATGGAGGCAGCGCTGTGTTGTCTGTAGGCCATATGGGCTGAGTTCCGCAGATGTCAGGTGGTCATTGTGCGGGGGAAGACCATGGCGCTTGAATGGTGACTCACAATGTGATGCATCTGTTGTCTGCCGTAGACTCAGAGCTGGCTGTAGCAGGCTTCTCGTAAGTTTTGTAATCCGCTTTGACGGTTTCAGACTGCTGGTACAGGATGTTGTGTTTCAAGGCCGGAGGTGATCCTGAGCAGATAGCCTGTCTCGTGTGGTCACATGGGGCAGAGTTTGAGCATAAAAGTTCATGTTTTGCAGGCAGGCCAGTGTGGTGGCCTTCTGCGGGCCAGTTGGTTGGGGTCTGTGGGGCCACACGGTGTGTGTATCTGCAGTGATGCTCTGGAAGGGTCCCTGCCCCACCTGTGGTTGCTGGCAAGTGAGGTGTGAACAGTGGGCCTGGGCCTGCTTGTCAGGGGAAATTCTGTGTTGTGTTTTCCCTTTCTGTTCACCTCGTGGTCTGCAAGCCTATTTCAGTTCATTTGTGACATTGAGTTCGCCTTGGCTTTGTTGGTTGGCGTTTGAAGTTGCCTCGTCGCTGAGCAGAGACTTGGATTTCAGCTCGGCAGCTTGCAGGTGGCATTCACAGGCATTGTTTCAGTTCGCCTGGGTCATTACTTAAGAGAGCTTTAGCCTGCTGGAGCCTCTCTGGCTTCTATTCCAGCTGCTCTCTGTGCTCAGTGTCTGTGTGGGTTTTGTAGAGGCATCCTGAAACTTTCTACTTCCTCTTGTAGCTCCTTGTCCTCTTCATCCGCTGTCATTTGCTGGTCCAGCTGGCCTGGCGGTTCTGCACGCGCTCCCGGTCCTCCGGGCCTCCTTGTGGTCGAAGCATCTTTCGCTTGGCTTTAACTGGATGATGCGGTTGCAGGCAAGAGCACCGATGATCCTGGCTGGCTCTCTGTGGCTGTAGCCCTGGTTTGATCATGGTCTGTCTGCCAGTTCAGGTTGTCATCCAGCTGTTTCGCTCATGTGCTGTAGATCAGGAGTGGTCCCGGACCGGAGGGCGTCTGTTGCAGTGCTTAGCCAAGCCGGATAATCTGGACACAGGTGGAGCACAAGTGGAGAGGGAAAAACACAAAACACCAATGCAAGTCCGCACAGATTTAGTGAGCTAAAATATTTGGGCTATGTGTTGCATGATTAACTGGTGTGATCAGTTAGAGACGCAAACTAAACGCTTACATATCGTGGCTGATAAGGCAGGAGTGAATAATTGGTGTGAGTGAGCACCCGAAAACTATGGGTAACACTGTTGATGGGTGATAACCTAGGGGGTCATTTAATGACTTAGGCTATTTGGTTTATCAACGTTATTACCAAGTATTTTCTGATGGTTCAAACAGGTTCGGTCTCCGAGCACACAAAACAACCAAAACAAACAGAACCAAAATTAATAAAACAAATCAAAGTTCGAATTTAGAAAGGAATAGTGGGAAATCAAGGGCTTACTACCACCTCTAGGGGCTGTGACAAGGACTGCGGAGCGGGGCTCTTGTACTGCCTAGGGAGGTGATGAGAGAGATAGCTGGACAGACCAAGCACGCTACAGCAGAGAGGGTCTCTAGTCCTCTTCACGTTTCATATTGAGTGAATGGCTATATCTTAGGTGTTGTTAGGCTTGGTGATGAGCTGAGGTTACCCGGGTGAGCCCCAGTGATTGGGCCGTCTCCCTTGACTCTCCCGAGCACGCAACTGCAGGGGCTCCTGATCACTCGCACCCATGGCACCCGGTGGCAACCACTCAAACAGCAATGCCTTTTGGCACAATGTTGCATCACTCAAGTGAGGGAGGCTCAACGACTAGCTGGCACAGCCAAAATTGGGTTTCGCCTGTGGGTCCCAAGTTACACGGACCCCTTTTTGGGCCTCGAACTATGGATGAGTTCGCTCCTCTCAGAAGGGTGGACCACCGTGTAACTTCACAGGGTACTTAACCAAAATTGCCCTTATGTGTCAGTCAGTATGGTTGATACAACACTTGAGGTCCCCATTGCTGATGTCGTGCTGCGTGTTGCCACTCGGAGTACAGGGGCAGAGGTATCCGAGGCGCCCCCCCCCAGTACATGTCGGGTAGATCAGGCAGACGAGTCCAGTCCCCGAGAATTCCCCATGGATGACTCGTCAGCTTACTGCCAAGCACCAGGGGCATGCTACCTAACAGGGAACATTGAGACAACAGAAAGATTAAGCGTCTAGGATGAAGCAGCTTGATGCCAATGAGCAAGGGAATCAGACGTGTGACGTGGGCCACTAATAGATTTGGAGGCTCATTGTGCACCGCAGTGGCTAGCATTACCTATGCCTATAGAGGAAGGAGAGGAAAAGGGAAACAAAATAAAATTGAAAATTGAAACAAAGTTAAAATGTCCTAATTGCGTAGGAAAATAAATGGAAAATTGTTTTAAATAGATTTAAAATCTAAGTAAATTCAATTTTGCTCAATAGGTGTAGCTAGACTTAACTACAGACTGGAGTAGGTGAAATAAAATAAGCCCAAATAAAATAAATAAATAATTGCTGCAAATAACAGTAAAATAAAATACACAAAACAACCAAAGCATGTGGGGGAGACCAAAGTAATTGATAGCCCAACAGAAGGTGGAACAGAAAGAAACTGTAGAGGTAGGCGTACTGTTACATGTTACACACACTGTCTCTAAGTGTCAGTCGGATGCTAACAGCTGAGGTAAGTGCTTTTAGCCTCTATCCATGTAGGGCCGTTAGCGTGGTAGCTTCGGCTACCTGCAATGGTCTGTTTACATTAGTCTGTGACGTATGCGCCGTCTTGAGTTTGAACCGGAAAGGGCTCGCTATCGCCTTCCGGGGTCAGACGTTGCTAAGAAACCGATGCACGCTTAACAACCGGTGTGCGCGAAGCACTTGAGCCAGATGTAAACATGCATGGGAATCTCTCGCTCAGCCAGACGTGACCTGTCGTTCACACTTCATTCATAACTTACACAGCGCGTTCACTTCACAGACAATGGCAAAACATTACACCATTAAATCGACCAATTGCATCACATCAGTGGATTAATATGAATGCAATGACACGCGACAATAAGCAGATGAAATACTGTAGTGAGTTTTTTTTTTTTTTTTTTTTTATCACACAGCTAAAATTTAAGCCGCTGTCCTGAAGAGATTTTATCTGTTCAGGAGAGACTTACGCGGTTTACAACGAAACCCGAAAGTGGGGATTTTCTTTACCCAATATCAAATAGATTTCATCTACAACTCTATGCACTGCCGATCTGACATTTACTAGTTGGATATGGGACTTATGCTGTTCAAAACTGAAAATGGGGATTCTTCGCCCAAGATCATAACTTTAAATATAAAGAAAAAAAATATATATTTATATATATTTATACGCGCTGCCGATGTGGGATTTCTTCGCCAGATATATGGGACTTATGCTGTTCAAAACTGAAAATGGGGATTCTTCGCCCAAGATCATAACTTTAAATATAGAGAAAAAAATATATATATTTATATATATTTATACGCGCTGCCGATCTGGGATTTCTTCGCCAGATATATGGGACTTATGCAGTTGTTGCAACAATTACTTAATCAAGATTTTAAGACTCCCAGTTATCATTAATCCGACACTGACCTGCAGTAAGATTAATGTTGCTCTGTGATCGGGCGAGGGGGCACGCATTAGTTAGCTACGCTAATGGTAAAACCCACGGGAGTAATAGTCTAGTTGTATGGCATCGGAACACCAATGGCATCAATCTAGCTACATATAATATAAGGCCTTAATTTTAAGATAAGCGAGGAACATCGCTCGCTATCTTCTTCGCGCTAAAAGAGGGTTTCTTCGCTCGATTTAGGGCGGTTAAAGTAGCATTAAGACACACTATAAAAGGTTTCTTCATTTTATAGGGTCAAATTTATAAACAGTTAACTTAAGCCATCTTCTTCGCGCTAAAAGAGGGTTTCTTCGCTCGATTTAGGGCGGTTAAAATAGCATTAAGACACACTATTAAAAGGTTTCTTCGTTTTATAGGGTCAGATTTATAAACTACAGTTAACTTAAGCCATTAACAGTGGCTGGTTTCTCAGCGAGAAACTCGTGAACTGTTAAGGCACGGAAAGTGGGCGTGTAGCCTACATTCATTCACAAAAAGACGCAGTTGGATAGTAGTCTTGGTTTGAATAAACACACATAAGAAACACACAATTGTTACTGAGTCTGCTCACAGAACTAGGTTTAAAACGTTGCCCGCATTCTCCACCATCTGTAGCATATTTGCTTTATGAGATGAACATAATAAATCATAACGGGTTATCAATTATATATCCATCTTCAGGAATTAGCTGTAGTATTAATGGTACAATAGAATGATTAGTTCGTCCGCAGTACGGACCCTTCTATTGACTTTAAGGAAAATTATTCCTCTGGCCACGACAAATAATTTTCTTAACGAAGCAGTGCTCCGAGCATTGTTGCAAGATCGGACGTTAAAGTGACTTAGTTCTGAGAGCAGCAGACACAGACAACCAAGTGTGGATACATATGGATGTTTATTAAACTACACTACAGGGGAACATGTAACATAGAACTAGACACAGACATACACACATTAAACATAGATGCCAACGCAAGGAAGGCATAGAGAGAGAGAGAGAGAGAGAGAGAGAGAGAGAGAGAGAGAGAGAGAGAGAGAGAGAGAGAGCGCTCGCGCGCAAGAGAAGCATGGCAGGATTCTAACTAACTAAAACCTGGGTTTGAACCATTAGAAAATCATATCACCTTAATTAAAAGGGGTCGAAGCCTAGAAGCGCATCTAGATAGTTAACAAGCGGTTACTTGCATGGTTTTTGTGGGTGCTGAGTAAAGTATCCTGGTGCATGTATAATGCGTAGATTCCCGGGGGGGGGGGATTCCTTTTGGAGTAAAAGCTTCGTCCTTCCAGCCATGATTAGTCCGAAGTGAGTTCCCAAAGTTACCGAACTTAAAATTACCAGAAGATCGGGCTCCCCCGGAAGGGGAGCCGCGAGGTTTCCCAGGTGATCTCCAGGGCACCTTTTGGTAGAAGAGAGAGAGCGAGAGAACTGCGCGTGGGCTCTTTAAAGTCTGCGAAGAGTCACGCCTTTCAGGATGGGCTTGACCAATGAGAAAGGCTGAATTTCCAAGCGGGAGTTTGGAAATACTGGGGGTTTTATGGCCCTTTGTCTGAGAGCATGGTAATTTCCAAAAGGGGTTGGATTGAAAGTTATTATACAAACTATTAAAGATTCTTAGGACACTGATATGTTGCATAGGTATCAACATGTAATATTCACTCTCAGTTAGATCATCCGAAGACGGATTGATAGAGACCAAACATGTTACAGTCAGAGTGATATTAACTATTGATCTATTATAAGCATGCATAAAACAGTATTAAAATACACAAAAACAGTAATAATATACACAATGACTTAATGATATGTGTGCTCATTCAAAGAAAGGTTTTCCTATGAATTAATTAGAGAAGAGTCCATTTTATGGCATAATGTCCTTTTCCTAAAGTGGATATGAAGTGAGTGTTTCTTGACCATTTTGCATTCCTTTGCGCAATAAAACTAATGTTATCTGATGGGTTGCCATGGCACCGGGGGTGCTCTGGCGGCGTCTGCAGACATAGGGGCACCTAAGAATGTGTATTGGGTGAGGGGTCTGTGATTATTTGTTAATCTAATAACTAGTTTCATTTGTTAAATCAAATGAGAAATTGTGTCTGATTGGTCCAAATGCTACAAAGTAGTGTAACTATGTCAGTTGCTTTATTAAAGTATAATAACTGATTACATTTGATTACTTTTCTACATTTGTAAAGGATGTTTTCAACTGTTAAACATTTTAAAGCAGGCAGGGTTAACCTTGCAGTAGTACTCAACACTGACTACTGTCAGACTTTTAAAATCCTTCATCAGCTGAATTAAGATTATAATAATTTAATGTTAAAGTACAGCCACCACAAAATCAGACTTTAGCACCTCTTTTTATTTTCAGATCGTTCTAAGTTTATACAGATTTAAAATCATAACAAGAAATAGTAAATAGTTAACACACGCTGTTACAATCACCAACACTGAACATGAATTAATGCATGATATTAATTACTGCATTATTTAAACACAATATTTACATGAAATATCTTATTAGTTTTAAATTTGGCTTGATCATTTGTGTGTAAATGTATTTAAATGTATTTAAATGAAATGTATTTAAATTGGAAAACAATTAAAAAAACAGGAATATTAATTTATTCCGGTGATGCAAAGCTAAAAAAAAAAAATTCCAATCTTCAGTGTCACATGATCTTTTAGAAATTATTTTAATATGGTGATTTGCTGCTCAAGAAACATTTGCATTTCGGTCACCAACTGACAAATTGCCTTCCAGTCCTTCACACTCACTAAAGCCTTGTTCGCACTGCCAGTACTTGGTCACTGCATGTTGCCAGTCATTGTACTGCTCAGTTTCTAGTAGGCGTTCCTTGTTCTGGTTGCCCTAGTAACAGTTGTGAACATCTCTGCTGTCTTTTCATGTCTTTCCATGTTGGGATTGAATATGATTAAATACTTTATTTCAGTTTATTTGTACAGCTGATCACAAATGAGATGTATTGGCAGTTTAAATGTCATTCTCTGTTGACAATTCAGTTTCCTTTGCTGCCAAAAATCTGTTCTCAAAATTTTGGTGGAGGAAGCATCTTAACAAATGCATTGCATCACACAGGCAACCATCCACAGCACTCTAGCATTGTGGTGGAGTTATGCACAGGCACTCACATTTCCTTCAGAAAATGTACAGTTCTACTCTTATTTCTTGCCCAGATGTCAACAAACTCATCATGCCACTGCACATGAGAGGCCGAACTGCTCATCCACACTGATCTCAAAGCGGTATTTTCCAGGAAGTGCAGAGGATAAGTCATGGTGCCTCATCTTCCACTTTCACACCTGAGTTACACTCTGCCCCAGGCAGCTCCAGCTTCCACTATTAGATAAAAGTCTGAAAATCCCAAGCATCAGCAAGAGAACTCGCCAGGCCATGTCTATCACTCGATAACACCACACTTCCACTGCATATAATGTCAGCATCAAATTGCTTGAAAATTAAATTTTAAAATTTAGAATGGAATGAATTAGGATTTGTATGACTGCTCATTTTTAGTAGTTAACTAGTCATGTACTGTAATTGCAAAAAAAAAAAAGTAATTGCAACTTTTTATTGCACTTTTTTATTTATTTGTTTGTTTATTTATTTGTGCAATTCTGAGTTTATATCTCACAATTCTGTCCTATTTTTCAATGCAATTTATAAAAAATCTGAACTGTGAGATATAAACTCAGACTTGTGAGTCTATCCCGATATGAGTAATTATATCACACATTAACGTATTAACATATTTTGCTTTAAATAATGTCATTATGATATCAAAATTTCCGATACCATAAAATTTTCATAATTCTTGTCACAAAAGAACTAATACTAGCCTAAGTTATAAAAAAAAAAAGAAGCTCACTGAGGACAAGTAAACAGTCAGGTGATTAAATAAGATTAAGAAACTAATAAGACAAAAACTACTGTAGAACAAATAACTAGAAATGCTACATACATTGTATAAAGTAATCAAATGTATAAAACCACTGCATATTCGTAAATTAAATATATATTTGTCTTATTAAAGTTACAAAAGTGATTTAGTTTAGAGCAGTGAGAGATTTTCTCTCTTTTGTTATTTGATTAAAAGAATGACAGATGGCAGGAATATTAGACTGCTGTCACTTTAAGAGCTGCCTGGATCCAATATACTGTTATATATGTGTTTTCTTTCTCACCTGTTCGTTTTCAATTAAGAACTAAATTACTGTGTTTACGAGGATACTTGCAATGACTTAAAATAACTTGTTTTTAACTGCAATGCCTAAAAAACGTTTGCAAACAATCAGTTCTCATAGACCACGTCAGAAATGTGAGATAAAAGTTCACAATTACCTTTTAATTGTGACAAAAACAAAAGACAAACAAATTTGAATAGTGAGAAAATATATAAGTAATCATAATTTCAGATATAAAACTCAGAATTGTGAATCATTTCCATCACAGAATTTTTTTCTCACAGTTCTGACTTTTCTTCTTGGCATTGCAAGTTTATATGTTGCAATTCTGAGGTTTTTTTTGTTTGTTTGTTTGTTTGTTTGTTTGTTTGTTTTTTGCGGAATTTATTTGTGGCATAAATTGAGTTCCATAGGTTATTCATAGATCCTGGCTGGTATGTGATTGCTTAAATTGAACTTCAGGCGAATTTTCCTGAAACAGAAGTCACATGATCCACGTTAAGTCTACACAGACTAGACAGTGCAATCCCTAGTCGGTATTCTTATTATATCAGTTATGCTGTTCTGTTATTTGGCTTCATAATTCACTGAGACTCTGCAGCCTGAAATACTTTCATCATCCCAAGGAGTGCATAAATCAGCGCTAAATTAGCAGGGTGTTTTTATCAAGAGGCTGCAGCGAGACTGTCTGGATGAGGCAGACAGAAAATGATCACCAGGACGCTACAAATTTCTCACCCCATGCCCTCTCGTTTGCATTTCATCCCATGCATGCTAATTATGTGGTATGTTAATTTTTTTGTGATTTTTTTAAATTGGCAATCAAATTCCACAAAATGTGTTTTTTGTCTGTACCAAGTACCATCTTTATAATTAACTCACAGTTGCCATCCTCCGCATGAAATCTTGCCCTTGGACGAATATGAACATCTACTGTATGATGTGAGGAGAGTACGATTGGATTATGGAGACTATTATGCCCAGTTTTGGGGTGATTTTTCATGCTTGATTTTATCTCTTTTCTAAATTTAGTTAGTCAGGACCAGATAGACTCTGCAGGCATTTTTCTGCAAATATTTTAGGAGACAAACTGCAGAATTCTCTGGAATGGATTTAAAAGTATTGCAGATTCAACTAATCAGTACGCCAGAAGTACATTCACAAAAAAAAAAAAAAAAAAAAAAAAACTTGTTTACCCCTTAAAGATACATATCTAAAATTTTCATATTAGTACCCATTGAAAGGTTTTGTACCATTTTTTGTTCTCGGAGTAGCCTATGTTGTTCATTGAAGGCAGTACATACTCTGACAGTATGCAAAATTCAGAAAGAAAATATTAAAATTAACAATAATGAATGCAAGTGTTGCAGGCTATGTTGATACTTTTGAATTCTTGTGGATTCACTATTCTGGTTATTATCCCCCTATAATCACATATCACATATGTACTATTTGAAAATTTATGTTTTTAAAAATGTGTGTTAAATATGTACGGTTTATTAATAACAGTAATAATAATCAAACAAATGTATAAATACAGTATAAATAAATGAAATAATATACAAAATATAAAAATATAGCTTAATATAAATTAAATTATATAAAAATTCAATGTATTATGTTACTATTTATAAACAAAGAAAAGAGTAAAATAAAATGAATAAGGGGGAAGGTATTGTTTAACCAGTTTCTTGTCCTGCTTAAAGAAACAGTGCACCCAAAAATGAAAATTCTGTCATTTAACCGCCTTTAACTTTCCATTTCAAATTCTTACATTTCTAAACTTTACAAATTATGTTGTTGTTTTTTAATGCCACATAAAAGCCAGAATAAAGTAAGCCTTCTCTGACCCACCTCAGCCCCTAGTATAAAAGCATACAGTTGTATTTGTATCTGCATTCATTCCACCTCTAAGCTGCATTAAACACCTAAATGCCACTTCAGAAATGCTTCTGTGCCACCTTTGCAATGTAAATTTGGCATATGATTACATTTATGTTACATCAATGCATCTAGCATATGCTTTTATCCAAAGCGACTTACATTGCATTTTTAAGGTGTGCATTTTATATTTTATTTATTCTACTGTTTTAAATAGCAGGAAAATTCTTCAAAAAATCTCTATGTATACACTGTAAAAAAAAAAAAAAAAAGAAAAGTTGAGCCAACTTAAAATTTTAAGGCAACCAAATTTTAAGGAGTTTTCTGAACTTGTCGTTTTAAGTTTATACAACAAAAATTTGAGAATCTCCCACAAAAATAAGTTGAGCAAACTCAAAAATCTGCTGAAGCTGGTTGCCTTACAATTTTAAGTTGGCTTTTAAGATCCTTTGAGGGCTTCATTAAAGCATTATCCAGCTACAAGGTGAATCACATTACAACGTTTTATTTAAAGAAAAAGTATTTGAAAATCGGACAAAAAGATTTGAAGACTTACAATCCCATAAAGCACTGCAAATGACAGTCAAATTAAAAAAGCGATGGAGAAATATAAAACTATTAACTATTAAGCATATTTTATTTATTTATTTTTTAAAATAAAATATTTACTAACAATCTGCACGATCAGCAGACACAGTATATCTGGGACTCTGTCTGCATAGTTTGCAGTCTTTTATACGTTATTGTCAGGGGTAAAGCAGGAAATAACAACAAGGCATACTTTTTCAAAGATTTCAAAAGAGCGATCAAAGAAACTATTGAAAATATAATGTGGGTAAACCTGTCAGCCTGTTAGCTAGTCTTTCACTCTGATTGAGAGTTGTTAATACTAACATTTTTTTTAAAAATCGGTAAAAATGCTGCTGGAAACAGTAGCAAGTGTTGTGATGTCCTTGGAGGCATCAGACTCTGTCAACATTCTAAGAAAAATTGCTGAAAGTCCTTGCGTGCGTGTCACAAGTCCAGAACGACTTAATAAGGTCTCTAATTTGACCCCCATCACCTCAAGCAATATAATTGCATCCCACAGAAATCCCAAGATCAAAGGTTCTTTTAAAGTTTTTGACACCCTACTTAGTTCACAAATGAGAGTCGCACAACAGATAAATAGAAAACACCCAAGCATCCCTTCAACCGACGTGGAATCAGTCATGATTGCAGTTTCTGATTTCTGCTTTTTGGTTTCAGACATCAAGCGGTGCCCCAGGCACCTGCTGTTCTCTGTATTGTAGTTAATACGTTGTCCTCAATCCCAGCATGCTTGGGAAGCAGCATCTTCTATTACAGCACAGTGCAACATAAAAGTGGCATTTCTTTTGACATTATTCATTATTAACGGCACTTGGTGGACTGTGGAGAACAAAACACGTCTTTTATTGTGTGCATGGGTGTACATCTTTCATGTTTTATCATGAAGACGCCCTTAACGTTGGACTTCTCGCCGTAATTACTTCTCGTGGGTTATCAGCACAAGCGGGTCAGGTCTCCCGTGGACTTGGCAGGCTACAGCAACACAAGTCTGGACGAGCGGCGGTGGAAATCTAGGGCAAGTTGGAGCTTGATGTTATGATTGGCATCGCCAGGTTCAAAAGAAGGACTCAGGGAGCTATATATAGATTAATTATTGTTGCACAAAGACATCCTTCTGGAGTGTTTGCAGATAAGATGTTTACAGACTAGGCTAAAGAAGGGAGGAGGGGGACAGGGCTGTGTGCCATTCAGAGCTGAATCGAGAAAGCCTTTTAAATGCATAAATGGAATTGGAACAGAGGTAGCAAACAAGATTTGAATTAGAATCTGCATGCTGTACATTTTCTGCTGTAAGTGTGTAAATGAAAAAAGATTCAGTTTTGATATGAATTCATCTTAAACATTTTATCAGACACACAACATGTGCTATTTCTAGAAATATTTCATGATAATAATGTTCAGGGTTTAAACCTAATACAGGTGCTGGTCATATAATTAGAATATCATCAAAAAGTTGATTTATTTCACTAATTCCATTCAAAAAGTGAAACTTGTATATTATATTCATTCATTACACACAGACTGATATATTTCAAATGTTTATTTCTTTTAATTTTGATGATTAGAGCTTACAGCTCATGAAAGTCAAAAATCAGTATCTCAAAATATTAGAATATTTACATTTGAGTTTCAATAAATGACCATCCCTACAGTATAAATTCTGGGTATCTCTTGTTCTTTAAAACTATAATAATGGAGAAGACTGCTGACTTGGCAATGATCCAGAAGATGAACATTGACGCCCTCCACAAAGAGGGTAAGTCACAGAGGGTCATTACTGAAAGGTTTGGCTGTTTACAGAGTGCTGTATCAAAGCATATTAAAAGCAAAGTTGACTGGAAGGAATAATTTGTGTAGGAAAAGGTGCACAAGCAACAGGGATGACTGCAAGCTTGAGAATACAGTCAAGCAAAGCTGATTCAAACACTTGGGAGAGCTTCACAAGGAGAGAACTGAAGCTGGAGTCAGTGCATCAAGAGTCACCACGCTCAGACGTCTTCAGGAAAAGGGCTACCAAGCCACTTCTGAACCAGAGACAACGTCAGAAGCGTCTTACCTGGGCTGTGGAGAAAAAGAACTGGACTGTTGCTCAGTGGTCCAAAGTCCTCTTTTCAGATTAAAGTAAATTTTGCATTTCATTTGGAAATCAAGGTCCTAGAGTCTGGAGGAAGACTGGAGAGGCACATAATCCATGTTGCTTGAAGTCCAGTGTGAAGTTTCCACAGTCTGTGATGATTTGGGCTGCCATGTCATCTGCTGGTGTTGGTCCACTGTGTTTTCTGATGTCAATGCAGCCATCTACCTGGAAATTTTAGAGCACTTCATGCTTCCTTCTGCTGACAAGCTTTATGGAGATGCTGATTTCATTTTCCAACAGGATTTGCCACCTGCACACACTGCCAAAGCAACCAGTATCTGGTTTAAGGACCATGGTATCCCTGTTCTTAACTGGCCAGCAAACTCGCCTGACCTTAACCCCATAGAGAATCTATGGGGTATTGTGAAGAGGAAGATGCGATATGCCAGACCCAACAATGCAGAAGAGCTGAAGGCCACTATCAGAGCAACCTGGGCTCTCATAACACCTGAGTAGTGACACAGACTGATCGACTCCATGCCACGCCGCATTGCTGCAGTAATTCAGGCAAAAGGAGCCCCAACTAAGTATTGAGTGCTGTACATGCTCATACTTTTCATGTTCATACTTTTCAGTTGGCCAAGATTTCTAAAAATCCTTTCTTTGTATTGGTCTTAAGTAATATTCTAATTTTCTGAGATACTGAATTTGGGATTTTCCTTAGTTGTCAGTTATAATCATCAAAATTAAAAGAAATAAACATTTGAAATATATCAGTCTGTGTGTAATGAATGAACATGAACAATGAATGAACAAAAGTTTCACTTTTTGAATGGAATTAGTGAAATAAATCAACTTTTTGATGATATTCTAATTATATGACCAGCACCTGTATATACATCTTTGAAATTTAAATTGTATTTATTTTAATATAAATCGCACACACACACGCACACACACACACACAATTTATAAAGTTATATGAAAACAATGTAACAATGTGGTAGATATTTTCTATAGTGTTATGACACAATGAAAAACTACTTTAATTAACTAAATTAATTAATTAAACTAAATTAATTTCATCCAATTAAGGCAATACTGAATTGGAAAAAATATCTAATCAATTCTAATGTATTCTATGTTTAGAAGGCATAATTGCAAATTAGTCCAAATTAATTAACCTTAAACATTTGATCACAACATGTGCAAGTTTTAGAATTAGAATTTTTTAGTTTAAATAAAAGAAAAATTAATATAATAACATTTTAGTTTTTCATATATATATATATATATATATATATATATATATAGGTAATTAATTCTAGGCAATGCTGAACTGGAAAAATATCGAATCATGTATGTATTCAAGGGCATGATTGCATAATTAGCCCAAGTTAATTATCTAAGTATGCATGTTTTTTCAAGAAACGTCCGTTGAATTTCTTTAGTTAATAAATAATAATTCCATCTCAACTTCCTGTCATTCCCTCTCAACTTCCTATGGGGCGTGGCCAATTTGGTTCAATCTCCTTAAATCTAAAGGGATCCAGTTCTTAAATTCAGATTTTTGTCCTAACTGTTAAGGTGATAAAGATCAACAACAACACAAACCCCAAGAGAAACGACTCGAGCAACTTTTCATTTCCTCACAGGGAGCGTCATTTGCGTAGATGTTACAATGAGATGGACTTATGTAGGTTATCAGACGCACTGGAGCCCCCTTGAGCATTTCTGAAATTAATGTCAGAATGACGAATATGATGAAGGGCTGCGATGAATATTTCATGTATGACCCATATGAGGGAACGAGAGAGGGAGAGAGCAGTAGAGATGCTGAGACGCTGAGCGGGGTTCGGCGGAGCCTGAGCTGCTGCTGCTGCTGCTGCTGATGCGGGGCGGCTGACAGACACACAGAGGGAGGGAGGGAGGGAGGGTCTATTCCATGCGTGGATTATTATTGCTCTGCATCGCGCTCTAGCCATAAGGGAAGCACCCGAGGAGAATCGGAAGAAACCGAAGCCCAGACCCGAAAAGTAAGTGATTCATTTCCAAACCTCTGTGCTTTGATGTGTAGCCTACGTATGAGCATATATAGCCTACAGGATAGTGAGGTGATCAGTGTTTTCACTGTTTACACTTGACAGCGAGTTGCACTTTATATCGCGGTGATACTGTATATTTACTGTAGGTTACATGTACAGTATGACAAATCGAACTAGCCTACTGTACTTTGTGGAGCTGCTTGTACATTAATGTACATTGCAATTAATGCAGCTTATACTGTTTACAGACTCCATTCAAACTTTACTGTGTGGATAATGTCTGAGATGTGTTATGGTTTAGGCTTTTGTAAAAAATGTAAGATTAAAGTTTGTTAATCTCCTGTTCACTTTTACTTTGTTTGAATTTTCGCTGCTGTGATGGCCTCATCATTATTTTTGCATACTAAATCGCAATTGGTCTTCTCTCCCGCATTTATTTGCATAAATCATCGTTTTTATTTTCTTCAATGTGATTCTTTTTAGTTTCTGTGCTACAAATGACAAACATTACTGCAAAAATAAAAATAAAAAAAAAAACTGTTCGTAATCACATATTCTATGAGGAGGTAGTTCTTTTGAGTAAGTACTTACTTCGCAACCAGTGTTAGAAAAGTAGTATGTTGAAGATTACAAGTTACCCTATTTAAAATGTAATAAGTAGTGTAACTATTTCAGTTACTTCATTTGAAGTAATGTAACTGATTACATTTGATTGCTTTTTGATTACTTTTCTAAATTTCTAATGTATGTTTCAGCTGTTAATCATTTTGAAACATTTAAAGCAGGCCGGGTTAATCTTTCAGTAGTAATCATCACTGATTACTGTCAGACTTTCAGAATCCGTCATCACTTGAATTAAGTGTTTAAAAATGTTATTTTAAAGCACAGACACCACAAAATTAGACTTTAGCACCTCTTTTTACTTTGAGATTGTTCTGAGGTTATATACATATTTAAAATCATAAAAAGATCATTTATGACAGTAAATACAATATATTGAAATGATAGAAACAATATAGTTTAATAGCTATAATTATCTTTGGATAACAGGAAAGACATGTTAACATTGCTTTGGGAAAACAGTTTATCCTAAAAAAATAAAGCATATACATAAACCCAAATAGGAAATAAAACAGTTATCAAATAAGCATATGTCTTATTCTGTGTCCTTAACTGCTGAAATATTGGTTGGTGTCTCATATTTTAGAGCAGTCAGTGCAATTCGGAAAAGAAAACGATCAAATCTGTATGTGTGTGAGATAATATTCAGATGTAATATTCAGATGTAAATGTCTTTTAGTTATTTAGCAGACACTATTATCCAAAGTGACTTACAAATGAGGACAATGGAAGCAATCAAAATCAACAAAAGAGCAATGATATGCAAGTGCTTTAACAAGTCTCAGTTAGCTTAACACAGTACACGACACGTTGGAAGTTTTTTTTTTTAAAATGATATAATAAATAATAAGAAAACAGATAGAAAACAAAAAGATTAGAAAAGCTAGTGTTAGTTTTTTTTTTTAAAAGAATAGAATTAGAAAAGAGTGCGTGTTAGAGGGTCAAATAAAGATGGAAGAGATGTGTTTTTAGCCGATTCTTGAAGATGGCTAAGGACAGGTCATTCCACCAGGAGGGAACAGTTAAGGAAAAAGTCTGTGAAAGTGATTTTGTGCCTCTTTGGGATCGCACTATAAAGCGATGTTCATTTGCAGAATGTAAATTTCTAGAGGGTAAATAAGTCTGAAGTAATACATTTAGGTAAAGGGGTGCAGAGCCAGTGGTGGTTTTGTAGGCAAACATTTTATGCGAGCAGCTATTGGTAACCAGTGCAAATTGATAAACAGAGGTGTGACGTACATTCTTTTTGGCTCATTAAAAATGTATCTTGCTGCCGCGCTCTCACCGTCCCATCTGTGGGACGCTTGGCGCTCTTTTTTTCGTTGTCTTTTTTTTCTATGAAATATTTGAGTTATCATTATAAATTCATATCTCATTTGAATTTCAAATTCATATATCATTTGAAAGCTTAAAACCTCAAAATTCATCCTGTGAAAACCATTTTCAAATCGGACATTGCGTTACCATGGAAATTGTACTTTAAAATCTTTTGGCTGTCTCCTCCCCCTTAGTGGGCGGTGTCAAGTGCCATATTACACAATGTATTACAGTCTTTTAGAATCAAAACTTTTTATAATCTTAACAAAATACATATTGACTCTCAGGATTCCATATTTGGTTGTCTTTTTGTGATCGGAGTAATATTGACAGAGAAATTTAGACATTTGTGACAGAAAAATGCATCAAAAAAAATTCAATGGAGTGATCATCAATCATAACTCCAAGTCTCGGTAGAATGTCCACTTCTGAAACCAGACTGGTTTCTGTCGACGAGGTTGTTCTGTGAGAGAAAGGCAGAGACTTGGTTGAACACAGCTCGTTCAAGTGTTTTTGCAATGAAAGGAAGAAACCGGTCTGTAGTTCTCTAAAAGAGATGGGTTAAGGGTGGGTTTCTTAAGAAGTAGGGTTATACGAGCCTGTCTAAATGCTGAGGGGAAAACACCAGTGTGAAGGGATGTGCTAATGATGTGAGTGAGTGCAGGTTCAACTGCAGGAGAATTGGCTTGAAGGAGATGAGATGGAATAGGATCAAGCGGACAAGTAGTAGGATGATTAGAAAGGATGAGTTTGGAGACTTCTGCCTCAGAGATTGAAGAGAAGGATGTGAACAAGTGTATGTTTTCTGGTAAGATGTGTTTGACAGATTGTGGTGTGGAAAATTGTGCACTGATGGTTTTAATTTTATTAATGAAGAACGTGGCAAAGTCGTCAGCTGTTAGAGTTGATGAAGGAGGGGGAGGAGGACAAAGGAGCGAGAAAATGTATTAAAGAGCAATTGTTAATTTTTTTGTGATGGTATGTCCTTTTAGCAGTGGAGACATTAGCAGAGAAGGAAGAGAGGAGTGACTGAAACACATTAAGGTCAGTAGGATTTTTTGATTTGCGCCACACCTGAGCCCTGAGCTTAGAACGATGTTCGCGGAGAACATCAGATAGCCAAGGAGCAGAAGGGGTGGTACGGGCTGGCCTGGAAGACAAGGGGCAGACAGTGTCTAAACAACATGTAAAAGTGGAGCAGGAAGTATCAGTAGCACTGTTAGCATCAAGAGATGCTAACTGTTTAGGGGGAGGATGTGGAGATGAAACCATAGCAGATAGCTAGGAGGGTGAGAGTGAGAGTGAGCGTAGGTTACGTTGAAAGATGACATGTGGAGGGGTATGTGTTGTGTCAGGAACCATATTGAGGTTAAGAGTGAGGAGGAAGTGATCCGAGGTGTGCAGTGGAGTAACCAGTACATGATCAGTGGAGCAGTCTCGTGTGTAAATAAGGTCCAGTTGGTTGCCTGATTTGTGAGTAGCCGTAGTTAACACTCTCTTGAGATCAAAATAGGCAAGCAGAGTGTGGAAGTCTGCAGCCTGAGGATTATCTATGTGGATGTTGAAGTCTCCTAAGCATAACTAGGGGAGTACCATCCTCAGGAAAGGTTGAGAGCAGCACATCTAATTCTTCCAAGAAGTTACCTTGTGGTCCTGGGGGTCGATAAACAACTACAAAATGGATGGGTAATAGTGACTGAATGTGATTCAAAGGAGCTATTAATACTCAGAGAAGGTACAGGAATACATTTCCAATCATTAGAGATAAGCAGACCAGTACCTCCACCTCTTCCAGTCAAAACGGGGAGTGTGGGAAAATGAGAAATTGAGTGAAAATGAGTGCTGCAGGAGTAGCAGTGTCCTCTGGTTTGACCTATCTCTCTGTCAGGGCCATGAGGCTTAGTCTAGAATGACTAGAAATAGATGTAATGAAACCTGCTTTGTTTACTGCAGACTGACAATTCCAGAGACCAATAGAAAAAGAAAGTAGTATATTAGCAGACATAGGCAAAGTGCGCAGGTTGTTAGGATCGCGCTGCCTATAGTGTGTAATGCGTGGTTTGCGAGAGGTAATAATAATAGGGATATGGAAACACATAGTGAGAGTTGGCCATTAAAACTGAAACAGAAGTGAAGAAAGGTGTAGAAAAGAGACTGAATCAAAAGCGATACTCCTGTCCCTGCACGGTGGAGTCGATGGTCTTTACACTCTTCGGTCTTCACATGAGGAGGGCTTCACACGACGGTTGCCGCGGTAAACTAACTTTTTTTATACCCATTTGACAAACCGAAAATTGAATTCAGCTGAACACACTTTACTGTTTATCACAACAAAATGCTAAGTACAAGACAGTACACAAATTCAGCATGTCTCAACACAGTAAACAAAACAAGTGTTTCCTAGCAACGACAACTGCGCTAAACACTAATGAGACAAGAAATAAATACACTCACGATCTATTTTGTAATTAAATTACGTAATTTCGTTACATGTAACTAGTTACTCCCCAACACTGTTCACAACCTTTAAAAAAGTACAGGTGCCTCCCATTTTGCATACTTATGCACTATTCTATGCTGTTTTGTAGTATTGTAAGTACTGAGCTCAGACTGCAATAATGAATGACAAAATAACCTTATAAAGCTCATCCACTACTCAGATGAGTACATAGTGCCCAGTTACATAGTGTATAGTGTGTCATTCGGGACACAACTTACGTTCTAATCTGAATACAGTCCAGGCATACTACTGTACATTCATCATGTTGTCATTGACATGTGACCTACCAGCATCAGTTGTGTCCCTCTCCCGTGGCTTCATGGGATAGTAAATGTCCACTGGAGTAGTTGGTCATACTTGCACTACTGTATATTTGGCTGACTTTCCAAACAGATGGTTATATCCCAAACTCTCACAATTTGTTGTGGTAATGTTGTTATCTACTAAATTTATTTATCTACTAAATAAACATATTTCTATCCTACTGGGTGTCAATAGTGTCACAGACATAACATGCTTTTAACCTTTTTTAAGTTGATTATCATGCATTGCAAACAGAGAGCTGTGATGTGACATTAATGTTTTGCACAACAAAGCACCAAATCCTAGTGGTATCTTATGCACTGCAGTAACAAAAATATGGCTTCATTTTCAATCTGGAACTGACTGGATTGTGAAAAGTGACTGTTTTATATCAGAATAGGGTGGAGGTGGAGAGGGGCTGAAAAGTGAGAAGGCTTTGCAACTTAGCCTAATTCAAAAAGGAAAGTCGTTTCAGAGGCAGTGCAAGTCATTACATTTAGAGAAAAAGATTAAATTTGTCAAACTTCAAGTCCCAAATTTATAGTTAAATTTATATTTAATGCTGATACCATAAAAAGGATGTTCTGCTAAGGTTATTCCTAAAATTTACTAGTGTTTACACAGTGTTAGTCAGCATTGTCGTAGTGCCTCCTGTTACCACATTTGTGACCCTGGACCACAAAACCAGTCTTAAGTGTCAATTTAAGGACAATATTTGGCTGAGATACAACTCTTTGAATATCTGGAATCCGAGGGTGCAAAAAAATCAAAATACTGAGAAAATCACCTTTAAATTTGTCCAAATGAAGTTATTAGCAATGCATATTTCTAATCAAAAATGAAGTTTTTATGCATTTACGGTAAGAAATTTACAAAATATCTCCATGGAACATGATCTTTACTTAATATCCTAATGATTTTTGGCATAAAAGAAAAATCATACAGTGTATTTTTGGCTATTGCTACAAATATACCCCAGCGACTTAAGACTGGTTTTGTGGTCCAGGGTCACATTTGAAGCCCTTTTTATACTTAACTAATTTAAAGCTGCAGTCCGTAACATTTTTTTTTTTTTTTTTTTTTGTGTGTGTGTTCAAAATTTACAAAATTAATATAATAAGCAAGTACATCATGAATCCAATTTCCAAACCATGTTTTTGTCTTATCCTGAATCACTACGGTACACCTACAGTAGGTTTTTATATTTAGACTATTTCAGACTGGCACTGGTGGAACAGCTGCGGAGTAGCCCAGTACCTGCATGATTTGTCATAGACATAAACAGAGAGAAGTAGCTCTGGCTACAATGTTCTTCTACAACTCATTTCTTTCTAACCGCTAGAGCGCCAAAAGTTACAGACTGCAGCTTTAAAATAATAATTGTGCGCAATAAAACCATCACGCATTCAGAAAGTAAATAGCATTCATTTTGAATTTACTTTGACCTTAAGGTAACTTTTGACAGAGTACCTGTGAATGTCAGGCAGGCTACAGTAACTGAATTGGACGTTAGTAGGTCAAATGGAAAATAGAGCAGTACTAGTGCTTTTGCCTGAGATTTCTCACCCTTTGGTAAAGATGTCACACCTTCATTCACGACGACAAGACTTTTAAGTATGGATCGCATTCGTCTACCTGAAAGGTCACAGCCTTTGCGAGCAGTCAGTCAGCCTTCTCATTTGAATGCAGCGAATAATGTGCATTAAAGGTTAGAGCACTTTGACTCGCAGCTCTCTTGCAGGGCATTTTCAAAAAGTGGAATATTTGCTCTGCAAGCTTCCCCCCCCCCCCAAAGCTCAGACTAGCCAATTTCTGAAGACTGTTTCAGCCTGCTTTAAACCACGACTGCATAATGTCCGCCCGCTCCAAATATTAACTGTCTGCAGCAGTGACAGCCTGCCAAGTTTTCAGAGGCGAGCTTCAGTGATTTCTCGCCGTACTGGTGTCTTTAAACACCGCGGGGGAATAGCCGGTCTGCTGATTAAGGATCCGTGGCCTTGGACTCATTCATATTGTAGGAAGGTATTTCCATAGCAATTAGCTATGAGACCTTTTGGCTCTCGCTTTAGAGAAATACATCCCCAGCTCCCAGTTGTAATCTTCCTGCTGAATCCTCATTCGGACCAGTCTCATCCACATTATTATCCCACTGCATTTATATTCAAATGGCACGCTGAAGGCCTTCGTAATTGAATCTAATCCACTCGGTTTGATCAAAGGCCTTTTACAGGAGTCATAGTTTAATTTGTTGAATCAATAGAGCAGCTATGGTTTTGTCCATGGCTGACCTAGATTTCTCTGGGTTTTATTACACCGCCTAAGTTAGCCGGGGAAAGCGTGTTGCAGGGAGTTTCGAATATGAAATCGTCACGGAAAGACAAACGCGTTTTATGTAATCCTCCAGGGAATGGCGACGGCAGAATTGCATTATGTTCTGTATCATGTGCTCGTGCGCTGAATTCAGGGTTGCTATGGAAATGATCTGCTCTGCTACAGTTGACATTGGCCAGACAATGAGCACAAAGGATTAAGGAAGCAGCAGATGAATAAAGAAGAGGTCAGGTATAGTATTCTCCCATTTAGCTCTGTTATATCATGATCCTTTGATGCTAGGTGTGGGAGGTGGGAGCAAAATTAGATTGCAGGATGAGCTATTTTATATCAGGATGATGTTATATATCACAATATAGATTTTGTTTGATTTTGCTTCTTTTCTTACGAAAAGCTTTTATATTAAATAGGCATCACCATGTGGCGATGCCTATTTTTGGGTACTGCAGTGAGATAAATACTTTACAAATGAGAAGCGCTTCCTTTCTAATGGTTATTTTTTCTGTTTATTTGGAACTTTGTGGTGAAAAGTGAAAAGATTTGTATTATGTAATGCTAATGCTGCAATGGTTAAATAGTACTAATTGTAAGAGCCTTATATCTTTATAAAGATGTGGATTTAAATTTTGAGAATTTAATGAGTGTAATATGTTTAATATTTTGAGGTTTCTATTATATATCTTTCATGACAGTGCCATCATTCTGTGAAGGAATGTTCATTTTTGACATACTCTCTAAAAAAGTGAGTGAAAATAGGACCTAATGTACTGTTTTAATATGAGGGAAATTTCCATTTTTCACAGGTGTTTTGATTTACATATTTTGAATTACACATTTTATTATGTTGTGTTTTAGAGTTAGGGATAATATTAGGGGTGGGCGATATGACCAAAATCTTATATCACAATATGTGTAATTTTATTTCACAATAACAGTGTAGTTATTTTTGGAGTAAATAAGGTCTTTATGATATTAAAAAATTTTATACTATAGAAATTTCATAAATCTTGTCACTAGTGTCAATATAACAGAAACCTACAAAAAAAAAAAAACTCAAGCTCACTGAAAACAAGTAAACAGTCAGCGAATAATATTACAAGCAACAGGACAAAAAAAAACTACAGTAGAACAAATAACTATGAAATGCTACATATATTGTATAAAGTAATCAAATGTATAAAACACTGTGTATCCTTATCTGTGTAAATTAAATATATATTTCTTCTTATTAAAATTACAAAAGTGATTTAGTCAAGAGCAGTGAGAGATTTTCTCTCTTTTGTTGTTTGATTAATACACACACTTGTATCTGTCAAGATGCTCGTCTTTGCAAGTATTCTTGTAAACACACTCATTTTGGTCTTAAGCTAAAAAAAACAGCTGAGAAAGAAAACATGTGTAACAGTATATTGGATGCAGACAGCTCTTAAAGTGACAGCAGTCTAATATTCCCGCTGTCTGTCATTCATCTTAACCGCTCAAAGCCTATAAATCTGCTCACCTCTCTGAAAGTGCTCAGAAACAGTCTCTCAGAAAGTGCGCGCATATAGCAAAATGAGCAAATTCTCTTTCACTGCTGATTGCATTTTAATGGCTTAAAATCACTTGTTTTTAAACCACAATGCTTAAAAACATGACCACATAGCACAGCAAGGTCACGTGAGCGTGTAAGCGTGATAGAGACGATAGTCCAAAATCTCTACTGGTTGACAAAAGTTAATTGAATTGTCAAGTTCACTTAACTTTTTTTTTTTTTAATTATTATGTACTTAATAATTTTAAGGCAACGGGTGTCCTCAATTTTTTTAAGTTAAGTCAACTTTCACTTTTTACAGTGTATATTAAATTAGAATAATACAGTTTTTTCCAGAAAATTATGTTAATAAACATTTCTAAATGAAGTTACTGAAATTTTGACTATAGAATATGGATTATTTAGTGAACTCAAGCTCGCATATCACAAAGATGTGCAAAGAAATATGACAAACCGGACAGACTGCTACTGCACTAACATAATAAAATGCATAGTTCCAAGTTCCAATTTCATTCTAAAAATGCCATTTATTCTTATGATTAAGCAGCATTTACAAAAAGTTAACCAGTGGTGTTTTAGTGTTTCCTGTCAGGTGTAAATTCTGACCACGTACAAAGCCTTTTTTGTCATATTTCACTTATAGATAGCTTAAATAGCGATTCTTTGTACTGCAGTATGCACTCGTAAAAATAAACATTATTTATTGGCATTGATGGTTCCATGAAGAACCTTTAACATCCATGTAATTTTTCCATTGCACAAAGGTTCTTTATAGTGGAAAAATCCTTCAGACTATAATAAATGTTATTTTTGCACTACAAAAGAAATGGTTCTTTTAAGAACTGTTCACTTGAAGGTTCTTTGGGGAACCTAAAATGGATCTTCTATGGCATTGCTGCAAAAGCTCCCTTTATTTTTAAGAGTGTAGCAAATTTTCTAACCGCTGAGTGACACATTTCTATCATCACACAGTTTTGTCAGAATCTTCTGTCTTATTAGACACCGAAAGCAAATGTAAATTGAAAAGAAGATGGAACAGAGAATCCCCCGTAGAACTATAACAACGCTCCGCAGACAAACCCTCCCAGGATCATTTTGTTCTGATTAAGAACCGCACTTTTGTGGACTTTAGAGTTGGCGCTGTTTGAATTCAGGGAGGCTAATTAAATAGAAGTCGATAAACGCTTACCTGCTGGGGCCTTATGGATTCACCAGAGGAGGGAATGACAAGAAGACCTTAAATGGATCATTTGCGTAAAGTCTGTTGGATCATACTCGTAACTAATAGCTCAGGTTAGGATACAATGAGGTGCAGAATTAAGCCTAAGTTATGTATTGGGGATGGGAGACTAACTAATTAAAAGTTTGAAAAGGATGCACACTGATTGTAAATGACTTCGGTGGGTGCTCGTAGGCCTACTGTTGATCTCAAGCTGCTCGAGCAGTTAATTAACCAAAAGAAGAAGACGTGGCGAAGCAAATCATTACAGATTGCAATTAATGCGATTTGCAAGCCATGCCAAGAGTGAGCAATCCCGCTTCGTTAACAAGAGAACGTCAGCTCGGGTCAAAGGGGTAAGATCGCTGTGATTTTTGTTTGTTTGTTAATGCATCATTAAAAGCGAAGAAGGCTTCGGTGCAGAAGCCCCGTTTCCCACATCTTGAGATCGTCTCATTGTTTCTATGGCAACCCATCTCTGCATACCAAGTCGAGGGGGGGAAGGAAAAACAAGACTTGAGAAATGTGTCTTTCCTTCAGCTTTCTTTTAAGTTTCTGTCTTCTCTTGGATGAGACATACGACAGCTTGGCCTGTAAATGATGGTGGAGATAGTCGAAACCCCAGGTGAAAGACTGTGATTGGAATACAAAGGCAGGGAAAGAAAGGAAGAGGGTTGGACTCTGAGGAAAAAACCTTCTCATCTCAGCTCGCCTTTGACAGTCAATTTACATCTGAGAATATCTCCCCAAGTTACGGCTTGGCTTCATGGCTCTTTGTGATTGTTACGTGAAACATTTATTTAAATCTGAACTGATAATCTACACTACAAATGCGCTTCAAAAAATTATGTTTTTGGCGGTGACTGAACATCAAACAGCTAATTGGAAATAGATCCATTTTTTCACATTCAAGAGAGATTTTATCGTAGGATCAAGGAATTTTAGGGGATTGTCTTTTTAAAAGCATAAAAAGGCTGGTTGACCAAGGGAGGCTTGCTGGTTAGACTAGTTAAAAAGCTTAAAAGTTAAAAAGATCTTTACCTATTAATGTGTTTTTTTTTTTTTTTCATGTTATGTGTTTCCTTTGCCTATCAACTTCATCTTTTTCTTAAAAGCTTTTTATTCTCAGTTGTGAAGCAACCTTGAGCTGTTGGAAGGGTGCTTAATAAAACATTTTCTTGTTTTTATATATATATTTTAAAATATATTTGGAATTTAGATTTTTTTAATATGGTTACATCTGATTAATATGGAATACTGTTTAATATGGTTACTCAGCAAAGATGCATTAAATTGGTCAAAAGTGACAATATGCATAATAAATACTGTTCTTTTGAACTCAAACAATTCTTTAGAAAATATTAGGCAAATGTTTTCAATCATAAATATATTAATAATTAAATAAATATGTTTTTTTTATTATTACTAACTAAATAAAAAATCAAATCTAGTAAATATTGCAGCAAATCAGCATATTAAAATAATTTCTGAAGGATCATGTGACACTGAAGACTTGGAGTAATGATGCTGAAAATTCTAGAAATTTCATTAAATAGAAAACAGTTGTTTTAAATTATTTAAAAGTATTACTGCTTTTACTGTATTTGCGATCAAATAAATGCAGCTGTGGTAACAGGGTTTGTAGAGTTTGACGGATTTGTCTTATAACATGATGTTTCTCAATCTCTTAAAATCGATTGCTCCCCTTTGATGTTTAATATACTTGAGGAACGGGATTTTGGTCCTTTGAGTACCCTTAAGATGGCAATTTGTTGAAAGAAAATGAGAAATCTGACAGAGTTAGTGATATTTTGAACCTGTGTGCAAGCGCAAGAGAAAGAGACACTGAGAGATCAGCTCATTTTACACTGTGATTGGACTTGATGAAGTGTTCACCACTCTCAGGGGTCTCTGTGTAGTTAACACAATCACTAGAGGCCCAGAGCGCTCCACCTGTAATAAGCCAGTTTAATCGATATTAAAGTACTATCTGATGGCTTACAATGAGAACAGAGCGGCCAAACACTTCTGCTCGGTCATCAACTTTTCAGAGAAGCCCATCAGAGACTGGCCATCCACCTGAACGGCTGGAAATGGCAGTGAGATGGAAACATTTCTGAATGAAGGTCCTGTAAATTGAGACGTGTCCTGGGAGATTTTTCACACTTGCTGATGACTAGCATTGTAGGCTTATTACGGTAGCAGCACTATACTAACTTTACTGCAATTTTCAGTAGTGCGGAAGTAGCTGAACTCTTTTCATAGTAATGTCATTTTAGCAGTTCAGTTGGTTTCTGCTTTCTTCCTTTTTTAACACTATATTGAATCATAAAACGCAAGCAACCAGAAGTCATTTGTTTTTAATGAAACCTGATTCAGAGGCACAGAGATGAGCTTTCGTCGGTAGAGGTAGAAAATCTAATGTGTGAACTAGTTTATTTGTCCAGTTCTTAGTTTACAAATTTTTTTAGATTTTTGTACAAGTCCCCTGTATTTTAGGTTTATGTTTTAATATTTTGTTAAGTGCTGTATTTTCTTATATTTCAAGTCATAATATGTATTGTATTATGATGTAATTATGTAATGTTTTTGTTTTATGTGGAGTTACAAATTCAGAAAAAAAAAATTCAAAAATACATTTGATCAAAAATACAGTAAAAACTCTATATTGTATTTTTTTTTTACAATTTTAAAATATTTTTATTTAGTATTTATAAATAAAATATATTTTCTGTGTCATTTTAGATATTTATTATTTAGTTTATGTTATTTGATTTGATTTTACTTTGTTTTATTTATTTATTTATTTAATGGGGGGGGTGATCGTGATGCAATTTATCCAAGATTCTTCAAAAGAACAGCTTGTTTACTTTTTTGTGCTTTCTTGTCATTTGATGAATTTATTGCAGCCTTGCTAAATAAAAATATTTCTTTCTTTTAAAAAAAACCAAATAATTAAAAGTACGCAAAACAATTAAAAATGAACTCTTATTTACGTCAGTTACTCAGAGTATGTTTTCAAACGAGGGTCAAATTAATACATGTCCTTTCACATAATGAAGCATCTTTGTTGTGTAGATTTAAAAACAAACAGGTTGTTTGATAATAATTGGATTTCACTTTGAAGCTAATGTGTGGTTTGTTGACATCTGCTTAAATGGCATAGCTGCAATACTTCTAATTTTTCTCCGTTATGTTTAAGTCTCGTGCTCAAGCGAGGGTTGTAGTGAAGGTGACCCCGTAGTACAGGAAGCATGGGTTGCAATGGTTTCTCGAGGAAAGACAGGGACTGAGGGAGATATAGTGAGGTGAAGACCACAGTTGCCTGGATACTGCTGGATGCTAAGCTGCGGTTCAACGGCCCACTTCAAGCTCATTGTGTACACAGCTGAAGAGAGAAGAACAGTTGTGTGAAATTGGTTGCGTCAATTGAATCAAGTGATGATGCTATTCTGGGCTGTCTTCCATATCTCTGCCTCCACTTGGATGAAAATAGAGCATAAAAAAGTGTTTGCATAACTTAAACCGTGGACTTCACAGCCATAAATAACACAAAATGTGCCTTTCTTTGTTTGCTGGGATACATATTGTAACAACTGTGAGCTTTTCTTTCTTGGTTGAGGTCTTTGATATGCATTAGCCGTCTGTAATTAGTTCCCGTATTATTTGTCTTAATATGATTACACAATAATTGTAGTGCCGTAATAAATAGTGCTTTATATATAAGTATGTGCTAAAGGGAAAACAAAAACAAGCTTTAATTACATTACGCGTTTGTTTTTAGCAGAAACTATATCTATTTCACTCTCAACTATACTAAGAAAGTCAACATGAAATAAAGATGTATTTACTTTATGAAGTGCATGATATATACTGTACATAGATAGATAGATAGATAGATAGATAGATAGATAGATAGATAGATAGATAGATAGATAGATAGATAGATAGATAGATAGATAGATAGATAGATAGATAGATAGATAGATAGATAGATAGATAGATAGATATTATCTGATTGTTGGGTCACAATTTTTATTTTAAAGTCCAGTTTTTGCCATTAACAAACTATTTACTACGACTTTTGCCTCAATAAACTCTTACTTTATAAGTACTAATAAACACTTAATATATTAATTATAGGCATGCAAAAAAATTACTAGTCAATAGTGAGAATTGGTCCCTATACTACAGTGTTACCGATTGATAAATAAATAATGGACAGATTAATCAATTATCAAGACTGTTTGCCCTAATAGCAGTTTCTAGGGCAGACAGCCAAGAACAAACAATCAGAATACCAAGAAGAAACATATAGCCCACTACTAAAATACTGGGATAAATGCCTGTGAAAGCTTAATGGAACAGGCTGGAAAAGTGCAACACTCTCCAGTGATGCCTCATATATATTCAGAGATGTTATGTGATGACTCAAGCATCATATCCCAGTGAGCCGTGGGAATAGTAGGCGACAGTATAAGAATATATGGACTTTGCGAATGTTGTAATCACTGTACACATTGTCATAATTGCTGTATGAATCGCACACAGCAGATACAGCAGTCACTGCTAAACTTCAATGCTATTCTAGATGTGGGCTGAATGTAGAGTTGGCCTCTGATGTTTTACAGGAGCTGACGTGAGGAAGCACAGTGACTGGTTGGGGTGATGACGGTGCCCTCGGCCCATGAGTTTCACTGGCAGAGCCTGGCGTGTCTGTCCAGCGCCCGCGTCTATCACTCGTTGGCTGATGTCGGGGGGCAGCTGTATATGGTGGGGGGTTGCGATGCTTCGGGTCGACCCACCAGCGCTCTCGAGCTCTACTCCCCTGAGGTGGACCGCTGGCTCAGTCTCCCTCCGATGCCCACGCCGAGAGCCGGGGCGGCTGTGGCTGTTTTAGGTAAGCAGCTGCTGGTGGTCGGGGGAATGGGGAAGGACCAGCGCCCCCTGAAGGCCGTGGAGGTGTATAACACAGAAGAAGGCAAATGGAGGAAGAGGTGCTCACTCAGAGAGGCGTCTATGGGGCTTTCTGTCACTGTTAAAGGTAAAAAAAAAAAAAACACTTTAAAAATTGAGAAATAAAAATATTCTTTTAGGATCAACATGGAGGGGTGTTCACTACAAATATAGTCAGTTATTCAATATAAAAATGCAAGGATTTTGATTTTATTCATGTAAATTGAATTATGTTTATTTAATTAATATCTAACATTGATTTTATTGATATAATATATTAATGGATAGTGAAAATTGTCTCTATATTACAATTTGAAGAGAAATGACTGAAAACAATTAAAATTCTGATGAAATGTTATGAAGATAAATATGAATATTACATGAAATTTTGTATATACACTACCAGTCAAAAGTTTGGAATAATTAAGCTTTTTGTTTTTGAAGAAGAATAAATGCTCATCAATGCTGAAATTATTTGATGAAAAATACAGTTAAAAAAACAGTAATATTGTGAAATATTATTACAATTAAAAATAACTTTTCTAATTTAAATTGAACTTTTTTCAGAAACATTGCAACTTACATTTGTGTGTGTGTGTGTGTGTGTGTGTGTGTGTGTGTGTGTGTGTGTGTGTGTGTGTGTGTGTGTGTGTGTGTGTGTGTGTGTGTGTGTGTGTGTGTGTGTGTGTGTGTGTGTGTGTGTGCGTGTGGACTGTATACTGTATACTGTATATGCATAAATGTATATTTTATACATTGAAAAAGGTGTAGGATTTTCTTAAACAATTTTTAACTCAGAAATTGCTAAACTTAATAAATAAGTATAAAAGAAACAACAATTAACATTAAATTATACGATGATCTTTGTTATTTATGACTGAAAATTTTTAAAAACTTTTTGAACTGTTTTGAAAACAAAGATTTTTGTATAATTCAGTGTTACTTGTCTCCTGTCTCTAGCAAATCTTTTCATTTGCTAGAAAACACCTTTTTCGGTGTATAAAATATAATTTTTTATGCAAAATAAAAAACAATGTGTATTAAAGAACAAAATAAACGGTTTTATTTCATGTTGACTTTAAACAAAAAACATGTCAGTCACTTTAAATAGTCACCTCTTTTCAGCGGCAGTTCTGTCAGCACATGACATTTGAAGCATTTATTTATTGTTTACTTGACATTGTATTTGACATTGTAAGGTGAGAGACTGTTTTGTTCAAGATTTCTTTGTTGAAAATAAAGACTTTCATTTGACTCGCTTCACCTCTGTTCAGACGGCAGAGCTCTTGCTGTTGGGGGAATGGGAGCAGACCTCCTGCCTAGAAGTATTCTCCAGCAGTACGACCTTCGCAAGGACGTGTGGGCGCTCCTTCCGCCCATACCCACCCCGCGCTATGATACCAGCGTCTGCCTACTGGGCTCCAAGATCTACGTGGCAGGTTTGCTGAGCAGAGAGAGTCCTTGTGTATCTGCAATCTACCCTTGTGCATTAAATATTTTACGTGTGTGTGTGTTCCTGACCTCGCTGTAGTTTTGGGGACAACATTGCTGAAAATGTCTCCTGAAGAAAATAATTAATTAATAAGAGGGTTTCTGCAAGTCTTAGAAAGTCTTCTACAAATTAAGGCCTTAAAAAGGTCTGAAATTGGAGCAGAAAGTTGTAAATTCATAAAGTCATTGCATTAATTTTGCATGTACTGCAAAAAATTAACAGTATTTTTGTCTTGTTTTCCAGTGCAAATATCTACATCCTCAAGATACATTTACTTGAGAAAATGAAGATATCAGGTCGTTTTCTGAGAAGCTGAACAAAACTAAGTGGGTTTATACTTTTAAACAAGAACAAATATCCATCACTTGAGTAGGAAAACTTGTTTTCCTTTGAATTTTTCTGAGCCCACTGGCAGATATTTGTTCTTGTTTTAATAAGTTTCTCTGAAAACAAGACTTCTTATCTTACGTCATTTTGCTTATCAAGTAAATATATCTTTATTTAAAAGTCTTTAGGCATTTGCAATGGAAAATAACAGAAATACTAAGGAAAACATCCCTTTTTTTGTTTGAAGTGTGATCAGAGGGTACAGTAAAAGATATTTCAATATTCTAGCAGTTTTTGGCAAAACTGTTTCTAATACAACTTGTTGTTTGCTCCCTAGGTATTTGTATTTAGAGAACATATTGATTTCATTTGTTACCTTCAATTTTTCCTTCACTTGATCATAAAATGGTCTTTAAAAAGTTTTAAATTTAACTTTATAAAACAAGCGGAAAACCTGAAATAAATCAAATTCCAAACGATAAACAAAAAGATAACTGGCTTACAAAATTTGTGTTTACTTCTAAATAAGCCAGATATTTGGTGCTTCACCATTCAAAAATGACCAATCACCATCAATATCTGTGTTCCTTCAGGAGGACGTCAGTGTAAGCGTTTGGTGAAGGCGTTTGAGGTCTTCGACATGGAAAGCCGTACCTGGTCCTCTCTACCCAGTCTGCCTTGTAAGAGATCTTATTCTGGTGTCTTATGGGACAGCGCCGGGCGTCTCTGCTGGTTGGGTGGGCTCAGACAAGGAGGACTACACCAAAGTTCAAAGTTCACCAAGAATGTTAACATCTTTGACACCAACCAAGGTAAATTAGCTAGACATGCCAACAGTATGAAAATATGTCTCTCACATTTACATCCAAATGACCATTAATTCAGATAGAACAGAACCCAAACTTCAAATTGAAGCTAAAAAATGCTTAAAGGGTTAGTTCACCCACAAGAAAAAATTACCCCATGATTTACACACCTTCAAACTATCCTAGGTGTATATGAATTTATTCTTTTAGATGAATACAATCAGAGTTATATAAAAAAAAAAATGCCCTGGCTCTTCCAAGCTTTATAATGGCAGTGAATGGGGGTCAAGATTTTGGAGGCCCAAGAATTGCATCCATCCATTAAAAAAGTGCTCCAAACAGCTCCAGGGGGTTGATAAAGACCTGCTGAAGTGAAGTGATGCATTTGTGTAAGAAAAATCCGTAAACCGTAATCTCTAGCTTTCGCTAACTGTCATACACACGTTCACCAGAGAGTGCATGGCAATCATGGAGTACCATCATCAAATCATGGAGTATTTTGGGTGAACTGTCACTTTAAATTGTCTGTATTCAGTCAGATTTGGGATTATTAAGATTTTATTTTAAGAAATTAATATTTTTATTCAGCAAGGATGCATTACATCAAAAGTATTAGTAAATACATTTATAATGTGATAAAAGATTTCTATTTCAAATAAATGCTATTCTTTTGACTTATATATTTATCAAAGAATTCTGAAAACAAATGCAGCACGGCTTTCATAAAAATATTAAGCAGCACAACTTGAAGACTGGAGTAATTCAGCTTTGCATCACAGTAATAAATTACATTTGAAAATATATTGAAATGGAAAATATTTGAGACTAGATTGGCTAGATTGTGTTGATAAATACGTTAATTGTGCATTTTATTCACTTTGCCATGTTAAAAAAGAGCTGAAAGATTGCCAAAACCCCAATAAAATCAATATCCTAGACCAGCTTAAGCAGGCCTGGAGACTAACTAATACCATTTTAGGCTGGTTTAATATGTTTTTATTTTTCCACAGGGCTTTCAGCAAACAGTGCATTACAAAAATAGGCTCAGTGCTGAAACTTTGTGAATACTGTAACCTGTGAATATACGCACCAAATTAAATCAGCTCTGCTTGTGCATGTGGCATGAAACAGGCCTTAGTTTTAATCTGTGAAATCTCCAAGAAAAATTGTTTTAGCTGTTGAATGCGTAGCAGCAAAAATGTTTCAACACACAAATATATTAGTAATCTCGATAACTGTTCCCTTTTTATTAGATTTTTTTCTCGGATTAACCTAAAAAGGGGGTGGAAAGATACAAGGTGTGACAAAACGTAAGACCTGCTGAAATGAGTTATTGATTTCTTTCCAGCTTCTCACGCTTTTTCTTCCTCTACATCGTTTCCGCTCAAATCTGATCTTTTCTAATCAGATTCAGCAGATGGGAAAATTGGACTTTTTTGGCCCCAAGGGCGATAAAAAAAGTTCCTATCGTAAGTGGGCAGGAGGAGGTCATCTCGAACAACTGAACTTTGCACGCTGCTGTGTGAATCATTTCTCTCTTTTTTTAATTATTCCATTACTGGCACATGTGTCAGTCAACAGGTGTGTGAGCCGCTGTTCACAGAGCAGCACGAGGGATTACGCCTCGCTATCTAATTTCCTTCTGCCCGGATCCACCACTGACAATAAAGCCCTCGCGTACAAGTCTCCCAGATTAATATAACTAGGCGATAAGATCATGGGATAGGAAGAGAGCGTTGAATGATGCTATTCAGAAACACATTGTCATCCCTTATCCATAGCTCATCCTGATAGATAGTTGAGCCCATCTGCTCTTTTGTCTCAATGCTGGCTGCCATGGAGAGGGTTATATCCCGAGAAAATCCCAGTTCTAGGCAAGATGGATGTGCTCTTTATTAAAGATCCAACTTGACACTGTATACTTGCTAATTGAGCAGCGGTAGACCCAGAACAGCATGTTTCTATAGCTTTATGCCAAATGAACAGGCACCAGGACGGACCCCACCACCTGTTTGAAGGGAATATGAGTATGCATCTGAATAAAAAGCATGCTTGGCATCAGAAAAAGTGAAAGGGCATCACTGTTCAACAGAAAAAGCATCAGATTTTCGGCCAACAACAGAGCGAGCATTGCACGCCAAGGGCTGAAATCAATATCCTGTCCAAAGTTGACAGACCCTTCATTGCTCATTCAAGTCGGACACTTTGATCCTGATCCAAATTGCCAAATTAGCAGCAAAACATCAATAAATGATTTAACTAAAATCAACTGAGAAAAACAAACTCGGCGAGCATCCTTGTTGTCCACTGACTACATAGGTCGCTACCTTTAAAGCAGCTTTCTTGATGAATATTGCATAAGGTCTTTAAATACCATGAAGTCAAACTTGCAGCTGATTTGGGGGCGAGAAACACCCACTTATATCAGAAAAGAACATCTGACTGACATGAAAAGCAAACAACCACAGTTTGCCCATCTACTTTTTACATTACATAACTTTTTTTTTTAATACAACAATGTCAGCATGATACTAAATGAATTATGTTAGAACTATTGGGTAAAAAAATCATTATTGGGTATGTTTTAATTAAGATGATATTTTTAAATTAAATAAATATATAAATGTACACATACATACATACATACATACATATATATCAGGGGCGTTTCCTCCGAGGAGGCAAGAGAGGCAATGCCTCCAGAATATTGGATAAGAAAAGGAATTCACAGTACAAAAATAAAACAATGCCAATATTACAAAATATAACATTAAAAAGTGTATAAATCACCAGTTTTTCTAAAGAAACATTGTCCAACTGTGACACCAGCAGGTAAAGTTACAGCGGAGTCTGTGCCTGTCGTGCCTCCCCTGAGCCCATGGACCCTTTTCACAAGACTGTGATGAAGCATTTATTACAGTCATCAGCATCGTAATTCCTCCAAAGTTTTTTATATTTAGATTTTTTTAAATGTATGTACATTTATAACACTATGCTTTGTATTATATCACCCCTGCATCAAATTACAAAAAAAACAAAAAACTAGTTAACGCTAATGCAAGGTTGTTTCTAATGCAGCGTCTATGGGAGGGACGGTAAATTTGACTTTGTTCTCTCTTCTGACTGCCATTATCCGTCTCTCTCACTTTTTTTCCTTTTCTTGAAAGTCATAAAAACACTTATCGTGAAGGGTTTTTTTTTTTCCTAATGGGAATGCAAAAATATATTTGTAGTAGTCTCCCATTCACTGCTCTCGAAGTTAACCCAACTATGATGACTTCCGCTGCTAAGAAACCCAGAAATGTGAAAAAGGTCTATTGAGTTTTAACAGACCCCCTAAAGCATGCCGTGAGTTTGGTGTGTGTGTGTGTGGGGGGGGGGGGTAATTGAGAATGAATGTTGGAAAGTCACGTGAGAGGAGCCAATGACTGGTTATGATCAGCTGTGATTGGTTCATGCGATAAATCCTGCCTCCCACTTTTGTGAATCAGTTGAAATGGCCTGAAAACATGATCCTTGGGGGTTTGAGTAATTAGCTTGGTGAAATTTAAGCCAAAATCTACGTGTCTGTGACCAATATTTACCGAGCTTTGATGACTTTTAATGACATTAAAACATTTTAGGCTTAATATTAAAAAATGTAATTTGTGCACAAGTAGTACTCCAAATAAAGTTAAATTATCATTTTTATATCAGTAAGTTTTCGAGCGATATGTCAGTAAATATATATATTAGTGCTGTCAAACGATTAATCGCATCCAAAATAAAAGTTTGTTTACATATTTGTATGTGTACTGTGTATATTTATTATGTATATATAAATCCAAATCCAAACAAATGCATGTATATATTTCAGAATATATGTTATGTTCATATATTAACTATATTTATTTATAATATAAATTATATGCATATAAATATAGACATGTAAATGCATGTAAATATTTTCAAAATATATACTGTATGCGTGTGTACATATACATATATATATATACATATATACACACACACACATAATAAATATACACAAAACACAGATTTTATTTGGATGCGATTAATCACTTGACAGCACTAATATATATATATATATATATATATACACACACACACACACACACACACACACACACACAACCCAAATACCAGAATTATTGGGACATTTTTAAATTTGAATAAAATGAAAACTAAAAGAATTTCAAATCACATGAGCCAATATTTTATTCACAATAGAACATAGATAACATAACAAATGTTTAAACTGAGAAATTTTAAAATTTTATGCACAAAATGAGCTCATTTCATATTTGATGCCTGCTACAGGTCTCAAAATAGTTGGGACAGGGGCATGTTTACCATGGTGTATCTCCTTTTCTTTTCAAAAAAGTTTGAAGACAACTGGGCATCGAGGTTATAAGTTTCTGGAGCTTTGGTGTTGGAATTTGGTCCCATTCTTGACTGATAAAGGTTTCCAGCTGCTGAAGAGTTTGTGGTCGTCTTTGACGTATTTTTCATTCAATGATGTGCCAGATGTTTTCTATAGGTGAAAGATCTGGACTGTAGGCAGGCCAATTCAGCACCCGGACTCTTCTACTACGAAGCCATGCTGTTCTAATAGCTGCAGTATGTGGGTTTATATTGTCCTGCTTAAATACACGTCGTCTGGAGGGGAGCATATGTTGGTCTAAAACATTTATATACCTTTCAGCATTCATAGTGCCTTCCAAAACATGCAAGCTGCCCATACCGTATGCACTTATGCACCCCCATACCATCAGAGATGCTGGCTTTTGAACTGAACGCTGATAACATGCTGGAAGGTCTCCCTCCTCTTTAGCCCGGAGGACACGGCGTCCGTGATTTCCAACAAGAATGTGAAATTTGGACCTGTCTAATCATAGAACACTTTTCCACTTTGAAACAGTCCATTTTTAATGAGCCTTGGCCCACAGGACACGACGGCGCTTCTGTGACTATGTTCACATATGGCTTCCTTTTTGCATGATAGAGCTTTAGTTGGCATCTGCAAATGGCACGAAGGATTGTGTTTACCGACAGTGGTTTCTGGAAGTATTCCTGGGCCCATTTAGTAATGTCATGGAGAGAATCACGCTGATGAGTGATGCAGTGTCGTCTGAGGGCCCGAAGACCATGGGCATCCAACAAAGGTCTTTATCAACTGTGGGTCTTCGATTGGCGAACAATATCCAGAGGGCTTGAGAAGAGGGGTAGTCCAATAACATAAGCAGTAGTGCAAACAGGCGAGGTGCAAACACAGTCTGAAACAGCAAGGCAAAGGGTAAATCCAAGAGACACAAGCAAGAATCAGGTAACAGGCAACACAAGGCAAGACTAGACTTAAACTAGAACTATGAACAAGAAAGTAGCTATCGCTAGGAGACAGATATATATGCTAAACAAAACTCGGCAATCTGAAAGAGGAAGTCCAAGGCTATAAAGTGGATTCAGACACACTGATTGGATTCAGCTGTGTGTGCGTAATCAGTGCAATAGATGATGGGAACTGTAGTCCGGAGTGACATGTGACAATATGATGGAGAGGCGACCTCTTGTGGCAGTCGGACGGAAGGCCACGAACCGATTCATGACAGGAACGTTGTTTTTAAAGTATTCCACAATCTTTTTATGCACCCTTTTACAGATTGGAGAGCGTCTGCCCATCTTTACATCTGAGAGACTCTGAATCTTTTCAAAATTTCTTGCTTTTTCAGCCCTTTATTGCCCCCGTGCCAACTTTTTTGAGACTTGTAGTAGGCATCAAATTTGAAATGAGCTCATTTAGTGGATAAAAGTGTCAAATTTCTCCATTTAAACATTTATGTTCACTATGTTCTATTGTGAATAAAATATTAGCTCATGCGATTTGAAAGTCTTTTAGTTTTATCATTTTATCATTTTATTCAAATTTAAAAGACGTCCCAACATTTCCGGAATTCGGGTTGTACACACACACATACACAAAAAAACTGTTTTTCACATCACATTTCATTTCACTTTTTTTTCACATCACTTGTTGCAGTGCATTTTAGGGTTTCCTGTTTTGTGAAAATTGCCTGCAATGAAAAAAATTATGCTAATCTTGCATTTTGAAGTGGTTTTGATCAGTTATATATACATAAGTGCTGTGAGCATCTGCATACAAGTCTTTGCAATCAAAAGCTCATCACATGTTTTTCAACAGTATGTAAACAAGCATGGCAGAAGGAGTTGGCATCTCTCAAACAACCATCATTATTCTAATGCCGTTTGTGTGTTATTCGCTGTGATTGTGCTTTGTGGCTGATTAGGTTGACTGAGAAATGTAAATAATGTGCCAAATTAACATCCTACATCTGTGAAACACAGAAAGCTGCACAGCACCAACTTCCTTTTCAAAGCAATTAAAGTGTTCTAGCTCAGTAATTTTTTGAAGAAATGGTCCTTGCATTTATTACGGCAAGCCATTGGCTTAGTTATTAGACAGATATTAGATCCTGCAAATGGAAAACAGTCTGTCAGCTTTAATCGACAAGCTTGCAGGCTCTAATCTGCAGGAAAGCCCTTTATTTCCATTTCCTCTTTAGACATTTTAGGAAAAGCTGTCAAATGAAACAGTTTCAAATCACATATAAGCCAGTTAATTTTCTTTCACTCATTGTATAAATCTGATTTATTGTGTCAGATTTTAAATCACACCATGTTAATGGTGAATAGTATGTAATTTATTCCAAGTTAAAATACTCTCTTGCATCCCAGTTTAATGTACAAATTATATGTAAGCCATTGCTAAATTGACATCTTGTAAATTGCTGCTAGTGGTGCAGAAATTACCCACTTCACCTTTAATATTTAGCATTTTATTATTGTTTTTTGTGTCCGTTTTGATTTGTAGGAACTTGGTTGAAATCAGAGGACACCGTACCCTTGAAAACCAAGCGAGCAGACTTTGCCGCAGCCATAGTGCGAGGCAGAATGATCGTGGCAGGAGGCCTAGGTATGGAAGTTGCATCATAATATATTTATCTACTGCACAGTTGCCGTCACGGTTGGTGTCATCCAAACATCTGCTCTCTTCCTACAGGCCATCAGCCATCAGTGCTGGACACCGTTGAAGCCTTCCATCCTGAAAAAAGAAAATGGGAGAGGCTGTCGCCCATGTCAACACCACGTTGCTCTGCCTCCAGCATTTTGATCCGTGATCGCCTACTGGTAGTAGGAGGTGTCAATCAAGTCCCAAGCTCCGCCCATGAGATTCTATATGTAAAAGAGGAGGAGATTCTTTAACCATAGAACTTTAGGTTTACACATCAGAAAAAGTTGCCTTCAATGATCAAGTAAAACACAAATTTTCACACTAAATGTATGGTGACGTTTACCGTCGCTTGGTGAAATTATGCATCAAAATCCAGTCTGCGCATTTGGGAGTTTCACATGAATTTCGTTTTCACTCATGTTCAATTTGGTCTTGCAAATCCGCCATGCAGAGCAATAGAAATCTGCTAACTTCTGTGTGAGCTGTGCTTCTTACATATCTACACTATTGACCTATTTTGCGAGTTGGGATTTTCACAAAAAATTTGAACACTGAATTTGCTCGTTCGAATTGGTCACATGAATTTGCCAAACAAACCTACAGAAAATTGCTGGGCTCATGTAGCGAATTTTCATAACCAACTTAAATGCTAGCGAAAACTACGTGAGGAAGTTTATCGTAACCAAGCAGCTCACTATCGGTCAGATCGGCGTATTCACATGTCCGACTTCTCTGCACTGGGAACTTTTTTTGCCCTCATGCGAAATTCCCAATCATGTGGAATAGATTTCGCCCGCAAAATTTTGCTAATGTGACTGCACCTTACAGCCTGAAATATACTCTACTCAAATACGCAAATGTTAATCTTGCAATGCACTGCAAATGCAATAGGTGAGGGTATAGATTTTCCTTCAAACATTTGTCTTAAACAGAATTCAGGTAGCTAGCTACAAACATGTCAACAGTTTAAATGTAAAATGTCATTTTTTGCTGGCCCTAGCACATGATTCTCTTCAAACTGTTGCTCCGCCATGACAGTAGTTTAGCTGAAACAGAAAAATGACTGTAGAAGACGACGTTTACACTGATGCCTACTATAGCGCCCCTTGTGGCAATGCTGACATATTTCATATGACAATGCATGAAATCAAACTAGATTTGGTGTTTATGTACTTATGTAGAGTATGTTTTGGGCTTATTATCAGCACAACAAGGTTCTTGAATGCTAGACTGTTCAAACAAATAATCTGCACTATGTGACAAGGAATAACTAAAGCACATTGTAGGGAACAATGTGTATTTTAGTTCCACAAAGCTCGCCGTTAATTCCATTATTACAAATTGCACAGCAACGACAATCTGCCTTTTAAAGCCAACAGCACCAAACACCCACTGAATGATCTAAGCCAACAACATATGCACAAACACACCTTCAGAGACACAATAAATCAGTGTTTGAAACAGAAACAGATTTAGCAGTCTCCCTATAATAGTGTCTTGAGATATTTTTAGGGTATTTACAGGGTTGCTAATTAAGCTACTGCTATTTTTAGCATGATAATTTAGTAATACAGCAGAGGTCTTATTGATAAAGTGAAGTGTTAACTTTAGGATATTATTGTGCATACCTCAATGCATTAGTTGTTTAGGAGGTGTTATGTGAACAGATTTTGGTTGTTTGTATGATTAATATTGTTGGTTATTTTTCAGTCATTCTGGTCAGTTTCATCCTTGTCAAAGGTGACTTGCACTGCTGTAGCACATACATGCAATCCTTTTTCTAAATATTTACAGGGTCTTCAGCAATTTACGGTAGCATCAAGTACTTTGTCTTTAAAAACCCCTTGAAATCAAAAATAGGTTGTTTTGTAACCTAAATAAATTTACAAAAAAGACGAACCTTTCCAAACGTCCTGCCCCAACAGGACCAAAAACTCCAGTCTACTTAGAATTTCATGGGGTTTTTAATACTATACTAATAAGATATTGAGTGTGTTTACCTGCGTAACAATCCCGGCAATGCAAGACATGTTTACATGAGTTCTGAAATGATTGGTTGGCATGCAGTATGCACACACTAAATAAACCACCAGGATTGTGGCTTAAACAGTTTATGACCTTCAACTGATAAAAGAAAACCATTTGTGTGTTTACATGACCTTACATGTTGCTGGGTTATTAAGCATAATCAGTGTAAGACGGTGCAAGTAAACACACTCATTGTCAGTACAAGGTTCAGAGATGCAGTATTTTGAATAGAAATAAAGTTGAAAAGCCTTTAGGGGAGTCATCATAGCTGTGGCCAATATCATTAAATGATGTTTACTTTTTTCTATTATGATGTTTTCACTTAGCCATTTGCTCTCATTTTGTTAGAATAATGTGTCTTGGATGCACATAGCAATAAAATGAAGCACTGTAATATATGGTTTTCTACAATGCTTGTACATTTGTGGTTTTGCCATTAAATGAACTTTGTCTCCTGCACTGGTCTTCTTGCTTCTTTGTTTCAAATGCACTCTTATCTGGGATGAAAAAAAGAAAAACGGTTGATTTTCTTTTCTCTTTTTATTTAATAATGTCAAATAGCGACTCACTTATTCGAGTCTTGAGAAGGATGGTGGTTGACACAGAATGAGGAGCGACTCTAACCGTGTGGACTTCTGGCCTGAGGTTTATTTGTCTCTATTGATTTCTTTCACCTCAGAAGAGGTGAAATGTGTCTCGCGGTCGGCCATGCTCAGACCTGCTGAAACACTGCAGAGATGCAGTTAAAAAGTGCTGCAGTGGTTCTTCACAGTTTATCTGCAAAATGAGGCTAATGCATGTGTTCCTGTGCTTGGAAGACTCTTGGCCAGCTTTCCAGGAAGTAGTAAAGCAGTCTTAATTTAAACAAATGCTGTCACAGGTTTTACATTTATCAGATGATTGGTGGTGAACATGCATTTAACTTCCCTGTTAAAAACAAAAAAAACAGCATATGCTAGTTTGGTAGGTTTTGAAGCTTGGATGCTGGTTTGAGCTTGTCCAAAACTGGTCCTGAGCAGGAGGGACCAGCTAAAACCAGCATCCATGCTTCAAAACCTACCAAACCAGCATATGCTGTTTTTTTCAACAGGGTTGCTTGCTAAAAATGCTAGATGTAGCCTACCAGAAAACACAAATGTCAGTGTTAAATATCATGAACAAACAGCAATATTAGTTACAGCTATAGTTGTAAATTTGTATTTGTCCACTCATTCCCTTCGTTTCATTCATCCTGCACCAGTGAAGTGAGTGCAAATTGGGTGGCTGCAATGTCAGATTTGCGAATCGTTAATTTGATCGAACCACTTTGTGTGCAAATTAGTGATGGGTCGATGGAAATATCAGAACATTTTAATAACATGACCTTAAGGGGTTTTTTTTCCATCAAAGGACTAATATTCATGTTATTTCATTCCTTAAACAGAGTTAAATGGCAATACCTGCATTCCTTGAACCACGTTCACACAGCAATTTCTGATCATACTCCAAACATTGGAAATCATTAACACAGCCAAAGATAAATGATAAGAATATTATTTAGAATATTAGTCGAACGTTACCTCTCGAGTCGTTTATTTGTCACGCAAAACGAACAAATCATTCAGAAATTATTGAAGGACACCGAGAGTAAAACTGTAGGCCTATGTGCAAAACGAGTCTAGTGATGGAGCGCTGCATTTTTAAGTTATTTTTTTACCTTCCTCAAGATGCCATTTCAAAACAGCCTGACAAGGAGGTCTTTACCTGGTTGGCAACTAGCTGGTTTCCCGACCAGGCTACCTAAAAGCCCACAGACTAGCTGTGGTGGAAAACCAACTCAGGCTGTTACAGGTTTGTAGTGAATACAGCGATGGAAAGATTCAATGAATTTGAACTAGTTCATTAGAACGAACCGACTCAGTCAAGTGACTCGGACTGTTAACTCTACTGGTTGGTAAGCCTGCATTTATACTGTTTACCACTTGGTGACACTGTTAATCAGTTTATGTATGATTAAAGTCACTGAACAGTCTTGTTATACGAATACCTATTTAGTTTATGTATTATGTAGCCTACTAATTAAAGATATGACATGAACTCCAGAAGAATAGCAGGAACATCCAGAATTCTGCATTGCACTCGATTTTATAAGCAAACTTGCATTATATTTTAACAGGCACATAATTTTTGTCTAAAGTTTTTCTAGGAGAAACAAATCTCTAAGCTCTCATTAGTGAATCACTTCCTATTCTGGACATGAAGGCGCCCTGAGGGCACACAAGGTGAAATGTTCTGGGGCTGAAGTACCTTTTTAAGATGTGATACATGCGGTCAGGCTATTCTGTAACCAAGCCTTCCTGTGTGAGGTGCCTCCTGGCTCCATCAACCTGGTCAGTATTCTGATCACGTGACCTCGGCGAGCTCAGGACCAGTGGGTGACCGTCGGGACGACTTTTGCACCTCAGTGGAGAATTTTCCACATTAGTTGCGTTAAGCTATCTGCGGCACACCTCTGAATGTGTTAAAGCAGAGCTTTAATGATGTTTAGGTGTAAGAACAATGGGGTCAAATTTAGCAAAGTCTGTCTAAAGTGGAAAATGCTTACACTCTGTGCTAAACTAGCACGCTTATGACTCAGAATGGGGAACAAATTATATGATTTTCTATTATTTCAGAGAACATGATTGCAACAAGCAGGGTTTGAAATAATATTCTGTTATATTTAATAACAAATCGAGCGGTGTGATATAACACAATTTTCATTCCTTATATTGGAACAAATAGAAGGCATGCTGCTACACGCTGAAGCTAAGTAAAGTCACATAATGGGATTTGCGAGCTTGAATCAGATATGTAACTCTTGCTGAGTTTGGGGGTGGAAAGAGTAGCTGGAAGAAAAATAAAGCAAACGTCTTTATCTACCGAGAGGGTGTGTGTCCTAATCATGATGTAGGGCTATATTTGTGAGTCTTAACCACCTGGGATAATCTTTAAATCTGGACAGATATGAGAGTTTGTTTCTGAAAATGGAATATAGTATTATCATTATTGGTGCTTGCTATATTTAGGGTTACGCATTTGATTTTTTTTTTTTTTTTTTTAAATACTCATGTAATTATTTGTATTTATTTGATATATTTAAAGTATGATACTTTACACAAACAGAGGTATTATATGTAATATATAATAAACATACTATATATATATATATATATATATATATATATAGTATATAAATTATAAGTTATATATATATATATATATATATAGTATATAAATTAACAATTTAATTACATTTAACTTGAAATATTTTATATTTTAATACCATTTTAAAATATTAGTTATATTTAATAATATTAATTTATTTTATATATTTAAAGTATGTTATTTTACACATGTCCTTAAACTAATATACCAGCAGGACAAAGGTATGAACTGTCATATTCACTAGGTTAGTGAATGATGTGAGGTATCATAATACTTATTTATAATATTTTACACAAGCTGTGATATTTCTATACAGAATAAACACACACACACACACACACACACACACACATATATATATATATATATACTTTTGTACATACTTTGTGTTTTATTATTTAATCATATTTATTCATTTTATATATTTATAATATTTTATAATATTTAACACAGACAAAGGTGTGATATCACATCACATTAACCTAGTGAATATGTCAGTTCATACTTTTGTCCTGCTGGTATATTTGGAGTTTAAGGGCATTTATATTTGCTCAGCCTACACACTGCGGTAGATCCTTGCATGTTCTTTGTTGGCTGGGTAATGACCAAAGGTTTTATTCACGCTGACATTGTTCTTACGCTGAACTTGATGACTGCAAGGCATATGCTCAAATTGCATAAATGTAAAATTAAACCTGACACTTCTTTAAACTATCGTCAACAGAGACAAGGACATGTTAATTCAGCAATTAGGGCCAAAACTGATGAAAAAAAAAAAAAGAAAACCTTGGAACATTGTATTTTGATTGCGATTAAAAGTGAGTTTATCTTCAGAGTAAATGGTTAGTATTCTAGCCCTCTCATTGTGATTATTCCAAATGGTAAAATTGTTTTTTCATGTGGTCTTTCAAGGTAAACAAGGTCAGGAGGTACATTTCTGCAAACCTGTAGTAAGACACAGAGTTCCCCACGATCAGATAATGGCAGCAGAAATATGGGCAGTTTTGTTGTGAGGTAAGCAAAGTAAACTGTTCATGTTTCCAGTAACTCATGTCACTAAAGCTGACAGGAGGGCATGTCAGGAAGGCCAGTGGGTGTTTATCATACATCAGACGCTATTATTTATTCAGAATGATGACCATGTAACTCATAGAGCTGAAGTAACGACAAATATAATGCATTACATTTACATTTATGCATTTAGCAGACTACTATTTGAGCTACAGGAAAGCCCATTAAAAAAAACATTAAAATACTGAAAGTTATTATAGTTAACAAAAAATAAAACCATAAAAATTTCCTTGAAATAAACTGTATAAAAAAAGAAAGAAAGAAAGAAAGAACATATTGAAACTATGTAGACATTTTTTTTTTTAAAGTCAAAACAAACAAAATTACTAAAAAATTAACTAAAAATTAAGCTAAATTAAAAGAAAATATAAAAAATAAAACTTAAATCAAAATATTAATAAAAAACTTTAATTGCATCTCAATACTAAAATAACATAATGATGGTTAATATATGAGGTTTGTTGTTATAAAAGTTTTAATTTCTATGAAATTCAAATGACACTGTAATTAAGTTTGATCGAAAGCTGCTGTGTGAACTTAGGCCCAGAACAAACAGATGTAATCTGTCAAATCAATTCTTGCTGTTCTTTCAATGCAATTGAAATGTGTGCAGTTATGCAATTTGTGGCATTGGACCTTGTGCCAAATGTCACGTCAAATGTGAGCTGTTTTCACCCTGTTCTAAAATAGAGAAATCCCTTTTACGTAATCATAGTTTTTACACATTTGGCAAACTTTTTTGTTCTCCACAGTGCATGCAAGGTTTACTTTTTTGTAGTTTTGTTTCCAATGACATATTTCTAGTGCCATGATATAAGGTATATACAATTTAAAGGGATAGATCACCCCAAAATAAAAATTATGCTATACAGAATATATACCTGTATAAGTTTCTTTCTTGTTGTAGAACAAAAAATGAAGATATTGTGAAGAATGTTGTTAACCAAACGGTTGACGAGCCATTAATTTCCACAATATGGAAAAAAAAAAATACTATGGAAGTCAATGGCTACCGTCAACTGGTTAATACCAATATTCTTCAGAATATCTTCTTTTGTAGTCAACAGAAGAAAGAAACTGATTTGGAACAACCTGAGGGAGAGTAAATGATGACAGAATTTTCATTTTTGGGGTGAACTGTCCCCTTAAGAGACAACTTAGACTGTTTAGCTGCTTTAATACTAGGTGAGTACACAATTATACACTTTAGTAACAGACTGTCCAAATCCAAGTGAACATTCCTAAGAGGAAGACAAAAAACAAAGCACAGCAGACCGATCTGGCAGAGATATCCGGAGAGTTGCCAGGAGAGAGTGGTTGTCATGATGCTGTTGCTATGGATAGATTTGTTTTGTCGGCTCATCTCTACCTCAGCAAGGAGTGAAAACACTTTAACACTTTGCTGGTTTTTAGATGCATAGGGTTATCGCTGCTCTTATCTCAGACCTAGTGAGCAAAAATGATGAACCCTGACTACTGAGTAAAGTTATGGATTGTGAGTACAGTTTCTGTTACTTAACACTAACACAATAGTTTAATCCCAAGCATACAGATGATATAACCATTCGTTTTGTGTGAGGGGATGCCATGGGTGTGAAAACAACAAGATATAGTGCGATAAAAAATATTGCACATCTAAACATGGTGTTCTGAAAATATTTCAGTTTGATTTGCAAATGTCTCGTTTTTGTGCCAAATGAGAATATATTTCTGCCAAATGGTTTGTGGCCAAAGAAAAAATAAGGAAACAGTTTATATGCTATAAACTGAGAAATAAACAACAAAGGTCTGAATGGATCATCAATCCATGTGTGGAATAAAATAATTTATACTACCAAGCAAAAATATGGGGTCAGTAAGATTTTTTTTTTTTTTGGATTAAATTGTCAAAAGTGAGATTTAAGTTGTTACAAAAACATAATAAAAACTGTTTTTTTTTTTTTTACTTTCTAAGAGTGGAACTGTTCTTCAAAGAGTCTAGATGAAAATGTATTGCAGTTTCCATAAACATATTAAGCAATATTAAAAATAATAAATGTTTCAAATCAGTATATTAGAATGAGGATCATGTTTTACACTGAAGACTGAAGTAATGATGCTGAAAATTCACCTTTGCAAATTTTAATATTGTTTAATTTTGTTTTTACTGAAGTTTTCGAACAAATAAATCCAGCATTGGTTTCTGTTGGTTCCATATACCCGGATCAACCACTTCACATTTAATTAGCATGTATTTGTTTTATTGTTTTGAAATTGTGTATTATGTACCGTTTCTGGTCACAGCATAATTGTAATCTATAATTATAGGTATAATTATACTCTGTTTTTCACTGCCGCACATACAGTACAATAATTCCCGCTGGCCCCAGGCGTATAATTAAGATTCTATTCTATTCATTTGTATTCTCTTCTACTGGGAATGCATTGACAGTGATGGTTAACTTCTGAGTTTCCGCTCACATTTCTTAATCTAGATGGGTCTTGTTGAAATTCGTCAGTGACCTTTACATTCCGTTAATTTAGAGCAGTTCAACAAACTCTCATCTTCTATTAGCTTATGTGTACTTATTGAACTTCATGTGACTGAACTTAACTCCAAAGCTCGCCTGGTTCTTCTGTCAAATTTACTTGTTTATCTGTTTTGGTTGGTTCTCATAGAATGGCATGTGTTGCTGTCATGGACACTCTGTTGTAGTGCTCTTTGTAATCATTAGGCATGATATACTTTTTGTATAGTACACATCTACAGTGAATGTGTCATTCATGCGCTACAAGCACCTATAATAAATGACATCACAAGTCAAATAATGCCCTCTGACAAGACAAAAAAATCAGTTATCAGTAAGTGCACATCGGTCCTTTGAAAGTGTCTTAAAAACAAATACATGCTTCAAAATACAGGTCCATAAGGTCACTAAAGACAACAGGCCTGCATAAGCAGCACAGGGCAGTAAACACATTCACTTTTGAAATATGTTTGTCCCTTATCAGAGGGAGGCAAGAACATCCAATTCTAAACCACAAAGGACTCAGTTTTGATTTCTTGTAAACTGATTTCTTAGATCCCGCTCAAGGCTAGAAGCTTTACAAGTTCAGGTTTTCAGAAACAGCTACTTTGGAGTTTACGATAAACATTCTTAGTCCTCTTATTCTTAGACATTCTTGTTGGCAAGCAGAATAATAACTCTCAAACCAACTTTTTTTTTTTTTTTTTGCTGGAGCCCAAAGTCCCCTGAGAAGCACTACTGAGCACAGAGCGCCAGGGGATCTTGTTAGGGGTCAGTTTGTGGATCGTGTTGATGCCTTGGGGTGTAAGCATGTTGTGGTTGGCCAGCTGAGAGCAGCTTCCCATCATCCCGATAGCTCTCAGAATAAAGCCATGCCTTGTGATTTATCAGTGCTAAGGCTTATACTGCATGTACTGGAAGAAAAAAAAGGTTTTTTTTAAATTTGGTTTTATTTATGCAGGCCTTCTACCATTACTAAATAAATAAAGTTTTAAGTAAATAAAGTGCATTTTTAGATTTAAAATGCATTTTTAAATCATATACTCCCTACAAACAATAAAGGTTTTTCAGTGAATCTTTATAGTCGTTCTATTATAATATTATGGCTGTATAGGGTTTTCGATTCTTATAATGGTCCTTATGAGTTCAAATTATAAGTTTTTAATGTTCTTTTTTAGGTTTCTCAAGTCGGTGTTATGGTTTCTGCAGCTTTAAAGCACTTTATAGCATATTTAACCATACCACTGCGCACACACATGCTGGGTTTCCAAGTTTTATGGGAACATTCCATAGGCGTAATTGTTTTTATACTGTAGAAACTGTATATCACTTTACACTAAACCTGCATCTAAAGCAGAAAACTTTCAGCATTTTTAGATTTTCAAAAAACTTCATTCTGTATGATTTATAAGCTTGTTTCCTCATTGGGGACCAAAAAATATTCCCCCAAGGACAAGGATTTCAGTTAATGCCATCTTTGTGGGGACATTGTGTCACTGTAGGGTTTACCAGGACCACATACACTCATATATTTTTAAAACTATATACTAAGCCTATTATATACATAACTATATATAATATTTACTGTAAATAACACCATATATTCTATTAGAAATTAGAAATCTATTCATCCATTCATTTAGAAGAAAAAAAAGAAACTACACACTTATAAACATATATAGGCCTGTGTATATGTAAATATTTCCTTTAAATGAACAGAAAAAAGAATAATGGATCAAATATCAAATATAACCTTTCCAGAGATTTCTGCTAAATTAAACTAAATCTCTTTCTTTCAACTGAATAGTATTTACCTTAATAGTTCCCTCTAGTGTGAAGAATAGCCTAATTCATATTGATTCATTTTCTATGGGTGCACTGGGTGCAGTGAATGTATTACAGCCGTCGGAAACATTTTCAGGAAGACAAACATAATTTAGTTTAAATGATTATCCAGAGTGTTGTTAAATTAAAATCAACCGCTTCCTGATGCTTGTAAATGAACTCATATTAACACACACGATTCCCGCGATCTCTGCTCGGCCTACTAAAGCGAAGGCTCGTCTCATGAATGTTAATTATATGTTGTGACGCGCGGCTTTCTGATTGGCTGAAAAGAAGACTCTGGGTAAGAGTGCGCTCGTCAGTTCGCGAAGACACGATTCTACTAGGGCGAAGGATGTGGGTTTATGAATATTAATTACGTTGCGTGACTGGACGCTCCGGAATGGTTACCAAGCAACGCCTGTGCGATCTATTTAGATATTCATGAGCTAAGCGTTTTCCATAGTAGGATTCGTAATATTCGTCAGCGTTGCCCGCCTAGCGACTTCCTCCTGTCATATAGATGCGCAGGATCGAGCGCGTGTCAAATGGAACAATGTAACGGATCAGAGTTGACAGCCTCAATCGAGAGGTTACTGATTAATCTCGGTCCGGATCCATAACCATAGATAAGGGCTCGAGATCCGCCTGAATGACGGGAGAATGACCGCAGGTCCGCATTGAGCATTTTAGTGTCTTCTTTTCAAGGTAGGCGCAAGAGGTGACTAATTTACCTGGGTCTTTTAATACCAAATTGTTTCCTGTTATGACAAATAAATATGTTTAACTGTAATTTGTTAGGCTATTTATTTTGCTACATTTGCAAAATATACGAATAATGCATTAGCTCTCTTCCAATGATGTGCTTGTAAAGCCGTAAATGACACTTGATTAAGTAATGGTCTAATATATACCCTGAGTGTTTAAACTAGCCTATTTAAAACTATCCATTTTTTTTTGAAACCCTCAAAATTCTAAATTTAAAGGTTCCAGTCAGAACCTAAAACAGTTGCACCGCAAGAGAATCTTTGACAGTTCCAGAAAGAACTTTATAGGCTACTCGAGTTTATCTTCAAAAAAAAAAAAAAAAAAAAACACTGTAAACTTCAGACCACTGATGCTATATAGTCAATTTGTTTTAAAGAACTTTCTAAATCTCTAACGAAACCATATAGCAAGTCATGAACTCAAGTGCACCACAGAGCTTTGATTTTTTTTAAAGAGCCAGATACTTTTACACAAGTTTGTACTGTTTGTCCCTAAAAAAAAGGTATTTTCGCCACTTTGTTCCAGTTTCTGAGTTTTGAATGAGTCTTAAATGAACAGAATAAACTTTCTTTACTGAGGGATATACGAGCGAGGTGTTGGTGCAGAGCGAAGCAGCAGCGAGCCGTGTTAATTTACGTCGTCCCATGCTGCGCTGGATTTGATCGGACTACTAAGTAGGGATTTTGTTTCAGTGTGGAGGTAATGAGCAAATTGTTGTTGGCTCGTATCCTCTCTTCCTTCTGCCGTGCCGAAAAGACGTTTCTGGGTACTTGTTTCTCTGAAGAATCGCCCAGAAAGTTTCGTCGATGTTAAAAGTATATCACTTCATAGTCGGTTTTTACGTCCGGCGGAAAGTGAATGTCATTAACGTTCATCATTAACGTGTATTTTATAGAAACTGTATATCGAAGCCGGTTTTTATTAGCAAAAGTCGTTGTTCTATCTATCTATCTATCTATCTATCTATCTATCTATCTATCTATCTATCTATCTATCTATCTATCTATCTATCTAGTTTAAGTTTTCAGTGTATTAAGTTATGAACTTATAGTAATTTCTATGAGTGTACGAACTCAGTCATTTCTAGTCAGGTTTATGGGTTTTCAGAATTGTAACTTGATTATCCTCTTAAGTTATTACATAAAATGAGCTTATGACATTTAATTAAAATAAAAGCAGCAATTAAACCTAAGTTTTCAATTTAGTAGGTTGACCGGCTATATCTGTCTCAAAGTGTACGATGACTTCTGAACGGAACTGAAGAAATCAGATTTTTTAAGAGCTACAATAATTTAGGAACTTATAATAGATGTCCTTCCGTTTGGCAGGTGACAAGTCGACCTTATCAGACTCAGGCATTTCAGTGAGTTGTAACATTACCCTGGCTCCAGAGACCTTTAAATACATTTAAAAAAAAAACAATTTACCACGTGGTGTAAAGTGAGACGTCTCCAGCCCTCCAACTGCCCAGAGCTGGTTAGAAAGTTTTAGCCAAGTGCCTTCACAAGACTCTAGCAGTGGATGTTCATTACAACTCATTTTTTCTGGTTCTTTATGTGACATTTTGTGAGACATCAGCTTTGTGAAGAATATTTCACTTGGATTTCATTGGATTTTATATTTCACAGACTAACATGTGGCTTTCTGTTGTTATGTCTTAAAGGAAAATTTGCTTTGAATGGGGAACGTAATTTGCATGCTACCCAAGTTCAGGCAGGATCTTACACAAGCCTGGAGACGGGGAACGCACCTGCCTCTCTCCCTCGACCTGTAGACTCATTCATCAGCACCAGCCGTCTTGAATGGGATAAACTATCTCCAGAGATCAGGTGAATAGCTGATCTAAACTCAAGTAAGAGCCTCAAGCTTCTTAATTTCTTCTTAATTGACACTTTACATCCTAAGGCCTCCGCATGGTACTCTGGTCGAAAGATCAAGACAAACTGTCCGACATGTCCGCCGGGACGGAAAGGATAGAGATGAAGAAGGAGGGGGCGCCGCCAGCGTTCCACCACTCCAACGGGTCGGTCCATCCGGTTATACTACCCGACAACCCCGAGGAGGTGCCGCAGACCCCCGGGGAGTATGAACTCACAGAGGTGACCTCCATACCGGACCGCAGTGATCAGGAGAACGAGCGGCCGGACATGGTGGTCCTCGACTGTCGGGCCAACGCAAAGGGCCAGAGGGAAGAGGACGCGCTCCTGGAGAACGCCAGCCAAAGCAACGAGAGTGATGACACTAGTACGGACCAAAGCCCGGTGCCGCCGGCTCCACTAAAGGAAACGTCCTTTTCTATTGGACTCCAGGTTTTGTTCCCTTTCCTGCTGGCAGGGTTTGGGACAGTTGCAGCTGGCATGGTTCTGGACATTGTTCAGGTGAGTAAAACCCAATTGCTTGATGTTGAATGTGGAGTTAAATCAATCAATTCAATCAATAAAAAAGATTATGATATTGGAATATATGTGAATATTTCATATTCCAAGTTCTGGAATACAGCTATTTTTTATCCAAAGAGACTTAAGTGCACTCTTAAAAATAAAGGTTCCAATAGGGTTATTTTTTGTTACAGCAGTTTGTCATATTTTGGTCTCCCAAAGCGAAATTTTCAGTGAACCATTTTTCTAAGTGGAAATAAAATTTTAATAATTTAAAGAAACTTTTTCTTTTTTTGTGCGTGCAATGAAAAGATTCCATAGATGTTAAAGGTTCTTCATAGAACCAAAAATGCCAGTAAAGAACCCTTATTTTTATGAGTGTATTTTTCATCTTACTTCTCTTAAAAGAAGCACTCTATTAAAGCATAACCTTTATAAATGTTAAGTTGTAAAACTCATTCTTAGGATTTGCATGGTTGTGATGCCATTGACAGAATGCCATCAGTCAGGGTTTTTTAAATGCTACCTGGTACTAAGATCAACAGAGAATGTCAAACGCTGTTCAGAAAACAGGTTCTTTCCAAATAAGCAGTGAACACGTGATGTCCCACGCTAAGGGTTGCCCCTAACAGCATGTGGAAGGGTGTAATGGTGTTGATTTTCATGAAGTGGACAAATTCAAATTCAAAAAGTGACAAATTGCCACTGAAATGCATTAGATAGATAGATAGATAGATAGATAGATAGATAGATAGATAGATAGATAGATAGATAGATAGATAGATAGATAGATAGATAGATAGATAGATAGATAGATAGATAGATAGATAGATAGAATGACAGACAGACAGACAGACAGACAGATAGATTGATTGATTGATTGATTTACTTCCTGCCTGTGTGTTTTTATGGTTGGTCTATTTAAAAATAAAGAATGACAGGTTGTACATATTTTTTTAAGGTCAGTCTAATAAAGGTAAAGGCAGTAGCCAGCGATACCATAAAAAATCCCATTTAGGTTCCCCCAAAAACCTTTCAGTGAATAGTTTTTTTTTTTTATTAGTGTGAAGAATATTGAATAATGTAAAGAAACTTTTTAAAGGTTTTTTATGGAACCATTGATGCCAATAAAGAACTTTTATTTTAAGAGTGTAAGCGGGTAATCTGTGCAACCTACAGAAAAAAAAGTTACTCTACAGATACAATATGACTTCCTGTTGTACCTTGGTAGATGCAAAAATGGTTAACCGCTTGGGGTTTTCCAAAAACACTGTGGGTACAGAGTCTCTGAAGAGGCGTGTTGTTCCATGTAATAGTTACCTCACTTCCTCAGTTTCTCATGTGAAAGATTGAAATCACATATTTAAAAATCCAAAGAGTTTATTACTTATTGTTGTTTTTTGAGGAAAGGGTGTAGACCTGTGGATTGGCGTAGGGTGATTTTATAACCAATTGTAAAAGAGAATTCACTAGTTGTTATTCATTGTTGTAGTAAAATTCACTAGTTGTACAACATTGTAGAAGCCATGAGATTTTACTTCACTACGTAATACAGTTCAGAGCTCCACACCCTTTGAAGTCTCGTTTTTCAGCCGACTTGGTGATTTTGTCTTTTACCCAGCTGATGTGGAATGTATTGTGCTAGAAAACCTCTAGTCAGACCTGTTTGTGCTACAGTCTGAATGTGTGAAACAATTTTTTACCACAAGAACAAAAGACTAAACATTAAGGCCTGACAGGAAGCCAGTTAGGGTTTACCACATCCACCGTCATCTCATTTTGACAGGATTCAATGCAGGCAGACAAGCATAACCTGTCCCGTCCTAACCTTTCGTCAGCTCAGATCTTATAGCGAATTTCTGTGTAGTTCAGTTTAATCTTTGATCATATCATTGTCTTCTATGACTCATAAGTGCAGCTGACAGATTTCGAGTTTTGTGCTAGATGTCCTGTAGAGTAACTGTGGACAGGAACAGGTGCCGAAATTGTGCTCCCTTTCTCTCCAAGTGTCTCAAAGATCAAACAAATGACTTATTCTGTTTGCTAAACTGCTATAAATCCTTAAGTTCCTTAAAGAGTTAACATGTAAGATTTTAAATGAATATGCAGCCGCGCCACTAAGGCTAGTGTCAATATAATTTAGGATTTAGGGCAGGGAGGCCCTGTCCTGTTCCTGGAGGTCTACTGTCCTGTAGAGTTCAGTTCCAACTTGGCACCCCGGGTTTTGGGTGTGTTCACATCCTTTACATATTTCTTTTTATTTAATCCTTCTGTGTTGTTGAATTAGCTTTTTTCAAATATATGCTTTAGTCATTATATATACAGTATACATACATATACGTAAATACATACATATAATATTATATTTCAGTATTTAGCTGTAATATAATTTCATAGTTTTAATAACGTTAGTACTTGGACTTTAAACTTATTTCAGTTGCTAGCCAAGGTATTCTTATTTTTCATTTAATATTTATATTTTTATTTCAGATTTATTTCAGTTAACAATTTTTTTTAAGTTTTATTAGTTAACATAACAGCACTGTTTGTGCTACAGACACACGGTAAATCATGCCTGAAATTATGTGGCTTGTTGGTTTTACTTTTTAAATGAGCAGACTAATACAATTTACATCCCATAGTCTTAAGTCAGTAAGCAACCACCTGCAATACTCTAGCAACCAATACGAAATCGCTGGAAACCACATAGAAACACTCACATGTAAAATTGGTTGAGCGATGGGTAAGAAATAATCTCATTTTCCAGACAGTTTCCAGATTATTAAAGGGATAGTTTACCCAAAAATGAAAATCATCATTCATTTACTCACTCCGCAGAACCCAAAAGAAGGTATTAAAAAAAGTCAAAATATCCTCTTTTGTATTCCACAGAGGAAAAGAAAGTCATACGCTCTTTAAAATAACAGTTATTTATTGGCACTGATGCTTCCTCGAAGAACATCCATGGAACCACTTAAGGTTCTTTGTTGTGGAAAAAGTTTCTTTAGATTATTAAAATGTACATTACATTAAGAAAATATGGCTCTTTTAAGAAGTTTCTGCTGAAAGGCTCATTGGGAAACCCAAAATGGTTCTTCTATGTTATCACTGCGAAAACCCCTTTTAGGAACCTAATTTTAAAGAGTGTAGGTTTGGAATAACATGAGGTTGAGTAACTGATTTGTTGATAAACGATCTTGAAAATCATAGCATGCACATAGACCACTGCAAGTTCACCGGTGTTAAACACAACCCAGGTTGGTAGAGCGTCTTCAGAATTCCTCTGTGACCTAACACGCTGAGTCTTGGAGACCAAGGTGCTGGAACCGAGGAGCGTTGCCAGCCAACATTACACAATCCTGCAATCCGAGCCCCCCCTTCGGTTGCATGCCTGCACTGCTGTGCGTCAAGTTCGCAGAACCCTTGGAGGCATTGGCCAGGACTGCGCTGTTCCCTGAAGACAACATCGTACTGGGGGAGGGAGATAGACAGAGTAGAGGAGGTTCAGTCAAAGGGAACCGAAGACAAAGTGGCTGGGCGCCAGCTCCCAATTGATGTTCGTCCTTTTTTAAAAGTGGCCCCTGCAATGCCAAAGACTCAAGGAAAAAGAAACGGCCATTAAAACCCACCCACTGGAAGCTGCGCCGCTCGAACTTCTTAGCTAGTGCTTTTTGCCGCTATTTGTAGAAGATTTTGTGTTGTTGTGCTATGTTTACCATTCGCTTTTTCTTCAACGTTACGTTAGCGGTGCCCGCCACGCTTTCTCGCTCTCTCCATGTGCTGACAAGATGCTACAATTGATTTAGCTAGTCAGTGTCAGGCCTGTAATTGCTGTGCACCAGTGGGAATGAGTCTAAAGATAAGCACTCCTTCTATGTATTGATCTATACTGCCTTCTGCTGCATTGCATCTAAGGCACGCAGCCTAATGGAAAAAAACAGCCTGCCAGTTACCGGAGTCATCAACTTCATATGTCTCAAGTCAGAGACTTGGAAAAGGTTCAAATGGACGAGGGCGTCAGTAGATCTAAAATTGGCCTGAATTTAACTTTGGAGCTCAGAGATTTTCTCATTAAGAACTATTAATATTTGTTATGAAAGGAGAGGTTTTGTTTCAATCGTACATGCAGCGATCCTTAGGGGAAGGTTTTAATGTTGCTCCTTTATAGCTCAGGACATATAATAAAAAGAGTTTTCTGTATCAACTTTGTCTAAAAAATCTCTTAAAATTCTATAGAATAATAGAAATAGACACAAACAGGTCGATTGTTGACATGCAGTAAGACTGCAGAGCTATCAAATGAAAATTGGTTCATATTAAGTGTGGACGAAAATATCATATCACAATTGTTTCCATTTAATATAATGGCTTTCTAGGACATATAATTCAGATTTTAAAGTATCTCTCATGTGATTTTTCCTTCCTATGGAGTGTCTCTAATATGATCTCCCTTTTTTATTTTTTTTTTCTGTTTTTAACTTTTAGCACCTTGTAAATTCATTTCACCAATGAGTTGATTTTCCATAAAAAAAGACTATCAAATTGCAGCTGATGATCAAAAGCAAGAGATAGCAAACAGATCTCATAAAAAATAAATCAATCAATCAATCAATTTTCACAGCTTTACTTCCAACATAGTTTACAGAAGATCTCTAGCTGTTGTTGGGCTTTAATGTTCAGTGAATCTTTGAACTAAAAAGTGTCTCTTTCTCAATAGCATTGGACGGTATTCACAGAGGTGACTGAAGTCTTTATCCTGGTGCCTGCTCTCCTGGGCCTGAAGGGGAACTTGGAGATGACCCTCGCATCCAGACTGTCTACCGCGGTAAGTCCTTTAGTATAAAATTTAACACATGAGCTTTCCAATGGGAATCATTCAGTCATTTTTTTTGAGGAAAAATGGCTTGTAACAATGAAAAAAATGGTACCTTTAAATAAAATTCAAAAAGACTTTGAAAGGAATGCTGGGAAAACTATGTACGCAAGCATATTTATTGACGTCATATCACTGAGCTGTTAAAATCATATTGAATCATTATCAGAATTTCATGACGCAGTTTCACTTGCATTGTACTCTTTCTTTTGTCTGGATGGTGACTAATACTTACTTTGTGCAACTTTCAGAGGTGTGTTTGAGTTTCATGTAACTCCAGCTTGAAATACGAAGAATCTTTCCTGCTGTCAGAAAATATTGGTATACCAGGGGTTAGAGTATTTTGATAATGAGCCGTTGGTATTTTATGTATGAGACGTGTGCTATTACTTTTAATTCAAGAGACATGATGACAAATGAGCAGCAAATCAGCTTAATAGATTTCTGAAGGATCATGTGACACTTAAGACTGGAGTAATGATGCTGAAAATTCAGCTTTGCGTCACAGGAATAAATTACATTTGAAAATGTATTAAAGTAAAAAAAAAAACAGTAATTTTAAATTGAAATAATATTTCACAAACATTACTGTTTTTACTGCTTATTTTAGAAATGCAGCCTTGGTGAGCAGAAGAGAAATGATAAAAAAAATGATAACACCCCCTTTGAACAGTGCATATTCTTCAGAATATGTTAAAAGCAAGTTTGTTTGCTCGTTTTCATTTGTCACCAACGTGAAAGTTAAACATTTTCACAATGCTTCATTGTCCTTCGCTGCAGTATGTTAAAAGTAGGGTAATAACTTGGGCCGTCTGCCCTATTCTCCGAGAGCTCAATAGGACATCATGTAGGCCACTGTGGTCAAATTAACATCATTTTAATCCTGTTAAGCACATGACCGTGCACTTCCCCTAGTTTCGCTCGGTACTCCTGTGTCTCGGCTAGACATGGATGTGCCAGGTTCGTGGCAAAGCCAGACATTCTTTTGGGCTGTGGTTCTCTGAGCTCCCGCCACAAGATTACACGTTTAATCATAACACATCCTTAAGCAGCCCACGATAGCTGGTTAAACCTGGGAGCAGTGCTGTCAGATGACATTGTTTTTCATTATTTTTGAGAGCAATGATTTAAAGTAACTATATTTAGTCATCCCAAAGTTTAATTTAGTCATCATTTGCTCATTTTCTTGTCATTTTGGCCCCGCATTCTTGTTTTAAGAAAATAATGTGGTGTAGGAACGACATGAGAGTAAGTCAATAATGTGAACATGTTTGTTTTTAGGTGAACTGTACCTTTAAACTGTTCCTTCTAATTACATACCTTGTTAAACACTTTAAATTAGTTGCAAACTCACTCTCGGCAAAAGTTCATTTGCCTTTTTTGCTGGAATCCAGTGATTCACAAGTAATCAGGTGAACAGAACGTGTGAAGCCCGCGGTCTTGAGGTCATCTGTGTGCTGTAAATCTGCACTAAGTGCTCAGTTTCTCCGAGCCGCTGCTAATTATTAGCAGATTAAGAACACTGTCGGTTTCTAATGCTCTTACTTCAAAAATAAATTAGACCCACATGACCATATTTTTCTTTTTTTTTTTCATTTCTTGCCTTTGAAAATGATTCCTCTTGTTCATAGTTGGTGTAGATTTTTGCTCGTCTCATTGTGGGTCTTTAGTATTACAAACTTGACCCATTTGAATAGCCTATCAAATGGTTTGACTAATTTTCAGTCCGGTGTCAATGTATTTCCTATTGCAACAGGAATTTGGTGTAGACTTGTACTTTAAAAAAAAAAGCTTTCAAAGGGTTTGCCCTTTTTTAAAATAGCTATGATTTGCTACTACGTGGCAAGTGACATTTTATTGGACAAAGCTTAAGAGACTGTATAATGCCATCAATATTTTTGGCCCATTTTTCTGGAAGAGGAACACTGTATAATTTAAATGTGAATATTTTCTACATTTTAGTTTTTTTTTGTTTTGTTTTTGTTTGTGTGTAGTTTTTTCAGAAAGACTGCATTAAATTGATCAAAAGTGACAGTAAAGACATTTATAATGTTTATAATTTAAGTAAAGTTAAAATTTTAAGTAAATGCTGCTGTTTGAACTTTATCACAGTTTAAAAAACAATTACAAAATTTAAGCAGCACCACTCTATTATTGTTAATGATGTTTTCATCACTGAAGACTAGCTTTGATCACAGGAATAAGTTACATTTTAAAATATATTCAGATAGAAAACAGTTATTTTAAATTGCAGTAACATTTCACAATATTACTGTATTACAGTATTTTGATTAAATAAAATAAATGCAGCCTTGGTGAGCATAAGAGACTTAAAAATATTAATTTATTATTATTATTATATTGATTTTTAGTGCTTATTTAATTAAAATATTCCCTTTTGCTGGAAAGAGGCTTTACCTTTATATGATGTAAAATTGGATGTTTTTGAATATCAAATTTTGAAATATTTGGTAGTTAATTCTGAAATGTGTTGTTGGTCTTGTCATTCCACAATGCCTGGAAGGTGACTAACTGCCTGCTATACAGTGTTCCAGTAATATTAAGTCAGAGGGTGTTAGCTCTTGATCCTATTAAGTATTACATCCCGTAAACCCTGTGCTCGCTTGACAGCTTGCTTGTCAAAATGTTAATGGTCACATAAACGTGTATCTTGTTTCTACAGCACGAAGCACCTAATCTGGCTCTCTGTCTTTATCTGAGTTTGTGGACTAAAAACCAGACTAAACGTTATGTGTCTCCAGCCGTTGCCTCTGCCAGAGGTTCCTCCCACGTCTGCTTCAGAAGTGTGCGGTTTATCATTTGTAGAAGTGTTGTGTGTGTGACCACTGCCGTGTTTTGCATACAGCTTATCATCATTGCTCGGACCCCCACTTATCAGTAAGCGACAGCCTGTTGAAGGAATAGTTTACCCAAAAATGAAAAAAATGTTATTTACTTATAGTATCCACATATTATTCCAGTCTTGTATTATTTTATTATTTCTGTGAAGCACAAAAGTCTGATATTAGGCAGATTGTTCACGCTCAAAAGATCACAAAAGCAAAAGCGCCATAAAAGTATCATAAAAATACAGCTAGTGTGAATTCTCCTTAAGTCATATAATAGCTTTGTGTGAGGAAAGATCAAAATAATATCAATTTTCCTCTTTCCCTCCGGCAAAGCCAATTATTCATATCTAATTTGTGAACAAATCATACTTCTGCTGCAAAAAAGAGTAATCTGTTCAGCAATAAAACATCCCAAAAAAATAGTATCACTGTGAAAATACATTTTATAATATATTGTATTTTTAATATAATATTTAATATAATAATATTTTATTATATTAATATTTATTTATTTATAAATGAGTAAAGTTCATGCAAAACAACACTTTGCTTGAAAGAAAACATATTATTTAAAAGTGCATGTCATTCTTTAGAGTGAAAATGTTTTCAAGTTCAACTCACAGACTTCTATTCTGATGCTATTCGTTGTGATTCGTTGGAAAAGAGTGACCATCATATTATTCTGTGTTCAGTGGAAGAAATGAAGTCATGAGGGTGAGTAAACAATGACAGTATTCTAAGTTTTGGGGAATTATTTTTTGAACCTTGCATGCAGTGGAAGTAGCCGAGCCAGCTGTGTTTCCCCCTCATGGTGTGTGTGTGTGTGTGTGTGTGTGTGTGTGTGTGTGTGTGTGTGTGTGAGCGCTACACAAGGCAGGACGCAGTGCGGAAGAATCGCTCTGACCGCCGGAGTGGGGTCACCTCAGCAAGCAGCAGGCAGTTGGCACCGACTCAAGAGCTCCTTCCTTTTGCCTCATGGAGGCCCAGTGCACACACACACACACACACACACACACACACACACACACACACACACACACACACACACACACACACACACACACACACACACACACAGACACACACACACACATACATATACATTTACTTCACTTAAACATAGGCGACAACCGCCCCACTAACGGCCTCTCCTGCCTGCTTTTTCCTTCATCCTGTTGTACAGGATATTTGTAATATATTGTAGTAGCATTGCTAATTTGCTGTTATTGTAGTTAGAGTCAGAACAGAAATTAGATTGCAGGAAAAAATAAAGATTTGATGTTTTTCCTTCTGGTGAACACTAAATGGACTACAATGATTTGTAGTCACGCAGAATCGACTATTGAGGATTTAAGTGGCTGTTTTATTACTAGTGTTAACGCTTAGGGTTAGTGATTTGAACAAACCCTGGGGGGGGGGGGGGGGGGGGTCTGTTGAGCAATAAAGCTTAACAAATTTGTAGTGTTTTCCAGGAAAAATATCTAAACACCCTTCAAACAAGGTACTTTTACTTGAAAGCAAAATATTTATGCTATACTTTTATTATTTATATTTATGCAAAAACTATTATGCCTGTTGCATAATAAAACAGCCCCAAAAATTAGTTACACAGCAAAATATTTTACAAAATATTTAAGCTAAATATGTATTTATTTTTAACAATCACATTTGTGCTCAAATAAAATAGAATTTAAAATTCTATTTATTTCTGCAATGTTTTTTTTTATTATTTATGTTTATGCAAAAAACTATTTTGCCTGTTACATAATAAAACATACCAAATATTAGTATGAAGTAAACAAATCTATATTCATTATATAACATGAATTTATTTTGTAATTTATTTATTCAACATAATTTAGTGAGGTTTATAAAACAAATTGAGAAAAAAAAAAATATATATATATATATATGTGTGTGTGTGTGTGTGTGTGTGTGTGTGTGTGTGTGTGTGTGTGTGTGTGTGTGTGTGTGTGTGTGTGTGTGTGTGTGTGTGTGTGTGTGTGTGTGTGTGTTTTCCAGTAAAAGAAAATATCTAAACGTCCTTCACACAATTGACTTGTGAAGCTAAATATTTATTTATTTATTTGATTGATTGATTGAAAAATGTTTTGTGAGGATTTGTCAATAGGGTAAGAAAATGTATTATTTATATTTATATGTAAATGTGTCTTGTTTGAAGGATGTTTATACATTTTTACTAGAAAACATTTTTACAGTTAATATAAAAAATACTAATTATAAAAAAAGGTTGCAATTTTACCTAAAACTGAATAATTGACTACAGTGGTGGGCTGTTTTCAGCCATGAAGTAACCACCTAGTGACCATCAATAACAACTGCATAGAAATGTGGGGAAAAAATCCACCCGGAGCACCTTAGCAATAGCAATAGAAACATCAGACAACACCCTTGCATTGGCATCAACTTTTACACTGGCAAGAAGCGCGCACATATTCTTCAGAATATGTAAAAAATCTGGTTTATTTTGTCATGCAGTGTGTAATTGAGTTTTTTAAGCAGTGAAGTTCACAGGAAGCTCAGAAGTGCTACAGCTCTTTTGAAACATAATGAAAGGCTACAGTGAGGTGCACTGAATGTCTAAAAGAGACTGCTGGGCTGTCAGCTTCTGTGAAATGCATTCTGCCCACGTACTTAGGCTATTCTACTTCCTGTCTCATTTAGGAAAGAGCACTGGTTCCTCCACATTTGTGTGTTGGGCTGCTGTACTAAACTTGCATTTAGGAAACTGTCTGCCAAAGTGTACCTTTTCAGACGTAATGTAGTGCTGATGTGTTTACAGTTCAAATAGACATTTTGGCATACTGTACCATATCTGCAATATTTATTCTGTGCATAAAATTCTTTTTCTGTATACATGAAATACCCAGGTAGCTACAGTATACCTCGTTTTGCTAAAATATACTAAATCTCCACAGTGCAATAGGACTGAATGCACCTTCAATTCCCAGGTTGACAAATAAACCATATTTATCATATACCTTTTTTTGTTAATTATATATTTGGACTAGTAATCTGGATTACATACTCATATTCCAAAAACGAAGTACTTGTAATTAGATTACAAGTTAAAATTACATTTTAATATACTCATAATCAGACTACAGTTAATTTTTTATTGATTACTCGATACATATATTCACACAATAGCATTAAACTATTCATAATTTATTGATTATGCCTAATTCTTTCTAAAATGCCTACATGGCATGCAGGTTAACAAATAATTTTAGTAAGTGTATTATTTTGATAGATGTTATTTTAAAATGATTTACTTTCATTTTACATTTTTGCGACTTAATTCATCATTAGCTTTTCATTAAACTAACAAACCCCTTGCAGTTCCTTCATGAACCCAGTTTGAGAAACCTTGACATAATGTAATGCTTAATTCACTCTATGTTGTTAATAACAACGAATGAATTATATTTTCTTTGTATATTAATATCAATGTGGTACAATATCATCCTATTTAAATCAATGTGACAAACGAGTTACGTTAAAAGTAATCAATAAGTAGTGTGATTATATTACCTAAAGTGTGTAATGTAATGGATTTTTATCATTTTTTGAATGTAATTTGGAATCAGTAACGGACTATAATTTGTAAGTAATGTACCCAGCTCTATATGTAATAAATATAGGGTATATATAGAGTTAGTGTACGTATTTTAGTTTTACTGATGTACTGTTATAGGTTTTTTTAGTATGTTGAATTTTGTAATTTTGTCACACTATTAGTTTTACAAAAAATCATTTAATAATATGTCTATACAATTTTTATTGTTTTGTATTTCAGTTATTTTAGTACATCAAGTTTTTACGTTTTAAATTGGTTTACGATTTTTTTTATATAATTTCATTTATTTAATCACAATGCCCTGAATAGCTGGCCAATCAGAGCACACCTCGCTTTTCAGAACGATGAGCTTTGTAGAAATTGACGTGTTTCTGAAAGGCGGGGCAGAGAGAAGCAACAATAATGTACGGTATGTGGAAAATAATGTGTTTTTTTTTACCTTAAAACGTAAACGCATTGCATAACAGCAAATACACAAAAACACGTTCTTTTTAGCAACGTCATATGACCCCTTTAACTATAATAACTCTGCAGTGTAGTACTCAGTAGGTAGTATGCTAGTATTCCATTGCAATAGCCCATGATTTGTTATATGCTGTTTATCATATCGATGACTCAGAGCTGATATCCAGAAAACGTTTTGTTTTCATAGGGTTTTTTGTTTCGTAAGACACACATATCCTCCTGAGGCAGGTAGTTTTGTCCCATCTGAGTGGGTCCAGGTCAGGAAAGGCCTCGTTCCATGATACAGAGTGCTTCTGTTGGGCCGGAGCCACTTGACATTAGTGTCTGTACTGACAGAGATGAGATAAGTAGGGAGAGGAGGATAAGATGCATCTGTCCAGCTCATCAAACCCTCTTTTGTCTTGTGAACTGACCACTGTTTGTTCTAGTGGAAGCTGGCCCGAAGGCGCCTGAGCACCAGCAAAATGTATGTTTCCTACCATGTATGTTTCATTGTTTCATTTTCATGGGAAGATCACAGATTAATGATGATCCTATCAGCACTATTAGCTGTTTTTTTGGTTCTTGAAGACAACATGAAATGTCTCCTGCAGTGTACTTTGTGTATTTCAGAGTGAAACCGAATATCCGGTGGGAAATAATGTAGGCTGGAGATTTGTTTTATCCACTGAGATTTGACTGGATCATGAAATGTTTAAGTATGATATTATTAGGCTTTTGAATACCCAAAGTATTCAGTTTTAGCATGCAACCCATCCTACACCATTCGCGCTATGAATGATTCCTCTAATCATGCAGCTTTTCTGAGCGTATCAGCTGTACGATGCATGCATCTAAACTCTTTAGCGAGGAAAGTGTGCAGTGGTTAAACTGTAATGGGAACATTTGTAAATGGACTTCCTGTGTTCTCTCTTCCCCCCTCTCACCAGGCTAATATTGGACAAATGGACACGGCCAAGGATATGTGGAAAATGATCATGGGAAACCTCGCACTAATTCAGGTTGGAGACCTTCTAAAAATACCAATCCTGTTTGTCTAATGTACATGCCAACTCTTCAATTCACAAGGCTTTGTTCAGACAAGCAGCGAAAATCTGGTGATTTGGCAAATCTGACTGTGAAATAAGCAAAGAAGCATATGAAATCTGATGTTTACCTACCAGATATGAAGTTTTAAAATCAATGACAATGACTTTTCACATTGCGTACAAATCTGACAAATCTTTAGAAATGACCATCCCGACTGTAAAGGATTCTTCTGAAACAGCTGACTTGTTCATTAATTTAATATGGACTACATAGAGAATGTTAGTTCAGTACTATATATTTATTTATTATTTTATTTTATTTTTTTGCCATTTGGGACACAGCACATTTGTAATGTCATCATATAAACTATTATAATATTTAGTAATATTTTGATTTAGATCTTATTTTATATTTCAGTTTTTAGTTTACACTTTAGTCATTTTGTTGTGATTTTTGTCATTTTTATTAGTTTGTTAAATATTAAAAAAATATATATATATTTCAACTTCAGCTTATTTCAGTCAACATTTTTAATTTTCATTTAAGTTTGTTAAAAAATTCTAACATTTACATTTTATTTCTGCTTTAATTTACAGAAAGTTAGTTTGAATAATTGTAGTTTTTGTTAACAATAACAACACTGAACATTATACACAGTGTGTAGTATTGACTGAAGCTGTGTCCAAATGCATATTTTTCAAAATCTTTCTTTATGTACTGAACTAACATTCGCCATGTAGTCCATATTAAATTAACGAACGAGTCAGCCGTTTCAGAAGAATCCTTTACAGTCGCAATGGTCGTTCCTAAAGATTTGTCAGATTTGTGTGCAATGTGAAAAGTCATTGTCACCGAGCCACATGTCATACGAGGTTTGACTTCTCCAGATTGCATGCTTGACTTAACAGTTATGTAATGATTGGGTGATGTATTTCTTGGAAATGCCCCCTAAGCCCAATAATGGCATGTGTACACTAATGATGAAAGAGAACAAAGTAAACTTGACACGAAGACTTTGAACTTCAGGAGGGTGGGAGGATGTTTAAAAGAGGTGTCCGAGTTCATCATGCCCCTCTTGATTTCAGGTTCAGGCCACAGTGGTCGGCTTCCTGGCTTCCATCGCCGCAGTCATTTTTGGCTGGATTCCAGAGGGGAATTTTAAGATTGGCCATGCCGTCCTGCTCTGTGCCAGCAGTGTGGCCACCGCATTCATCGCATCTTTGTTGCTAGGTGAGAGGGTTGTGACATCTACACTCTTAAAAATAAAGGTTTTTTTAATGGCATCAGTGGTTTTATGAAGAACCTTTAACATCCATGCAACATTTTCCTTGCACAAAAGGTTCTTAATAGTGGAAAGAGTTATTTAGATGTTCTCTATGCTAAGAAAAATATCGTTCTTTTTAGAAGTGTTCACTGAAAGGTTCTTTGGGGAACCATCTATTTTGGAACCCTTATTTTGAGGAGCTGAGAAACTGATATTGTGCACTTTAAACTACATTTGTGTATGTGGTCACATCCCAAGAACCATAAAACATTTTCACAATGTTGCAGTTTAGTTGCATTTAGATGGCATCTTAGTGCAGTGTGTTAAATACATTTACAGTGCACATTTTGGTAGATAACAAATCATGTAATCAAAAATATAATGTGCTTTGTATGTGTTACTTTTAAAAATGATCGTATTAACCATGCAGAGAGGTACTAGCTGAGATGAGTAGCAGCTACCGCTTGTTTTTGAACCTGGAAGTACAATGCAGCTCTGAGGTCTCATTTAATCACTATAGTGGAAATATATCCTCCAAACAGGAGGTATCAAAAACGAAGAATGTCTAGTCTTCATTGTTTGGGATCGACGCCATCTCCTGTGTTAATTCCACCATTTCAACGCTAACTTGACAAATCTTTCCTCTCCTCTTCCGCCCAGGTATTATCATGATCGGGGTTATCATTGCATCCAGGAAGGTTGGCATCAACCCAGACAATGTGGCTACCCCCATTGCAGCAAGCCTCGGTGACCTGATCACCCTGGCGCTGTTGGCTGGCATCAGTACGGGCCTGTATAAGGAGCTCGGTGAGTGGACGCCTCAGTTTTTTGGCTGAGCTCTTTGGGAACATTGCCGTAATCGGATATCTACTGTCAGTGCATTTTGTGATCCAAGTGCAGGCAGATATATGAGCAGGCACGCTAAAGTTTGTAGATTCACATACATTTTAGCGGATAACTTATGAACTGAATGGCCTAGAAATGTAATTATCCTTCCTCTGTTTCCGAGTCGACTTCAGTGGAGGAATAAGAAACTATCTTGGCAGCTTCTGAAATGAAACATTTGCATGTCTTAACTGAAGATATCAAAAGTCAGTTTCTTCTTTAATTAGCCATATTTTGGCCCTTTCTGTATCATAATAAAACTTTCTCTGCAGAGTAACTGCCACAGTCAACACTTGCTTGGTGATTTAAAAAGAAGACTAACTTTACTTTTTTCAAGCTAAAAATACAGAAGAAGAAGGTGCAAGTGTAATAGAAGAGTGTCCAAGAATAAGCATAACTATGTATATGTTTATATGTGCATTATATTTATATTTACACTACCATTGAAAGGTTTAGGGTCTGATTTAGTTTTTTTTTTTACTAAATTAATACTTTAATTCATCAAAGAAGCATTACATTGATCAGAAGTGACAGTAAAGACATTTAAATGACAAAATTTCCATTTCAAATAACTTTCTAGCCATCAAAGAATCCTGAAAAAATCTGTCAGTTTCCACAAAAATAACTGTTTTCAATACGGATCATTAATATTGATAATCAGCATATTAGAATGATTTCTGAAGGATTATGTGACACTGAAGACTGGAGGAATGATGCTGTAAATTTAGCTTTGCCTCACAGGAATAAATTACATTTGAAAATATATTCAAATATAAAACCGGTTCCATGTTAAAACCGTTCTTCTGTTGAAGGTTTTCATGGTTTTTGTGTACTTTTGATTCTCATGAGTAATACATTCAGTCAGATTTTCCTAAGTCATCATGCTGAGTTACGTTAGATCATAGTGGAGATTGTCGGGGCATGTTGGGGCTTGTGAACACCACCTGTTTCTTTGGTGCACCTATTAGACTCTGCAGTCTCTCCCTTTAGACTCCATAAAGAGGCAACGCTAAGTGGGAGCAAATACTCTAGTTTAGATTGTGCTTTGCAATGAAACAACACAAGACCACATTTATTGTTAGTTGAGCATTCTTGTGGCAGCACCTTGGTGTTTTGATGTGCGGTGAACAGTTGTAAAATGAGAGTGTGCGGATGGAAACATTTATGGTAAGTATTGATTGCATGTTTGTCTTATCAAACCTCACAGACCAAACTGTCTGGATGTAAACAAGCAACAGCCAAAGTAAAAATAGTAGGTCAACCAAGCTTTCATCTTACCCAGCTTCTCCAGAGTCCGGGTGTAAAATTGCACCAAAAAGAATGTTGTGTGTGATTATTTCTCAACAGGCTTTGGTTTTGAAACTGTCTGAACTGGTGATGAATTCCACTGGTCTTCCATTAAATGTGTTGTTCTTGACAATTCAGTCTCAAGAATGTAGAGATCTGTATATATATATATAAAATATATAAATATATCTGTATATATATTGATAAATATATTAGTGCTGTCAAACGATTAATCGCATCCAAAATAAAAGTTTTTGTTTACATAGTATATGTGACCCTGGACCACAAAACCCGTCTTAAGTGTCAATTTTTCGAAATTGTTCGAGATTTATACATCCTCTGAAAGCTGAATAAATAAGCTTTCCATTGACATATGGTTTGTTATAATATCTGACAATATTTGGCCGAGATACAACTATTTGAAAATCTGGAATCTGAGGGTGCAAAAAAATCAAAATATTGAGAAAATCACCTTTAAAGTTGTCCAAATGAATTCTTAGCAATGCATATTGCTGATCAAAAACAACGTTTTGATATATTTACAGTAGTAAATTTACAAAATATTTTCATGGAATATGATCTTCACTTCACTTACTAATGGTTTTTGGCATTAAAGAAAAATCTATAATTTTGACGCATACAGTGTATTTTTGGCTATTACTACAAATATACCCCAGCGACTTAAGACTGGTTTTGTGGTCCAGGGTCACATATGTGTGTGTACTGTGTATATTTATTATGTATATGTAAATACACACACATGCATGTATATATTTAAGAAAAATATGTTATGTTTATATATTAAATATATTTATTTATTTATAATATAAATTATATGGATATAAATGTAGACATGTAAATATTTTTGAAATATATTCTGTATATGTGTGTATTTATATACTTTTATTTTGGATGCGATTAATCACGATTAATCGTTTGGCAGCACTAATATATATATATATATTTGTAAATGTATACATATATAATATATATAAAAAATACGGTAAATGATTTTACTAATATATGTTACTAAAAGTATTAATTTAAGGTACATTTAGAACAGATAAAAATGTGCGATTAAGTTGCGATTAATCATGAGTTAACTCATGACAATCATGCAATTAATCACGATTAAATATTTTTAATCGATTGACAGCCCTAATTTATAGTATATATTACATATATTTTTAACATTAAATTTATTATAGGTGTATATGTATCATTTATAACTTACGAAAATGTATTAAATTTATGTCAATAAATGTCATTTTTTTCTGTATAGAATTCAACGATTATGCCAACCCAATGGTCTGTGCCTTCTTCGTCGCCCTGACACCCATCTGGGTACTTATCGCCCGGCGGATACCTTCCACCCGGGAAGTGCTGTACTCAGGCTGGGAGCCGGTCATTATAGCCATGGCAATCAGCAGGTACGATTAACAGAAAGATGCTCCATTTCCTCATTCCTCTTTATGATGGATGGATTACTCACATGCGGCTGACAGCAGTATGTCAATCATTTACCTGACACCACAGATGCAGTATCTTTGTGTCGTTAAAATTAGATTTGACTTCTTTTGAAACAGTGTTGGAGGCCTCATTCTGGATAAGACAGTATCTAACCCCAACTTTGCTGGAATGGCAGTTTTCACTCCCGTCATCAATGGTGAGACCCCTTATCTCCTTGTATCTCATGATTCAGTGTTTCCATTGGTTGTTTACTAGCCCTCACTATGACACACCAGAGATCATTGCACACTTTGTTTGTTTTGCCCTGCTGCAGGTGTGGGCGGCAATCTGGTGGCGGTTCAAGCCAGTCGAATCTCCACCTACCTGCACATGAATGCCTTGCCCATAGCAGAACCGAACCCAGCCCCACAGAAATGTCCCACTCCGTGGAGCTCGTTCTTTGGCTCAGGTGAGCGATGTAAACAAACAGCAACCCTATTGTTAGTAAAGACGTAATCACTAAATATTGATAGTTACATATTTCCCTGTATTGTGTCTCAATAGCTGTGGTTCCATCCACCTATTTTTATGCGCATTTTAGGATATCGCATAAAAAAACCCTGGATGGAAACACCAAGATGTACATAAATTCTAAAAATGTGCATAAAAACGTATGCATTCAACTAAGTCTGCGCATAAACTACGATGGAAACACTTTTACCGAATAAATTCCTTAATGTGCATCAAAAAAGACATTCAACTTAGTGATGGGACAACATAAAACTGGACCAACCAACGGACCGATCTCATTCCACAGCATCTGAAATGCTAGTTTTGTCAAAGTTTCATCAAAGTGTTTTGTTATAATTAACTCCCAGAAGCGCATGCCCAAACAGCAGGCTCCGAATCATCTGCGCACTCTGAAGCTCGTAATTTATTGTATACAAAAATTATTATATACAGTGCCTTCTCATACTGCAGCAAATTAAATTTTTCTTCATATTTAGCGCAAGTTAATCGGGAAATGATGATTTTGTTCTCACTTGAATGGAAACGGTGCTTTATTTGCAAACGTTTTATGCGATATTCCAATTTTGTGCATAAGTTTAATTCGTAACTTTGGATGGAAGCATACAGTAGCTAATGCCTTCAGTCATGCTCCTGCAACAATACTTACACTGACTCGCCCTACATTTACTCTCTCATCAGGTGTCAACGCACGTTCTGCCAGAGTGCTCTTCCTCCTGGTCGCTCCTGGTCATCTGGTCTTCCTCTACACTATTAACTCTATGCAGGGTGGACACACCACTCTCACCTCTGTCTTTATTGCATTTTATCTGGCCGCAGCTCTGCTTCAGGTATACCTGAGCATCTGTTTCTCATTACAAGGAAATGGTTTAAATGTTTTATTGTGCTTCTGACCTACATGAGGGAAGATTGAGTGAATCATGTGAAAAAAAAATGTCTGGGTCATGTTTCAAAAAGGAAATTGTTATGAATTTATACTTTGCATGAAGTTTTGCATTCTGACATTAAATTCTTATTACTATCATGAACATTTTTGATTCACTTTATAATACCTCATCATTCAAAAGTTTGGGGTCAGTAAGATTTAAAAAATTATATACTTTTATTCAGCATTAAAATGATCAAAAGTGACTTAATTCACCTAAATGCTGCTTTTGAACTTTCTATTCACCAAAACAAAATCCTAAAAAAAAAAAAAAACAGTTTGCATAAAATAAATAAAGCAGCACACCTGTTTTCAACATTGATAATAATCAGAAATGTTTCTTTAGCAGCAAATCAGCATATTAGAATCATTTCTGAAGGATCCTGTGACACTGAGGCCTGGAGGGATGATGCCGAAAATCACAGGAATCAATTCAAAATATTTTATTATAGAAAACAGTTACTTCTTCAAGAAGTCTTAAGTTTTACTAAATGTTTTGGGTCAAATAAATGCAAAAACCCTTAAATAATTACTAACCCCAAACTTTGAAATGGTGCATATCAGACACAAAACAAATTTACTTATTTAAAAATGTTCAAAAATACGCATACATTTAATAAACCATCCGTCCGCTGACACATTGTCTTGTCTTTCCGTCTAGGTTGTGATCCTGTTGTACCTTGCAGACTGGATGGTAAACTGGATGTGGCATCGAGGGATGGATCCCGACAACTTCTCTATTCCCTACTTGACCGCCCTGGGAGACCTGCTGGGGACAGGCTTCCTGGCTCTGTGTTTCCACATCCTGTGGCTAATTGGAGATCGGGACACAGATGTGGGTGATTGATCCACACTGCTTCCTTTGACTCTGTCCAAGCAACACAAACGTCTTTATTTATAATGCCACATAGAGAAATAATATCTATATTGTTATGGCTACAATGGCTACCATGATTATATTGATGACAATTTTGCTTTAGTATTGATATGTAATTTCGTTGTTGTTTAGCTATCGGGAGAACAACAATCCTCATTATTTTTCAATGGGGATGTTCAACCCAATTTTATGGCCAGTCACGTTGGCTGCATGTAAAGATGGCATCGACCTAAACTTGAAATATTTCACGAGAGGCAAACGAACATAGAATGCTAAATCACCAAGAGCTACAAAATAGTGATTTGATGGCGGCGCTCACAGCCTTTGCCAAATACAGACAAAAATAAACTAAATATTTGGACCATCACAGAGTGACCTAAATAACATTTCAGGCTAGAGATTGAAAGAGTCACTCAAGTCTTAATAGCAGAGACTAAATCTCAAAGGGGACCTTTTGACGATAAAACATACAGTAAAACACATAGAAAAAAGCCCTGTTTAACACACAATGCTACGTTTTCAGTATCCAAATTTGCTTTAGTAGCTCTGCTTATGGTTACAGAGAGAGATAGTAACCTAAAGTGCTTTATTGTTTCATTGAAATCCCTGAAATTCTCAAGTTGTGCAATGAAAATGGTTCATGGGTTGTTTACGCTCAGCACCTAAAGGATAAAATATCAGACTTTGCCTCATTTGCGTAGGTACATTTCTGTTACGTACACAACAGTTTCACCCAGTCAAAGGCCCGTAAGATTGCTTTAAGCTTCTCGGGCCGTTATTATCCAAAATCTCTTCTGTGGACTCAAAATATTGGGACAGTTCATGTATTTGTAGTGATGGTTATTTTAAGGGCTGTGAGTTAGAAAATGTCAGTCATGACCCTTTTTATCAAACCAGAAATCATATTTGGTAGTGTGCTTTTAAAGGCTTTCCAAATCCCAATGAATATTCTATTATATAGAGTATATATATATATATATATATATATATATATACAGTTGACCCTTTGTTAAGCTCCGCCTCCCTGAATGAACTATGATTTTTTTTAGTTAAATGGGCTCACAAAGTGTTCAAAATTAACTGGAAATTATTCTCATGTGAGTTGAAAGGAAGTATACATTGCAAAGCACTTTATCTGCCATTTCCTTTAAAGAAATTAAATTACCCAGTAACACGATTAAAAAAAAAAAAATGCAGAGCTTGCAATTACCTTATGGATAGGCTAAATTTTTGCATAATATCTGTTAAAGGCAGTTTAAAACTACACTGTAAAATTATTTTTCAAAGCTGTGAAAGGTTACTGGAGTATGTTTTACAAGAAAATACTCGTTCAATCTCTCTACTTCAAAATTTCACGCTTCAGTGTGCTATTTCTTTGTAATTATTCATGAAATTTGGCAGTGTCTGAGAGAAAATTGTTAAATCCTACACCAATTTTGTAATATCTAAGCCTGTTTGTTTTAACGCAAAGCTTAGCGAAGAGTCAACTGTTGAATTCAGTTAATTTAAACGAAAAAAGCACCTGCTCATTGACAGGAAGTATGAAATGCTCTGCCTCAAAAGCCTTTTTACAATACGACCGAAGTATTTCTGTAGAATTATGCAAAAAATGCTTATAAAAAGGGCTATTTAGACATCTACACATCTGTACCACTGCATGCTAGCTAAAAAAAAAAAAAAAAAGAAAAGGAAAAGAAAAAAGTGCTGTTGAACCGGCTCTCCGAATATGATATTTGATTCAATTCCTCGAAAGAGTTTCTTTCCGAAGAGGAGAGAGGTTTCGTTTTGAATGTTTTTATGAGATTAACGCCACTCAGAAACACTTGAAAGGCTAACAGGATTGCTAGCAGCTAATCTGTACCTCAGTTCTCGGCCATAAAAATTTCTAATCAGTAGCTGACAGTAAACTAATGTATATTTTAATGACTAGCAAGGCCTTATAAAGCAGCTTACCTCCAGTTATGGAGTGTGTTAATTGTTAGCCTGCCATTGCTAAAGGGCTGCGTAGAAACATGGCTTAATTCGTGCACATTTTATATAATTCACGATATATTAAACACACCCCCTTTGTTTTTACTTTACACTTTTTGTTTTCTGTCCTTAAATGTCTGTTTTCTTTCATTGTGCCGGTGTGTTAAGACGAGTTCTAGTGTTAATGCGTTTAATGTCACAATAGATCACTGTGCACAAGATGTACTGTAATGTCAGAGTTTGCCACAAGAGGTCGCGCTTGTGCAAGGAGAGCATGCAGCTCCAATGTTTATACCACAATTATGCGTTCAAACATCAATATTACAAATATTACTGCGCAACTGATCCGGTGCTGCCATTGTACCATGACAGCTCTCTATAGTTGTGAATATTTCTTCAGGGGATGGGAGGCTTTGTTTATTTATTTCTATAGATGTGACAAAGCTATTTGTAAATAATATATTTATTCTATAAATGTTTATTTTTCATTTTGTTGCATTTTTCTTTGCATTGGACCAGTAGAGATGTTTACTGTACGTTTATCAGTAATTTTTTTTTTCTTCTTAACAAATATATCAAAGTTTGGTGCCTAATATTCCAGCAAAACCTCACACTCGATCTGGTTCGGTGAATTGAGCATAATATGCCTTAACAAATCACAAGCAAGGCTCGACACATAGGTATTATAGCTATTCTGATTTGTCTTGTTTTCTATGAGATTTTTTTTTTTTTAATTAATGGAGTTGATTTTCATATTGTATTCTGTTGATTTGTGTACACAAATCATCCCATCTGTTGTGTTCTTCCAGGGCAGATGTATCGGTGGTAAAGTTATCCAAAGCAAAGCCACTGAGATCCCCATGAGTTTTAGAAGAAATTAATATTTACTTGTGGGTTGTCTAATTTGTCACATATTCCCTCTAATCTGTAATCTGCATATAACTTCCTACAAGAAAACGTAACCTTCCTTGAGTTAAATTGGCCTTGAGGATCAGATCCCAGCCTCTCAAGCAAAACTAAAGCAAACTTACCAGATTATCCAAGAGTGTACAGCTAGTAATGGTAACTGGTTATCTGAGTTCTTTGATTTCTTCCCCATCAGTTTCTGCCCCAGCTGCTTCAATCTGACACTGTTAAGGGGACCTAACAGAGGTACTTGTAAATTGCTGGAAATAAAAGATTATATTATTTCGTACGACTGCCCTGTGCTTTTCTGTTTTCATTTTATTTGACACACAATGCTTAGTAGTAAATAATGAAAAATCACATGGACATTGATCAAACCGATTGAAATAAAAATGTCAATTGTATCAACAGACTGTGGCTTTTATAACTAAACATGTCTGCTTACTACAGTATATATATTGAAACTGAGCTGCATGAACGCTGCAAGTCAGATAAATTACATATACATATATATATTAATTTGAAGGAAGTCTGCTATGCTCACCAAGGCTGCATTTATTTGTTAAAAACACAGTAAAAACATTCAATATTTTTACAGTTTAAAATAATGTTTTTCTATTTAAATATATATATAGAATGTAATTTATTCCTGTGACGCAAAGCTGAATTTTCAGCATCATTACTCCAGTCTTCAGTGTCACATGATCCTTCAGAAACCATTGTAATATGCAGATTTGCTGCTCAAGTAATATTATTATCAGTGTTTAAAATGTGATAGTTGTTTTTTTCTGGATTCCCAGGATAATAAATGTCTGATACGTAAAAGTTTGACGTCATTGCCGATGACCTTGCATTTGGTTACTCTGATGTTGCTCTACTATCAGTTTCTTCTGGAGACAGTGTTGCACCCTTATCATTCATAATGCCGAGGAAGACTTCAGCGAATCATCTAGACACATAACTCAGCTTGAGAGCGGCTCAGTCAGATTGGTATATAGGAATAATAGGGATTGACACGGATAAAAGTGGACAGGGATAAACACCTGCGCTGAACAATGAGGCCAAGTGCAGATGGAGAAGGACGTTTCAAGATGCACCTTTCTAAATTATCTTTCTTATTGAATGTTGTTGAGAGTTTCGTCCGCACATCAGCGCAGGGTTCTGAACACAATGTGCCTGACGCATGAGACACACAGAGACTAACTCACACTGAGGGTCTTTGTCATCTGACAGATGTTTGGGGTGGACCTTCACTAAACAAAAGAACAGCGATTAGAAAATACAAGATTATTTCTATTATAAACGGTAATATCACCTATAAAGTTGTAAGAAGTCCCGTCTTCTAAAGCACTTCTATATCACGGTTAGGGACTATACTTTTTTCCAGCATATTTAAGCATATTTCTTTTTATGTTGTGAAATCTTTAATGACTTTTATAAAGTAAACATAAGAAATTGTACATTTTAGTAATATTTCAGGCAACACATCTTACTTTTTGCCAATGTAAATATCAGCAACTTCACTAAATTGCAAAGTTTTGCTCATTTTGGGCCTAAAAAAAGCTATCAAACAATTAATCGCATCCAAAATAAAAGTTTTTGTTTACATAATATATGTGATTATTTATTATGTATATATATATATATATATATATATAAACACACACACACATACAGTGTGTGTCTATATATATATAGAAAATATTTACGTTAAGATTTTTTATACATTTATACATTTATATATATATATATATATATATATATATATAAATATATTTAATATATAAACATAACATAATTTTCTTAAATATATACATGCATGTGTTTGTATTTATATACACATAAAAAATAAACATATATTATGTAAACAAAAACTTTTATTTTGGACGTGATTAATCGCGATTAATCGTATGACAGCACTAATATATGCAAACGTTTAAAAATGTATTCTATTTTAAAGATTTTTTTTTCTGACTGTTATTTCATGTCAGGCTTCACAGAGATAAAAATATAATAATTAATAATAATAAAAAATATCAAATTAAGTATTTTTGTTTGTTTGTTTTTGCTTTCTAAGTAAAAAATCTTGAGTTTGTGATCAGACGTCCCTGAACTCCTCCCATGAGGAGTCACATTGTCTCATCTTGTCCTCGTCTCAGTGAGCGGCGCGGAATGGAAATGTGACACCGTGTCACAGGGACTGACATCATTGAATCATGAATTGCTGTGACATTCAGATATCAGATATCACACAGATATCACCTCCACATGAACATGCACAAAAATATAAATGCTTTCTAAAAAAAAAAAAAAAAAAAGTTTATTTTTTTATCTTATCAAATATACAGATATTATTTCATAGCACAAATATAAATGTTAAAAAATAATTAAAAAGCATAATGTTTCAGATTAAGTGCTTTGCAGGGAAATGACTGTACTGTATATACACACACTAACACTCTTAAGTGTCTTATAATGTACACGTATTCATGTCTTGCACGTAATAAGTGAAAGATTTCAGGAAACTAATATGTGATTGGACAAGTCAAATAAATAGAATTCAGATACATAAGTATTTAAGACACTTTTCACAAATAGAGTACAAAATAGGGCTTGACAAATTTTAAATTCAATTCTTTGTTTTTTAAAAGAAGGTGAGAAAGTGATGTTTGTCCACCTAAAGATCTAAACCTAATTATAATATACAGTTTCATTTTTAAAACGTATTTTATATGAATTTTGACATTTCTGCAACCTTTACCGCAATTTTGGTACATGTGTATACCGTTTAAAGCAACTATATGTATTTTTGAAACTGAAGCCCCAACTGTTGTGAACACACTGGACAGCTGCACCAAAGTACTTTCATGAAAAGTTAAATATATAAAAGTCTATTTAAAAAGTTACTAAAAAAGATTATATTAAAAGTCTTCGGCTGTACACTTGTATTTGTTGCTGCCGTAAAGCAATCCACGCATTTCACAGAATTTTGTAACCGCTCACCAAACTTACGTACTGTACTACATACTAACTTGTTGTGATGGGAGAAACAAATCTTTTTACAAAGCTTTGAATCAACTGAATTAATTCCTTTGCGAAACGATTCACTGTTTCGAAGCTTCTGAAATACCACACCCTGTTGACGCCTGCTGGTCAGAACGTGTAAATGCAACAAAACTCGAACTAAACGAGCTTAATTACAAACCCAAGAAAAGTTTTATTGAAAGTATAATCTATTAAATGCAATTAACGAATCATTTAATACTATTAAATATGAAGTGTGAGCACAATGTGTGTTCTTTTATATATTCAGGGCTTGTTTTGTTTGTTTTATGGATGGCTTGGCTTAACAGACCATTGACAGACTGTTAACTACTACTCGTCCTTTTAATTACACAAAATAAGATAAGTTAAAAACTCTAGATACTGGTTCAGTGGTTCGCCAGACTTTCAAAAGTGCCTATAACTACCCATTAGTGATGTTTGGAAAGAAACAAAAGTCATTCTCTTTGTGTTAAAAGTCAGTGTACCATTATAATAATTTTGGAATTGATATTTTAAGGTAAAAATTGTACATACAGTTGCTTTAAACTGCTGATTTGTGATGTGTTTAATATTTTCTAGCAATAAATGTAAAATAAACACATTTTAAATAAGTTTTTTTTAAAAGGAAAATAAATAAGTAACCCACAATGGGTATCAAGGCAGCAGATTTATTTTAATTAAAGTGCCCCTATTATGGATTTTTGAAAATTACTTTTCATGCAGTGTGTAACACAGCTCTAAGTGAATGAAAACATCCTGCAAAGTTTTAAATCTGAAAGTGCACCGTGTATAAAGCCGACTCTGAATCACTGAAACGAGTCATTTTTAAAACGAATCCCAAGCTCACTTCTTGGTCTGAATGAAAATGCAAATTCGTTCTTTGCCACTAGGTGCCGCTTTTGGAGCGGTAAAAAGAGTGGTTTCCCTAGTAACGCTGTACACAAAGCATCACAAATGCCGCTTTATCAGGCATTACAGGCGAGATTAAATGAAAAACGATCGTTAAACTAATCGTTTGGGAGTCGTTGAGCAAGTAAGGTAAAAATAAATGCATATTATAAGACAATGAAAGTGTTTTTTTGACCTTGCACGCATGTCAACCTGTTGTTGGGGACTCCCAAAACCAAAATATGAAACTTTCATAACCCATAATAGGGGCACTTTAAAGGGATAGCTCACCCAAAAATGAAAATTCTGTCATCATTTACTCACCTTCAAGAAGTTCCAAACCTGTATGAATGTCTTTGTTCTGCTGAACACAAAGGAAGGTATTCTGAAGAATGTGGGAAACAGAGCAGTTCTGGGGCACCATTGACTTCCATAGTATTTTTTTTTCCTACTATGGGAGTCAATGGTGCCCCAAAACAGCCTGGTTACAAACTCTCTTCAAAATATCTTCCTTTGTGTTCAGCAGAACAAAAAAATCCATACAGGTTTGGAACTTCTTGAGGGTGAGTAAATGATGACACAATTTTTCATTTTTGGGTGAACTATCCCTTTAAGAAGGAGCTGGTTAGGCACCAAATGTTTTATTGGTACTCATTTATTTCTTATAAATTAATGAAAAATATTTGTTTAATAATTCTTCTAACAATAACTCTGGTAATAATGCCAAATAACAGAACACCAATTTGTACCCTCATGTAAAGTGTCTTAAGTGGGACATCTGCAAAATCTCAGCAGGACATCAGAAGGGGGTTGGATGTGTTTCGGTGACCTGAGGTCCCAGAAAGTCGTGACCCAGCGCTGACCTCCTCACTGGAGAGGAGCTGCCGGCACAGTGTTTCCACCACCAGAGCCACCGGAGGCCAGTCTGAAGGAAAGACAGGAATTTACCCAGCCGTTTTACATGAAAGAAAACAATGTAAATGAAACAGAAAGGCAGAGCTTACCGTGACTTTTTCTAGTACACAGATCTAGTGTGTTGATCAGTATTTTCCCCAACATCCTGCGAGAGACTCTCTGTCAGGGGTCAGAACATAGGTTAGAGGTTTTCAGCTTGAAAACAAGCAGACAAGTGCGTTACAGAGCTGAATCACTAGGTGGCAGTGTGGACTTTTGCAATGCAATGCACATGATTTGATCTTTCAGTTCCAATGTGACTAATAAACAGGAAGTCATATTAACCAGGTCATTTTTAACTCTCTTTCTTTACTCATTATTTGATTTGAGCTTTTTACATTAAAAAAGTGCAAATTAAGCATAAAATAATAAGTGAACTTAGTGAGGGCATGTGTTCGCATTTCACATACTACTGTTTGAAATGTTGCATATTGTTTCACATGTTTGTAAAATAAATTGCAAGCAATATATATTGTATAGTATGCAAGATTTAATATTGCATTTTATAAAAAGTTGATTTTATATAGTTAAACACATTAAACATTTAAATCTGATAACATATAAAATGAGAAATATTTATGAATAAATATAAAAATATATATTTATTTGAAAAAATGACCTTAAAATATAATTTAATGTATTTTGCTTGTTTTTGTTTTACAATGAGGGGATGGAGGGGGAACCAAGCCATATCATATAATAGATTATATACAGTGGGTACGGAAAGTATTCAGACCCGCTTAAATTTTTCACTCTTTGTTATATTGCAGCCAGTTGCTAATATCATTTAAGCTTATTTTTTTCCTCAATGTACACACAGCACCCCATATTGACAGAAAAACACAGAATTGTTGACATTTTTGCAGATTTATTAAAAAAGAAAAACTGAAATATCACATGGTCCTAAGTATTCAGACCCTTTGCTCAGTATTTAGTAGAAGCACCCTTTTGATCGAATGCAGCCATGAGTCTTTTTGGGAAAGATGCAACAAGTTTTTCACACCTGGATTTGGGGATCTCTGCCATTCCTCCTTGCAGATCCTCTCCAGTTCTGTCAGGTTGGATGGTAAACGTTGGTGGACAGCCATTTTTAAGTCTCTCCAGAGTTGCTCATTTGGGTTTAAGTCAGAGCTCTGGCTGGGCCATTCAAGAACAGTCATAGAGTTGTTGTGAAGCCACTCCTTCGTTATTTCAGCTGTGTGCTTAGGGTCATTGTCTTGTTGGAAGTTAAACCTTCGGCCCAGTCTGAGGTCCTGAGCACTCTGGAGAAAGTTTTCATCCAGGATATCCCTGTACTTGACCGCATTCATCTTTCCCTCGATTGCAACCAGTCGTCCTGTCCCTGCAGCTGAAAAACACCCCCACAGCATGATGCTGCCACCACCATGCTTCACTGTTGGGACTGTATTGGACAGGTGATGAGCAGTGCCTGGTTTTCTCCACACATACCGCTTAGAATTAAGGCCAAAAAGTTCTATCTTGGTCTCATCAGACCAGAGAATCATATTTCTCACCATCTTGGAGTCCTCCATGTGGGCTTTCATGTGTCTTGCGCTGAGGAGAGGCTTCCGTCGGGCCACTCTGCTATAAAGCCCCGACTGGTGGAGGGCTGCAGTGATGGTTAACTTTCTACAACTTTCTCCCATCTCCCGACTGCATCTCTGGAGCTCAGCCACAGTGATCTTTGGGTTCTTCTTTACCTCTCTCACCAAGGCTCTTCTCCCCCGATAGCTCAGTTTGGCCGGACGGCCAGCTCTAGGAAGGGTTCTGGTCGTCCCAAACATCTTCCATTTAAGGATTATGGAGGCCACTGTGCTCTTAGGAACCTTAAGTGCAGCAGAATTTTTTTTTGTAACCTTGGCCAGATCTGTGCCTTGCCACAATTCTGTCTCTGAGCTCTTCAGGCAGTTCCTTTGACCTCATGATTCTCATTTGCTCTGACATGCACTGTGAGCTGTAAGGTCTTATATAGACAGGTGTGTGGCTTTCCTAATCAAGTCCAATCAGTATAATCAAACACAGCTGGACTCAAATGAAGGTGTAGAACCATCTCAAGGATGATCAGAAGAAATGGACAGCACCTGAGTTAAATATATGAGTGTCACAGCAAAGGGTCTGAATACTTAGCACGATGTGATATTTCAGTTTTTCTTTTTTAATAAATCTGCATAAATGTCAACAATTCTGTGTTTTTCTGTCAATATGGGGTGCTGTGTGTACATTAATGAGGGAAAAAAATGAACAAATTATTTTAGTAAATGGCTGCAATATAACAGAGTGAAAAATTTAAGGGGGTCTGAATACTTTCCGTACCCACTGTATACTGACTTCAGTAAGCAACCACTCAGAACACACTTTTTACTCAGAAATCTATTTTTGAATCTAGTTCTCACTTTGTGTGGTATCTGCAGCAGTAACGTGAGCGCATCAGTCATTCTCTCCTCCTGCAGTGAATGATAAACTCTCAAACTCTCCACCTCTTTCTGCTTCATCTACAGGATGTGACAGAGAAGGCAGGCGTTATTAGAGATGATGTGGTGTATGATATTATTATTTCTTTAACTCTCACCTTTGCCGCTTGATTTTCCCTCTGATCTGCTTGAGGAATCCACACGCATGCTTTAGTGTCTTTGCTGTGAGCGGAGCTCTGAGAGACAAGCCAGTTACAGATAGCAGCTTTCTGACACCTGTGGAACAATACGAGTGTGTGAACATGTCAAATTAATACTTGGCCAAAATGCAGAACATTTTTTTTTTTATGTTAAAGATATTTTCACCCTTTGGCACAGCTGTGTAATCTGTTGATCAGCCGCTTCACCTCCAGATGGCAGCACTGTCCTTCATCTATGCTCCTCTCCTCCTCTTCCTCATCTGATGCTGCCCGACCCTCTACTGACCTCTGCAGGTCTTCTTCTGCACAGAGATGTCACATGACCACTACTGTCTTTAATTCCCTGCGTGTATACTATTTTGCAATATGTACTGTGCACAAAAAATGTGGAATACTTTCATTTGCTAGGAAAGCTGTATCATGCAATGAAATGCACTCAACTTGATACACTTGTAGTGTGATGAATGAACTTCGAGCAATCTCTATTTTACTGGGCTATCAAAAAAGACATTTTTACACAAAACTGGAGGGAAAATATAAAAGGAAGCTTTAGAGAGAACTCTGTGTAAAAGGTGTTATTATTTATGTGTGTGTTTTTTATGGTAGTGCTAGTGACACTAGGAAGCTAGTTCACAGTATGCAGTAGGCAGAATAAAGCAATAATATTCATGTAGCAAGGTTTCACAAAATAAAACAGCAAATAAAGTGTTAGGGTTAGGGTTAGTCATTAATAAAAACAGTATTCTTCCACCAAACAATGTAGTTCCTCAGAAACAGTTGTGGTTCCAACAAAGTGGTTGCCAAGCAATACACAAAGTAAACAGAGGTGTAGGTTTGTAGTGTAATTTACAACAGCTTTGAACGCAGCTCAACCAATCAGAATCAAGGACTGGAACAATCCGTTTTATAATTCCATTTAGACCACATCCACAGCTATACTGATTGTTCACATGCATGCAAAATGTAAAATCAAATTCCATCCAGCTTTACAAAAAAATTTAATTTCTTATGTTCTGAATGAGAAATGAATTTGTATACGTGACCCTGGACCACAAAACCAGTCATAAGTGGCAGTTTTTAGAAATTGTGATTTATACATCATCTGAAAGCTGAAAGCTTTCTATTAATATATGGTTTGTTTGGATTGGACAATATTTGTCCAAGATACAACTATTTGAAAATCTGGAATCTGAGGGTGCAAAATACTGAGAAAATCGCCTTTAAAGTTGTCCAAATGAAGTTCTTAGCAATGCATATTACTAATCAAAAATTAAGTTTTGATATATTTACAGTAGGAAATTTACAAAATATCTTCATGGAACATGATCTTTACTTAATGTACTAATGATTTTTGGCATAAAAGAAAAATCTATAATTTTGACCTATGTGTTTTTGGCTATTGCTATAAATATATCCCAGCGACTTAAGACTGGTTTTGTGGTCCAGGGTCACATACGAGTTTTTGACCCTCTTACCTCTTCTGGCATCGTCATGACTGGTGGGGGAGGGAAATCCAGACCCACATGGTTCAGCAAGTATTTCAGTTTTGTTCGTATTCAGCTCTGTGCAGGTGCACTGGGCCCTAAGAATAAGTCACACAGCACAGTAAATATGATTAAATAACCTTCTGTGCAGATGAGTCAAGATGTCTGGAATCAAAACATTTAATATCACATGACTGATAGAGGATGTTCAGCACGCTGCATTTATTGTGCTGCTGATGCATGGACAAGTTTGATAATTGTCCCAGCAGAGCGTGTGGATTTTCTGAGTCAGGAACCTACAGGTGTCGACCTGCTTTTCCAGGTGAGGAATGAGCATTACATCACCGCTCTGTGATGCAAATAATGAAATATTAACACAGATATTAATCTTCTAAGCGTCGACTGAAAGCCAACAATCTAATTGATTGATGGCAAAGTAAATGTGAGCTACACTTTTATAGCACATTTGGCAATGTCATACAGGCTAAATGGTTCTAAGAAGCTTATTAGTTCTTTATACTTAAAACATAATACTTTGGCTTGTGTAATCTCTAATGCTCAATGCATTGCAGTAAGAGGAGTGTTCCGGAAACCTTTTGCAACTGTGGTCCTAAAATTGGTCATCATTTTTGCTCTGAAGCATCTTATCAAAATATATATAATGAATATTTGTCTTATTCATTCCCGTTCATTCTCTACTCTACAATTACAATACAAAAACTATATACTGTATGTATGTATTATTACATCCATAAGTGTTCATTTATTTTAAAAATAGTTATGATAATTATATTGTTTTATTTTTACTGGCATTTTGAATTTAGAAATATGTAAAAAAAAAAAATTGCCGGAATTCTACCATAAAAAATACGGTAACAACATTCTAGGTTTTACGGTTTTAACTTAAATTTACAGTTAAATGCCGTAATTTCATTAACTGATATAAATGTTAATATACCAACCTATTGAAGTATTGAAACCTGTTTTGTACCTTTGAAATACACTGATAACCACCAAAACCCATCACAAGCAGATTTTAAATAATAACATATATAGAAGGTGCACAGTGTCATTCACACAAACATTAAACACCATCGCGGTGAGACTCGTTAAACTGAAATATGCAATAAACATTAATACAACCCTAATAAACATAACTGATAAAAAAAAAAACTAAGAAACATAATTATTTCAAAGAAAAAACATCTAATTTGAAATGCAAAGCACGTCAATTTACAGTTTCTCCCTATAAATTTTACATTCTTTTTCACTTCCAAAAACGGTATTTCACTGTAAAATTGTCTGAAATGCCTATTACAGTTTTTCACCGTATATATTAGGGGAACTTACCGTTGACCATTTAACAGGTTTTTACTGTAGCATTTCACAGTTTTTTTACCGTTAAAATCACGGTCTTTTTTACAGTGCTGTTAAAGTTTGTGCATTGTTAATTTAATATGACCCCCCCCCCCCCTTTTTTTTGCATACTTAACATTTTTAATTTGTAGAAATGCAGATAGATAATAACAGCTGTAAAGTATTTTCTAGCTTTTAGTTCACATTTAATTTCTGTCCTTTTCAGACATTTCATAGAGAGAGACGAATGAAACAGCACTGTAAAATTCACTGACCACAAACGTCTTTGATCTCTGACTGTCCAACATACCTACTTAAACATGTGTCTGGACCCTATATCCTTCCTCACAGGATATAATAAGACATGTAGAGTTAGATGCTGTAATAGTGGCTTTGTGTGATTTGCTGTAATACTCACACTTGAAAGCGAATGACTAATAACCGTTTGCAGGAAACTGTGCCGTCCTGTGTAATTAAAGCAGGTCATTAACATCTGTCAAGGGAAAATCAGTCATGTCTGCAATGCTGCTCCTGTCCAAACTGTTTCATAGCCAAGCGCTGCTTCTTGACTCATCAACACTAAAGCATCAATGCAGGAACAAATCTTACTTATGCAAGATTTTCTGTTGATTATGGCTTCTCGTCTCGGAATGCCCTTGTGGTCTGCTCTGAGTCTTAGAAAAGTCCTGTGTGCAGGGCCGGCCTGTCCTATTGGCGGTATACATGGTCGACTAGGGCCTGAAGTGAAGTGGTTCTTTGTATAATTTTTTATAAATTGAAATTCAGCTTTGTTTGAAATTCCAGTTTGTAAAGGGGACAACCAATAAAAAATTTTATTAAAAAAAGCTCTTAAAGCGATTGTTCACTGAAAAATGAAAATGTCATTCCATATATGCATTTCTTTCCTTGTGGAACACAAAAGACACAGTGATTTAGTGTTGTTTTTGACCCCACTGACTTTTATTTTATGGACAAAACAGTTAAGAATGAGAGGATGAGTGTAAGATAACAGAATTCTCATACTTGGACAAACTATGAATTTAATAATTCACAAACACTGTTCAGAAGATTTTTAAATGTTTTTGAACATTGAAGTCTCTTATGTTCATCAAGGCTGCGTTTATTTGATCAATTATACAGTAAAAACTGTGGCATTGTGAAATATTATTATAATTTAAACTGTTTTCTATTTGAATATTTTCGATTGTAATTTATTCCCGTGATGCAAAACTGAATTTTTAGCATCATTACTCTAGTCTTGTGTCACATGATCCTTCAGAAATCCTTCTAATGTGCTGATTTGATGGTTAAAAAAAAAAATTATTATTATTTTCCACGTTGAAAACTGTTGTGCTGCTATATAGTTTTTTTTCCAAACTGTGATACATTTGTTTTCAGGATTCTGCTTTGAACATAAAGCCCTTCATTATTTCATTATTTTAAAATCTTTTCTAACATTATAAATGGCTTGACTGATCAAATTAATGCATCCTTGATGAATAAATTTATTGATTTAATCTTTCCAAAAAAAAAAAAAAACACTACTGATCCCAAACATCTTTACCTGTAGTGTATGCATGTGTGTGACTGAAATTATAGCATCAGATAAATAAAAAATCTACCTGAAGTTCTCCAGCTGGCTCTCCAGACTCTGGACTTGTTCTCGGAGCAGGTCAGCTTGTCGAGCCTGGTCTTGTAAGGTCCTCACACCTTGCAGCCCTGCGGCCAGTGACTCTCTGACCTCTTCTGTCCTCTTCTTAATCCGTGTGTTTTCAGTCCGGACGCTGTCCAGCATCTCCTGCATCCTGCTAATCTCTCCGTAAGCCGCCATCAGCTCTTCCTCTAACCTCTGGTTAAACCTCATGGCTTCCTCCAGCTGTCCATCACGAGAAGCACGGATCAGTTCCAGCTCTCGTAGGAGGTCTTTAGTGCTTCTTCTGGAGTCCCATTCCATGTGTTTGGATTGTCGTGTTTTTGTTCTGCAGTCCTGTTTTTCAGGGGTTCCTCCAGCAGTATGTTGGAACGGCACGTCTTTTCGGCGTAAAGCCACCTCTAGTGCCAAACACCGCGCGTCGCTGCTCTGGAGAGCTGAACGCAAGTCCTCCACCAGCTCCCTCAGACTGGCGTTCTCCAGCTCCAGCTGGTCCTGCCATCTCCTCTGAGGGCTAATATCCACTGCAATACAGTAAAAATAGGGTCTTCAGTAATGACTAAACACAGCTTTTTGCTTTCAAATTGATTCATAGAAATGATAAATTATTTATTAATCAACTATTTTTAATACTTGTGTAATATAAATTAAGAAATAAATGTTAAGTATAATATAATTATCATAATACAATTATTTGTTCATTGAAAAATCATTTAAAATTAATTTAATATTTAAAGTATTTTTTTGATTGTTTGTTTTATTTAAATTTTTTTAATGCAATACAATATCATTCAAATTCTGTTCTTAGATGTGTAAAGTCATATTTATTATAATTAAATTACATTCTTTTAATTGTGATTATTATCATTATTATTATTATTATTATTATTATTATTATTATTTAATGTCAACTTACTACTTTAAAATAAAAATAAAAAGTTGGGTACTTTGAGGAATACAGTCATATTCAACACTGCAATGCTAGAAAATTTCAAAAAAAAAAAAAGTTATTTTAAACATTGTGTAAATATAACATATTACTGAAATTATAAATATAATATTTATATATATATAATATATAATATAGAATTATTAGTATATTCCTATAAATTCATTTTGTACTTGTATCATATCGATCAGTAAATAAATCAGTTTATTTGGTTAATTATCATTTAAGTTTATTTGATTTATTATCATTTAGAAGTTGTGTATATGCAATGTGCATTTATTTTATGGCACACTGTTAAAAAGTGAAAGTTGACTTAACTTAAAAAATTTAGGAAACCTGTTGCCTTAAAATTATTAAGTACATAATAATTAAAATAAAAAAAAGGTAAGTGAACTTGACAATTCAATTAACTTATTTTATTAATTATAATTTACTTAATTTTAAGGCAACAGGTTTCCTCAATTTTTTTAAGTTAAGTCAACTTATCACTTTTTACAGTGCACAGACACTCAATCTCCCTTATATAAATCTTCATTATTCATCATTAAAGGCTAAAAACATCCCCTACGGCTTGAGTTTTTGGACGGAAAAATACAGCTGTTAAATTAGTCCACCTGTCCTGACAGCTCAGGTGTGTGTGTGTGTGTGTGTGTGTGTGTGTGTGTGTGTGTGTGTGTGTGTGTGTGTGTGTGTGTGTGTGTGTGTGTGTGTGTGTGTGTGTGTCTGTTTTTCTGTTCAGGTGGGAACTTAAACCTGAATATACACACAGACTCCTGGGGACTCGTGTCTCGGTGGAGATCTAAATTGAGGTCTCCACGGGTAAACAAGTTAATAAATCACACAGAATTAAGTTTTCTGAAAATCTAAAAATGCAGAAAGTTTCCTGTAAGGGGTAGGTTTAGGTGTAGGGTTGGTGTAGCGCAATAGAATATACGGTCTGTACAGTAGAAAAAGCATTATGCCTATGGAGAGTCCCCACAAGGATAGCAAACCAGACGCACTTTTGTGTGTGTGTGTGTGTGTGTGTGTGTGTGTGTGTGTGTGTGTGTGTGTGTGTGTGTGTGTGTGTGTGTGTGTGAGTGAGTGTGTGAGAGAGAGTGAGTGTATTCATTTAATCATTTATTTATTTTTATTTTATTTATGTTTTTTTTCTTACCTACATGTATAATATGGACATGTATATGTGTTTATCCTAGATTTTATTTATCTGTATAATATATGTATTGATTTGGCAACATTGTGATGTTACACAGTCATGACAATAAAGCTAATTTGAATTTAATTGAATTGAATTGAATTTAATTTAATTGAGAGAGAGAGAGAGAGAGGCTCCTACCTGAGTTTCTCTTGGGTTCCACAGCAGAGCTCTGCAAGTGATCCGGATTCTGAGAGGGTCCGGATCTCCTCACTGACCTCCTCCGGTTCTGTTGGTCGGCAGACAGATCAAAGCTGACGCACTTTCTCCTCCGGACGCGGGGACACCGGAGCCTGATCTCCCGCTCGATGTGCTCGGTCTCCTCGCTGACCGGAAGTCGAACTCCCGTCTGTCCTTCCTGCGCTTTTAGCGAGAAAACCCCACAAAGCCGTGCGTGGAAATCTTTAAAGTTCAGCACAAGAGGAAGTCCATCGCAAATATCCCGGTGCTCTGAGGTGCCGTCCTCGGTCTCTGCGCTCGCGGGGATCCCCAAAATCAAACACAGACTCTTAAAGTCCTCATTCGAGACGAGGACATCACCGTTGTAAAAGGCGAGATGATGAAACACCTCCTGGAGATACTGGTCCACACCGGTAGCCAAAACCACGATCTCGTTTTCCACGCAGGGATCTGGGCTGAAGTGGTGCGTTAGCGCGCATTTGAGCCACTGGCTTTTACGCGCCGCGCGGATCCGCGAAACCTGCATGACTGAAGAGACATCCACAAAACACCCGGGTTTCTACATGCCCACCTCCTTCAGACAACTTACATCATTGTGTGTTCGCAACATGTGCTGCAAATTATTGGAAACTTACCAGATAGGAGTATAAAAAGTAACACTTTACATTACAGTGCCAACTTTGTAGCCTAGGTATAACATTTACCCTAATAATTAACTTGATTCAAAATGCATTGTTGACTAAGAATCTTTTCATCAATCTCTTCCTTCAGGGACTGTGGTTGTGTGCGTCTTCAAAAGACACACTCCACCCTTTGGGTTGACAGAGGAGGTAGGGAGGTGTGTGTATGTGTGTGTGCGCGTGTGGGGTGGGGGTGTTTTCCAGGGCGCGTGAAATCTTTGAGATCTATCCAATCACTGCTCACTTCAGGCTGAGGATTTTTGGACCTCGACCAAGAGAGTGATTCTTCTCTGGAGCTTGAAGACACTTAATACAGGTAGTGTGGACTCTTGTAAATGGCAGCTTTTATCTAAGTTTACAGATCACTTTGAGGAGTTTTCAAGCATGACTCACTGACTTACAAGAGACTAAAATGAAGCAGGTAACACCCATGCAGCTAGCCTATAGAAGTTGTTAAAGCCTTAAAAACATAAATATAAAAATCCATAGATGGCATACAATGAAGCTTTTTTATTCCAAACGAGTAAAAAAAGAATAAGAAAAAATATGTTATACACATAAAGGACAAGTAACACCAATAAACAAAAAGAAAATACCTTTAAAAAAATAATTATAATATGCATAAATGAAGGTTTATTTACAATATAACAATATTTTATTAGCATGTGTATATAATAAATACAATGCCGTTTCCACCACATCTCAATTAGTTTTTATGTGTTCTGTGACATTTCATGACCTTTTAAACATTTTTTAATAAAATGGCCTAATGAATGAAATATTATTAAATTAAAACATAATTAAATTAATGAAATGATACTCTCACTGTTTTTGCATTATTTGTAAATGACTCGATTATAAATATCACAATATATAACATATATATATATACACATATATATATATATATATATATATATATATATATATATATATATATATAAAATTTCCTTTTTGTTACTTGTTTTGATGTGTATATATAATCATCTTTCTTATTCTTATATTAAACTTTGAGAGTAAAAAATGTATGCCATCTAAGGACTTTTATATTTATGTTTTTATTTTGATGTTATTTTAGGTCATCTGATCATATATCATACTGTATATCAGAATAGGAATGGCTGATATGGATCAACATGCCAAGTTTAGCTAGTACATCATGTTTCATGCATCAGAAATAGAGGTCTGATATAACTGGAGACAGTCTCTAAATAAAATACTAGTCACCATTTAACTAGTGTTTGTGTCTAGTTCTGCTACATATCAGTTTATCTGTGACATTAGATACTTATCTATGTAACGACAGTAAGAAAGCGGCCTATAGCTTGAGTCACAAGCCTTTGTTTCTTGACTGGAACTTACAGTAGGTTGATATGGGGTGACTTCCCGTAAAAAAAGACCCTTGCAGACATGTGATACAAAAGTCCTGTGTTAGTGCCTCTCAAAAACCACTCCGGAAATAACTGTCCTCACCTTAATAGCCTATCATCTTAGTTCATGACACATACTGTCATCCCACAGGAAATACTCCCACAAATACACCTGATAGCTCATTCCGTCATGTGTCAGATTGTATTTACCCACCAAACCCTTTTTTCTGTAGTGACTCAGAGAAAAGTGCTTTTGTTGAAAGTTGAATGTAAGCACTAAGGTAAAGTAGCTAGTCATTGCTTTGGTGTTGTTGTTTTTTTCTTTTTTTTTCACCAGTCAGTCTCTGTCTTACTTTTGTTGTTATGTCTTAAATCTACTTGGATCGTGTTATATCTCTTTGTGAAGCACCAGATTGTCTATAGATGTGAGATATCATGCTATCATTTGCTGCTTTCTGTCAGGTCTTGATGAGACAAGTCAAGACTCCAGACGGTGACCTATTTTACAGGAAAGCAGACATAATTTTTTGTCAATCGTGGATCACAGACATGTTAGTCTTCATCGAAAAGGGTCCATTAATCTCATAAAATAGAAATTTGCTCATAAATGACACCAGTTTTACTGTTGTCTGGTACAAACATAACAGAATAGCGTTTTTGCATGTCCTGTTTTAACGAATTTGGCTCAACAAACACCATTAAAAAATTATAATATTAATCATAGAATATTTTTTTTCATCCAAAATCCATCATTTAAAAAAATATGATATTATGACTTTCATAATTGCTAATGTGTGTTTAGGTATATGTATTGTCAAACATAGTTTTTGTAATATTGAAATAAATGATCATTCCTGCTATCTATCATTTTTATATATACAGGTGCATCTCAATAAATTAGAATGTCGTGGAAAAGTTCATTTATTTCAGTAATTCGAAACTCGTGTATTAAATAAATTCAGTGCACACAGACTGAAGTAGTTTAAGTCTTTGGTTCTTTTAATTGTGATGATTTTGCCTCACATTTAACAAAAACCCACCAATTCACTATCTTAACAAATTAGAATATGGTGACATGCCAATCAGCTAATCAACTCAAAACAGCTGCAAAGGTTTCCTGAGCCTCAAAATGGTGTCTCGGTTTGGTTCACTAGGCTCCACAATCATGGGGAAGACTGCTGATCTGACAGTTGTCCAGAAGACAATCATCGACACCCTTCACAAGGAGAGTATGCCACAAACATTCATTGCTAAAGAAGCTGGCTGTTCACAGAGTGCTGTATCCAAGCATGTTAACAGAAAGTTGAGTGGAAGGAAAAAGCGTGGAAGAAAAAGATGCACAACCAACCGAGAGAACCGCAGCCTCATGAGGATTGTCAAGCAAAATCGATTCAAGAATTTGGGTGAACTTCACAAGGAATGGATTGAGGCCGGGGTCAAGGCATCAAGAGCCACCACACACAGACGTGTCAAGGAATTTGGCTACAGTTGTCGTATTCCTCTTGTTAAGCCACTTCTGAATCACAGACAACGTCAGAGGTGTCTTGCCTGGGCTAAGGAGAAGAAGAACTGGACTGTTGCCCAGTGGTCCAAAGTCCTCTTTTCAGATGAGAGCAAGTTTTGTATTTCATTTGGAAACCAAGGTCCTAGAGTCTGGAGGAAGGGTGGAGAAGCTCATAGCCCAAGTTGCTTGAAGTCCAGTTTCCACACTATGTGATGATTTGGGGTGCAATGTCATCTGCTGGTGTTGGTCCATTGTGTTTTTTGAAAACCAAAGTCACTGCACCTGTTTACCAAGAAATGTTGGAGCCCTTCATGCTTCCTTCTGCTGACCAGCTTTTTAAAGATGCTGATTTCATCTTCCAGCAGGATTTGGCACCTGCCCACACTGCCAAAAGCACCAAAAGTTGGTTAAATGACCATGGTGTTGGAGTGCTTGACTGGCCAGCAAACTCACCAGACCTGAAGCCCATAGAGAATCTATGATGTATTGTCAAGAGGAAAATTAGAAACAAGAGACCAAAAAATGCAGATGAGCTGAAGGCCACTGTCAAAGAAAACTGGGCTTCCATATCACCTCAGCAGTGCCACAAACTGATCACCTCCATGCCACGCAGAATTGAGGCAGTAATTAAAGCAAAAGGAGCCCCTAACAAGTATTGAGTACATATACAGTAAATGAACATACTTTCCAGAACGCCAACAATTCACTAAAAATGTTTTTTTATTTTTTTTTATTGGTCTTATGAAGTGTTAAGATAATTTGTTAAGATAGTGAATTGGTGGGTTTTTGTTAAATGTGAACCAAAATCATCACAATTAAAAGAACCAAAGACTTAAACTACTTCAGTCTGTGTGCACTGAATTTATTTAATACATGGGTTTCACAATTTGAGTTGAATTACTGAAATAAATGAACTTTTCCACGACATTCTAATTTATTGAGATGCACCTGTACAGTATCTCACAAAAGTGAGTACACCCCTCACATTTAAGCAACAATTTTAGTATATCTCCTCAAGGGACAATACTACACAAATGGAACTTGGATATATTGTAGAGTAGTCAATGTGCAGCTTGTACAGAAGTACAAATTTACTGTCCTCTAAATATAACTCAACATATAGCCATTATTGTCCAAATAACTGGCAACAAAAATGAGTACACCCTAAGTGAACATGTCAAAGCTGTGTCCCAAGTGTCAATATTTTGTAGGGGCACCACAGAGCTGCTGGATGTTAGACACATGGTGCTTCTTCACCTTTCGCTTGAGGATGCCCCACAGGTGTTCAATAGGGTTCAGGTCTGGAGACATACTTGGCCACTCCATCACCTTCAGCTTCATCAGCAAGGCAGTTGTCATCTTGACGGTGTGTTTGGGGTCATTATTATGTTGGAAAACTGCCATTCGGCCCAGTTTCTGAAGGGAGGGCATCATCTTCTGCTTCAGTATGTCACAGTACATGTTGGAATCCATGTTTCCCTCAATGAACCTCAGCTCCCCAGTACCAGCAGCACTCATGCAGCCCCAAACCACGAAGCTACCACCACCATGCTTGACTGTAGGCAAGACACAGTTTTCTTGGTACTCCTCACCAGGGCGTCAACACACATGCTGGACACCATCTGAGCCAAACAAGTTTACCTTAATCTCATCAGACCACAGGACATGGTTCCAGTAATTCATGCTCTTGGGCAGGTTGTCTTCAGCAAACTGTTTGCAGGCTTTTTTGTGAGCCAGTTTCAGAAGAGGCTTCCTTCTGGGACGACAGCCATGCTGTCTTGTTGCAGTGTGTGGCGTATGGTCTGAGCACTGACAAGCTGACCTTCCACTTCTGCAACCTCTAAAGCAATGCTGGCAGCACTCATGTGTCTGTTTTTTGAAGCCAGCTTCTGCACCTGACGCACAGCACGACGACTCAGGGCCCAATCCCAGGATGAGAGGAAATAGGGGATGCCCAGGGAACTCCATAGGCCTCGAGAGCAGAACATAACTGAAAAAAGACAAAATATGACGATGGTAAACAAAACTTAGTTCTTATTTCTTGAAGTGAGCAGAGTCCCTGGTTATCATATAAGTCACCGCATGTGTTTCTGCCCAATGTAGACCAAGAGGGCTGGACAAATGGCCTATTTCAACATAAAAAATTAAAGTTGTGCCATAAGGGTGTGTTGTTACAAAATTTGAAAGGTCCTCCCATCAGACGTTCCTACTTAGATGTAGTATTCTGGATTCTCCAAAGATCGATTACATTAAGTTCAGTGAGAAATTTATTCTATAACTTAGAGGATGGGTTAGCTGTAGTATCAGGGTGAGATTCATCCAGTCACCCAAACCCTAACCCATCACTAAAGGACAATCCATCTGCTCAAGTAATATATTGGAAATATTTGTGAAAAATGCACATAATTCGGGCAGTAAATGGAGACCAGTGCTAACCTGTCATTATGTATTTTACACGTATAAAAACACATCTACCTACATCATCATTCCCGGTATGTTCAATAGTTAAATGTAACTTCCTATCAACTAAGATAAGCACCCCCTTAGTTTTATTAAACCACTATTTTTTATATTAATTGGCATTGTGCTGCTACAGTGTTTTAAAGGCTTTTTGTAAAATGTTCATCAAACATCAGTAATTAGATTTTTTTTTTTATAAAACCACTATTTATAATATTGTTTGTTATTATTATTACTTATTAAAGAGTAATTATGAAATCTAAAATATATTTCTTAATGATCTATGATCCACAATAAAACCACTAATTATGATATAGTCCTCTTAACTAGTATTAATCTTAAGTCAGACCTACTTGCTTTGAAAGATTAGCTTTGCTATTTGGAATTTGGAAAAAAATCCACAGTTTGGCCCACAATACGGAGAATAGCAAACATCCCACATCCTTCTCAGTTAAAGATTACCCAGAAACCTGTTCACCTGCTTCAGGTAATCAACAGGTAAAACGTCAACATTACAAATGCGTTAATTGTTTTCCTCTTGTGTTTGGAAGTAGATTTGAGGTTGCATTTTATTGCCACACTTTATATTGAAAGGAGTTGTCAAGATAAGCAAAGCACAATCTAAACAAAACACAAAAGACGGTTGCAAGCGGACTGAATGAGTGATGAGAGCATTTTAACTGCTGCGAAGAAGTCACTCTTAGAATAAATCCTCTCAATAGCTTCCTAATGACGCATGAAATCGGTGTCATTTATTTTGACAGATTACTCTCTGCAATCTTTTTCAGATTACTCTGATTTTCAGAGCCATCCCTAGGCAAATGGGATTGTAATGCTGTGCATGGAAAATTAAACTCCCCCGGATCAATATAGAATCACTGTGAGCCATTCACATCCAAAACTTGCAGCTGCTCTTCAAAAGCTTGTTTACTTTGCTTGAAAGGAGCTTATTTGAAACTGAAAGGTCTTGTAGCCCAAGGCATTGCCATAATAAGAGCAGGGGTGTCAGGGGTCAAAGGGCCACGGGGAGAAGATACAGACCATGTTTCTGGAAGGTCATTTCTCTTGGGATGTTGGCTTTTGTTCAGTCCATATGTGCTTCTGTGAGTCAAACTCAATGCATGCCATGAGCAGGTATAGACAAACACCTTTATCACACCCTTCCTTGACCTAGATCTGGTCTCAGAGAAAATATCCCACCTCATCATGAGGATGTCAAGGTCTGTTGAGATGTCTTCTGATGTCTTCTGACAAGTCTAGATGAGATCCATGAGACTCAAATTGCAGAAGCAATTTAATCTCATCGCTGTCTAGGAGAAACTATTTCCAAGAGATCTCACCTTCACTGCTCATGAGATGGTCTTCATATCAGTTGTGTGATATTTGATCACATTTGTTCATTCGGCTGATAACATTTGTCTCAGATCTACACGTTTTCGCTTTCAGAAGTGCTCTTACATACATGTGCAGGCATTCCACTGTGATTTCTCTAGAAGGACTGAAATTCCTACAGTTGTCCACACAGTTCCTTATCTTACCAACGTTTACAACAGCCTATAAAAGACACTTAATTCATGTTTGTGTTCCATCATTGTACAAACTTTGTTGGGGTACACAGTTTTACTTCTGCAATAAAGATGGACTTCAGTTTCTGAACCTCACTGGAATTTTTTGAGATTATGTGCTAGTTGTATAAGACGTCAAAGCCATAATATGGATGAATATCGCCTGGCAAAAACATATCAGGTTCATATTTCTATGGAAGCCCGTTTCCGCCACTGAATAAAAAAATAAAAAAGGTTATTGCGACTTTTTATCTCAGAATTCTGACTTTTTTTTCTCAGAATTCTGACTTTTTTTCTCAAAATTCTGAGATTTAAAGTCGCAATTCTGAGATATAAACTCGCAATTGCGACTTTTTATCTCGCAATTCTGACTTTTTATCTCGCAATTCTGACTTTTTATCTCGCAATTCTGACTTTTTTTTCCTCGCGATTGCGAGTTCATATCTCACAACTCTGACTTTCTCGCACAATTGGAAACTCCGTGTAAGGCTTTGCAGTGCTTTGTTCAATTTGCACTATCAAAATGAACTAGATGAATGCTGAGTCCGAATATGATTTTTGAACAAACATGCAAATGATTAATTATTCTCCATTTCCGTGTTTTGCGCTCGCGGTTGGACAGTAGGGGAGAGCGGGGACGGTTGCAACAGGGGACAGTTGCAACATGACTTATTCCTCTGATCAGGAATGAGCTAGAGTGATGATACTCATACTGCACATGCTTAGTTAGCCCCTCCCCTGATCTGAAAGAAATCAGCCATTTGTGACCATTCTTTCAGGGAAAAGCTAATTTTGAGGTAAAAAAGTATTTTTTTTAATGTTCAGAATATTTCTCATACTGTCTAAACTGTTTTTGTGAAGCATTATTCATTCATATAATTTAAATCAGTGTTTTTTTAGCTTCTAATAGGCATAGCTATCAAGTGTTAAAGCTATTGTATCTAGCTAGTATAGTAAGTTTCATCATGGCTGACAGAGTGGGGACAGTTGCAACAGCATGCTTATCACAACATTGGGTTAAAAGCTTGTCATATTAACATAATACAGTTATAATTTCATGGATTAATAAATAACCCTTCCAATACCCAGGTATCCCTCCTTATTTTAAGTACATACTCTCAAACTAGGCCAAAGTGTAGTCTGTAATTTTTCTTTGTTTACAGTATGCCACGAGCCACGAGAGAGGAAACGCACAACAGATAGGGGTGTCCCTCTATCTGTTCTGAAGTCAGCAGCAAATATAGTGAAGGATTAACTAATTTATTTCTCTCTAAACCTCTCTCTGTCACACACACACACACACACACACACACACACACACACACACACACACACACACTTCATTTCAGGAGTTCACAGAAGTAGTTCAGTAAATTTTCAGTCTAGATTTTCATTAAAAATATTTTGTTGGTCAAATTTTTTTAGGCCTAATAATTAACCGAAACATGATTGTTACTTGTTCTTTTACTAGTCTTTGTATTTTTATGGCCAATTTAACAAATTCAACAATTTAACCAATATACATTTTGTATGGTCACAAATAAAATAAAGAAATTGCAATATAATGTTTCTTTATTATTACATTTTAATAAGTGTTGCAACTGTCCCTGTGGACTGTTGCAACCGTCCCCTGCTAGGGGTCAGTTGCAACGTTTCACTTTGTCTGTTCAAGTTTAAATTGTACATATATTATCATATGTATGCATGTAACAGCAATGTGGGTGGGTATCTGACAGATGTGGGTTTAATATATAAAGATTTTGGCTTTCCACAAAAAACTGTCTCTGAGAAACTGAAGGAAATACAAAAAGTGTTGCAACTGTCCCCACTCTCCCCTACCATTACCGCCGGGCAGGGTGCGGGAGGGGGGACGGCGCGCACAACTTTCATATTCTTCATTTCTTTATATTTCTGAGTTTGAGGCAGCTTCTTTATTTTAACAACAACTGTCAAGTAAAGAGCGTATTATTGTAACATGAAAGTGAATATATGAATGCACGCAGGTGGATTTCCTTCACTCTCGCATAAAACGCGCTTTCATCTCTATGTTCTTGCTCTAGCATTATCTTATCTCCTGTATTTAATGTTGTAAGATATCGACCAAGCAAGGCATCTCCGATGAAAATTGTAAATAAATTAAGGATTCATTATTTATTAGTTAGTAGCCTATTAGTTATTATTTTAAGTATTTTATTATTTTTATTTAGTCAATTATATATGAAGGGTTCAGATGCAAAAGCCTCTAAGTGCTATCTGAAATTTTCTTCTAAAATGAGAGCATTTTTCTCAGGTACAGCTTCTTTTCATTGTCATTAAAGTGAAATAACTGAACATAAACATAGGAGCCTGATGCTAAAATGCTCATTTTAGAAGAAAAATTCAGATAGCACTTAGATGCTTTTGCATCTTCATATATAATTGACTAAATAATTAAAAAATATATATTTAAAATAATAACTAATACTAACTAATAAAGAATCCTTAATTTATTTACAATTTTCATCGGAGATGCCTTGCTTGGTCGATATCTTACAACATTAAATACAGGAGATAAGATAAGAACATAGAGATGAAAGCGCGTTTTATTCGAGAGTGAAGGAAATCCACCTGCGTGCATTCATATATTCACTCTCATGTTACAATAATACGCTCTTTACTTGACAGCTGTTGTTAAAATAAAGAAGCTGCCTCAAACTCAGAAATATAAAGAAATGAAGAATATTGTGTCTGAAAGTTGTGCGCGCCGTCCCCCCTCCCGCACCCTGCCCGGCGGTAATGGTACTGTCCAACCGCGAGCGCAAAACACGGAAATGGAGAATAATTAATCATTTGCATGTTTGTTCAAAAATCATATTCGGACGCAGCATTCATCTAGTTCATTTTGATAGTGCAAATTGAACAAAGCACTGCAAAGCCTTACACGGAGTTTCCTATTGTGCGAGAAAGTCAGAGTTGTGAGATATAAACTCGCAATTGCGAGAAAAAAAGTCAGAATTCTGAGAAAAAAAGTCAGAATTGCGAGATAAAAAGTCAGAATTCTGAGAAAAAAAGTCAGAATTGCGAGATAAAAAGTCAGAATTCTGAGAAAAAAAAGTCAGAATTGCGAGTTTATATCTCAGAATTCTGAGAAAAAAAGTTAGAATTCTGAGAAAAAAAAGTCAGAATTCTGAGATAAAAAGTCGCAATAACCTTTTTTATTTTTTTATTCAGTGGCGGAAACGGGCTTCCAGATTATGTGTAATCAGTTACTACCCAGCTTTTATTTTATTTCTATATAGAGTCTGGGAATGTGTCGTCACAGCGGCAATGCATTCTGGGAATTTAGGTCACGGGAGATACAGCGGAGACTGAGTGGTAGTGAATGTAGACGTTTTATATTATTTAATGTTTATATTATTCTACTTAAGATCGCGTTGCAGTGGATAAGGCTTACTGTATCATCAACTGTCATATCCCTTTAAACAGCCGGTGTGAAAAACGTGCTTTCTCTGCGTTAGAAAGCCGAAAAAGCAGAGGTTTTACCTGCAGACATTGATGATAAAGGCTGTGGTAATTGATCATTACAACGCGATCTAAGTTAAATCATAAACATTAAATATGTCTACATTCACTACGGAACTCAGATGAAAATTAAACTGAAAATCGTATGGTAAATATCAAAATAAAATGTGGCTTTATAATTCATCTCTGTAGATTTAATATATTATAGATACAGTGATTTGCATAAAACTGTAAATCCTCACACCACTAATAGAAGGAAATCATATATGGAAATGTTATTTGCGGCAGCTCGTTAATACCAGGCGACTTTTTGTATGGATTAAGTTTCCTTCATTTATTTAATCGCTCGCATCGTTGTTCGGCATCGCTAGCAGGAATCTTCAACTTGGTTCGGTCAAGTCAATGTATTTATTTGCATAGCATCCACAATACACATCGTTTCAAAGCAGCTTCTAGTAAGTTGTGTTACCTTTATAATGGCCTAACTCTTAACACTGAGCAGTTTTACCAGGCAATATGGTGATATAAAATGATCCACTGTTTGAGATCTAGCTGTGTATTCTCCCCAAAATTAGACATGGTTTTGCTACTCTAACCATAGTTTATCCATGGTATTTAATAAGATTGTGGTTATAAGAATGGTAATACATACACCAAAAACACGGTCGCTACACGTTTACTATAGTAAAACCATGGTCAATTGTCGTAAGTGTTTTAGCAGTTAGCATATATCAGTACCACTGTAGTAAAGGAGACTGATTAGTAATGAATATTTGCAGCCTCTCAGACAAACAACAGAGCATTTTTTTTTTATTATTTAAAGAGATCTACATATTAGTCTGTTTTATTATGTAAGATGTTTTTCAAAAATATGAATGTAAAACGGTCGGCTTTTTCTGTGGTGATTTGCATTTGTTCAAGCTGTGTGCTCCTGAGCGTGACCTAAAAAATGGCGGAATCCGACGCGGCGTGACGTAGTTTGCCAAGCTCTATATAAAAACGTTTACATCTGAAAAAAAAAAATCTCTTTTTTCCATACACTGTAAAAAGTGGTAAGTTGACTTAAAAAAATTGAGAAAATCCGTTGCCTTAAAATTTTTAAGTAAATGATAATTAAAAAAAAAAAATCAAGTTTACTTAAAATTATTAAGTACATAATAATTAAGAAAAAAAAGTTAAGGCAATGGGTTTCCTCAATTTTTTTTAAGTTAAGTCAACTTTCACTTTTTACAGTGTATAAATATTGTACACTCTACATGCACATGTACAGTTTCATACTTTTTGTGCTGTGAACCTTAAGAAACTTTTAATTTACTTTCATAAGCACATCCAGTCACATACAGTCCAGCAGTTTCTGTCCCTATTTGTTGTTGTGCTATAGAACTCATTCCATGCATTTACATTGTGACTTCACTCTGAATGAAGGCTGAAAACTTTAAGCAAACAATCTATTGAAGCTCTTTTCTTTCTTTCATAATTCATGTGTTTCCGCCACCTGTTTAGTGAGCCTCTCCTTTTTTCCTTCCAAATGAACTCTCTGTAACACCCTTCAATGCAATTGTCTACCTTTAGCTTTACAGACAACAGATGCCACACACAAAAATATCTGTAGCCGGAACAGTAAATTCCCCAGCCTTTAACTCAGGTATTGTTCCTGCTGTAAAAAGACCTGCAGGAGACTGAAGCCACAGCAGCTCTGCTAGATTTACAAGAGACCCGGAGGGCTGTTTAAAGTGGGATGTGTGTGGCCCGACACTCACCAGAGCTGGTTAAAATCATCAGGGAGGATGAGACACTAAAGGAAGACATAAAAACTTTCACATCCACCGTCCACAGACTAAATGGGGCTTTAATGATGTCACTTCTGTCACTTCTTAGCAAACCAGCCGAGCTTTAGTGAAATAATCTGGGATAATTTGTGTGAATAATAGACATTTACATTTATCCATTTGGCAGACACTTTTTAAAAAGCAACCTACAGTACATTTAAGGTAAACATATTAATAAATTCATGCATTCCATGGGAATTAAACCACCATTCCTACTGTTTCAGATGCAGGAATGGTGCATGGCTACAAGATGATAGCAGTGTTAAAATGAAACTTTCTTGGTGGCTGAAAATATCCTAAAGGACCTTGAATTAGTTTATTTTGTATCCAAATAAATGCAGCAAACAAGAAATGTGTTGTTATTTCATTATTATTTTATCAAATATTTTATTTTATTATATTGTCATTTATTTATTATATTAATGTTTTGAATTAGCTTTAATTTTAGTTTAAGTTTTAGTAATTTTGTTATGTGCTTTTGTCTATTTTATTAGTTTTAAAATATTTCTCTTTAGCTTTGCTTTATAATGATTTCAGTTTTAATTTGAGTAATTTCTTATTTTTCAGTTTTCGTTTTAATTTTAGTTTAAGTATTAGTGATTTTGTTATGTTATGTTCTTTTCTCATTATTAAGAGAAAATAACATTTTTATTTTTATTTCTATTTAGCTTTGATTTATGTTGATTTCAGTTTTAGTTTTCATTTTAAGTTTTAGTAAATTTGTTATGTACATTTCTCATTATATTTTTATATTTCTGTTTAATTTTTTCATTATATTGATTTCAGTTTTAATTTTAGTACTTTCCTATTGTCAGTTTTCATATTAATTCTTAATATTTAATAATTTAATATTTCTATTTAGCTTTGCTTTCTAACCCATTGATTTAGTTTTAGTAAACTTAAACTTATTTTATTTCCGTTATATACCAAGGGAAAAATTATATTTATTTATTTATTGTTTGCCATGCAGTAGTTTATTTGTTTATTTTATAAATTAAAAAAATATTTATTTATTTATTTGTTTTGAAAAGAAAACAACAACACCATTTTAATATCTTTAATTTTGGAAAAAAAAAATAGTATTTATACACATATTTATGTAAGTTATTAATGTGTAAAACATTACATGCATGTGTCTAGGATGTGAGCTGTTAAGGATTTTTTCTTTGTGAAGCAAAAGTGCATCTGTAAAGAAAGTGACTTTTGAATTGTCAGTTTTACGGCTGTCTTGTGGGGTGAAAAGAGCCAGTCATGAATATGTTTGGAAACCCATCTGTCTCCTTTTTGTTAAATTACCCAGCATCTGTATTTGGTTAATGTGCAGGTAATAATTCACAGAGTAGATTTGTGTGTCCATCAGTGTGTTTGTCGACGTAGAAAGAATACATGTAAATGTAAAGTGCATATGTGTGCATATATCTGCACATTCGTGCATGAAAAAGCAAAGCCTGGACCAACTTAACTGCACAGGAAGTGTCAACATGAACTTTGAAAGAGGAATTTGTCTTGGGTGTGGAGATCTTTGGGTCGCCCAGAAAGAAATTGACTATTACCCTGCATAGTCGAGTTTCTTTTTAAGCGAACAGGTAATTCATCATCTGTTCAGTTGGAGGGCAAATATTTCCTTAACTCTCATTGGTATTGCACGAACTGTTCTAGCAGTGCTTCTGCAGAAACAAGTTTCCAGGATACATTGTCAAGAGACCAACCCCCCTAAGAAAAATCACACTACATTCCAGTCCTCAAGAACAATTGAGAATCCCTGACTAAAGAGGAAACACTTGATGAAGACATGTATCTGCAAGTGTGAAAGCATGACATGAGTGTGTGCAGTGGCCCACTCATTTATGCTCCGTGAAACAGAAAACCTATAATATGCCTGAGAGCGATTGTTTCCTGTTAAATTAATAGTGATGTGGAAGATTTCTCAGACCCACAGAACAGCTGTGACAAGTGAGAACACATTATGATTTTTTTTCTTCTTGTAATAAGTATCAATGTATTAACAATTACATGCATAAAGTTACCTAATGGCAATTTTTTTAGATTATTACAAAGCATTTAAAATTTTAAAAACTAATTGAATCAGTCAAGTGGTGCTAAAAGTTAAGGTTTTTATGCTTAGTGTTGCATACTGCATACTATTTTACATGCTGTTAAAAAAAGTTAGTTTAAAAAAAAAGTTATAAAAAGTATGCTATAATCAGTATGCCAATGTGACATAAGGTGCACTCACTCTTTGAAGTTGGCTAGTGTGGGACATCTAGTGGCTGAATGTTGCCATCGACCAGGGTTATTATATGAAACTAGGCTATAACCATGAGAAAGAGAGAGAGAGAGTGCCAGAAACACAATGCAAAATTACTAAAAGCCTAAACTAAAATTAACATTAAAATGGAAAATATAAAAATAAATTAGGGTAGTATCTCGAAATATTAAAAATAAAAATGCAACAGTATTAATAGGCTAATAGTATTATATTATATTACACTCTGTAAACTTTTATATTATATTACATTATTTATACTATTCACAAACTATTTACACATATTTCACATCATTATCATGAACCACGTTCTTTGCATTGTAATGTCAGATCTGTAGCTTGCAGGGAGTCTTTGCCATCAGAGGGCACTTTAGCTCATGTAATAAAACGACTGAGCAGAGAGACTTCTAGTGGCTTGAAAATGTCCATCTGATTCATAGGTGTACATACAGTAACGACACATATATTTACAGTAATCCTGAGATTTGTTTTGTCATTTGATTTGGCTAAATATTCAGATTGTTTACATTACATCTTTGACTTCGGAATTTTTATATTATATTCTTCCTTAGTAACACTAAAGGCACATAAACTGATTAGAATGAAAAAAAATTTGGAAAGAATACTAAACAATGAGCATATTTGTACTTCAAAAGACAGAGAGCAAGGTCTTTCACGAAACTTACTATGTCGAAGGCTTATTCCTTAATATTCTCGAGCCAAGTCCTCACACTGGATGACTACAACGGCAACGTCACTTGACCTAATAAATATTAATAAGCCAATCCTTCGCCGTGGAAGAAGCCTCGTCATCCTGACCTCATTAATATTCATGAGCTAGGCCTCGGTCATCGGATGATTTCTTGTGGGCGGAGCCTGTAGGAGGAAGAAGCGCCGTTTTTTCCTGCCGTGATGACAGAAACCGACGGTACCGGCATATGAGCCGCTCCTCTTTTCTCTGCACATACCAAACCGGACTGGACCTTCAGTACATATTCAAATAAAAACCTTCAGAGCCCCAGAATACGTAATATACATAGTGAATACTTATAGATTCAGACACTTTAATGTCGGGCATTAGACAAATAAATCATATGATGGAGACGGAGATCCACGTGCCGGTGGGGTCACCGGCGATCAGAAAATTCCCGATATTCGTGGATGAGCACAATGTGACGGATGGTGCGATGAAGCTGATCAAAGAGCTCAGACCGCGCTGGGACCCGAACCTGATCCGGACCAAGGTAACGTTACATCCGACTGTCTGTCGCTGCAGCTAATCTACTCCCGGCGTCTATAAGGCCTTTATGTATCAATTTTTTTTTTTCTTTTTCCGTTTTTATTTTCACTTTGGGATATAACTCTTAATATAGCGTAAATGACGATGAAGGGTTTTTTGTGTTTTCACGTCATATTGCTAGTTATGACCCCATGAGTGACGTTGGAAACTAGCCTGGCTAATTTAGCCAGCTGCTGATCATTACATCCAGTTTAGCCACATTTAATCATACGTAGTCTATAATAAAACAGGCATAAAGCCTTAAATTAGGATTCTGAGTTCTGCTTGAGGAGATGGAGTTTGAAATGAGCCGGGAAAGAGAGGTTTTCAGGTTTTGACGTGAGGCGGGTCTCCTGGATACGTCACTGGCCAGCTGGCAGTGACTTCTTTACATAAAATGGATATATATATGTGTATATTACCTTCTTTTTTTTAAAAAAATATCATTAACGTTTTAGCTCAGTGATGACCATTTTATATATATATATATACATATACATATACATATATATATATATATATATATATATATATATATATATATATATATATATATATATATATATATATTATACACATGTATGTATATATAATCACATATATTAGGGATGCACGATATTGGATTTTTGCTGATATCCTATATGCCGATATTTTTCAACTCATTTTGGCCGATAAACAATGCCTATACTGATATATTTCCCTTTGTTTGGAAACAACACCAAGTCTCTCCTGTGTGGAAATTATAAGCAAACTAGTTTTAGTTTTTAACAAGAACTTATTTGTTAGAATTAAACAACAGTGGACTTCTTTTACGATGACAGTACATTGATGCTTTGAAAATAACTATAAATAAACTATATTCAATGGCTGGAATTTATTTATTTATTTTTTACAGAATGATGCAGTGGTAACCTTAACATTTTATTTTAAGATTTAACATTTGTAAATGGTCTAAAGCAAGAGTTGTAAAAAATAAATAAATAAATAAATATTACACATTAATGAATAAATCATTATATATAAAATTATTTAATTTAAGTGACTTTTTTTTTATTTTATTTTATTTTTTTTATGTAAGCTAGCTTCCGAACTTTAAATCAAAACTCATGATTTTATGGCATCAATTATTGCTTTGTTTAATCAGAAACACAGTCTCTATATTATTTGTGTATTTTGCTTTAATTTAATTAGAAGTAGGCCAACAGCGTCCCGTACAGATTAAAACTCCTCACCGAACAGGCGTTAGGACCGCTGCACGTGCTATTACTGTTTACTCTATCACACACCGAACGCTTCATGCTGTACATGCTTTCACAGATTAAATGCAGCGATACAAAAGAGTGAGTGTAATCATCGTTCAGGCAAAACTTTGCTTCAAGTATGAGCCACACTGCTGACGTGGTCTAATCGCTAGCATACCGGGAGCACATGTGAGTTTATGTATTCCTCTTATCGGCAAGACATATCTGCATAATTTTTCATATCGGGCCAATGCCGATATTTACATTTAAAGCCATTATCAGCCGATTCCGATAATATTGTGCATCCCTATGTTATATAGAAATAAAATGAAACATTAATAATATATTTTTAAAATTAATAATAAATATATAATAATAAATTATTATATATTTATAATTAATTATTATAGATTTATTATTAATTGAATTATTAATCATTTTTAAATTAATTAATTATAATTAATTAAAAAATGTTAGGGTGTTTAAAAAGTTTAGGTTATGATTAAGGTTATTTTCATCTGTACTTTCATTATTGTGTCAACATAGTTTATGTTTGCATATCCCAGTTCAACTACATGTTAACATCTCAATAAATCTTTAAGTACAGTGAAATGAGTTTGCTTAGTAAGGGGTTTTGCCATAATGAAAATGTACTTGTGCTGCATTTGCATAAATACAGTACATAAATCCGGTTTAAATAAACCCCAAGGTCTTTTTGCTCACAGGGGGTGTCAGTGCATTTTGTTGCAGCTCATGTTGATGAAGGTTCTTTCTGTACACACGTATGTTTTACATAATGGTCAATCTGGACTACGCTGGTGCAACAGTTATATATTTTGCTGCTTTTGTTCTTGACACAGGTCAGCTGTTGCTTATCGACTCTGAATACGAGGTTATCTCTCAGACAGAGCAGCTCCCACCTGGCGTTCTGGTTTGAAACTAGTTGATCTGATTAGATTGACTCAACCCAAAATCACTGATTCAAAAGTGATCAGCCTGTTCCATTTGCGTAATCAGATCAATGTCTCACGACTTCATTGGAAAATGTTTATTTTCATTTAGGAGGATCACAATCTTCACACAATTAATAACAGATATTTTAATAGTAATAGTAATAATGCAAGCCTCCCATGCAGCCTATGAGGTAGTTTGTCCTAATGCAACCTGAGTCACACTGACTGTCTGGCGTTACGTCTCCACTCAATGCCACATAGGCTACACACCTAACACAACTATAAACTTGCATTATAGCACCGATTATCAAACTTATCTGTCGTATCTGTCTGAGTGTTATCATTTATGATGTGACGGTAAGTGAATGTTACTAATGAACAGTGTTATTATTGTTTGTCTTTACGCAGAGACAGCGTGTCCCAGTCCACGTCACTAATGAATCTCATGATAACGTGTCCCAGACATATTTCACCCTAGAAGCAAGAAAAGACAGGAAATCATTTCTTTTGCTTAAACAAAATGAAGCCTTATTTTGTGATATTAAGCACATTTTCTCCCAAATTGTCATTAATGTATTGCAAAACAATTTATACTTATCAGAATTTTTTAAAAATAGTTTCTTTCCTTAAGTTTTAAGGTTTTTAGTAGTAAATAAATGTACTAGCTTTTTATATGCTATAGAATTAATATGCCAGAAATTATATTAACCCTGTAAAGTATTAAATATGAAATTAAAGTCAGAAAAATCTAATATTTTGAAATGCAACAGTTCTTTGAAATTTTAGACAAAATATAAAATAAAATAAAAAGTTTGCATATGTGTTGAGTATCATATTTAATACACCAGGCTTTTATGGCTTATACCGTGTGATATATTGAGAATATGAAACTTGTACACAGGGAGGAAAAAGACCCCTTGTTTTAGGGGCCCAAACTGATCAATTATTTATTTATTTTTTTTAGTTGCCGGTATTCATATTGCCAGAAAGTAAGATGAATTTCTCATAGCTTGTAATGAAAAATCAATGAGATCTTTATACAAGTATAACAGACTACTCACATAAAAGACATTAAAATTTAAGATGTTTACTCTTTACCTCCCAATAATGTCTTGGCAATATATTTAAATGCTGAATTTTATGATTGAAGCTCTGTAGTTTTTATTTTGGTGCAAAATATATAATGCGTGGCAATACAATGTTAGTTAGATATAAACAAATAAACATCCCTCAAAAGTTGATGTATCTTTTTTTCTCATTTTAACATTATTTTTCTAAAAAAAATTATGTATGCAATTATGTACACATTAGCTATAGATCCACAGGACAATTTTCCAGGAAAATGATGGTAAAGCTTCTGATTCATTTCAGCCCATTCCTTTCAAAAGTCCTTGTTGTGAATTCAACAAAACCTCAGCTAAGTCAGCCAGCTAGATAATGTAACCTTGGTAACATTCAAATCTGCAGAATACACAACAGCGATATTCAATTTATCTAAATTTGCATGAGACAAAAACACATGGCCAAAAACTTTTCCACTGGCCCATCCTTGGTCTTGGTCCTAAAAATAGACTTCATTTAAAATCGTTTTGATGTTTCATTCTTAAGATTTTCGCATGACCTATGACTCAAACATGTTTTTTTTAGAGATTCACCCCATACTGTTGGACGAAAACATGAGTTGTGTTTGCGCTGTTTTGAAGCCAGGATGAATGAACCTAATCCTGTTTGACCTCCACACGGGTGGCACGGCACTGTTTACAGATAGCCAGCATAGTTTTCATCAATGAAAAACATGCATTGTGCCCAAACGTATTGTTCACATCTGCTTTGGTACAGTTGTTTGAATGAAGCCAAAATGCTCAAAATAAAGTTCCTATGTTGGCACGTGGCTACTGATACCATTCATCAGATTACAACAAGATGAGCTCCAGTGTTCCAGCTGTTTAGGAGAGCCGCATGGTCATGTGACAGCCAAAAGAGTTAGACGTTGTGTTGTGGTTGTTGATGATAACCACCTGACCTAGGCTCAACTGCAAACACAGTCAGTTTTTAAGACTCAGACTATCCTGCATTTGTTCATATAGTTATGGAATATTTGCTGTCAGCAATATATCTTGAATCCATTTGCTATTGAGACACATTAAAAGATAGAAGTGTGCAACCTGTTGACAAAACTGTTGAACAGTCAAAACAGCACCTACTCGGAGTTGAATTCATCCTCTGTACTGTATGTACAGCACTCATGCTGTTTTTACATTAGTCATTTCAGGAATCTCAGAAATGCATTGGTGGGTGGCAAGGCCGCTGCAGTGAATTGTGGGATACAATGCTACAAGCACAAAGCATTTTAAGTTTTGCCAGTTTATCATATGCTCCATTGTGAATGACATTTTAAATGATTTAAAATAGCTTTTTGTGTGTCTTTAAAGGAATAGTTCACCCAAAAATGTACTCCTTTATAAAAAGGTACTCACCCTCAGGCCAACAGAGATGTAGATGAGTTTGTTTCTTTATCATTCAAACAGCTGCTAAAAAACATCAAAGTAATCCACACAACTCCAGTCCATCATTTAACATCTTGTGAAGTAAAAAGCTGCTTGTTTTAAGAAACGAATCCATCAAAGCATTTTAACTTTAAAGCATTGCTTCTGACCAAAATACAAGTCTTACTTCAGAATCCACCAACATACAAACTCTCTTCACTTATTTCTCTCCTGATTCAGACAAGACAACTTTTTCATTCAAGAAAGCAATATTATGGGTAGAGGATTCGTAGTTTAGTTGGAAGCTACAGTTTGAAATTAAAAAGATCTTTGAATTTGTTTCTTACAAACATTAAGCTTTTGCACTTCACAAGACTTTAATTGATGGACTGGAGTGGTGTGGATTACTTGTGGATTATTGTGATGTTTTTATCAGCTGTTTGGGCTCTCATTCTGACGGCACCCATTCACTGCAGAGGATCCACTGGTGAGCAAGAGATGTAATGCTAAGTCTTTTTTGATTACTAAACAAACTCATCTACATCTTGGATGGCCTGAGGGTGAGTACATTTATCATTTGAACTAGCCCTTTAATTAAACAAAACAGTTTCAACATGCGGTTCTTGTTGCATGGCATTCCTACCAGGACTCATCTAACTTACAACAACGACAAACCGTGGTTCACTGCAAAACTCAGACAGCTCCGTCAGGCCAAAGAAGATGCTCGCAGGAATGGGGACAGATTCTTGTATAAACAGGCCAAATACACACTGGAAAAGGAGATCAGAGTGGCAAAGAGGAATTATTCTGGAAAGCTAAGGAACCAGTGATCCTGCTTCACTGTGGAAAGGTCTGAGAGACATCACCAATTACAAGACACCATCCCCCAGCACTGTGGAGAATCAACAACTGGCAGACGATATGAATGAGTTTCACTGCCGGTTTGAAAAAAACACCATTCACACCTCCTGCACTGCAGATCAGTGAAGATGATGTGCGTCAGGTCTTCAGAAAGAATAAGAGAAGAAAGGCACCAGGCCCAGACGGTGTGACACCAGCCTGTCTGAAAACCTGTGCTGACCAGCTGGCCATCAACAGATCACCATCATCCCCATCCCAAAGAAACCCAAAATTACTGGATTTAAGGACTACAGGCCTGTGGCTCTAACGTCTATGGTCATGAAGTCATTTGAAAGACTGGTTTTGGCTTATCTGAAGGACATCACTGGACCCTTACTGAACCCCCTGCAGTTTGCCTACAGAGCGAATAGGTCTGTGGATGATGCTGTCAACATGGGACTGCACTTCATCCTACAACATCTAGACAGACCGGGGACTTATGAGAGGATACTGTTTGTGGACTTTAGTTCGGCCTTCAACAACATCATCCCATCACTCCTCCAGCCCAAATTAACTCAGTTATCCGTCCCCACCTCCGTCTGTCAGTGGATCACCAGCTTCCTGACAGACAGGCAGCAGCTAGTGAGGCACGATCAGCACTGGAGCTCCTCAGGGTTGGGTCCTCTCCCCACTTCGCCAGCTGAGGAAGTTCAACCTGCCACAAGAGCTGCTGAAACAGTTCTACTCCGTCATCATTGAATCCGTCCTCTGCACTTCAGTAACTGTCTGGTTCAGCTCAGCTACCAAATCTGACCTCAGAAGACTACAGATTGTAGTCCGGACTGCAGAGCGAAGCATTGGTTCAACCCTCCCCAGTCTTCAAGAACTGTACTTATCCAGAGTGAGCAAAAGGGCTGGCAAAATCACTCTGGACCCTCACATCCAGCACACTCCCTCTTTGAACTGTTGCCGTCTGGTCGGCACTACAAAGCTCTGAGCACCAGAACAAACAGACACAGGAACAATTTCTTCCCTCAGGCAATCCATCTCATGAACACCTGACAATAAACGTGGAACACACAACATTATTATACATTATCATTTAACACACATACTTATTTACATTTCTGATTTGCTCATATCATACCTGTGCATACATAATTGTCTATATTATATATTGTGTTTTTGCTAATTTGTACTTTTGTCTATTTGTATATTATTCTTTTTATTATCTGTGTCCCGTCCTGTCGCTGTGGATCTTCTGTCACTATAACAGATTCCTCGTGTGTAAACAAACCTGGCAATAAAGCTCATTCTCATGATATACATCACTTTACAGAAGTAAAACTGGTTTTGAATGCTGTTTCAAGTCGTCTGTAAAGTTTATGTATCTTGCAACCAAAAATAGCTGTGATTGCAATCCTTACTTATGATTGTATTGTCCCTTTAGCTTTTCACCGATGGTACAACTAACAAACTGGTGGGGTGTTATGTGGAGGACTGCCTCGAGGATGTGGTGCTGGTAAGGGTGTATGGCAATAAGACGGAGCTGATCGTGGACCGAGACAATGAACTGAAGAGCTTCCAGGTCCTGCACGCCAACGGTTGCGCACCTCGACTTTACTGCACCTTCCAGAATGGCATCTGCTATGAGTTCATGCAAGGACGTGCTCTGGATACTCAAGACGTCAGGGACCCTGTGTTACTCAGGTGGGTCCGTTCAGCACGAGGCACAAAATAGAAGGATCCAAATGGGTGTTCGTTCTAAAAATAACACATTTATTTGGTCTTTTGACTTCGGCATTTGGGTTAGAACATGGAGTACTTCACTCTGATTTTAGCTCGATGTACATTGCCTATTTTGGCCCTTGTGACTATAATAAGGAAGTCATTAAAACGGACCTTAGCTCTGTTCCAAAACCTTATACTTCTTACATATTTATAATTATGCTAATTACATAATACCTCATTTGTCCAAATTTTAAGATATTATCCTTTGATAATAGAATCCCAGAATGCATTGCAATTGGTTAAAATTAAATGAGTTAAAAATCAATACTGAAAATGATCAGTTTACACTACCATTCAAAAGTGGGATTGTTAATATTTGTAAAATGTTTTTGAAAGAAGTCTCTTATGCTCACTAATTATTTAATAAAATTACAGTAGAAGCAGTAATATTATGAAATATTATTGCAAATTAAAATAAGTGTTTTCTATTTGAATATATTTTAAAATGTAATTTATTCCTGTGATGTAAAGCTGAATTTTCAGCATCATTACTCCAGTCTTCAGTGTCACATGATCCTTAATAAAGCATTCTAATATGCTGATTTGCTGCTCAAAAACATTTCTTATCAATATTGGAATAAGTTTTTATGGATACATTTTTGTGGAAACTGATCATTATTTTCTAGGATTCTTTGATAAATAGCATTTATTTGAAATAAAAATCTTTTGTAACATCAAATTGTCTTAACATTTGAATACAAGTTGCTTAAGTAGACAAAGGTGACATAATAGGCATCTTTTCAAAACAGTTTTTTAGATATTGAAAAATGGTTTGTGTAAAAATGGTTTGTTGTTCTTCAATATATATCCTAGCTAACTGCAAATTTGGAGTGAAGTTCATGTGCACTCAGACAGAAGTGTTCGTTCCCGTCATGAGGGTCACGTAATCTCCTTCCAGGCACACAGTGAACCGTATCAAAATCTACACCGGTGACCCTGGGCTGAATCCATTTTTCCACACAAACAGCTTTTTCCAGGCATTGTGTTTAACCTGAAATTAAACACTGCCATTTTGACCAACGTCTTCCTTTGTTATTATTGGCAGGCTGATTGCACGTGAAATGGCCCGCATTCACGCCATCCACGCACACAACGGCTGCATCCCCAAACCCAACCTGTGGATCAAAATGCGCAAGTACTTCTCACTGGTGGCCACTGAGTTCACAGACCAAGCCTCTAACGTCAGGTAAACCTCAGAGAGTGGTTCTGAAATCTTCAATGATCTAAAATTCAGATTATAACACACAGTTCACAACTCTGATTGGATGAGAACTATTAAAGTTATTTGAAACCTCAGTAAATTTAGATTTTGCTCAGACAGGTGTTACATGGTACACAGATGACATCCGTCCGTCTAATCTCATGCGCAGAGCTGTTATGTCACAATAATCATCTCCACTGTCTTCCTTACAAAGATGCTCGCTCTTAAAAGCTGGCGGCTGTTCGCATCCTGACGTTTATAGGGAGCCAGAGATAATGCACATGTGAAGTCATTTACGTCATCAGTCATTAGAGCATTAGTTTCATAAGAGTTTCTCTGGTGGAGATTATATTACTGCCCAAAGTCTAGTCGGCCGATTTCATGCAGTAGTTTGCTGTTACTTTATACAGGTCATAAACTTATGCAAAAAAGCAACAAATCAGGTCAGTGCTGCTAAGTTTTGAGTGAGCCGCTGCAGGGCAAAAGAAGATTCTAGAAATAGCTCCTTAAGCCCATTATGAAGGGAGAGTGGTCACTCAGACAGGCTTTCTCATTGGTTTAACTGGACGACTTTATCACTGTCTTAATTTCTCTTTTGTTAATCCATCCGTTAAAAGCCTGATGAAGCATTTAGGTGATACAATAGGATTCCATTTGTTAACTCTAAGTACATGAGCTGGCAATGAACAATACTTTTATTAATCTTAATTTTAATTTCAGCACATAATAAAACATTAATCCAAAGTGTGTTTGTTAATGTTATTTAACAGACTTCAGCTAACACGAGATAACATGAATTTATTAAATGGATAGTTCGTCTAAAAATAAAACTTCTGTCATTAATTACGTTCATCTTTAGAACACAAATTAAGATATTTTTAATGAAATCCCAGAGCTTTCTGACCCTCCATAGACAGCAACACAACTGACACACGTTCAAGGCCCAGAAAGGTAGTAAGGACATAGTGAAAATAGTCCATGTGACATCTGTGGTTCAACCTTAATTTTATGAAGCTACGAGAATACTTTTTGTGCACAAAGAAAACAAAAATAATGCCTTTATTCAATAATTGTTCTCTTCTGTGTCAGTCTGTGCTACACGTTCATGAGAGTACCGCAACACATGCGTGTGGTGCTGCTGAAACAGGAGCCAGCGTTTTGACGTATTTGAATTCAATTCAGACCGTGGAGATTAATTTTAGGGATAAAGGGACCATTCTGCAACTTTCCGCAAAAAAGCTTGATCACCTCTCGACTTATTATAACTCAACTAAGATATTTTGGAGCTAATCCATTTAGAACTTTAAAAACAAAAAGATAAATTTTGAAATCAATTCTATAACAAATCAGCAGCCAGTGCAAAGAGTGTAATATTGGGGAAATATGATCAAATTTCCGAGTGCCAGTCAAAAATCTGGTGGCTGCATTTTGAACCATCTAAAGACAACTAATATTGGATTGACTCATTCCAATATAAAGAGAATTACAATAGTCAAGTCTAGATGATAGAACGTGTGAAACTCTGCAAATGTTAAGAAACTTCTTAGCCTTAGACAATAATCTTAATTGGAAAAAACTACATTTAACTACAGCAATTATCTGTTTATCAATTTTGAGGGCAGAATCAAAAATAACACCCAGCAGAGTATTTTACATAGGAGACCAAATCTCCCAGGTCACCATTAAAAGTACCTGAAACACCTGCGGGCCCAAACACAATAACCTCAGTTTTGCTATTGTTAAATGCAAAAAAAAAAAAAACTTGTTTAGAAAACTACGACAAGCATGCTGATAATGAGCTTAAACCTTTTTCTGTCATCTTTCTTTAAGGGCAAATACATTTGAGTGTCATCAGCATAAAAGTGAAATGACACCAAATGTTTAGAAAGAATAGTACCCAAAGGAAGCGTATACAACCAGAACAAAACAGGGACCAGAATGGAGCCCTGAGGGACTCCATAATCCAAAACAGAAACGGAAGAAGAGAACCCGTCAAGACAAACAGAAAAAGTTATATCATTCAGATAGGATTAAGAGCACAACCTTCAATAACCACACATTGTTCAAGTTGTGAGATAAGAATTCTGTGGTCTACAGAATCAGTGTCACCAGTTAAATCTAAGAGTAAGAGTATCACAGAATCCCCTGAGTTAACAGACAACAAAATATCATTAAAAACATTTAATAATGCTAACTCGGTAATAAATAAATATTTTCATTTGTCAAATAATTGTCATATGCTTGAGTCACTCATCTGTTTCTGTCTTCTCTGAATTAGAATTCAGCAGGAAGTGCCCAGTCAGGAAGTTCTAGAACAGGAAATGATGTGGATGAAGGAATACCTGTCGCAGCTGGGTTCTCCCGTGGTGCTCTGTCACAATGACCTGCTCTGCAAGAACATCATTCACAATGCAAAGGAAGGTGAGTTTTGCTGGTGTACACCATGACAACATGAAATCAAACTGAAATCTTTACTTTTATAATAGATGTGCCTGGTCTCATTATGTGCACAAGTGTATATTACAAGCGAGTAATCTCTTATCAAAATCTTGCTCTGCCTCTGAAACAGCTTTCTTCTTGTGTAACCAAAGTCATGTTGGAGGGAAAAATAATATTCATTATTTCATAGCCCACTTTTAATGTTCAGTTCAGCTCCTGTGTTTTTCTGTTGTTTTAAAATGCTTCAGTGTGCAACAGAATAGCAAATATATTGACTGCTACCAGGTTTCTCAAACACTACTGCCGCTGTTTCCATGCTGCCTCCTGTGTTTTATTATTTAGGCAAACATGAAATTCTTCATTTGGTTGAGCCAGAAGTTGACATGTTGGCCTGCTCAAACAAAGAAATATTAACAACACCATAGAGCCAAAGTGTTAACACTTTTCACCTAAGGCATTACATTTTGTGATTTTGTTTTAAAAGGCACTCAAGTCTAATATTTTGTCTTACTTGCTACAAATCAACCCCTCTTGCTTTTTGCAGGTCATGTTCGGTTTATCGATTATGAATACTCAAGTTACAACTACCAAGCATTTGACATTGGAAACCATTTTAATGAATTTGCAGGTGAGCAGCATTAAAATATCATTCATAAAAGTAATCCTCTGGGATTTATTTTGCATTAACCTCATTATATGTGTTTGTGTGTGTTTATCAGGCATGAGTGAACCCGACTATAACCTTTATCCCAGTCGAGAAATGCAGTTGGATTGGTTGCACACTTATTTGCAGGCCTACAAGCTCTTTACCAAGAAAGGTGAAGAGGTGAGCCAGCGTGAACTGGAGACGCTCTACGTACAGGTCAACAAATTTGCTCTGGTGAGTGTGAAGAGGATCATAGAGGAGGAAGTGTTTCCATAATGCTGCATTTATGAAGTTTATTCCAAGGATATGGATTACAAGATTTTTGCATGTTGATTGGCGATACGTCTGTGTATGGACTGAGCTGAGAGGCTTTGGCCTAAAGTTTTTCTTCTTCCGCAGGCTTCACATTTCTTCTGGGGTTTCTGGGCCCTGATCCAAGCCAAGTACTCCACCATCGAGTTTGACTTCCTCGGGTAAGCAGCACACCCAGCTCAGCAAACCTTTCATCTCTATGATGGGGGAGGATTTATTTACACGCGTAAAGATCATTATCAACTCTGACTGTGTTAAGAGAAATGGGTATTACTAGAAGATAAAGAATGTACAGTAAGTGATATGTAAGTGGAGGCAACTCATGCAGCCAATAAAAGCAAGTTTTGGTTCCAGAAGATACTTTTGTAAGCTAATATAAAATTGTATACTGGGAATAAGTCCTGGTATTTCATTATTGGACAAATTAGACCAAATTTAGATATTTAATAAAAAATAATAAATAACAAAATGCTAATATAAGTAGCATGTGGTGACATACATTTTATGAATATCATAATATAAATCATATTAGTACCCTTAAAATATAATTATACTATATGGGTCTCCAGGTCATTTGTCACTTTAATATCAAAAGTAAAACAAAACGAAAATACAAAAAATAAATAACATTTTGTAATTAGAGAGAGAGAGAAAGCAGCAGAAAATGCTTCAAACAGAATCAGACCTGAAGTTGAGATCTCTTGGGTTCATGGTTAAAACAATGTCCCAAATCCTTTGCCCCAAGTCCATTGTCTTTGCACTTTAAAAATACATTAGACCTGAATCTGTGAATGAATGGCTCAGTTGGAGGTGAACGTCTAATATGAAGCTCTCCCACATGCTGCAAAATGAATGGGTGCGGATTGTAGGCTTGGGCGGTATCCAAATTTTGATACCGTCAAACCTCCTCCCTATTTTACCTCGGTATACGGTATTACCGTGAATAATAAAAAAATTATGACATAAGGCTCAGACAGTGTCACCTTAGGTTCGAAGTATTTCCATCTCTCGCGGTCACCTTTTTGTTGCACAATTTGCAAATTGCCTCGTCCGTATTTACCGCCTCTCCCTTCTCGTTCGGTCGAAACCCGAAATACTGCCAAACTGCAGAAGTTGTGTTCTTTTTCGAGACCCTGGGGCCGGTTGCACGAGCTGAACGTAAGTTACAACCTAGCCTAGTTTTGACGTAAATGGGCACTAAGTTACAACTTACGGACTAGTAAATATTTTTTCATTGCACCATTACACTTAGTTGAAGTGTAACTCTACGTATAAACTAAATATTTACGGACGCGTCTGGTCAGGAGTAACGGTTGGAATAAAATAGCAGACTGAGTGAATTGCATCAATATGCTCTTCTTTTACCTGACAACCTCCAATCCTTTAGGCATATATGATGCTGCTGACATTTACACTCACGTAGGCCTACATATTAAGAGAGAGAACAATATGTGAGTAAAAGTACTTTGTTTCTTTTTTAGCCCGTCTTCAACCCCATCTACAGCGCGCCTCTGTGCACTTCGGGCCGTGTTTGCGCATGTCAGATGAAATAATAAATAAATGGCATTTCTTATGTTTTTTTTTTCTTTCAGTATTTATTGATCCTTATTTATTTCAATTACAGTTTCTGAATGTTATTTACATATAAAAATAGCTTACATATAGACGTTATTAATGTATCGTTATTAATGGAAACTTGTTTTTACCGTTAGTATACGTGAGGCGAAAGAAGTTAGAATGAAGGATTAATTAAAATCAATAACATTTAAACAAGTTCTGCTCGCGTATTTGAAGGTTTCTATGGGATGATTTAGGGTAAACGTCATTTTATGCGACTACGCATTACTTTACGGAGAGCTTAAGAACTACTAGCTACGTCCTGCTTAACGAACAGCTGGTGCAACCGAAGTAAGTACAAATTTAGTTACAAACTAGCAAGTAGTTACTAGCCTCTAGTGTGAACTTAACATTCTAATTTAAGTAAGAACTTACGAATGGCTGGTGCAACCCTACCCTGGTCACTTGGTGCGCGACTCGCCATCTTTCCCCCTCTCTCTCTTTCTCCTCCACGCTGTCACGTGATGACAACCAAGCATACGCATTTTTAGGCATTAAATAAATTATATTTAATATTTAATCCTCGTCTCCTATATAAGTGCATTGTTTTTATGACGGTATAACGGTATTGAAACTGATACCGTTGCTATTTTTAGATCCCGCGGTATACCATATTACCGTATTACCGCCCAAGCCTAGCGGATTGTTATTTCTGTTGCCTATAGAAACCAGTCAATGGTGTTTTTTTTCCCCAGAGGTTACAGCCTGCTGCCCTCTGTGACTTTGGCACTCGACCTAAACCGCACTTAAAATCTTCAGGGTTGTGTATCTGTAGCACAATGAAGCTTTACTCAAGTTACTCTAGTTTTGGTTTTTTGGAGGGGGTGAGTTATGTCATCCGTAGGCTGAGGATATTTTTGTAGAAATCGTGGCTCACTTTTATTAAACTGGCTCAAGTAATATATTCTGTAAACTTCCTACGTTGCCAGTTTCCAAGCAACAGGTCGTGGTTCCACTCAGTCTGCACCTTTTAACAACAAATCACTGCCTGCGCAGATGAGATCAGGAGGGATCCTACAGCCTGTTTAAAAAAATCAGCCTTGTTGCATTTATGAAAAGTTAAAAAAAAAAAGTCAACAAATAGCCAGGTCTCAAGGAAAAATGCCCTTCATACCTTTTAAAATTTATTTAATATATATTTCATAATGTAATGTACAACCCAACATAGGGCCAAAAACGATGATACTTGTATAGGTATAACATCTCTTTATAAGGGTAAAAAAAAAACATTATTGGGGATAAATATGAACTAAAATTAAAAAAAAAAAAAAGATATATATATATATATATTTATTTATTTCTTAGAGTTAATTTCTGATTTAAAAAAAGTTAATTTCTGACAATATTACTTATTGTGTCTTATTCCTAATTTTGACTTTAAGCTCTGATTCTGTCACACTCTTTTCCTAGGTATGCCGTGCTACGTTTCAATCAGTACTTCAAGACCAAACCTGCTGTAATGGCCCTGGAGATCCCCAAATGAGATGTCAAGATTGAGAGGACAGTGCTGGTATCTGCTGACCTCATCATTGACTGTTTGACTATGGAATCAGAGGCCTTTTCAGTCAGGGAAGGGGATGGGGTGCAGCAGGGGTGAGCACTGGGACCTCTTATGATTGGTTGACAACTTGTCTGCTAAGTTGTAGTTCCACAAATTCTTGATTCCTTTTTCAAACACCATGTTTCTCTTTGGGACTCATCTAGTTCCCCTTGAAATGAGTGTGTTTTTTTATGTTTTAATTACAGTTTATTTATTAATTATTATTGGGCACTTCTTTTGCACCAAAGTAGTCCTTGCACTCTTGGAGCCGACTTTGCTTTGACTTCTTGTTATGGGTTTTGCGGTGTGAGAACCATAGCAAACTTATGCAGAATTTGCTGTGAAGGAGGCCTGTAGTGATGGGATTTAGCAAGGGGATATGTTGATACTGCGGGCATTGACTTACACGAAGCATTCAGCCTGTGGCTTCATATTGCTTCTGTCAAATGCATGTGGCCCACCGTTGTTGCTTTTGCAAAGTCCAAAAAAAAAAGTACTTTCAGATTTATCTTACTGTGCAGTAATGGGGTTATGTATAAAAATCTTGGCTGGTAATACAAAAGTTTCTGTTTAAGAGCCAAAGGACTTGACTCAGGAACTAAATACTTAACGGAGGTCAAAATCCTGCCCTGTTCTGCACTATTACGCACTTGAGCAAATGACTTAAACCCTGCATTTAGTCCCCTGTAAGTCACTTTGGATGAATGGCGTCAGCTAAAAGGCAAGTAACCAAGTAACCATTGAAGTCAATGTAACCTCACTCCAGACATTCCCAAGAAGCCAGGGCCACGAGACCCCTCAGCGTCTCAGCTACATTTCCACCTATTTAGCTTTTATGGTTATGAGGAGTTCTGTTGAATTTTCCACTCATCACAGGCTGAGGAATATTACCACCTGCCTCCCACTTCCCCCTCCCTCCCTCGCTCTCTGTCCTAAATGCGTTTGCATCACCTGGCAGAGCTCAAACTGAGATTTGAAAGTCATTATCTGCTCAATGATCACTAAGCTCATTCCTAATGTAACCCCCACCCTCCCCAAACGTCAATCTAATGGTTTTCCAAAACTGGAAAAGGGGGCAATATTTATGTAACAGTGTTTTGTAGTTTGATTCAGGTCACCATCTGTGAGGACTCAATGTCCTGGAGTGAAAAAGACAAGATTATTTAAGTTAGATTAATTTACGATTTAGTGATATAATTCATCTTAAATACCTGGACTGTCTGGTTATGTTTTTTTTTTTTTTCGGAAACATTTTGAATTACATTTAGTTTCAGTGCTGTTCATCTAAAGTTCTCTCACCTACAAGATCATAATTTCACATTTCCCAGTCTTTTGCTTTTTTTTAATTTCTTTGTCGCATATATTATGCTTTCGCTGTAAAATGATGTTCGTTTTTGTCTGAGTAAAACATTTCAGTAGAAACTTGCTAAAGCTCCACAAAGCACAAAATCATCTGTTTATTATGTCATGCATATTGAACATGCCAAGAACTGCACCCTTTTGGTCACTCCAGCTGTAATATTGTACTGTAAATAGAGGTAGAGAGATATTTGTGGGAATCTGTCAAGAACATGTCAGGCCATATTATTGTCAAATTTATTTTTTATTTTTTTACAACTGTTACAATTAATGTAACAGGAGAAATTCTAATTATTGTTTAACAGTATTGAGAATCCTGTGGAAGTATGAAAATTAAAAAAAACAAAAAAAAAACGTGGAGGTATTAAAAGAACATGGGGAGAGAAATGAGCTAAATTATGGAAATGTCAGACTGCAAGAAAAACATGTTCTGTCATCTTTTAATGCAAAATGTAATTCCTTAATTTTCCTCATTACTTTTGTCATGCATTGTGACCTGAATATGTTTTTGTGAGATTCATCTATTTTGAGCATCACTGGAATCTGTCTGGCAGCTTGTTGAACCCAAGTGCCCTTTTATTGACCGACCAGATCAGTCCCTGATCAATTAGTACAGCAATCATTTTCAGCCCATCTTGAAACTGAGCAGTGGGGTCACGGTGAAATCTCTGAGGTGTCTGTGGCTCTGTGTCAGGAGCAGGTTAATAATGAAACGCTTTGAGCTGCAGGCGACGACTGAAAGCAAGAGGCCCTTCAACAAAATCATGAATAATTTTGTAGCCAATGTTTCTCTAATGAGTTGGAACTGCCTGATAGCTCTGTGCTAATATACTGTGTTCTGGTTGTGTTCACTTCTTACTGCTTAGATCTAAGAAATGTGAGTTGCAGTTTTAAGGTGAATCTTGAGAAAACAATTCTAGGTCAAATTTCACCATACAAATGAAAGAAATATGTTGCATACAGAAAATGCAAAAACATGCCAATTTCTGTAAAAAATCAATCAATCAATAAATACTGTCTGAACATTATTTATTCATGAAAATCAGTGTAGATTAAATTCAGAATACTTTAAATCTATTCCACAAATGTGCTATACGATTTAATTCGTTTTATGTGCATTACAGTAATGAAAATGTATTAGAATTACAGTAAGCTACTTGGATTAATTTTCATAATGAGAAAAAAAAAAAGTCCTAAAACTTGCTTCACATTCTTTATTGATAGTTTCCACAAGATTCTACTTTTAAGGTCAGCTGATGCATTTTTACATCTTTGTCACTTTGTGGTCCATGATGACTGTTGACTAAAAAAAGCGCAAAATATTTATATAGGTTGCATATTCCTTACACGCATGAAGAATGTTATAAATTTGATCAATATGTTCGTATAACAGGAGCGCAATTGCAAGATATGCGTGTAGATTTGTGAATGTGTCCATCAGAAGAAAACTACTTCTGTAAAATATTAGTTACTTGTCAGTTTTCTTTTATGATATGAAGGCCATTTTTAATGTGAAGGGGGAAATGTTTACAAACACCATTCCCGTTTCCTAGAAAGCTTATTTTGTTGAACTGAGATTATATTTTTTTCACTTTAATATCAACTTCTTAAATGTAGCTACAGCTGTTTATTCCATTTGGAACAGAGATGGTAGAACAAAGTAGATTTTAACATCCTAGACATTTCATAGCGCCACCCCTGTATATAATATTATCATCTCTATTATTTGAAATGACCTTGTAAATATCCCTTTTTAAACCTCTGCTCTTAAAAGGGATGTTTACAGGAAGCATCTGTGTTGGGATTTTTGTTCCATCGAAAACATACCAAACAAGTCGGCTTCACAGTGTGCGCTTTATTTGAGATCAGTTCTTTTGTGAATGTACTGAAGAAATGTACAGATTATGTTTCATTTATACTTACATCTTTGGTATTTCTACTTGTTTTGTATATTTAACTGAACTGGGAGTGTATTGGATTGTTAGGTTGGCATGGACCCAAGTGTGTGTTTGCTGGAGACCAGCAGGCGGCGCTACTGTAGCGCAGCGAGGCCTTCGGCACTGATAAGGATTCTGTAAATACTGTGAAATATTGTGAAAAATACTGTACAATGTTTTCGCTTCTATTCAACTGTGAGGAGAATAATTTAATAATTATTCAAATTTTCCATTAAAATGTCAAGAGTTGGATCTAATTGTGTGTAAATGTCCTTTTTCCCTTTGATACTATAGAATAATAAATCTGTAATATGCGTTAAATGCACTTTCTGCGTGAATCAAAATGCCCTCTGGTAACCCAAAGTGTCTTCTGTGTCACACCCGGTCAAACACTTAAGTTTCCTCAATGAACTTTTGCCTGTCTCCTGTGGACGGTGACCTGTATTTTGTCCCGGTAAGCACGGGACTATTGAGGATATCCTGAATCAAACAAGCACAATGCAGTTACACACATGCAGGACAACATCCTCAACGCTAATGTGCAGGAACTAGTTTTTTGCAGGTTTCTCCTCAGAGCTTAAGCTGTTTGAATGAGGTTAAGCTTCTATTTTTCCTCAAGCTCTTTCTACGTACATAAACATTTGAAATTCAAAAATTGCCGTGTTATAAGCCAGTTTTATGTGATAACGTCCGACTGACTGTAGTTATGTTTATGACTTGAATTAATAATTAGCACTTATCTGAATCCAGTTGTTAACTCCAAAAATATAAAAATGAATCTGAACCACATTAGTAAACATAACATTTTTATTTATGCTTCAAAAACAAACCACAAAACTTGCTTGGGAAAATGCAACATACAGAGAGAAAAAACATGTACACCTTTAAATTATACACTTTTATAAACAAAATAAAGTCTATATCTATATTTTACAACAGCTGGTTTTGCAACAGTTGTCCAGATTGCGAATCATATTTCTTTTCGCCATGAGTTCATTCTACAGATAAAATACAAACTGTATTTCTGTGTCCAGCTATGTACATGTCATCATTTCCTTTAACGTGTTAGGTTTATCCTAACAGTCCACTGGCAAATATCTTCTAAAATCTCTTTTTTAAAATATAAATGTTTATAATTTTTAACAAAATGCTTACATTTCAGCTCAACTGTAAATTGACTAGCAGCCCAATAATATGGACCCGGTCATAAGAACTGCTGGAATGATAACTCCGTTATTTTCTTCAGCACAAAATCACTCTACACACATACACACACACACTAAAATAGAAAAGTAAACCAAAATTTAAAAAAAATGGGAGTAATCTGAGGGAAGGGCATTATTCACATCTCCTTTCACAAAATGAATAGTAGAAATTATTTGCATATGTACATCAAGTGCAAATTCTACTCTGAAAAAAATAAAAGAAGTTCATCATGAGGGTCTGAAAAAAAAAAAAAAAAAAAAATATATATATATATATATATATATATATATATATATATATATATATATATATATATATATATATATATATATATATATATATATATATATATATATATATATATTAGATGGGGAAAGTGCATTTCAAGTGATTATTCTGCACTAAATCAAAAGAAACAAAAATATGATTTTGACCTGGGGAAATATTTTAAGTGCAGTACCCATATTTAAACAGCAGAGGACGCCACCAACCTTCGCTGCCCTTAGCGCGTCTTAAAGGGGCAGGCTGCTTAAATCTCTGTAACAGAACAGCCACTAATCGTCATTATCTGATATAATAAACTGGACAAGGAGTTCAGGAATGTTCCTTCCTTTGTCCAAGTCCACTTGTTTTCTTTTTCTTTTTTTTTGCTCAGCCCTTGAGCTCTGGAAAGTACCTTGGCACAGTCTTAACAGGAACTTTTGCAGGAAAACCCTGGTGACATCAAGAAGCATTATAACACAGAGAGGGTTCAGTTTTCTTTCTTTTTTTTCTTTCTATGGCAAAATGATTCATAGCTCGTCACGCTTTGACTATTTAAAGAAATAGTTCATCCAAAAATGACCCCCCCCCCCCCCCCCCCACCACCACATAGTATACTGACCATAATCATGAATATGAAACAGTTTCATTTTTGTGTGAACTGTTTCATGCTATTATTGCCAATCATTTGACATGGCGTCAAATGTGGAACTTTTTCAGATAAGCCAGCAGTGAATATACTTATCTGTACCCCTTATAGAGAAGCCGATTCTCGTGCAATTGCTTATGCACGTCGCAGAACGCATTTACTCCATAATAAATGCAGTGACATTTGATGATTTGTAAATCATTTTTGAACATCAGCTTCACAATGCCTTCAAAAGACTTGACAATGAATATCATAGATTGAAAAAGTCTTGCATTTTCCAAGCTGTGGTCAGTATGCAAGACCTATCCTGGATGGGTGGTCTGGCCTACACCACTGGAAAAATCTGAAAAAAATGAAGATCTGTGCCTCGTTTATCATGTCTGCTGCCTTCCTAACAAACCCTAGAGAACCATGTGACCGATCTGGCGGATTTGAAACCAGGACGTCCTCACAACTGGACAGAAAAACACTGACCTATACCATTTATTGGACACCATGTTGTAGGTAGGGACTGCAAAATATCCCAATTATATTCTCCATCTCATTCATCACATTTTCCACCCTCTCTGTCCTCCGATTATTTCCTTGTTCTGTCTCAGTCAGTGAGGACAACCAGCTCTCCCTCACTGCGTTCCCCCGCGTCACTCTCCTCCCCTTCGCTGTAGGGCTGTCTGGGCCTCACAGCCTCTCGCATCTCGCTCGCTTGGCCTTTTGGGGGCTCCAGACCCCGAGGAAGGTAATGCTCCAGGAGGGCAGGGTGCAAGGGCAATGGGGCCATTGACACCGGCGTGGCCGGGTACTGTCCTTCGCTGGAGGGGTACGGTAGCTGCTGCTCTGATTGGCTGTGGGAATAATCGTTTTTTAAATTACTGATGACTGCATTCTTGGAATGGTAAGACTCACAGATTTGCATCAGCATAAAAGTTAACGAAGCGATGCATCGATTTAAAAAGTGTGGATCGGATACAAGTTGGCATTTGTATCGCGATGCATCGTTTCTAACATATCTGCAATGATAAAAAAAAATAAAATAAAAACAATCCATGCTGTTTTCTGTTGATGAACCGTAAATATAGCGCGCCTCGCATCCAATTAAAAAAAAAAAAAAAAAAAAAAAAAAAAAAAATGCATTGTTAATTTTGATATGAAACAAAGTCTCAGATTTCAAATTGTGTCCATTTAATGAGTAAATTCAAGCAATAAATACTGTTTTGGTGCTCTTTAATGTGGCGTGATAGATCACTGTAGACACCTCAGTGCAAGCGAAGTGGCAGCGCACGTGAACGGATCAACTCTTTCGCTTTACTACTAGTGGATACTCGCCCTTGCGTAATCAAAGGCGTAGAAAAAGACTCGTGACAGTTTTATTTTTGTTCTGGAGGCTGATGATCCTGCGCTCTGCTGCCACACTGGAGCGCACTCGCCACCAACTGGACAGGGGTGGGAATTACAGTTATAAATGACAATAGATTGCTCTCAATGAAATCTGTCAAAGTGACGGACGGCCTTCAGATTTTTTTCATCATAATTCCGTAAGTGATGGAAAATTTTCACTTAACGCAACCACTGATATAGATTGATTTCTCCTATCTAAACTGGCGTGTCCTGACAGTCACATACAATATAGATTAACGTGGATGTCTGTCTGAACCAAAGAAATAAATGTGAACTATCGGTACCATATTGATTTGCATAGCATCATATTTTTTCTATTGCATTAAATCGGATCGCACTGCATCGAAATGGGGTGAATTGTATTGCATCGCATCGGTAGCTGCTTCAAATGTATATTTAATGCACATCCCTACTGCATTCTCCAGCCAAATGCAGCTCTGAAAAATTCAGATCTGTTGAGTGTGTCAGCAGGCATCACCTTGGAGGGTAAGTAACTCGTTGCTCCTGTCGTCTACTCTTCATCATGGCCTTGTACTCTCCGACCCGCAGTCGTCTACCCTCCACGATACAGGTCCGCTTCGGCCGGGGTTTGTATTTGTAGTCTGGGTAACGTTCCAGATGCTGCCGACTCAGTCTGGCTTGCTCTTCGTAGTACGGCTGCTTCTCCTGATTGGACATGGACTTCCACCGGGAACCTAAGGGATCACAAGAACTACAATAAGCAAGGTACAACATCATATAACCAAAGGAAAACTACATGTGGGCACCAAAAGTATGTGGACCCCTAATCAACATCCATGTGCTTGAACATTTATGGGAGCTTGTTCATACACACGGAAATGTTTTTCACTAGATGATACTGGAAAATAAATATATGCGCTACTGCAGTAAAAAATGAAATTGCATGGCTGTATATTATATGCACCTGTCAGTAATGATTAAAGCTACTAAACCAGTTTATTAGAAGGAAGTATCCACATACCTTTGGCCACATGCGTTTGGAGCAGGTTTTTTTTTTTTTTTTTTAGATTTTGAGAGTTGAAATTCTACATCGACCGGGAAGTGAGAGATAAATTAGAGTGAAAGTACAAAGTAGTGCAAAGAAAGAGAGAAAAAAAAAAAAAAATTCACTGACCTAAAGAATACATTGACCTAATTCTCTACATGTTACAAATATTTGACATTGTAAGAATTTGATTTACCGACTTCATACGTGCAATGGTGCTGCCTCAAAGTATGCTGCAGGCTAAAAAGGTAGGAAACTGACAGAAACGTAGGTGTGTACTAAAAGGAGCTGCAGGCCATGTTCAGGAGGAGAAGAAAGCCTGAATCAGGAGGGTGTCAGTGTCACCACAATGGAATGGAATGCGAGTGTTTTGTGAAAGGAAAGAACTGAGGAAGGCAGAGGTGCAGCAAGGGATGAGGGGGCTGAGTTTTGGGTGTTGTTTTCCTGTCACCCCAGGAGCCAGGTGGCTGTTCGTGCCCTGGTGTGACCCCTTTTTTCAACCCCCTAAGACCTTCTGTCCTCTTCTCCATTTCAGGGGCAACGGTAAGTTGCATGTTTGAAAATATAGACGTGTTTTACAGAGTAACACCTACACTTGTGACTGTAGGATTAGCTGTGAGCATAACAAACTCAGTGTTCCCATAACCCCTCAGACCATCCCAACGAAAATACAACTGATCTCAAGAGAAAGATAAAGGGGTAAAGGAGATGAAATAATAATACAACAATGAGGACAATGTTGTCAGAACAGGTGCTTCAGAATCCACAAAGAGGAAGGATTAGAGACATTATAGTCAGTAGAGCATTCGTTGATGGAAAGTATGGTGAAAAATATTTGACAGCAACATTTTTCTTTGACAAGACGACAATTATAAAAACACTTTGATGGACAAAGCAAACAATGTGCTTATCTTAAAAATCTATGGGCAGGTTGAAAGACTAATACAACAATTAATATTTGCAAATTAGAGTTACGTGTCAAAGTTACCAATCATTTATGTGCATGCAATGTTAATCATTTTAAAATATAACAATCTATTAATATCACTACCTCTAAAACACTTTAGATTAAGGAATACTCATTCAGTATTAACTATAAGGGTTTTCCCTCAATACACTTATAATTTGCTGCTTACTCATAGTAAGTAAGGTAGTTGTTGCAGTAGTTATGTTTAGGGTTAAGGGATGTAGAATATGGTCATGCATCAATATATGTGCTAATAAACAGCCAATATTCTAATAATATGCATGCAACTAGTTGATAGTGATAGTGTTACCAACTATCAATAGACTATCGCTAAGATCTAATGTTTTTTAAAGCAGCGGCTTCATTCTCTCTTACCAAGGATCTTGCTGATACTGGAGTTGTGCATGTCTGGGAACGCCTGCAGGATACGTCGTCTTTCGTCTTTGGCCCACACCATGAAGGCGTTCATGGGACGTTTGATGTGGCCAGAGGAGGCAGTCCGGGACTCACCAAAGCTTCCCACACCAGAGATTGCCATCTGCCCTGTTGGGAACAACAAGATTAAAAACAAAACAATCAGTCTAGACACACATAACTTCCTTTTGTTTGACTACATGCCCAGCAGCCAAATGCAATTAAACAGGCAGGTGGCATCTGTTTGCTGCATGCCAAAGAGGGATTTTTATTGTATTAGAAACAGTCATAAATTCATATGCATTCATAAAGCAATTATTTATTTAATCAGAAAAGCACACACACACAAAAAAAATTTGCACACATAACAGTGACATGCAAAACTACATATCTCAAAATGAGGGTTGCCTGAACAGCTAGTCAACTAAACTGGTAGCCATATATAATTAGATTGGGATGAGATGATCGGACAGGTTTCTTAGGAGGCGTTTACATAAGACCAAAATGGTTCGCAACAGAATAGAACACAATGCAATCTGTTCTTATGTTGACACAGCATCACCGCAAGAAGCAGTGCAAAAACTAATTTAAAGGCTCTCCCGTGTGAACAACTAAAGCACAACATCCTGGGAGTATGCTTATAAATGTACTGGCAAAATAAAACTGAAAAAGTGAAAACATTATAGTTGACCCATACATACCCTCAGAGTCGCTGCTGAGGTGGTCCTCATTCGTCCGCAGGGACTGTCCGTCATCCATCCGGTCTCGAGACGCCTCCTTGTGATCAATCAACAGACAGACAGATGAAAAGACAGCTTATGTTAAAACATATATAAAAAAAACAATCAGTGATCACTGCATCCAGCTGGAACAGGAATTGCTTTTATTATGTTAGCACCAATGCTACAGAAGCTAGACAACATTACAAAAGCATCTCGGCCACACCTAAAAACACAAAGAGCTACAGGAACATCTGTGGCTGTCAAATATAATTCTGAAATTCAAACATTAATGAACTATATTCATCTCCCTTTTAAATGGCTCGGCACTGTTGTCTACGTCTACCTGCATTTTCAAGAGCGCATAAAACAGTTCTACAAGTGTCAAGCTGTAAAAACAGGTTTAAGTGGAATGCTTCAAAACCCTGTTGACAACAAAGGCGAAATCACTGTCATATCTCCCTGCGGTTAAACTGAACTCAAAAGGAGCAACAAAGTGGTTGTCGAAACAGGTGTCTACGGAGACTCGGGGCTGTTCCGCAATTGCCACGTACACAAACAAGTGAACACACAAGTTGCAGTGGGACTCTAATAACAGCTGTTCTTGGCTGAAAGGGGAATGTACCCACGATATCATGAACCTCTGTAAACCAATAGCCATCGCTGACCCTGACCGCCCCCTCTTCTCTTGTAACACAGTGGGTGTTCTGAAAGTGAGGCACTTCAAGTGTGGGCCATTAATGGACACTTGCCCCGATGCTTCGGCCTTGAAGCATGACCAATGGTGACAAACAGCGGGCCCCAGGTGCCGTTAGGAACCTTGGAGAACTGGGGTGTGGAGTATCTGAGAGCGTGTTTGTGTGTGCGCTAAGACGTCGACTCACCAGCCTTGTGTTGTTGTCCCTCTCACGGTCTCTCTCTCGGCCTGTCGGGCCTTGTCCTCCACGCAACAGCTGCTGGGCATCATGAATGGCTTGTGTCACAACATCACCCTCTCCCAAGAAGCCTGAAGAGTGAAAGGGCGAGAGAGAAAGGAAACTTTAGACAAGGTCAAGAGAGATACATTTATCCCTCTCCGTCTTGTGATGCACAAATAAAGCACTTGGCTCGATCTCAAGTATATGATCCCGTCCCGGATGAGCCCCCTAGTCTTCAGTCCAAAGGCTTAAGACAAACACTCACGTCTGGTGATGACACATTCTCAGGGGCTGGTTCGAAGGGGGAACAGGTTTTCTGAACTGCCGACAACTGCCGTTAATACTTGGGATAGAAGCGTATTGGCAGTGGGAACCCTAAGAAGGGTCCTTTCTAACAGGGCCATTTTTTTTCTGAATGTGACTCCTCAAGGACTTCCCTCTCAAACAATGCCATGGCAGGAAACCTCAGTGGATGTGTCTGACTCATAAAGAGGTAGAGATTTTCCGACACACCTGACAGCACAACAAAAGTTGTGGAACTTGTTATGGAACTGTAATAAAGAAATATACGGTCACGGTCTAAATCTACTAAACAGTTCTGCGGTTGTTGCAAGATCAGTTGTAACAAAACAATTTTTCGACTTGTCAAATCAGCACAAAAACACAAAGCAAATCATGTTAGAGACTGGATGTGTCAGTGAGGTGTAGTATCACATACTCAGGCTGAGGGCAGATCGAGGAGGGCTGTGCGGCAGATCTCTGGGTCGGTACGCTGTCTGCAAGTGGGCCATTTCCAGTGCCTGTGGACTTGGGGTCTTGGGTTTAGCCGTGAGGTTGAGAGGTTGACTGGTATCCTGGAGCACAAAGTCATTGTGAGATTCTCTAATGAATACAACAAAATGAGATGACCTGCAGAACAACGTAAGAAAGGGTACCTGGCGAAAGACTGTACCACTGGACCTTTTGACTGGGGTGGAGTGTGGATTGGGCAGCAGCTGCATGGGATACTCCACTAAAAACAAAGAAAGTTCATTTGAAGACTTGAAACTTGAAGGATTTACAAACATAGATGGTCAGTGAACATGCTAGAGATCTACTACCCAACTCCAGCCCAATGGGACTTGGCCAACTATCATGTTTAGGCTAGGTTCAGGTCAATATTTCCATGTCTAACTTCAAGGCAAAACCTTTTCAAAGTGTTATCGCCTGAGAACATCTCTAATATAGCTGAATAAAGTCTTTGAGCTCAGATTCACTTGCGTCCTTGGTCCCCTACTCTAGGTTCATTACAAAGGCAGCGCAACAGTGTCAAGCACGCTGTTAGCCGACTAGCTCATACACTTGTTCTATTGTTCCCTGTTCTTTCCTTCTACCCTTCATCTTCTAAACGAATAGAGTACATGCATGCAGGCATCAAAGTTGTGCATTCACAAGAGTCTTTTAACCGAGCGAGGACACAGTGCCATACATTACAGACATCAATGCAAAGAACCCGCTCTGTATTTTACCAGATCAATATACACTCTAAATCAATGGCCAACCCTGAACTGTTCTTCAGTGCATGTGCAAGAAATTTACTCAGGCAGTCCTTTCAATTAGTCTGTCTTTCTGAAGCTCATTCTAAGTGGACCAAAGACTTGAGAAAACCATCAATTCATGCAATAACCACTTACATTACAGAACAGACCTTCAGGCGAACATGCACTAAGAAAAGGAAAAAGTTCTTTTGCAGTTAATACATTTCTAGAATAGCAAGTATTAACCCTTTCAGTTCACCTTTGCTCCAGTCTACTTATTACCTAAAAATACAAACAACTGTTGATAAGCGTATGCTAAAAAGCACAAGAGCAAACAGGTTTTTCAAATAACTGACAAAAGATAATATTTGAAGTCAATTATTTAGAGATTTTTGACAGATGCTGTTTGATCCATCTGAAGATAACAGATGTCTGAATCCTGTGTCCTAACAGACTCTTATTGTAAAAGTTAACTGTTGCTCAATATGCCAATAGGTAGGTGTTTCATGCCTATATCAGAATATGCGAATAATTCACTCCATTGGGCGAAGGGAGGGGAGTTGAGGACATTACCGAGGGTTTTTGAAGCTCACCTGGTTTGCAGGGAATGGGCTGCAGAGGCAAACCCATCTGGGCTTCAGAGGTGACTGGCAACGGTTGGGCATTGGGATGAAAGGCAGGGATCATAACATACGGCATGTTTACCTGCTGGGTCAAAGGTCACAGAGAACACCTTAGGTCACCTTATATTGTATTTCCACACTGTCCAAATAGTCTTAAAGGAACAGTTCACTCAAAGAAACACTGATTTAATCCTTTTCGGTGAACTATTCCTTAATGATCTTAAGATGCTCCCCAGTTCATGCATTCAAACAATCATGAATCATGACATTCAACCTCACCTGAATCTGCTGCTGCAGTAAGTTGATTTTATGTTGCTGCTGGATCAACTGCTGCTGCTGTTTGGCGATCTAAACAAAGAATCAGTATTTAGAAATCAAACTAACTCACATATTGGCGTTGCTGATTTCAAATGACTCTGCTTTTGCTTATTTTTTTCCCATTTTTTCAACTAGAAGTGTCTCCACACCTGTTCTTGCTGCTGCCTTGCCAGTTCCATCTGTTGCTGCTGTTTCTCCAGCAGCAGAGCGGCCATGTTCCTCTGCTCAGAATGAGCTCCTAGCAGCTGCTCTCGCAGACCAGAGAGCTGGTTTATCATCAACAACAACTGAAGCTCCTTTTCTGCCAGACTCTCTGGGGTTCCTGTAAACAAATACGCACATGCTGGTGGTCAGGCAGAAGGTGTCAGTGAAACACAAATGTGAGATGATCCACAATGGAACACACAGAAACAACATTATATGGTTGCTCTATTTGGTGATTTGCATGACAAAGTGCATGTATGTGCAGTACACATAAATTCACCTTTTAGGTTGACACTGCCATGAAGACCCTTCCCAAGGAACTTTTCTTTCCAGTCTGTATTCAGAAGTTTTTCAATAGTAGGCATCACTATTTAAAAAAAAAAAAGAAGGAGAGATTTAAAAATAATAATTTGTATTAAATTATTTTCTTATATATATATATATATAGACACACACACACACACACACATACAAATCCATAGTATAGAGAGAGAATTTTACTTATAATTTAATATATTTAACTATCTACAATAGAATTATAATAATATAATGAAATGCCTTAATGTAGTTGAGGAGACACAGACAAAGAGTGACATAATAGAGAAGCAAAAAAAGAAAAAAAAAAAAAAAGAAGCTTTTTTTTCATCTCGATGAGAGAAATGCTGTACTGAAAATCCTTGAGCTTAAAACCCCCAGTTATACCAAACGAAAAATAGAAAACTGAAAATTTCATAGAATGTGTGAAAACAAAAGGAAAGCCTTTTGAGAAAACACTTGAGGACTCTTTAATAACCAAAGAGCTGTGAAATGCATCATACAAATGAAACCACCGAGAGGCTTCACAAAACTTGAAGCAAAGTAGGAACTTGGATCATCTCAATGTAGAGTGCATTAAAAGCAATGGCATTCTAGTTGCTGACACACACATGGACAAACCACTTGCATGGGTTTCCATCAAAATTAAAACTTTCAAAAACCTCTTTTACACTCAAACAACAGCCTTGAAACATTGGAACACAATGAATGCCATGGAGGAAGTGCGAATATGCTAATTAGCACTCCACGAAGACCTTATTTTTGTAAAGGAACCGTTGCACTTACCCTCACTGACATTAGGCTTGCTGTCAGTCTTATCATGAGCTCTGCTGCCGCCATCTTGACTGGCAGGTGTGTATGATCGTACTGGGTCTTTACTGGGAGAGCTCGCCTGAAAAACACAGGAAGTTAAGTACTCACTACAGAAATCTTACATCTCACCTTATTTAAAAAAAAAAGGAAAAAACCAATGATTTTATTTTATAAAACAATATTGAAATTCATGAACACTTCATACCAAAGGAGATTGTGCATTAGGGGGCGCTGACTTCTCAGAGTCGTCTCTGTCCGACAGGTGTCGAACTGACCAATCACTGACTGGAGAGGACTGCTGGGATTCTCGGTGGACGACTCGACCTCCTGATTCGTCGTCTTCAAGCTTGATACCAACACCCACCATGGTCACATTGCCCTTGGTGTGGGGATGTAGAGCAGGTGGACTGGGCTCACACATTCTATAAAGTCAAACCATTCAGAAAATAGAATTAATCAATCGGTGTTAATCCAAAATTAATTTGCTCCACTTCTGAAACAACTTTCATTTTCAGGTAATGTCATCAAGGCCTCTTAATTTTTAGCCCCTCCCATTCAACCACCTGTCATATAGAGGTGCTTCGGAGCATCCGATCAATTCCAGATTCCCATTCTACACATTCGCTCATTAAATATTCTACTTCTCCCAGAAATACGTTACATTACAGAAGCAAAATGCATTGCGTGCAAAATTTCATGCTGAACTAGCATTTGAGCAAGAAGAGATCACATAAGACCATATTACTAACAAGGGTATTCCGGTTTTGTACAGCTACTGTCTGGGAAGAACAGAAAGACCACAGGGGGAAAAAAAACAAAAAAAAAACAACAGCTGACTGCTTTGCATAAGGAACAGAAGGGTTTTTGTAGAGCCCAGACACAGGCCGCCCCATTCAAACTCTTTCACCAAAGCCACTTCTTCAGGGTCTCTGGGGCTCAGGAGCCGCTCGGTGTTGGGAGAGGATATTTGTGCGTGTTTGTGTTGTGTGTGCGCATCCTAAGTTGTTCGAGTCTGTCAACACACTGTCAGAAAACAGATGCAAGACTCTAGTGTGCCCATCAAGTATCTGGCCATCTCAAGTAGCACGGCAAACCCTTCTGCAATGAAGGACAAGAGGAGGAGAGAGACGGACGAAGTGAAGGAAAGAAAGAGAAGGCGATTTCAAAATTAGCCGAGGTCTATAAACACCTCTCCTCCTTCGCTCTGCATGACAAAAGAAACACAAGACAACCCAAAGAAAACAAACACGAGGGAAACTGCATCTCTCCCGTTCTGTTTCACTCTCTAGCTCTCTGTATATATATATATATATATATATATATATATATATATATATATATATATATAAAAAATGCCCATTGTTACAGAGAAAGAACAAAGGAAGTTTAAACAATGGGCATGACATGGACAAAAGCAATAGGCTGCAGGAAACACAGCGGGGTAACAATACAAACGGAATGTGCCGATGGTCCATGGCAGAGAGAGAGAAAAAAAAAATAAAAAAAAATTGCGGTACACTCACTGGGCCGATTCCAGTTCCTCCTGTACTTTTTCATCCACTCTGAAAACACAAAAGCAGCCTGTGCGTTTACATTACGGCACAAGAGAAAGGTTGAACACTAAACTCAAATGTTTTGTGTTAAGCTGTGCAACTTGGTTGAATTGTTTGAAGAAAAGAATCCAATAGACCAATCTGTTCCTTTGAAGTAGTGATTTGCCAATCTGGAAGGTGGTTCGAGTATAAGGGCATAGTTTTCTGTTCTGATGTACTTGCCTGACCTACAAGCAAATAATGTTTTGTCTGTAAAAAATACAGGAATTGCATTTGTTTGTGAGGAGGTGCCACAAACTAAAACTTTGGATATTCTCTGGCAGTCGTCAAACTCCTTTCAAGTCGCTCTTTCACTACAAATCAGTCAGTGTGAACTGCAAACTTGATACGGTCTTCCCAAATCAGATTTAGATACCAAGGACAAGACCCCCCTCCTTTCCCTGGGAACCGAGTGCACTCAAGAAAGATCCTGCCACCATTGGTGCATTATAAATAAACACTTGCGAGGAGTCTGCGCTATTAAGTTCCTATTGTGACGAGGCTAAAATTATTTGTTCCCCCAGTTGAGGAGCGCTGATCCACAAACCAGGTGCAGGAAGTGTGAATTTGTCAGCTCCTTCCAAATGCACTTGTAGTTCTAGAGATATTCCGGCTATTTGCTTGGAGGGATTTGACTGTCAAAAAAATGGCACAGCCTCAAGCTCTAAACGGACTCGTGAAGATTAATGTTAAAGCGAAGCTTCTCCACACTCATCGTGCACAAGTGTTAAAGAATGTTGTGTCGTTAAAAAAAAAAAAGCAACAGTTGGATGTGTAAATCCTAAACGAGCAAAGCCAAGAATTCACGCAAAATGACACGATATCACATTTTGCATGTAGCATAGTGTAAGTCTAAATGTGACTACATGAAAACCTCTCATTTGAACAACAGAGCAAAGTCATTTCTCACAGTTGCAACTATCTCTCTCATAATAGTGACTTTATCTTATTGCAAATTAGATTTTAGTCAGACTTTATTTTAACTTTTGCCTCAAATTCCTAATTTGCTGCTCATTAATAGTTGTTAAGTTTAGAAATAAGGTAGGATTAAGGGATCTGAAATATGGTCATGCAGAATAAGGCATTAATGTGCGCTTAAGTAATAAACAGTCAACATGGAATTAAAAGGCATGCTAATAAGCAAGTGAGAATTGGTCCTTCAATTAAAATGTTACCAAGATTTCTTTACTCAAAAACAGGTTTCCATAAAGAATTCATCAGATGTTAAAAAAGAAAGAGAAACACACACACAAAAGGATAGTACTGATAGCATTGTTCTTAATCCTCTTTAATCTTGGCTCCAAGCAAAACGTGAATGTGTCATAACTTGGCGATAGTGATAAGAAATATAATGGCAAGCTCTTATGTCAGCACATGCAAAACAAGCCAGAAGAATCAACATGATTGATGGTAACTGCCAGTCTGTCTTACAAGAGAAGTCGCCTCAAGTTTGTTCTTACCTGTTGTTCGGATGTGGAGCCATAAGACGCATTTCCAAAGAGCTCTGACAGACTTTTGTAGTTAAGATAACATCAGCCTCCAGGTTCTTTTGCGCTTAAACACTTCTGAAATGAAATACTTCCCACGGTCGGGGGCACGCGAGACAAAAGCTTAAGTTGCCTTACAAGTCGCAACGTGTCGCGGCCTCACATTCTGTCCCGCGCTCCTCTGATGCAAATACGACTTTTCTTTGTCGTTTCTAACTCTCCCTTTCCTCATGATGATCCTGAAGTGCTTAATTTCCGCATTGTGACAAGTTGGGCTTATAAAAATTATCAAGAAGCACAAACAAAACTGTCAGGAGTGCCAAAAACAAGCCCGTGCACGCAAATACATTATTTTACCGACATCTAAGCGAACAGAAGGCTCGTAGTGACAAAACACCAGTTTGAACTAAGTCCAAAGGCTCTTTTTTTTGCTTTTAACACCCTAAATCATTGCACTTGCCAAATAGAGGCACGTAACAATTAGACACATTCTAACTTTACAAACACCTGTTGTAAACCAGCACTCGAGACGTTGTGAGAATGCAGCAGACCGGATTGGATGATGGTGGGTTTCAATTAAGACAAGACACAGCTAAAAGCAGAAGTGTTTGTAGGCTTCGAGACCCTCAGCATGCGACGCAAAGTCCAATCAGCTGTTGAAACCCAACAACAGGAGCTTCCAAACCCACCTGCCAGTAACTGTACTCTTAACAAAGATACAAAGCCTTGACCTACACAAACAGTCTACCAACCTCAAAAGCATCTGGTCAGTTTTCATTGTCTTCTGGATGTCTCTTGGAAACCATTCCACTTGCCAGTGTGGAAGTCTGAAGTAGCAGCTCATCTTGTTATATGGAAGACAGTGGACACCCCCTTGGAAAAACTGTCCAGTGACCTCCCAGGAATAGAGAGGAGAGCTGGTGCTCTTGATGCTGGATGCGCAAAACTGTGGTCACAAAAGTATGCCCTATAGCGAAGGCAAACAGTAGCATTTGCATGGCGTTTGCCTCGGTTATAACTTTCCACTGAGTACTTTACACAGATAGGGATTTGATAACATTGTAAAAGTGAAACAGGAGAAGAGTATCCAGGAATAAACATGGCGCAAACCAAAATCAGATGGATATATATACACAGAACATTTTGTTTGCGTTTTGATTTGACTGCTGATGACATTTACTTTTGTCGCATATATAAAAAAAGATATATACATCTACTAATGCAACTATATTTGATTAGACTAAAAATAGATAGAAAAACTATACTATGGAAATTGTTCAAACAATGCTTTTATTTAGATGAATGCAAGACCGACAAAAGAGCATTCAATGATATTAATTAATTTTTCCAGACCAATAATTATAGGGTGTGTGTTATGCAATGCCTTTAGCAATTGTTCATGCACAAGCATTACAAACTCTAAAAGAAACGCCTTAAAACCAAATCACATAGTAATTATAGTAAAAACAACAATTTGGCATTTACGTCATTACGCAACTTTTACGATGATCGATAAAAATCACAAACAAATGAGTAATACAAATTGTTGAATTTGCCAAGAAAACACATGAACAGTAGCGTGCAAATCCTTAGAGTCTAAAAAACTAAAAAAAAGTAAAGTAGTTTTTGTAAACCTGTGGCAAGCTAGTAAGTCAAATCTCTTTTCCTACAACATACAATACAGTAAGCAAATGTATTTTCATTAAGTATTGATGACGGAGCTCTTTTTTTGGTGGACTTTCCTCTTCCGTGCAGGGGACAGCCCCTGATAGTCCCCACCTAAACTCACCGGTCTTAATGTTTTGAATGCAGGAAAGGAAAAAAAACAATGCAAATAAACATGGTTTACACACAGAGTGCAAAAACCACAAGGACACATGGATTCACAACCAAAGATGCATTACTAGTTCGTGATGAACTGAATATTGTTTCCAGGTACAGTTTCAATTGGAAATACTATGTCAGTTGCTGTTTATGAGTGCTATACATTTATAGCATGCCTTTAAGCTAAGCTTAACTCTTGATTTATGATACGGTTTCCAGGTGGCAATTCCTAAAAAATTCTGAAAAAAATTAAATGGTTTTTCACTAATAAAAGTGTAGGTGTACATTAGCATAATTTGTTGTTTGCTTTTGGCATCTGATTGTTTGCATTTGGTCCCAGAAATGGTGACGTCTGAATTTGTGTGACCTGTACATGCATTTAAATTAGGTTTCAAACTTTCTTAAAATCTTCCTGGAAATTAGAAACAAAAAAAACCAGACTAGGTGTTTTAATTCTAAGTAATTCAATGTACGTTTATATATTTTTATTATTAAACACAAATTCATACACTGTAAAAAGTGATAAATTGACAACTTAAAAAAAATGAGGAAACCCGTTGCCTTAAAATTGTATGTACTTATTTAATGTTAAAAATTGAATGTACTTATTTAAAATTAATATACTTAATTTTAAGGCAACGGGTTTCCTCATTTTTTTTTAAGTAAAGTCAACTTATCACTTTTTACAGTGTAGCTTAATTTTTTTTCAGTTTTTAGAAATATATATATTTAAAACAAATAATAGTTTATAATGTGAAAATTTTCTCATTTACTCCCCCCCCCTCCCCCTCCCCCTCCCCCTCCCCCTCCCCAAATTACTATAACCCCAAAGCATGGCATCAGTTAATAAAATTTTATAAAAGTTGCTGGACATGACTAACAATAAGCAAATAATTAAGTTAAATCAAAGCTAGACAAAAGTGAATGCATGCTCAAGATAAAATGCAACTTCATTTTGCTGAATATTACATTGGGAGTAATTTCCAATCAATCAAGCTGTAATTTTGACAAGTTAAGCTAATTGAATGTGTACTTAAGACACACACTGCAAGCTTTGAAATCTGCCTTAACCATTTTAACCTGCTCAAAATGTCACTGTTTTTAAACACATCATTTGAGATGTGTTGGATGTGATATAAAAGTTCATAACTATGCATGTGATGCATGTAAATAAATTAACCGAGCTTATTTTTCAAAGTCCACAGGGACAACAGTGCTCATAGCTGAAGCAGCAGCCTCACATATTTCCCATAAATCAGCACGGTATGTCAAAACACACGACTTTTTCCAGTCGACTGTCTTTTTCCACAACAAAAGCAGCTCTAAAGATCAGAATTTTGGGCTCATGTTCTTTTGAGACCTTCTAAATAAGACGTATAAATGGGATGATGGCACGACCACGCTCTGGACACAAAAGAGGGGGAGAGGAGAAAGAAAGGAGAGTGGGTCGCCGCCGTTTTTTTCCTCCTTGTGCTTTTGAGAAACGCAGGTTAAAAAGCAGCCTCTTTCATTGTGCCTCTCTGGGCCTAAAACAGTCCGGTTATTGTGGCGCCAAGTGAAAGGCTAGTGTGGCATTTATCTGAGAGACAAGAGGAGGGGGCAATGAAAGGAGGCCGAGCACAAAACACACTTGGAATAAAGAAATATAACAAGAGAAAGGGAATAAAAGATGTTAGTGAAGGGCCCCCTTTGCGAAAAAAGGCGCACAAAAACCGTTCGCCACCCCCTTCAGGCAAAGAAAGACAAAGGCAAAATACATTAAAATGTGCTTTTTTTCTAAGCCTGGCACACTTTTATATCCAATCTCGATTCAGATGGACCCTATCCATTTGTTTCATATAAAAGTGCAGCACAGTTTGTGCGCAATGCATTAGACATGTTTTCCAAAGCTAGGGATCATAACGTCAGCTCCAGAACGGTCTGGGTCTTACTGGCATGTCCTTGAATGACTACAGGTCTTTGAAATGAGTTAGGGTTCTTTGAGAAAAGACAGTGCATCTATGGAGTTGTCATGGCGACCAGACCAGGATGTTTTGTGCTGCGAAGAGCAGGTAATTCTAAGCAACCACAGGTCATAGTCTCGAGTTCAAAGTGAAGATGCGCTGGGAAGCAGCGGGTACTGAAAGTAACATCATAGTGTTTGAACTGTCTGAATGATTTAGAACTTTCCACTGATCCAAAAATGATAGTTCACCCATAATATGCCCACCCTTGTGTTCAACGCAAAAGGAGATATTCTGCACAATGTCCAAGCTGTCTTGGTCCAAAAAAAAAAGAAAAAAAAAAAAAAAAAGAAGAAGAAGTAGTTCATATGATTTATGTCTTGTATTTAAAGCATCATAAGAATGACACAAATGATTTTGTAAATATCACAAAGATTATTGCAATACGTTTTACAAGGGAATACTGTTTCAGTCTGTCTGCTTCAAAATGTCATGTTTAATTTTGTTAGCAATAACACATTCAACCTTTTTTATAGTCAAATGCATGCACTTAAAATTGATTTACAAGAATAGTTCTCAAAAAATAATTGAAAATAACTAGCAATTTCTGAGTCAAACTGTTTTTTTTTTCTTTTTTTCAGTGTGTGAAATCTTAAATCGTCATTTATTACAAATCACCTCCTCTGCCTCACTAGGCAAAAAAAAAACCACTTTCAATCAGACATTGTTAGTTTATTTCACACTGATTACAAATTAATGCAAGTAACATTGAATTAAAAGTGAAATTTTGAAGCAGAAAGTCTGAAATTTAATTTTCAATCAGAAACTGCTAATAAATTTCACAATTACAAAGAAATGCAGGTAACACACTAAATTAAACTTGAAATTTTGAAGTAGAATGACTGAAATATTTTCTTGTAAATCATACTCCAATAATCTTTGTTTTATTTCGATCTTACGTAAAATATTTTTTTTTTCGTGTGTCAAATCTAGCTACTTAATATGTTCCTCATACAAAACTATGGACAACATAAAAGGCGAGTAAATAAAAGAGAAGCTTCATTTAAAACTAGAACAAATCAAGCCAAAAATTTGGCAGAAAGTCAAATGTTTTTTCTCCGTCATGTTACCACCTGGTGGCACGCTCAAACGGGGCACATCGCGGAGCTCCATCGCTCAACATGAGGACCCAGACAGGAAGAGAAGACGAAACCTTCACCTTTCAGGACATCCTGAGACCCTGCGCCTCCCTCCCCACCCCGCTGGCCACTTCACCAGCGCAGGACAGAGCACGTGGGCTCCTGCTGTCAAAAACAGGATACACACTCACCGCACGGCTGAGAAACAACGGTTAATAGAGAAACAAGGGTGGGAAAAGGAGGCATGACGGAGGAAAACCGAAGGATATGATGGAATTGTAGAAGGATTTGGGATGTTTTTGAGAGAAAATCCATCAAGTTTACTTTAGCTCATGGAGCAAACATCTCAAAAGCAATACTCAACTAAAAATTAAGAATATTTTACCCAGAAATGAACATTTTGTGTTTATTTTCTAACCCTCATGGTGCTCTTTCTGCATTTTGGAAGCTTGGCAGATGTGGACACAACAAACCGTTGTTGTATTGAAATGAGCCGCTTTGTTGACTTTGGTTTTGGAGTAAACGGGGACAAAATGTCATTTTTGCCAACTATTCTTGTAAATCATCTCTAAAAGCAAGAGATACATGTCTTGGGACTCCAGGGAAAAGAACCTGGGTCAAATACAAACAATCTCCAATCATTTAAAAGACCGGTGCACGAGGCAGAGCGAACGCAGCACGGGAAAGAGCGACTGGAAAAAAGTGTCACTGCTAACAAATGTTGAGCTTGTATTTAAAAGCCACATCAGTATGCAGTATCACACTTTCTGATAACATCTCAAGAGATGCTCCTCAAACGTCTTGCACAAACAGAGGCGAGAAATACACACACTTCCACTAACACACACTAACCCCCCCCCCCCCCCCATTTCTACAAAACCTACCCGCATTTTGAAATCAAACACAAACTTTAATTATCACATTATGTCAGCAGCAAAATGGTTTTTTTCTCAATATTTCAGGATGATGTTGAAGCAATGCTACACAGTCGCTCTTCCATAAACAAATAGCCTACAAACTTAAGAAAAAGTTATAAACTTTTACATTTAAAACCCAACCTTTAAAAAGAAAAAAAAAAAGCGTGATTCAACTGTAGAGAGGTGAAATTTGTCAGCTCTTACGTACAGTGACATAATTTGACGACTTTCTGGCAAAGGCGCTTCCCCCACGCTTTCACTACATTAAATTGCTTTCTCTGTAAGTTATAAATGATACATTTCTGTGATTCTACGTTAGTGATGAGTCAACTGGGAATGTGAGAAGGAACTAAACATGTTATTTATCTTTCATTGAAAACCTCAGGTGTCAGACCATGTAGTTAAAAAAAATAATAATTGTCTAGGAATCTGACGAGACCTGAACCATTTCTAAAACTATTTTTAATGTTTGTGGTCTAATTGCAATAATAAGAAATATTTGTAGAGTCTCTTATTTTCCCTTTCTACTCTTTCTCCAAACTAATCAAAAGCCTATAAATAGTGAAGGATATCATTATCTCCGTTTTTACCACAAATAGCAGTTTAATGTGTGATGTTAAATGGTGTATAATAAGATAAAGAAAAAGTCCTAAAGATATAAACCTGAATGTATTTCTCAGAACTAAAATTTCAAGCAATCACCTTGCGAACCTCAAAACAACTGTCATTATGCGAGATCCCCAGTGCAATCTGTGGACTGTTTGTCTGAGCGTGAATTAATATATAACAATCCTTGATTAATTTGTAAAGAAACAAATCATGAGGCTACGGCGGTCTATTAAAATATCAACCCGCAGGAACACTGCGCTGTGTTCTCAAAAGTCACAGCGGAGACCAGTGCAGTTCATGCAAATAACTGCGGGACTGTTTCCTGGTCATATTCATTACAACTGAAAGCGGCCTTACTGTATTAGAATGACAGTTTATCCGACTGCGAGTGCACATAGCAAGGCATTTGTATTTTTACACATGACAAACAAACAAATGAAGCCCACACAAATCTGTTGACAATATTTGCACTGACGTTATTATTCAGATAAATGTAAATGATTAAACAGAACAGAATATCACATTTAGTGTGGCTTCTTATATTTATAGTGCAAAGACATAAATTATTTACATATAAATTTGATTTATTAAAATATTTCTGAAGGAGATAAACTAAAAAAAAAAAAAAAAAAAGTTAAAACTATTTTATACAGTGATAAAGTATAACAATTAATGAAAACGTATGATTTCTTCTTACATTATTTCGAAACTACCCGATTTCAATTATTTATTGGTTTTAATTAACCTGAATTAGCCACAGGAGTATTTTTGAATGACTTTTTACTACATTTCCAGATTCTAGAACCTATAAACTAGACCCATGGGAACATTTCTATTACCTGAAAAAGATCTGAATCGTGTTGTTTGTTTGCTTTTCTTTGTGTCTTTTCAATTTTCATTTCATTCAGCGCAATTCTTCACCTAATTTAAACAATTATACATTCAGGGCATAAATCCACCCTGCAATTTGCCCCTGAAACTTTTATGTGAAAACCTTTGTTTAAGCTCACACCCAAACCAGCATATTCAGTCCAAATCAAAGTCATGTTGAAGCTTGCATCATATGAAACTTCACCTTTTGCCCATCACACACTTTAATAATCCTGAGAACATGGTGCAGAACAAACACGCATGCTAAATACATTCAAAAGTCCAGTCGCAGCACGAAGAATCAAACCTGTTTGGTCCCGTTTACTCAACTCAAAAATATCAGATTTTTTAATGTAATGCTATAATATAATATAAAATATAATTTAATATAATATAATACTGCAGCATAAATGTGCCGCCAAAAATGAAATAAAGATGCATAGAAAAATATCGTTTACCATTGCATAAATGATTATAATACGCAATATAACTTCAAAAGCACTGAAAGGTCATTTAAAAAGCATAAAAACAAAAGCATAAAAAAGTTAGTGCAAAACAACTAAAGACAAAGCGCGCAAAGTTGCAAAGCAAGTCTTACCTAAAGTGGCTGAGTTCACTGTTATGACAAAAGAAAGAGGAGTGATGCTCGTTTTGATGGGTGGCTGTCAGATTGTGTGCTGAAACTTTCTCTGTTCTAATGCTCTAATGGAGGACTTTCTAATTTCCGCTGTGGGTCTGAGCTCATCTCATGGTAAAGAAGGTAGGTGGAACAAAATCTGGAGGTTTTTGGGAACATGTAGGCGAAAAGAGAAAGTCTCATGGCACTTTCCAGTTGCCACCTCTCACGTGCGGAAAGCCATTTTACCATTTCAGACAAAGATAATTTGCCATTAGGGATTATTTATAGAATGTTTCTGTATTCTCATGTGCTGAAGACATAAGGATCTACAAAAATGTGAGCAATGTAGTAAACGTTTAAGACACAGCAACAAAACATGCAGCCTTTTCTTACTTTTGACATATGCATTTGAAGCAGTGTTTTTTTGAAGTCTTGCAAAGGAAACCATTTTGAACAAGATGCTGTTAGGGGTTTTTAAAGCAGGTTTTCAACGTTCCTAAACATTATGAACAAAACTACTTACAATGCAATCTTTGCAGACAAAATTACATTTCATATTTCTGACAGGGCCCCTGAGCTCTTTGACTCCAAGCATAAACGGCTGAACAGAACACACTCAAAGCGTGAAGATGATTTGATGGACAGCCACAATGATCGAATGCATTATCAACGCGAGCTTCTCTGGCCTGCTCTGTTTGATTTCATTGATGTTGTGGCAAGCCCTGAAAAACTCACTTAACAAGCTATTGTTGTCTCTCTCTCATCAGACCCTGGCTCAATAGGACACATGAAACAATGCAGACCCGAACAGAAGAGGTCGAAGTTTGAATAACAGAAAGAATGGACTTTTGTTCATTCGCCTGTCCTAGCAAAGCTCTCTAGCCTATGGGAAATAATGTCACGAGTTTGTCCGTACATCAGTGCTGCAAAGGTTTCAGCAGAAGCACAACTTTAAAACTTTTTTTCCATCCTATAAAGTCAGTAGAATTACCCAGGTATATGGCAGATGATCAAAAACATGATTGGAACAACTCCACGTGCAAGCTATAGTTTTATTTAAAGTGTAATCATTTTATATTAAGACAACAGTGTAAGCTTGACATAGAAAGGATTAAATGATTGATCAAAATATCGGTCAGGCCAATTAATTGGACGATACTTGGCTAATTTAAAACAACTTTCGTTTGTACTATTAACGGAAGTGCTGTTTCCTCCTTGCTTTAACTGAAAAAAATCCTAACAAGATTTGTCAGTGATTAAGAATTCAAATTCATAACATTGTGTACAATAAATGTCTCATTTCGGTCTTCAGTCAAAATTACGATAATGACCATACTTTGATCAAGATATGAATCATTGGATAAACCCCTTCAGTCGTCCACCAGAAAACTCAAAAAGCTATTAAACAACCTGTTTTCAGTATGTTTGCCCTCCAAAGTGCTCTAATAGTCATTTAAGCATTGGCTGTCAGATAAAAGCACCACAGAGTTTGTATAAATCACCATGTGAAGTGATCTGGGCTCAAGACTTTGCAGAGACCGGATGTATAGACGCACTGACAGCTAAAGAGAACCACCACTGGTTTCCTGACCTCTCAAAACGAGCAAGAGATGGATAAAAACGGAGCTGAAACAGAGAGGGATGCAAGGAAGGAAAATAAGGCATAGGGTAAACATAAGATGGATAGAAACGAGGGGAAAAAGCAAAAGGTCAGAGACTCCCTACTGACAGGGAGCTTTGTGCGCAGTCAGTCACTGTGAAGCCAAACACTCGCGGCCACTTTGCCAACTTCCCCTTTAATGATCCGTCGACATGCCTGCTCACAATGGAGGTGCACAACTCAGGTGCTGGATGTTCTTGGCGGGATAAAAGCGGGATATGTTGCCTGCACTGGCACGATGTGCTTATTTAACCATGCAGACATAAAGAGGGAAAATAAAAATGTCTACTTAGAGCTCATTATCAAAGTTTAACACCTATTCAGCAATTGCGCCACAGTTGGTCTGCCCTGAGGAGCTCTGCTTTCTGGTTATTCCGGAAGGCTGATATTCTTCAACAGAAAGAGAGATCAACAGTTTACTTCACACACAAAATCTGTCAGGCCTGTCAACTACCTGAAGAGCAACTCGTTAGCAGGTCTCCAAATTAAAAAATAAAAATAAAATATGTTCAGATGCAATAAAAACAGACTTGAGCGTAATCCAATGAAATCAGATACTACTGATGTACAGTGATTTTATATGCATGCATATTATATACACACATACATACATTATGTAATTCTATATTTACATATATGTGTGTGTATGTAATGAATAATATAAAATCATAAAAACAAAATACTATATAGATTTGAATTTTATATTATATATATATATATATAATAAAAAAGTATTATAGCAAGTTATTAGTAATTTGTGCATGCACTTTTAAACACAAGAATGGTCATATTAGACCCAATAATCAGTATTCAGTTCACTTTAACAAATGAGTGATTAAACAATACAAACAAGGCAATTTCAGCAGACAAAAACATCAAATAAAAATGCATTTCATTGTTTTTAGAAAGTTTACTAGCATGCGTTCACCTCATATAGGCTACGAGATAAAACAAACATATTTGAAAACGCTTGCATTAAAAAAAAAAAAGCTTCTTTTTCAATAAGACGCGTAAAAGTTCATGTAAAATTAAGTAGGAACTTCTTCGACATAAAGCAACTGCTTCTTCATGTACAATGAATTGCTGCAGTGGCCTTGAGAGGACACTGAATACACTTTCAGCTCACATCAATAGTAATTGACGGAGTACGCATTGAAAGCAGGTTGTCATTTCCTATCCAAACGTGCTGTTCCGACACACACCACAGAACAGTTTCAGGTGAGAAACGAATTCGTTTGATTCAAAACTCTTAGTCAAAGTGAGTTTTGTTTACTCTGCAGATTCATAAAACCGGGATATTTTGACTTTGCGGATGCGTAAAACGCTCGTGTATGCGATTCAGGTATTTGATAGTGGATCAAAATCATCGTCCCGTTGATCTACTTCTGTAGGTTTGCTATATCTCTCACTACAGACATAAACAAATGTGTCGAACCTGCCAAACACTCGTGCGTAAAGTTTCAAACAAAGCGCCATTTGCCCACTTACCAACTCCAAAAGAACTGTGCGCTCCACAAACTTTATTCCTTCAGTCTTTCCGTAGTCTCTGGGCCCGCAGAATCGATAGCGCCGCATGCAAAATGTGGTTTCTCCTCGTGTCAATGAATAATACGCCTCTGTCTATCAACGCTTTACAGCACAACCTGAGACTCCAAGCGCACAGCTGATAAATGTGTCGCACTCTCGCAGATCCAGCCTCCCTTCACTCCAGAATGACTTTCTGGTGTTCAGTTTCCAACATTCTCGCTCCTGCTGCCTGTCATTCACCTCCCTCTTAAAGGGAAAGCTCTTCTTTCTGGGTTTCCCTTGGCAAAAGGAAAAATGCTGGGATTCTTGAAGGGGGGAAAGGGAGATGCTGTATTCATGAGTACCTGCTGTTTCAAGTTCAGCTTTAATGTCATTTTATCCTTTATGTAGCTCTAATGCACACACTTTAAGAAGCACAAGCATAGAGTTTTGGGAAAATGCACACAATAACGTGCATTTATATACTTTTTATTTAGAAAAAAAAATTGAATTTCAATTTGTATTTCTGACACAAATCCATAATATGGCTGTAAATGATATTGTATGGACTTTTATGAAACTTTAGTGCTTTCTTGTCAGTTTTCAAGCCATTCAAGTCATTTTATGTTTTGTTTAATGTAGCTTTAATGCACATATTTGTTTTATTTTTTTTATTCATTTTTATATGTTTTATTTACAAAAAAATATTGAATTTCAATTTGAAGAATTTCAATTTTCGTCTAATCTAAAGATAGTACATGATCTGGAATGTGACAATGGACTTTTATGAAACTGTTTTGAAGCCAAAAATAACAAATTTGCAATGACATGATGATTTTTGCAGTGAATTTACTCCCATTTATGTATGTATGTTGCATGTCATCTAAAAAAGCCAGGGGGGAAAAAAACATTGAATTCAGTTCAGTGACTCAAAAAAGTGTATGGTATAAAAATAGTATTTATTTTTTAAATCAAGTGTGAGATGTGCTATGACAGAAAATTATCAGCGTGCCATACCTGACACTCAACACTTAAACATTTCGAGTAAACCCTCAATTAAGACCTTTCCAACAGCAGCATCATTGTATTAAAGTTCTCTGTAAACGAGGGGCTCCATCACAGTCACCCCGTGTGACATTTGCGCGGGGGCCCGTTAGCCAATCCGAATCATCAGAGTCCTTCAAAGCGCTCCAGACCTGCGTTTTTATGTCTCTTTTTCCCTCAGCGCACGCACAACTAGCCATCACCGCACAGGGGTGAGAGCGCAAAGCCGATGTGCCATTTCTAATCCCCTCTGTTCCTGCCTTTGTGTAGTGGCCCAGCAGGAAGTAGGAGCTGGGCAGACAACAATTAACAAAAGAGCTGTGAAGAATACAATTAGCCATCAATAGGAAACCACAGGCCTTTGTGCCTGTTTCCATGGAGATGCTTGACTACCACTATTCCAGGATTACAGAACCTTACCCCCCCCCTTCCACAACACCACCACTTCTTCTGTGTTTTTTTCCACTTCGTCTTTCTTTAACCCTCTCCATCCTTCTTTTCTTCCTCTGCCTTTTATATCCACCTCTCTTTCTTTATTTCCATGTCACTCTCTTGTCACTAAGTAACTCTGGGGGCTTTAGACGAACGCTCGCACCTTTGTTCTGCTCGGAGCTTTTCAGGTCTTCTACCTTTGTGTCCCCCGCTGGGCTGAGGTGAAGGTGCCGACTTTTTTTTTTCATTACTCTCTCCCATTTTCTTCATTTGTCCAAAGGATTACCCAGACTGGAGCTTTGTAAGGGTTTGAGAAAGACCTGAGCTGATATAACGCCTCAGTGTTTTAGCTCTTCTGAAAAAAGGTTCATGAAAAAGAAGTCTTTATTGTCCATCTGCATGGGCCCGCACCCTTTGTCCTGGACGCCATAGTGTTTATTAGTGATTCACACTGTTGTTTAACACAGATAATGAGGTTTTTGTTCTAAAAAAACGTGTTACAATGATTCCATTTTCGTTGTGGGAACGGTAACTGAAATGTTCCCGATACGTTCCTGAAAAGTTCCTCTGAATTACACGTCGCATTATATATATATTAAAAAAAAATCGGAACAAATTTCTGTTTAAATTTTTTGAAAGTATTCTATTTATCATTCAATGTTTAATTGAACCCAGGTGTTTCTCTAATTGAACTCTAATGTTCGAAAAACAGAACTTGAGAATTGTCATCAGATGCTAATAAGATCATTAGAATGTTCCATAAGTATATTTGTTTCTAGCAGTTGCACAAAACAAAAAGTACATGAGCGCAAATGCTTCTAAGCAAATTTGATTTCATGCATTGTATCTCAAAATGTGTCAGAACGCAATCCGTAACTCAACTATACACATTGCATTCTCAGTGTTAGAAAGCACTATAGTATAGTACGCAGTATGTAGTATAGTATATACTGTCGTAAAGTAATAGTTTGAATGTTACCAATCAAGCTAAATTTTTTATGCTGAAAACTCTTTAAATCTGGTTTAATAACACAAGAATTTGAAGGTATCTCTATCGCCCCCTTGAGGTTTATCACAGCCACTGTAACGCACTAGGAATGTTAAAAGTGCAAAAAACTCAATGTATTTTAATTATATTTACATCTTTAGTTTAGTATAAATATCTATGTATGTGTGTGTGTGTGTGTGTGTGTGTGTATATATATATATATATATATATATATATTATACACATGGGGCGCTATTCATTTTTAAATAAACACTTACGTTCAACTTAAACAGAGAATGAAGACTAAATTGTTTTCTGAACCATTTAAAAAGAAATTTCATAAATGAAATGTGGATGACTTGAAATAAAACAAAAAGTAAAAATAAAATATATATTGATTGTTTTCAAACAGGTTTCCCCCCGAAAAAAATCAGGGTGCTCAAACAAACACAGCAGCGTTTGAGTGTTTATGATTTTTGGAGGTATCAGCCAATGAATGGTTTACTTGTGAACTTGCATAGAGTATGTTTCTGGCCTTAGATAACGCTGTTGGAACATTCCCTACGAGCTCCCAATGTCAGGACAAGCCATTGTCCATCAAGAGACTGGCGAACCCAAACACTCTACATCTTTCTGCAGAACCGTGGCATTTACAAATGCAAATGACTCCATAGAATGAAGACGTTAATTCAGTCTTTTGGAATACAACCAAGCGTTCTTTAGACGCTTTAGACCCCTTGTCTTCATTATAACACAGCCTGCCTGTCAGGCCTGTAAGAATCACTCTGTATTCTCTGCACTACACACTATGCCAATTAGGCAATCATTGTGACTAATAAGAATAATCTCACATTGCGGTTGCAAAAAATGGCTCATATTATAAAAAGAACTTTGGGAGCGGATATGCCTGTGTTCTCTCTTCCTGTTTGCTTCTGTGTAGATATGCTCCCCCCCCACCCCACCCCACCCCGCCTAGCCTATTAAAGATCTTTATCAACACATGCAAATGCATCTCATAAAAAGCATTATTATTGATGATTAATTTCATGTTTTCCCATTGCAGTGAATAAATCTGATTATCTATATGCAGATATTTTAAGACTCAAACATGTTTTTGGGGCTTGTTTCAATACGTGAGAACGATTAGCTGATTAGTAGCGGCAGATTTAGGTAGTACTCAGTTTTTTACCACAGTATTTCAGTGATGCTATCAGGTAAGTGCTGGGAACATTCAGAATTCACATCAAAACTGCTTTGATAATACAAAAAAAACCCCATATCGAAGCATTTCATTTCGCTTCCAAATAAGTGATTTACTTTTTGAACCTTTAACATTTTATTGATTAACTAGGCCATTAAACCAATCATGCTTGTTCAATGTGGCAGCAGTGTGGAATTGTGGGAGAACGATGTAAACCACCATGAAATGATTATTTTCCTTTGCAACTGCTATCTGCGCTGCTTACTCTCCAACCAAAATGGCAGTTTTGTCTATGTAGGCACTTCACAAAAACCAACGTGTCCTCATAAAAAAAAGTGCAAAAAATGTTGATGGGGAAATAATACTGAGCCAGATAAACTTAAACCGCATGGGAGGGAACCGTGTTGATATAGAAAAGCAAACATGACAGATACTTGCCCAAAAACACATATGCGATAAGGTCAAGCGCATTATTTCTGAGAATTATCGGAAACCCGCAACCCGTTCCGATTTCTGTTTCGTTGATTTCAAGCAACAAACGTGTTTGATGCAAAACATTCCTTTTCGACCGCAAACGCTCAGTGAAATCAGAAGAATCAGGTCTGCACAACCTAATTGAGGTAAAAGCAATAGCAAAAAAGCAGCAGGTGGTTTGAGAACCAAAAGGTTTGAGTGGCAAGTTGGGCCTCGTTTATTTTCGGGCCAATTACAAGCTTTTTGTGCAACTTTGTGCTTTCATCAAATATCTCGTACCTGAACAAAATGGGTTGAGAGGCTCCAAACAAGTTTATCTGATGGTGCTTTCAGGCTTTCGGCATTTCGATGTGCCAGAATTCTCTCTCCAAACCGGAGGAAACGGGCAAAGGGCATTAACCTCGACTGTTTCATGTCTGCTTGTTTGGAGCTCACATTGTGGAATGAAAAACTCTACAGAAACAAGCATCACGGCTCTGCTAGAGCACTAAAGCAAAATATACAATCAATTATAAAAAAGGAGCACAGTATGTATGACAGAAAGAATATTGCACGTTAAAAGGGAGTTGAATGCCAATGCCTCTACCCATAACGCAAACAAGCTGCAAAGAGGCTCTTGCAAAATTACTTTGCATACTCAATTTTATAGCAATAGTTAATCTAGAAATGAGAATTCTGTCATTATTTATCGACCATCATGCTGTTGCCTGTATTAATTTTTCTCTGAAACACTTTTTTTTTTTTTAAACAAAACTGAATGTTGTAAACTGGAATCATGTCAAACTTGCTATGGTGCTTCAAATTTAATGTGACATTCTACACACAGCTATCACATAACTTAACATTTGTGATGTATTACACAAGTCAAATGGACTGTACTTTTTTGTTATTCTTGGAGCTTGACAGACATTTATGTATTTGGTCGATGTTTTTATCTAAAGTAACTGATGTTGTAATCAAGCATTTCTCTTTTCTTTCCAGTTCATACATTCCCTGGGAATCGAACCCACAACCTTTGCATCGTTACACCCATTCCCTGCTGTTTGTGCTACATGAACAGAGGATAGTTGTGGATACATTAGGAACTGAAAGCTCTTTAAAAACTCAATCATTTAAACTGGGATGCTTGCATCCACACTTAAAAACGTGACAAGTTGACTTAACTTAAAAAAATTGAGGAAACCCATTGCCTTAAAATTTTTAAGTAAATGATAACTTAAAAAAATAAGTTAATTGAATTGTCAAGTTCACTTAACTTTTTTTTTTAAAAATTTTAACATTTAATAATTTTTAAGGCTACAGGTTTCCTCAATTTTTTTTAAGTTAAGTCAACTTATCACTTTTTACAGTGCAGTATCAGTCTTGTCGATGGCTTCAGAAATGCCTGGGAATCAAACCCATGACTTTGACGTTGTTAGTGCCATGCTCTAGAATGAGCTGATATTGATTTGGAACAGAAAGCGAATTTGGATTATAAGCCACGGTACATAGTCAAACCATCCTAGATCAAGACCACGATGCCCACCGGGCCACCAAACTGCAAGCACAAACACACAAGCAGTGCATGTCAAATCGGCGTCGCATTCAAGTCTGCCAAGAGATTCCAGCTCTTGCTATTTTCAATTTGCCGTGCAAACCCAGGTGACAAGGCACAAGTTATGCCCCACTCCCCCTTTTTCTCCTTTCAGAGGCCTGTCTGGTCCAAAACCACCCACATTTCTACTTTAGCGCTTGTGCAAAAAAAAAAAAAACAAACAGTAGCGAGAATAAAGGGCCGGCTCACGGCAGGGGCTGAAGGGAATATTGGCAGTGCCGCACACAAAGGCGGCCCTGAAAATAGCCCCCTAGCACAATGAAACCTGCCACTCTGTCTATGAGATAATGTCTAATTGAAAACAGTGCCGCCATTGTGCCGCTGTCACCGGCCTATTGTCCAAAGCCTACCCCCCCTCTCCGCACACACTTTTTTTTCCATTGACGCGGCGCGATTGTTCCCTGCCATTGTGGCACCCGCACCCCTCACTCTCTCTCTGTATTGTTATAATTTCATTACTCGTTTGTTTTTTGTTCCACATCTCCTTTTGCTCCCCTGCAGGTCTTTTGTTTGGTACATTTAGGCACTTCATATTGAATTGCCAACACATTGTGTGTGTGTGTGTGTGCGTGCATATGTGTGCGTGTGTGTGTGTGTGTGTGTGTGTGTGTGTGTGTGTGTGTGTGTGCGCGTGTGTGTGTGCAAAAGTCTACCTCGCAGACAAAAAAAAAAAACTTCCATGAAAGGTGGAAAAGTGACCAATTTTAGCAAACATAAGTGAGAAGTTTAGAGTGTGAGTGTTTACCACAAAACGAGCAACAACAAATTCTATTCCAAAATGCACTAAATTACATAAGTGTCACTTTGTAGTCTGTTTGTTTAGGGTCATTTTAAAACTGGTGCCTTTTTGGGTCCCTCATTAACATATGCGCAAATAATGACTTTAACAATGAAAAGCTGATGCCAACTTTCACTATGTGTTATTGAAAGCATCAAAACAAATCCAAAAAAAAAATTTTTTTGTTTTGCATTTCTTTCAATAAGGATTTGGACTTAAAATGAATACACAGAAATAAAAGCAAGCACTATCTTCTCATTTCTAACACAAAATTATTTATTAAACGTTATAAGAAAAACATAATTTTTTATATATTGGGTATTATATCTTAAAATGTCAAATTTGGTACCATAATTATGTATAGTAAGATCAAATTTTCATTGCATTTTCATGACTTTGAGCAAAAGGTTAATAATTATGAACTGCAATTAAACTGTAAAATTGTCTTTGTTTCCTTTAAGAATTACCAAATGTATTTAAAATTCATTACTTTAGATTTAACAGCTGAAAACATTATGTACAGTATTTCACAGAATGCAAGGAGCACTTTTCATTGAATCATTAGTGCTAAGAACATGCTTTCATGTTTTACATTTGTATACTGTTGAAACGATTACATAGAAAAGTGCACTGCAAAGTACACCCATTGACCAGCAGTCCCTTGATACCCTCTATCATCACTGATCATCTGATGATGCTCAAATATGGAAATGTCTGAAGCTTGTTCATTATTTATTTGCACAAAGCCCGGCCTGATTTGGACCCTCTTTCACTTACACTCAGAGTCTGGACCTTTGCCCAACGGTGCCACGTCCATTTCAGCCAAAGTGAGTCACAATGAAAAATGCTACGAATGTTTCCTTGGGTGAAAATGAGAAACAAAAGCTCTTATCAGACTTGCATATTATTGTATGTGTTAATAGGAGAAAAATGGAGGTATTATGTATTACGACCAGACTGTTAAAACAAGATAAGCAACATGTTCACAGGTCACTGCCTGTGCGCACAGAACGCTTTGGTGGAGTGTCACCTACGTGTAAACAGCATTTGCAGCGTTTGTGCTTTTTTTGCACCTCTAGTGAGGAAAGTATTTTTCAACCTAGTTCTGGAAGTTCAACATCAACAACCTTGAGTCTTTGATAAATAATGAAAAATTCATAATAATAATTTAAAAAACATAATTTTCTACAAATGTTATGATTAAAGTAATAAATTATTTAAAAACTGAAAACATGAAAAAAAGAAATGAAAAAAAAAAAAAAACATTTTTAAGAGACTTGCCTTGACACACAGTTTTGGGGATTTACAGACAATTTTCAGAAAATTTTATATTCATATATATATATATATATATATATATATATATATATATATATATATATATGTGTGTGTATGTGTGTGTGACCCTTTACACATCATCTGAAAGCTGAATAAATAAGCTTTCCACTGATTTATGGTTTGTTAGGATCGGACAATATTTGGCCGAGATACAACTATTTGAAAATCTGGAATCTGAGGCTGCAAAAAGTTGTCCGAATGAATTCTTAGCAATGCATATTACTAATCAAAAATTAAGTTTTGATACATTTAAAGTAAGAAATTTACAAAATATCTTCATGGAACATGATCTTTACTTAATATACTAATGATTTTTGGCATAAAATAAAATCTATAATTTTGACCCATACAATGTATTTTTGGCTATTGCTACAAATATACCCCAGCGACTTAAGACTGGTTTTCTGGTCCAGGGTCACATATATACAGTAGTCAATATTTGAAGTGGATCAAAAATGTTGATTGTCAATCAAAGTTGTCCTAAGACAAAAACACATTTTGGTTTTAGGACAACTTTGATGAAAGGTTTTGATCCACTTTAAATCAAATGTATATATATATATTTTTTTTTTTTTTTGGTCATTTGTAAAAGGGTTCCAGCAGTTCTTAATAATAATAATAGTAATAATGAAAACACTGCTTGACTGATTATTATTATTATTATTATTATTATTATTATTATTATTATATTAAATAACAGGTCTCCAATCTTGTCAATTCATAAACTTGAAAGCTTTTTTTTTCTTTAGTTTTCAAAAGGCTTCCTGCAGTTTTTGTTAAGTACGCGTTTATTTGTAGGACAGCCATTCTTCAAATTTTATTTTTTAAATATATTTTAATACATTTTCCAAAATATATATTTTAAATAATATTATTAATAAATAACTGCTTCGCTGATTATTATTTTTTACAAAAGGCTTGATATATAACATATATAGAAAATAAATAAATCAAATAAAAAAATTATGTATAAAATAAATGAAATATTATTAAAAAAAAAAAAAAATCAAATAACAGGTCTCCAACCTTGAAGTAATTATCTTGACACTTATCTTTTTTTTCTTTTTCCAGATGTATAAGTGTCACTTCTCACACAATTACATCGTTTCATTAAGAAATTACAAAAGAGTCATTTACAAAGAATCGACACTGGAAATATTTTATGTTTCTTTTTCTGAGCTCTTTGAGTCTCTATATGAAGTATTTTCGTCTTCAGTTCAGAACAATGAAAACAAGCAGGCCATCACTCTTTCCAGACAGAGAGGATGGCAGCCAGATAAATTGCCTGAAGTCTTTTAAAATTCCTATTTAATTTGAAAGCATCTCCTGTTTGGATACGCAGATGCTATTCTTAAAGTGAACAAAAACATTATCAGCGTCCAAACACGTGTGAGTGATCCAGACAGCTGGGGTTGAGTGGACGGTGTGGATGTTGAGGGCAGTGCAGGCGCACAGACTGAACCTGTCCGGTCGGAGCCGAGGTAGGAGACGGGTCGGGTCGGGGGGAGGGAGAACAAAGGACACGCTCACAACAATCACACCCGCAGGAACAGGAAGGCCCCTCGGGAGCTCCCGGATGGCAATCTGACCTGGGCAGTGTTTCCGACGGCTAAACCCAGCAAGAGCTGACCTGCCTCCAAAGCGTTTGGTTGGTTTCCCACAGCCTGGTCATGGCAGAAATGCACTGTCTCTTTGGTTTTTTGACTGGGGTGAGAGGAACGGAAGAGCTGGGTCCTACTGAAGGATGGGATTTGTGTAATATAAGGAAACTGAGTGAAGAAGTGTGCATGGAAGAGTATGAGTGGAAAACCTAGACAGAACTAAAAGGAAATAAGGGCCTACCATTAAAGTCAAATAATATTTAAAAAAAAAAAAAATAAAACTACTCACGTATGAGTTTTTCCCCATGCATTCTGTTCCTTCTTTTGGTTCATTATTGCTTGTTTGCTTATTTTTATTTTTTTTTTTTTACATTAGTATACTACATTGCTGTCACATGACCCTATCAAAGAACATGTGACTGCAATCCAGTTCTAAAATAATATCCTGCAGTTTTTTAAATTCGATTTGACATTTTAAAAAACTATTTTTAGTACACCTCAGGTTCATTTTTTTTGTTTTGCAAACTGAGCACATTGCATTGTGGGATTGTAGTGGGACTATAAAACAGTGTTATTTTAGTATCACTGAGATACTATCAACACTTTTTTAAATTTTAAATTTGTTTTTATTTATATATTCTCTATTTTCATTGTCATTTTAGTTAAAGTTTTAATAAATACGCTTTAATGTCTATATAATTTGTTATTTTTTTTATTTCAGTTTTAGTTCATTTTAAATATTTTAGAACCTCAAGCTAAACTCAATGAAAATGAGAACTAGCTGAGAAATAAAATCAGTTTGCTTTTTTAAAATATCAGTTAATGTTTATTTTATTTGAAGTAGCTGATTTATTTATTTATTTTGGTTTAGTTTATCATCATAATGCTGTATTACACATTTTAGTAAATCTATCTTTCAGATGTATTCCGTAAGCACCAAAATTATGCATAATTTAGCCTATACCTATGCAAATAAAAGAACAAAACGTAGGTAATTTCTCCTTTGGGATTTGGTTGTATTCTAGATGACATCAGTTAAAAAGGAAAGCCATTCAATAAAAACAAGTTTTTTTCTGTATATTCGGATGAATAAAATCACATTTTTGTTTCTAGAATAATGTATAGCAATGCATTGTTGACATGAAGCCCATGAACGTGTAGGCCTATTAAGAAAGCAACTTTAAGTTCAGTTTAGTCAGTTCTGGAACTTCTGGACACATTCATTTTCATCTGCATGTGAAAAAGAAGCGATTTTGAGCATTTAAAGCCCCCAGAAAGATGCACACCGAATGAATACTGAAAGGAAAATTCACAAGGGGATCGACTTTATGCAACATTACTGTGGTTGAAGCCACAGTGAACGACGAAAAGCGTGTGGTCGCAGTCATAAAGTGAGCTTAAAGTCTCTGGAGTCAGCAACTGACTTCCTCCCGATGAGCTTCACAGCTACATCTGGTTCTCCGGCTCTGTGCACACACGCAATGCTTGTACTCGTGATTTAGATACCGCTTCCTCCACAGGTTGGCAATGAGTCCCTATCTAGAGACTCACCAACCACTGCCTCTGACTTCAAAGTCACAGCTCTCCTGTTCTCTGGCAAACCCATCTGAGCTGCTGACATGCTGCTGTTTTCATATTTCCAGATTTTTATCAAACTTCCCCTTGAGGAAAACGACCGTTATTGAAATCTAAAGCTTTAAGCTTAAAATTAGTTGTTGGGGGGTTTGAAACTAATACCACAAACTGCACCACGCAATAACGTTTAGATAAAGAACTGTGCAGATGTAGTGTATTCATCTGTTGAACAATCAGTACTGATTCAAAATCACTTCATGGCTGCAACTGGATTGTTTTAATCATCGCTCAATTCTGTAATTTGTGACACTGGACCACAAAACCAGTAATAAGGGTAATTTTTTTAATGACATTTCATAAAATTTCATAAAAGGGTGCAAAAAAATCAAAATATTGAGGAAAATCCTCTTTAAAGTTGTCCAAATGAAGTTCTTAGTAATGCATATTACTAATCGAAAATGAAGTTTTGATATATTTACGGTAGGAAATTTATAAAATATCTTCATGATGATTTTTGGCATAAAAGAAAAATTGATTTTGACCCATACAATGTATTGTTGGCTACTGCTGCAAATATATCTGTGATACTTAAGACTGGTTTCATCACATGTATTTAGTATAATTGTTTAGAACCTTGAATGGCAGAAACATTATTAAATATTTTATTATTAAACCACTTTCTTTCTAATCAAGAAGGATTAGTAAAGTTCATCAGGTTATTAAATCATGTGCTGTATATGTGCTAGCTGTTTTGGTTAAAAGCATCTGTTAACCTATTTAATCCTACCAGTAACATTTGTGGTTCAAAATTAACTTTTGAGTTTGAAAGGTCAGAAAAAAATAAATAAAAAATCATCACTCTCTCTCTCTGTGCACACACACACACACACACACACACATAAACAATAATAATAAAATTAATTAAAAAGGTCAGCTGTATTAAAGGTATTAACTCCTTAAGAAAATTACGCAGTTTGTTTCATTGGGCTATATGAGTAAAATGCACTTATACAATACAGTCAGGAAAGACAGCTAAAAATGCAAAACATACTTTTTTCATTTTTAAAAGGTATATAAAATGTCACATGTAACATCTTTCACCACTATTACACTACAAAGACAAACTAATGTATTGCCCTCTAGTGGTTACACTGTTAGCTGCAGACAGGTGTCAAACCAAAAACAAATATTACTTCCAAATACGATTAAAATATGCATATTTCTAAACGATATAAGAAACAAAAATCTGTCAATGAGCAGTCATGCTTGGTTGCACAAAAACATGCACTAAGTATTGGTTCAGTACAATTTTTACATAAATTATTACATTTTTTTCAGCAAGGATGCATTAAATTTGTTCAAAAGGGACAGCAAAGAGATTAATGTTACAAAAAGTCTGTATAAATGCTATTATATTAATGCTGTTAGTCAATAAATGCTATTCTTTTAAAGTTTATATCAAAGAAAAAAAAAAAGGCATAATCTTAAAAAAAAAAAAAAACTGCTGAATATTCAGTTTTGCATTTACAGGAATAGATGATATTTTAAAATATAAAAAAAAAAAAAATATATATATATATATGTGTGTGTGTGTGTTTTAATTAAATGATATTTCGCAATACTACCGATTTCAATGTATATTTAATTAAGTAAATGCAGCTTTGGTGAGAAGACATTTCTTTCAAAAACACTAAAAATCTTAGAGCCCGAACTTATGATGAACATCTGTGAATTGACACCGTTTAACTCCCAAAACTAAAAACAGTAGCCTGGAACAGTGGAGAAAAACATATTTATTTTTGAAATTTAGAAAAGAAACAAAACTTTTTCAAAATTTTAAACATGGGTCAAAATACCAAATATTGACAAATGAAAACAAAGTAAAACCAACAATCTAACAGCAAACAAATAATATCCAAATGAACTAACAGACAATCAATTGGACACACTCTGCAGCAATGTGATGTTGTCTCCTTTCAACATAATCCGCCCTATTGGAGAGATAAAATGTGTTTAACGTCATATCGTACATACATCAAACAAAAGTTATTTCTCAGAAACGCATGACTCGCCAGTATCGCAAAGTTCAGACTTACCCAGTGGCTTCCTGTTCTTGGTCTTCATGTGAACCTCCTCTGCATCATCCAAAACCAAGTTCATATACTCATCAAATCCCTTGAAACATACACAGAGAAAGCAAATAAGAGATCTTTAATCACATGCTTGCCTGATATTGTTCAAAAAATTATCTGTAAAGATGAAAATGAGCTGTGTGGAAAGAGTAAAGTACATTAACGGTAAATTTGAGACTCGCTGTGTTTACTCACAATGATGCATCCTTCTATCCGCATATTGACCTGTTCATACAGCCAAACCTGGATTCGAGAACGCTGCACAGAAAGGGGAAAAATAATATTAGCAACTGGTCATTTTTATTTAGATTATATTTTTAACTGGTCATTTAGATTTTTATTTTCATGAGGATGATAAATACAAAAACGCTGCACTGTAGTGCTGTCCTAAAAATGTTTAACAAAAAAATTAAATTAAAATTAAAATAAAAATTAAAGAAAAAAACAATAGTAGAAAACAGAAAACAAAATGCACGGGGAAACCTCACATTTCATCAACACTTAATAATACAATTAATTACGTGTATGTGTACACACATGATAATATTTAAGATTAATATGTTGTGTTTATATATTAAATATATTTATCTGTAATATAAATATAAACATGTACATGTAAATACATGTGAATATTTTCAAAATATATACTGTATGTGTGTGTGTATTTATATATACATAATATACACAGCACACACACATATTTTGTAAACAATTTTTTTTTTTTGGATGCGATTAATCGTTTGACAGCACTAATATATATATATGCATGCATTTTAAATATACTAATAATATACATGATACAATGATTAACTTACATTCTGTAGATACCTGAAAATAAGGTTCTGAAGGTGTAATTAAGGAAACAATCAAATATTCACAACATTTCTCTACCAATTATAACCCGTGAATAATTTAAAAAAGCATTTTTCATTCATTAGTAAGTAACCGATCCGCAGGACAAAAACAAACTTGATGCAAACATCTCAAATACTTATCAAAGATATAATTATACAAAAAATCATGTAATTCCTAATACAATATGTAATACAATGTAACATTATTAATATTACGAAACCAATGTATATCAACACAATGGGGGGAAAAAAGCCAATACAGTTCTGCGTTCTGAAGGATACGATGGGCTGCACCATGACCTTCTGAACCTTCTGTCCTTGTCCTCTGTACGCCATTCTTCCAAGAAATATATCTTGATATTTTTAGAAGAAGGAGATCAATGTAATATAAAATGCAATAGTTATTGGCGCGGCAACGAAAATCTCACGTTGGTTGCTCTTGTTTCAATGGCGGCGCAATTCCGGAAACAGAATGACGCGTATAAAATGAAGTGTTGATAATATGTAACGCCTCTTGTGGCCGGGAGACACATTACAGACTGGCGCTCGCATTAGATGTTTTTATTGCACAGAACAGGTTACATAATACACGACTGTAAAACATTTATATATATATGTATATATATGTGTGTGTATATATATATATATATATATATATATATATATATATATATATATATATATATATATATATATATATATATATATATATATATATATATATATATTATACATGACCAATTATATGTGATTGTTTTTTTTTTTACTATTTTAAATCAGCGTTTCACTAGTTCATTATAAATGTCTCTGCGGTGTTACATATTAATTTTTATAAATATTGATTTGCTGATATTGCATGAAATTTTACGCTAACAATTTATTTCTAATATTAAATTTGACGTCTACACCTTGTGTAGTTTTCAGGACGTAGTACACAGATTGTGTGACGTAACACGCATGTTTCTGCTCGGTCAGTGTGTCAATTGTTGTTGTTGTTTTAGAAGCGTTCAGTGGTGAGTGACTTAGCATCGGGCCAGCCGCAAACTACGAGTGATTTTTATTTATTAAGACAATATTTTCATTTATCTTTAAAGGGTGTTTTCATAGTGAAAGGACGGTTTGAATTTGAGGTTATATAATTATATATCTGCTGAGCTTTTGTAGCGTTATCTTTAGCCGGGCTAACAGTTAGCCTAGTTTAGATTGTAGTCAGCATTGTCTTTTATATTATTAAACACCCAATACTTTTGCTTAGGTGAGAAAAAAATAAGGTTATAAAGTTTTAAATGAATAATTATATATGCTTTTATTATTTTGTTCAGCTGTAACGTTAGTGCTTTTGTTTTTTTTCAAGTACTCAGTAAATCTATTCTATCTAGTGATACTGGAATATATATTTTAAAGACATTATCATATTCCTCGTTTCTTTCTTTATTTTTTATGTTTATGCATTCATATACTGTGTAAATACGTGCACATTTTCAACTGTTATTTAAATTGCCATTATTTTACATTGATGAGTTATCTATATTTTTAGTCTTATAATTTTATTGTTGCATATGTCCTTGTTTTAAAGCCAAAATATAACTGCTTCTAAACTTCATGTTAATTTAGCTTATGCACCTGTTCTGTGTCCAGAACTGAACAGGTACAGGATGCTGCGTCTGCGTTGCAAAGCCAAGAATGGGACCCATCTGATGCAGGGCCTTACTCACCAATCATGTGTTCAGGAGCTTAAAGATAAGATTGAAGAGCTAACTGGAATACCATGTGATGTACAGAAGATCATGGTAGGCTATCCACCATCCAGCCTGGACCTACGCAATGGTGAAGCCCACCTCAAAGATTACCCTATCAAATCAGGTTTGGGTTTGCTTTGCATTGCATGATCTTTACACTTGATTTATTTGCAATGTGCTACAGGAATAGTTGACCCCAAAAAAAATGTTGAAAATGTACTCGCACTCAGGCCATCCAGGATTAAGATGAGTTTGTTTATTTCATCAGAACAGATCTGGAGAAATTTAGCATTACATCACTTGTTCACCAGTGGATTGGGGCTGTGTATCACTGATACGTTTCTCTTTACAGAGGCCACGATATGTATCACGATGTGGGACTGCACTGAATTTCACCTCAGCAGAATTTAATAAAACAACTGTTTATTAAACACTGCAAACTATAGGGCCATTTCTAACTATAGGCAGAGCAGGCAGTTGACCTCTGTGTTTTGAAGGGCCTCCATAACTGTACCGTAGTAGGCTACAGTATAAGTAATGGCGTATGTTTCATGTTTGCATTGGGCACTCTCCACCAGGTACAATATTCTGATTGTTTGCACCTTGTTTTTAGGCCCATAAATAATAATGTACTCATTCTAAAAAAACTTATATTGTAATGTTCCTATTCTAATATATTAAAAAATCATCTTTACATTGCTGGTAGGTTATTATTGCACAAATTAACACTCTCTACGTTTAAAAATAAATCAAAATTAGAAGCATTCTAAAGTATTGCGGTGTCTAAAGCCTGGAATACATTACACGACTTTTAAAATCTGAACAGATTTTTAAAACACTAGGCATCATACACTTACCGACTTTGTAAATGGTGACAAAGGAAAACTGGGCATCATACACTACGCGACTGAAGATCATACACTACCAGACTTTAAAGTTGTTCCGATCACAACAAACTCACGCAGAAACGTGCACCTTGTTGCTAGGAGACGCATGACAAATGAAAACATACGTGTTCTAAAATCGGCTGATAATATCAAACATGTTTGATATCCTTCGACTGGATAGAATCAAAGTCTGAAGCTGAAAAATCGGAGTCTGTGACCATCATACACTACGTGATTTTCTGTGGAATCTGTCAGCTGTAATCTGCAGACTGGCTCTGACTTTCCTCAACTAGCATCAACTTGTTCAGACTGTAAAATCGGGGGAAAATTGGGGCAAAAATCGCGTAGTGTATTCCAGGCTTTAGCTGTAGCTCACAGCACATTCAGCAACACAGAAAGTTCTCAATTTTATCAATAAAATAGGTTAATTGCTGAAGAGCTAGATTATCTTTCTCAACAAGATAATGGAAATCAATTGCTTAACAAGCGTTTAATAATAAAGTATTAAATAGGGTTAGGCAGGCTATAGGGAGGGCTTTGTTGTCCCAATAAGGCAGCATATATTCAATAATTTTAATAAATAAATTATTTAATAATCATTTAAAATAGTTTTTTCTCATAATTTAATGAGTTTATTCTCAATATTTTATTTCGGCTTTTTTCTCGAAATTTAACTTTTTTCTCATAATTTAATCAGTTTATTCTCAATATTTTATTTCACCTTTTTTTTTTTTTATTTAACGAGCTTTTTTTCTCAAAATTTAACAACTTTTTTCTCATACTTTTAATGAGTTTATTCTCAACATTTTATCACGACCTTTTTTTCTTGAAATTTATTTTTTTCCCCTCATAATTTAATACGTTTATTCTCAACATTTTATTTCGAATTTTTTCTCAAAATTGAACTAGCTTTTTTTTTCTTTTCTTTTTTTTTTGAAATTTAACAACTTTTTTTTTTCTTGTGATTTAATGAGTTTATTCTCAACATTTTTTGACATTTTTCTTGAAATTTTAAACTTATTAAGAGTTTAATCTCATATTATAATGACTTCATTCTCAAGATGGTTTAATTTTTTTTATTATTGCTTGGCCCTAATCCTCTTCCGTACGTATTTTAGCTGTAAGCAATGTTTTGATGTCAAAACGTCTTGATGGATTTATTCATTACAAACACGCAGCTTGTGGATTAGTAAAATTGCTTGTGGATCGTTGTGGTGTTATCATCATCTGTTTGGACTCTCATTCCGACGGGACCCATTCACTACAGAGCAAGTGATGTAGTGCTTAATTTCTCCAAATCTGCTCCAATGAAGAAACAAACTTATCTACATCTTGAATGACCTGGGGCTGTGGGCAAACTCTCAGCAAATTTTCATTTTTGGGTGAACTATTCTTTTAATTCTGTATTTATAAAACCATCTTGCTGAGTTTGCTGTGTTGCTCATTGGTACGTTTATTGTTCCAGGAGACACTCTGATTGTAGAGGAGGAGAAGAACAAACCCAAACCCCAATCACAAACCACTGTGACCAAAGGGCCCAGTCTAGACCTGTCCCCGGTTCTAGAGCGCCACGTCGTCCCAGCCGACAACTCTTGTCTGTTTACCAGTGTGAACTACGTTATGGAAGGCGGCGTTTACGACCCAGGCTGTGTGCCTGAAATGCGTGGGCTCATCGCACAGATTGTAGCTAGTGACCCCACCGCGTACTCAGAGGCAGTATTGGGCAAGACTAATGAGGACTATTGCTCCTGGATCCGTCGCGATGACACGTGGGGAGGCGCCATAGAGGTTTCAATCCTCTCAAAGTTCTACCAGTGTGAGATTTGCGTCGTTGACACTCAGACTGTGCGCGTCGACCGCTTCGGCGAGGATGCCGGTTACACTAAACGAGTGCTGCTAATTTATGATGGGATTCATTATGACCCACTCCAGAAGGTGATGCCCAATTCAGATATTCCCGCACAGACTCTGTTTTCCACCACAGATGATATCATTTTAGCCCAAGCGCTGGAGCTTGCCGACGAGGCGCGGAGGAAACGTCAATACACAGACGTCAACCGCTTCACTCTGCGCTGCATGGTGTGCCAGACTGGCCTGGTGGGGCAGAAGGAAGCAAGGGAACATGCCAAGGAGACGGGCCACACCAACTTCGGGGAGGTGTGACACTCCTCGCTCTGTTTTTGAAATCACCCCCTCCTTTGCCGCGTCACTGCCACGCCACCTAACATGGTACCTGCTCTTTCTCTGCTGCCTGTTCCAGCTTGGTACAGTCCTCTACCTCACATTGTCTAGCGGCTTCAGAAGACTCTCACATGTAGAGTTCCCCCAAGAATTCAGTATTCTTTTAACTTTGGTTTACTCTCGAGGTTGAAGTATTAAATGTGCTCGTGTTTTTGAGTCTGTTGCCAGATGTGATGACAAAGCTGTATCTTCAAACCAAATTTTAAAGGGATTCTCCACTGACTACCTTATATATATATATAATGATTACAATACTAGTATTAGGGTGAATTTCGCAAAACACATCCAGGTCATATTTCACTGCAGAATCAAAGAAGGAAAAAATCACAATTAAAAAAAAAAAAATGTAATTATTAACAGGCATCTTAAGTTATATGTGTGTTTATAGTTGTTGATGCCTATTTTCACAATCTTACCATAATTCTCATTTAATATAAGTAATACAGTATGATATTATAAATTATGAAGTATTTATACATAGTAGTATTAAAGTTGGCCTGCTTGTCATTTAATTGGAAAATAAGTAACTGTATTACATCTAATGAAAATGATGTTAAAAATATCTTTCCGCTGTTAAATGTGACCCAGACATGTTTTCGTGAGATTCACCCATGACCTCATGTAAACACTTTTCTGTTGCCTGCAGCTCAAAGATGTGTGAGTAACAGCTGTTTGACAGTGCTAGCTAAACTCTTGGTAGTATCTAACAAATAATGAAACTTTTAACGAGTGATCGCATAAGGCATAATTGTTCATTTTTAACAAAGTATTTCAATCTTTTAACACACAAAGTGCTTCTGTGGCCAGAGTAGTATTGAAAAAAAACGGTGGAGCACAACTAAAAACATGCCTTTCGTGATATCTAATTTAATCATGGCATTACTGTATTTATTATATTATCTGTCTTTTTAAGGTCATACGCACAGCTTCTGAACAATCGATGGCACTACATGAAGTCTTAAGTTCACTGGCTCCATTGTACCTGTTACTTGAAATAGTCACAGAGTGTCGACTCTGAATACTCTATGCGGTTTTTACACATTTTCAGTAAGCTAGTTAGCGAGAAAGCGTGGATTTTAAGTTGAAGTGGACAACAATGGTGCTGACAGTAGAATCTCACTGAACTACTTTGTGAATCTGTGGATTTTGTTCTTCTTTTAAGGGCACTTGTGTAATTTCTACAAATGACCACACAAGATTGTTTTATGCAAAATGTGTTTATTCTCTCTCAAGTAACCATGACATATTTTTAGGAAGAGCGATTGTTGTGACTTTCACTTTACATTTTAAGTGATGGAATGTGTCATATTGAATTATTTCCTGCTTACAGGGCCGATATCTGAGGTTTAGTGTAGCAAAGTATCATAGCGTTAGAGAGTGGACAAACTTTAGAGAGAAAACATCTGGTAAGGCCTGATGATGACGATGTACATTCTCAGTATTTTTCAGTCAGGTACTATCCACACTGTTGTTTACTTGTTTGCAGCCTTTTTATTTTGAAGAAATGGTGCCATTGTAAGGCCAAAGGACTTTTTTTTTATTATTATTTTGCAGTGGTTTTTCTAAATGGCTGTGATCAGTGTTACACTAAGGTAACTTTGAGTGAGAAACTGCATGTGCAGCACTCAAATTGCTACAAAATCACTGGTTATACTGGGTAATGATAAATAAACTTGAATTGATATATATAAATATTCTTGTGTATTTTATTTTATTTTTTGCTTAATTGTTAACTAATTAGTGTCGTTTACTAAAGGAAACATTACTTCTGCCAAACTTTAATGTTAGTATTTAACTTTACCAAGCATTTTTGTTCCATAACTCCTATTTAACCAGGAACCCCAATGTTGATTTCATAGTCTTGAATGCCCTAGAAACCACCCAGCAACACCCAGAGCCCCTTAGCAAACAAACATCTGGTCAACCAACCTATTACAGTTTTGCACAGACAAGTACAACTCTAGATTCTTTAGAAAATGTAAAAAAATATTTTTTGCATATGGCTTTTAACATTTAATTCTTAAACTAGCATCTATTTTGTTGCACTAGTACAAGTACAATACTAGTACACTAGTACAATAAAACCTTAAAAGTTAATGTTAAAACCGATTGAAGAGTTACCACACGATTTGGATTTCTTATTAGTAGCATAGGAACTAACGTAACGTTAGTTAGTTTTGAGAAATGAATGTTAAAACTGATCGCCTGTAGCCTATGTGGTGTGAAAACATAGCCTAATGAATCCCAGTTAGTGGAACAGGATCAAATCAGTTCCATTTGACGGGGCTTAAACTAATGTTATTTTAAGAAACCCTTAATAATGCGATTAACTGGGATTTGCCGGTGATCCTCTCGACACTTTGCCATCGTGTGTTTGTCATTCCAGGCGTGTGCAGAGAAGTAGTATGTGTAGTTAATATAGCACGCATCTTTCATATGTATTTTCCAGTCACTAAACTACTGGTTTTATACGAGCGTTCGTTTTTTTTTTTACGCTACACTCACCGGTTTGTTCTCTGATTGGCTGCTTCAGGAGAGAGGCGCAAATGATTGGTTGAAGATTTTCCTTATGTACAGTACCGACACCTCACTGTACCTCACAGCACTGACACTGTACAAGCACGTGAACCTGCTGGGCTGCCATCTCGTTTCTGCACTAGAGGTAAGCTTTTATTAAGGCATGCTTCAGGCTTCATGTATTTATTTCTGCATATAAGTATTCTTAAGATTTTAATTAAAGGGATAGGCAAATTATAACTTAAAACTAAATATGCAATGTTCATATTTGTATAAATTTAAATCAAATTGAAATAAATATACATGCTGTCATTTTTCTTAGATTGTTCAGCAATATTTTTTTGCTATATTATTTGTCTTACCCAGGTGTTAAACACTGAATTCATTTCTAGTGTCGTTTGGTACTGAAAGTTTCACATACCCTTAAAGTAGATAACTAGATAAGTGTGCTTTCTTGTGTAATACAGGTCATACATGTATAATAAAGTCATTTCAGTGTTATTATGATCATAGATGAATTCTCTAGAAGTGCATAAAAGACGTTACGGAGTTTCAAAGTGCATATTGGTGTTGCAATTACAAAATGAACCAAACATTTGATTAGCAGTATGTTATTAAGATTAAATAAACAAGATCAAACAGGCCAGTGGGTTTATTATGTCTGTGGAAATGGACTTTGCTTTTGCACTAATGTGTTATGGTTTACTGATTACAGTCTGATTATTGCAGATCAACTTTTAAAATATAATGATAATTTAACAGATTGGAAAACAAATGTTGTGCTATGATAGTTTCATTTTTCATGCAACTGCTTCATTCATCTATCCACAAAGAAAACCTGTTTGCTGTTATATTTGCATTGTATCACACAATGTAATCACTGAAAGTAAAAAAAATGTGTTATCATCATTCACGTCATATGCAAATTTATAACAGTGAGAGCCTTTTACATGATGACTAATAAAACAAAGTGTATTGACATTGTTCTTGCTGATCCTTCATAAGGCGTCCATAAAATAAATGAAACCATTTCTGTAGCACAACATATTAAAGAATTAAACTTGATCAGCAGAACTTTTTGCACATTTAACATTTTTGTCAATTTAGCATTGTGTACTCTGAATTAGAGGTCAAAGTTTTGCTTTAAACCAACCGATGATTCACTATCTTCCATTCATGCCGGACTTGATCCAACTAAAGAAGCTCAGAGTAATGTCTGCTGTAATCTCATTCACATCATCTGATTATTTAATATACCGTACACAAAAACACAAATAGTTCCTGGCTAATTTAAGTTAATGTATTTACATTTTAAATTGCTATACAATTTCCACTGTTATTACTAATATACTACAATTCTTGCAAAGGGTGCATATCATTTTTTTTTATATTCTCTTTGTTTTAAAGGGAAATGCAGTTTCATCATCATTGTTAAAGAACTTTGAATTCATATTAGAGTGGAGGTTTCCATAATTTGCAAATGCCGATAAGTGACATGTGGCAAGATGGCAATGGCCTCGACGCAATGGGCGAGATTGACAGTAACGGCAGCTGTGACAGCGTCGTCAGCTTCAATTCATGCTTCGTAAGTCATACTTTTTTTATGAAGACATACAGTAAATAATGTTAAAATACATTTAAATAGGCTATACATGTGTCTAGAAAACATTGATAAAATATATTCAAGTGTCTTTCCAAACCTGTATGACTTACTTTCTTCTTTGGAACACAAAAGAAGAGATTTTTGAGGGTTGTTTTAGGCTCCATTGCCTTTAAGACAAAACCATTCTTCAAAATATCTTATTTGTGTCCTGAAGAAGACAGAAGAAAGTACAAGTAGTACAAAGGTACATATAAGTACCAACATTATTATCTAAATGGTACATATTTGTACCTTTTGAAAAGGTACTGCCCCAATGACAACTTTTGTACCTTTTTTCTGAGAGTGTAAGTCATACAGGTTTTTCTCAAAATAAGGGTGAGAAGATGATGATGGAATTTTCATTTTTGGTTGAACTATCCCTTTAACAAACACACATTAAAACCCGTCCACAAATGCAAATAATTTATGTTTTAGAGTGATGAAAGTCTGGAGTATCTCTCTGCTGAGGAGAAGGCTTGTCTCATGTACCTAGAGGAGACCATTCAGTCACTGGATACGGAGGATGACAGTGGCCTGTCCAATGATGAGTCTGATCAGCTGCCAGCTCGAGGAAATGTGGCTAACAAAGCGGCCCACCTCTCTTCGTCAACAAGACTCAGCAAGGTTCCTAGTCAAGGTGTGTTGTTGCTCAATTAGTATTTATAACTACTTTTGCCTATAATGCAGTAAAAATATATTTTTCTTGTATTGTCTGTAGATGTACCCCAAAGCCAATTTGAAGGTCCATACTCATCTAGCAGCTTAGTGCAAAATGACATTCTGAATTATATGGTTCCTACTCCATTTGTCCTTGCAAACCGTAACTCGCAAATCCAAACCAGACCTGAAATAGCTGCATTCCAGAAAAAGACGGCACCCAAAGTGGCTTGTGAGCTCCATCAAGAAGCTCCACGAGTTCCCTCGGAAGTCAATGCGGTAGTGATACCACCTCCACATAAATTCCAAGGCGGTAAAGATACAGTGGAAGAACAACAGAATAAACATAAGCCAGAGAATGTGGCACGTAGAGGACCACTCTCGTATGAGGCTCTGGTGCATCTGCGCAAGAGTGCATCGATGCGGAGAACCAATGCTACAGAAGCCAAAAACGGAGAACAGCAGGTTTCTACAAATAAAGATCATGAGGAAAGCATCTCTGGATCCCAACCTCTCACACAGGCCATGACAAGTAGGAGCTCAAAGCCCACTCCTCCACCTGTGGCCCCTAAACCTAAAATGAAAACCCCACACAAAGTCCCAGTGAACCAGGAAGAAGCCTCCAACCCTAAAATCGACTCAACTTACTCAGGAGTATTGACAGTGGATAAATTAATGAACCCAGAGAAAGTAAGAGTGGAGGCTCTTTGCAAGTTGGGTCTCCTCAAGAAGGATACAAAGAACCCAATCTGTCAACAACTAAAGCATTCAGAGTCCCCAGCAAACTTGGTGCAAAACCAGACCACAAAGGAATGTCTTGCTCCAAGTGTTCCTGCAAGACCTGGAGAACAAATAAATCAGCCAGTACAAACTTGCAGTCCTCTCCACCAAAGGTCTGCGAGTGATCTTTCGGCAGCTTCCTATTTTCCACAGCATGCCGATATGACTTCAACCAGGAAATCTGCCACACTGGAGCGCACTGGGATGGGACTGTCAGGATCTAACATCACAGTCTTAAATGCAGTTTCTCAGAACCACCAATCAAGTTCTTCTATAGTAGGAACCAAAAACCACTTTACAGACACTCTACAGGCATCCATAAAAGCAGAAATGCATGCATCATCTCATTCCAAAGCCTTCAACGTGCCGGTTCCCAGCATCGGAAGGGATCGGAGAGAGGCATTACGAAAACTAGGATTGCTGAAAAACTGAGATTTGTTGACTATTCTCTCCAGTCGTGATGCATCAAATAATGCTTCTGGGTCTAAGCCTCTTTTCAGTTTTAAGTGAGAATACATTACAACAGCCGTTTATGAGCAATGTTCATTTTCACAGTGTAATCTCCGGTCTCATGGTGTCCTGGACACCAATATTTTAACATTTTTTTAAAACAATAATCACTCTGTAGCATACTAAGATGGAGATAAAAATTAGGTTCATGATTTTCAGTATAACTGCAGCAGACACTGGGTGTCTATCATCGTTTGTTGTTTGCTTTTGGTATCTGAAGGAGCGTTTGGACAATAGACTGTATGGTTTGGACCCAGAAACTGTGACACATGATTCCTCTGAAAAATGTAAAACCATACTGACCAACATCATCCCAATGGTCATTATTTTTGCAATTCTGCACTAGTTGCACAGAAATTGCTCAGTTCACTTTTAACAATTTCAAGTAATACAGTGTGGCACTTTACCTTTAGTCCATTAATTATTGATTCTAAATAGTGACTATAACACCTGGATGCCTTTGCCGATAATACAGTGTGTTTACTTTTCCAGGTGATCCTAGTAACTTTAATTTCGAACTAGACCTAAGTAGATGATCCAAAACCCTGCTCCAAATCTGTCTTTATAAATCATGCCTGTTTTGCTAATCAGTTGCTTCAGAAAATCACTTTCTGTTTTTTCCAAATACAATGGAGTATATCTGCTTCACCAGAGACTGTCGAACCTGAGGAACCCAGGCTTCCATAGATCAGCTATCAACTCCTCATTTTACACGCCGGTCAGTGAGATCTGACACAGCACTTCGGTGGATTAGCACATTATCTTGAGTTTCAACAAACAGACTGGTGTTCATGTTACCTGGCCTCTCAGATTCATCTGTCATTAAAGTTCTTTATCTCGCAAAGTGACCTAGTTCATGACTTACACTGAGAATGGTTCCTTCTGTTTGTATTTACTCAGTTAACAGTTGCCCTTCGACAGCTGCTCCTCTATCCAAATCTATACAATAATGCACATGGAAAGCAGCCATAAAATACGGCAATGTTTAACCACAGAACACACATGCATAAAGCAATAATTTCATCTTAATAATTCTTACTTGGTTTCAAGTTTGTCTGGTTGCTGTGCTGTATGATCAGATAGCTGAATAATATGCTTAAACTGTATCCAAGTCCAAGCACTGTGCTTTGCATAACCAACCATTTAAACCATAGACTGTAAAAAAAAAAAAAAGATTTAAACCTTTACAACTGGTATGCTTGTGGTTGAAACCATGGTGAAAAATATAACTGCTTTAATCCCAATGCAATTAGATTAATAAAACGCATGTGGACAGTGAATCAGGTGATGCACTGCTGTAAAAATTATGAACTTTGAAACTATGACAATGATTTTGATTAGCCCTCATACGGAGTTTGTGAGTAGGCTGTTAAAAAAAATTAAACGTATCAGATGATAGCCTTGGCCTTAGTGTGATAGTGCTTTTCACGGAGTGGTTTTATTTACAGTGATTACTGTCTGCTGGGCAAAGGTCACGAACTGTTACGTTTTTAATCAAGGTTACGTCTACTTAATGCAACTAAGTTTTTTACGTTTACATATCAATATATATATATTTTTTTGTGGCAAACTGACTAATAATAAGAATAGCTTCTGTTTCTTTTGCCACGCTCACCTCCGAAACGTATATTCTCGGTACGAAACTGCTTCAGCAACAGATATCCTTCGTCGTCGTCTTTTTCTTTGGCGTTTTATGGCGGATGCTGTTGAGGGGGAAAAAATACACATTCTTCTTAAATCCTGTTAATTAATCCTTTGTCTTTTGGATATTTAACAGTATACTGAACACTCTCGCATCTTTATTTAATAGATTTTTCCATGAAAGTTTTATTTATATCAGAACTTAGTGTAATTACGACACTTACATTTTACTACAGTGAATTGCACTTATTGAACTGTAGGGGGCTCCAAAGTCGCACAAATACACAAAGCGAATATGCATTTTACTTGTCTGTACATTGCAGTGAAAGTTAGGACTTAAATTTACAACACCTATGAATTATTTTGAGTGTGTCTGCTAGAGGTTAATCACCAAAACGTGCACTAGAGGGACATGATACACATTGGGCAACACAAAACAAGACTTGCAACCCATATGTGACCCTGGACCACAAAACCAATCATAAGGGTAAAATTATACACCATCTGAAAGTTGAATAGGTAAGCTTGATGTATGGTTTGATAGGATAGGACAATATTTGGTCAATATACAACTATTTGAAAATCTGAGGGTACAAAAAAAAAAAAAAAATCAAACCAAGAGAAAATCGCCTTTAAAGTTGTCCAAATGAAGTCCTTGGCAATGCATATTACTAATCAAAAATTAAGTTTTGATATATTTATATTACATGATCCTTACTTAATGATTTTTGGCATGAAAGAAAAATCGTTAATTTTGACCCATACAGTATTGTTGGCTATTGCTACAAATAAACCCGTGCTACTTAAGACTGGCTTTGTGGCCCAGGGTCACATATGTTGATATTAGTCTATAGGAACAGAAGTGAGACTTGATTTTATCCACTCACATTAAATGAGTTATATAAGTGGCCTAGAAAAATGTATTTAGTTTTACATGGTCTCCATGTTCAATATGATCATCCATAACCATGATTATTAGACTACTTTCATTTGTAGGATAAATCTTTAAAAGGACAAACAAATTAGACTAGTTTTTCAGGGCAAAAATATTTATTTAATGATGTAGACAGTAGCAACAGACATTAAAATACCACAAAAAGTGGGTTTTCTGTGTTGAAACATCTCGGTGCAAAATAAAAACAGATCAGCACATTAGGTAGCATTATTTCTGTTACTTCAGGTAGTATTAGTTAAAATTCCTAAGGTTATACAGTGTTTCATGCCACGTTGTGTGACATTTAGAATTGAAAGTTAGGTCACAAAATGACCTCGTTTGTCATTAATCACTATTACAACAAAAATATGTCTTTATATATCTACATATGAATTAAAAACAGATAAAAGCAGCTTAAAAAGATATGACGTTCTAAGCTCTCATACGAGGGATTTGTCAAGCCATGTCCTGTCAATTGCTCCCAGTTGGGATAAGTGTCTTGCTCTTCTTGCGTTTTACTTTGCCATGTGCAGGTGGGACTCCAAGGGACTCCAAACGGAAGGGGCGTGGAAGAAGAGAATCCACATTCAGAGGAGACAAACTGGACCCAACAGAGGTCTGGTGCACTGGACCATTACCGATGGAACCAGAATAATTCACTGTGAGAAAATTATTCGAATTTTCAACATTAATAAACATACAACAGTTGCATGAGTGAAACAAGTGAATATAAAAATCTAATGGTTTATATTAAATCAGTCTCTCACTTGTGTTTTTAATAGAGTCGCCAGCCAACAGCTGACTGCTCCGTTTTGGCTTGAAGTAGTTAGTGGCGATATGCTCGCTCTCACTGCGGTTGAGCATTTCCTTGTAGCGGTCCTCCTCCTCTTCCTGCTAAAAAAGGGATTTGGACTCATTCAGATATGATTCTATACTATGGATGTTTCTCATAATCATAAGAAATATTCTGTGGATCTCAAATTTTAACCCTGGTTCATGATAAGAGCTTTTGCAGTACCAATAGAATTTCACTGCATTTTTGCCCAATGCTCACCTCTTTAAATATTCACACACTTTGTACTAGTTACATACACCTCTTCTAACATGCTTTGTTTAGTTTCAGCTAAGCAGTATAAAATGTCAAACAGTGAAAGCAAAAATTAACTTGAATAAAGAAATGCATTATTAATACTAATAATAAAGTATGCATACATTGCAAAAATATGCAAATAATTAAAAGGTAACACAGGATTGCTTTAATCCAAGTTTAAAATGACCCTCAGCAATTTCAAGTGTGAAACCCCTATTATTGAATGTGGCACATGAATCTGGTATTAGTATATTTGTAGTGTATCTGTGTATAATTAAAGGTATAGTTCACCTGTCATTAATTACTCACCCTCATGTCGTTCCAAACCCGTAAGACCTTCGTTCATCTTCGGAACACAAATTAAGATATTTTTGATGAAATCCAAGAGCTTTCTGACCTTGCATAGACAGGAATGCAACGGACACATTCAAGGTCCAGAAAGGTAGTAAGGACATCGTTAAAATAGACCATGTGACATCAGTGGTTCAACCTTAATTTTATGAAGCTACGACGCATGCGTGTGGTGCTGCTGACCAGTCTCTGAGGTCCAAGTCAAGTCTCAAGTCTTTGTTCTATTTATTAGTAACAGTTCTTTCAGCTAGTTGAGGCCAAATCGGTCAAAAAAAAACCTGAATTGAAAAGGTGTCCATTTATTTAATTGTCAGACAAAATGCTCCACATTTCTTTGTAAAATTGAAATGTGTCAAACAACAAAACCAAATTGAAATTTTAAAACAAACCCCAAATCAAATGAATAACACAAATGAAAAATCTCATATAAACAAATTAAGGCTTTGTCTGTGCTGTTTTTCAATTTATAATTAGAGGCAATGTTGTAAACACAATCCAAACAAAGAGGCTGCATACATTCAGCATGAGCAGTTTTTAAATCTAAATTGGATTGTATAGTTTCGAAATTAAGCAAAAACAAAATGGTCTGACTTTAGTTTTGTGAAACTATTCTAAATAAAATGTCTGCACGAAACAAAACAGCAGATGGGCTGAATTAAAAAGCAGGTTCACTCTCTGCCAGCAGGTCCCGCTGTAAACAAAGCAGTGCTGCGGTTTAATATGCTTTAATACGCATTTAATATACTTTAATATGCATCATACAGAGGCAAGATGAAAAGAAAATACCATCTAAACTTCTAAAGAAAAGCCAGTTCATATAAACTCCCGTACCAAATGACTTGCTTTTTTTACCAGTCTCACGAGTCCAAGTCAAGTCTCGAGTCTTTATTTATGCAACTTAAGTTTGCGACTTGGACTCGAATCGCACTTGAGTTTCCATCTCTGCTGCTGATGCAGGAGCCAGCTTTCTGACATTGAACCTGGATGCGCTGCGGCTTGTTTACAAGCAGAGGAATGCACATGCATGCATCATGGTACTCTCGTCAACATGAAGACTGACACGTAAAAGAAGAAATTGTTGAATAAAGTCATATTTTCATTACACACAAAAAGTATTATCATAGCTTCATAACATTACGGTCGAACCACTGATTTCACATGGATTATTTTAATGATGTCCTTACTACTTTTCTGGGCCTTGAACTTGTCAGTTGCACTGCTGTCTATGGAGGGTCAGAAAGCTCACGGATTTCATCTAAAATATCTTAATTTTTGTTCCAAAGAATAAAGAAGGTTTAATGGTTTTGGTACAACATGAGGGTGACAGAATGACAGAATTTTCATTTTTGAGTGAACTATCCCTTTAAAGTGTCAGAATAACTTGTTTTAATGGTGTCTGAATACCACAAAAGGGTCGACAAGGTCTGAGGCAGAATTCCTGCGTGCTGAAAGTCTGCCAGGGGCAATGGCACCTGAAGGAGGGACTGTAGAGCAAGAGAGAGAATATACCTTTAAATCACACAAGGAACTGATTGAAACATTTGCTTTGCAACATGCAATTTTTCTGCAAAATAGTGACCAAGGACCACAGTTTTTGTCCTCCATGAATTAGTATCATAATTATTTTAAAAATCGATTTGGTTTGCTGTTACTCGTGACTTGTTTATTCCAAATCAATTTTATTGCAGAACAAGTTTCTTTTGTTTTTCTTCTATGATCACACTAGAAATTAGCACATAAAGCTGAACAAAGTTTTCTCTGACAGCACTTCACCTGCAGGTAATGTCGTTTTCTGCACCACCACCTCTGGCAGTTTCCAGGTCCCTCCCTCTTCATCCCACACCGCCTCCTTCCGCAGTCGATCCACGTTACTGTAGTTACAGTCCCTGCGCACCAGGGGTGCCATGCGCTCCAAAATTCCTTGAAGGAGCTGGCCTTCCCGCTCCAGACGCCGGATGGTGGCCAGATAATCATCTCTCTCCATCTCAAACTCTGCCTGAAGATCTCTGATCTCCAACTTGGCAGCTTTTAGCTGTTCATCACATAAACAGATGGTTGGACATTTTGGACTGGTTCTACAGTTTCATCTTGTTAGTGAAACTAGAAATCTAATCTAAAAGTAAGAAAGAAAAATATCCTTTTTATATGCTTTTTTTGGTCGATTTTAAATAATTGTTACTGCACATTTAGCTAATAAATTCAAACAACATACATATTTTATTCAGAATTAAAGTAACAGTCAAATGTAATCTAAATAGTGAAATCTCTCACCTTCTTCTGCGTGTTCTCCAGGTGTCTGCTCTTGGCATGGACTTCCTCCTGAATGGAATCGTATACGTTCAGCAGAACGCTGTCACTGTCCTCGCTGCTTTGGCTAAGAGCTTCAATTAGCTGCTTCTTCCTCTGGTCGGCCAGAGTCTTCCTCTGTCTGTGTCTCTGCTTCAGCTCCTCGTTCCTCACCTGCTCTCCACCCACAAACTCCTGCTCCAGCTGCTGCAGCCTTTCAGCCAACAAAATATAGAAGAGACAGCATTATTTATCCCGTTTATCGATGTCATCATGTCTATAGCTATTCGGGTGAAATCAAGTAAATTGGGACACTTTTTGCGATTAAGATGACCCAATTAACCTGAATTCACCCCTACAATCCCGATAAATAAGTTTCAATCTCTCTGAAGTCTATTTCTGTCACTGCATTACAGCCAAAACAAATCATGCAACCAGTTGGTATATATTTCGAAGAAAGCACACTCAGTCATTACAATGGTTGAAGTTAATTCTGAGAAAAGATTTAGTACCATCTGTCTGCAGATGGCATAGTTTCTATGCTTAGTTAAATAATACAAATACAATTTTAAAGTTGAAATTTCACCTCTCTAAAACATGCTTCTGGTCCAGCTGACCGGGTGTAGCAACCACAACCGTATCTAAAACTAAACTTTCTTCACTGGGAGCTCCTTTGACATTAGCAACAGCAGAAGACCGATTCTCCTAAACAAACAGGAGTCGTTTAGATTTGTGCAGTTTAAGAATCCATTAAAAACTCAGTTAGAAAACACATCCACATAGCCCATTTAAACCCAGCTTCAGGCAAAATCAAAGCACCTCGGGTACATTGTGGTCAGCCTTCGCTTGTTCCTGTGAAGCCACAGGTGCAGTGATGGGTTCTTCTTTATGCTGGTCCACACAAGGGCCACCTGTAACAAGATGATTTGACCAGATTAAGAAGATATAGAACCTAAAGATAGACCTAAAGGAAACTGTAGTTTGAACATTACCAGTAGTATGTGTTCGACTAGCTCTGGACCTCTCCAAAGAAGAGAGTCTGGTCTCGTATGATGTTCTCAAGGCTGCAATGTCTTCCTGGAGTTTGACTTTGGACTCTTGTTCTGCATTGTACTCGGCCTGTAGCTTCATCAGTTTCTTCTCATATTCCTAAATTTATATGTACATGTACATTTATGCATTTGGCAGATGTTTCTCTCCAAAGCGACATACAGTGCATCGGGGTGCATGTTTTATCAGTGCTTGGTTTCCCTGGGAACTGAACACATGACCTTGGCATCGCTAAAGCCAAATGCTCTACTGTTTGAGCTTCAAGAAGGAAGCAAAAACATTTGCAAACAAAGAAGACAAACTAGATGAATTAATGGTCATTTATTTCTATTGATAATGGAGTCAAACACAAAACAGCCAAACTCATCTACTTACTAATTTGCTTTCACTGCCTAGTTGTGTTTAAAATCGCACTCTTTTAGTATTTAAATAAAGAGCCGAGTCTGAAAGAGTTGTAGGAATGATATTTTAAGTCATGTGACCGTGGTTTAGTTTACTTATAGACTACGTATAGCCAACGTTTAGCTTCTGGCAATTGTATTTAGGCTTCAAAATTCACAAAAAGTTCCCTCAAAAATCCTTCATCTTGCTAGGTGAAGACCTCATTCATATGTGGAAACACCACACTTAACACTCTTTCACTGACTTTAAATCTGTACACACCTCTTTTATCCTGTCTTTCTCTGCCTCGCTCTCTGATGTGTTGCTCTGGGGTCGTGACAGAACAGCTGGAGAATCTCCTGACTTCTGACCAGCCAAAAGTGCTGATAATAACAGAAATTAAAGTCAACAATACACTATTCAAACACAGTCAAATTTAAACAATTGTGTTTCTTACAGCTGAGGTTGGCAGATCCCAGCTGCCCAGAGATCAATGCTCTCAGTTTCTTGATTTCCTCCTGATATTCACGCAGGAGGGCGTCTTTTGGGTCCTCGTTGATGCGTGGACGGTTTTGGATGCTCTTGGCACGGTTGGCGTAGCGTAGAGTACTGATGCTCTCCTCATAATTGTTGTCGGCAGGCGAGAGACAAGCCACCATGAGTGTACGAGTGTTTCCGCCCAGCGAGTCCTGAAGCAGTCGAGTGAGCTTGGAATCGCGGTATGGGATGTGCTTGGAACGACCGTCCACCAATGCGGATATAACATTGCCAAGGGCTGAAAGGGACAAGTTGATCTTGGTGGCTTCTTGAAGGCGATCTCCAGTAGCACCGGTTTTCGACTGACGTTCACTACCAGCAAGATCCACAAGGTTGAGCTTCCCAGCACGCAAATGTTCTTCACCAGCAGCATCTAAGCTCATAAATAGATTACAGAGAGGATTTATATACATTCATTTACACAGGACTTAGTAAATGTGTATGATTCAGACAGTAACCTGTGTTGCAGATCTCCAGGTGAATGGTGAATATGGAGTGTGAGCGAGAGGAATCTTTGTTCATGAGCGTGTATCCCACAGAGCGATTCCTCCAGCCCTGATCCATGATCCGCTCACATTCCCCAACGCTGTGCACCGTATGCATGGATAGATCCCGTACATACACACCACGCTCCGGATGCTCCTTCAGCTTAAACACACAGCATTGAGACATGAAGTCCATGTACACAAGTGCACAGCTATGTGTGATCAGTGATTACATACTTCCATCTTCTGCTTGGTCTCTTTTCCCAAAAGATCTCGGATTTCCTCTTTGTAAATCTCCAAGTAAGAGGCCCGTACAAGGAATTTCGTGTTCTCTGCACACTTTAAAGAAAAAGTTCAGTTTTAAGATCACTAATAATCACAATGAATATAGCTCTAATTATAAGAATTACATTAGAAGTACTAATTAGAATTAAGAAATTAATCAGAACATTTTTGCCTTGTTTACCAAGTCTGCATTTCTTTGAACAAACATACAGTAAACTGTAATATTGAGAAGTGTTAGTACAATTTAAAAGAAGTTTTGTATTTTAATATATTTTAAAATGTCATTTATTCCTGGGATGCAAAGCTGAACTTCCAACATCATTACTCCAGTCTTCAGTGTCACATGATCCTTCAGAAATCATTCTAATATGCTGATTTGCTGCTTGAGAAACATTTCTAATTACTATCAGTGTTGAAAACAGTTGTGCTGCTTCATATTTTTGTGGAAACTGAGATACTTTTTTTTTTTTTTTTTCAGGATTACGAGATGAATAGAAATTTGAAAAGAACTGATTATTTGAAATAAAAATATTTTGTAACAATGTACAAATCTTTACTGTCTCTTTCGATAAATTTAACGTGGCACTGCTTAAAAGCATTAAATTCTTAAAATATCTTACTGACCCCAAACTTTTGAATGGTGGTGTATTTATAATATTTTACTTTGTCATTCATATTAAATGTTATAAGTCAATGAATAATAGTTTTAAACTATGATGGTACCATCACATGATATGCAAATTGGTTACCTGGATTGTCTCAAAGATGTGCTCAAAAGCTCTAGGGATGATTCCCCTCTGGGACGGAGGATCCAGAACACCTTGCATTGTGAATGATTTGCCGCTGCCTGTTTGTCCATAAGCAAAAATTGTCCCATTGTAGCCCTCAGTTACACCCTGTTTGCAAAAAAAATACAAAATTATATAATATTTTGATTATGTAATTCAAAAACAAAGACAGCCAGGCAGACAGATGCATAGATAGATAGATACTCAAAGCTTAATGTGTAGACTCTAAAGGGACCAACTTACACAGCATCTAGTAAATAATCAATAAAAGGAAGGGCTGTAGGTTACTTCCGTGACTGATTTAAACACTGTGGTGTTCTGTTTCAGATGAGAGACAACAGGTATCAGATAACCATATCTATTGGCATGCACACTGGAAAGCAAATGGCCACTTATAGAGGCTCTAGCTGTCACACTGACCAATCCCATACACACACACACACACACAAATCAATATTACCTCCACCAGTGGATATGCAATCTCGTTATAGATCTGCTCAGTGGAATGGCTTATATAATAAGTTCCATCAAATGTGAATTGTTTGGGCGGCTCTTCCGTGGCTCCAGGTTTCTCAATGAAACACTGACAGTGACTGCTGTCAATCGAGATCACCATCTTACAGTTCATGGCCTTCTCTCTCTCGTTCAGAGGTCGACATCTGACGACCACCTTCACGGATTCTGATGCCATCTGGACGGATAGCGTGGTCACTGCTCATCGGATGAACAGAAATGGAAATGAATCTCCAAAGATCAGACTGCAGTGTGCCATGGCCATCTCAGTAAAACAAGCAGCTCTTTCCGTGATTAGAAACGACGCTTACGAACACTGCCATCCGGTCCGGATTCCGTAAAGGCCCGTTTGAGGTCAGGCTGCGGTTCGCGAAATCAAATAAAGCAGCGTGTTTCTCTTGCTGCGGCGTTCAGCGTCGCCTAGCAACCTCAAACTTCAAAGGCGCCGGCTGTATCAGCACAAAGCGCCCCCCAGTGACATGCGCACTGAATGTTAAATATTACTTGCATCAAATATAAGTATCCGGCTTGTACTGATAAATGTTAATATATTTTACAAAACTGAAAAGAAAAACTTATTACCAGACATTTATTTACTCCAAATTCGCAGTATAATTTAATACGGCGTAAAAAAAAAAAAAAAAATTAAATTTTCTATCCTATCAAATCTAAATATAGCACACGATCTAGTCTCTGGTTAAATAGCAGTATTTCACCGGTTTCTTTCAAAGTAATACACATTAAAAAGACAAAAGGAGACAAAATTACTGTATCATCAGTTTATGCAATGAGGCAAGACACTTAATTTACACTGGTGCAAAGCTAATGACAGAAAATGTGTGCATTTATGAGGTGAAAAGTGCAAGAGTTACAAAACATTAAGGAAGCAAAGCCAGGCAAAGAAAACAAAAAAAAAAAGAAAAAAAGAAAAGAAAACAGATCTACTCACTGGATGTGTTCAGGTTATGGCTAAAAAGCACTCTAAAGTGAGTGAAAAGTCCAAAATCAATATAAAACACATACAACACAGAATTTAAAAGACATAATATATGGGACCGAAAAAACGTATCTAGCCTGCACCTTTGCAAAAGCTGTCGAGTATACATTTACATGACAAACATAAGTGCTTGTTTCCCTAGAAAATAAATTCAGACCAAAACACCAACAATGTGAGTGCCTTAGGTGGGTTGAGGTTATTGCCAACAGGCAAAACAGAAGTGTCCTTTCAAAATATCAAAAAAAAGTGTACCAGTGACTTAAGATCCTTGTTAGGAAGGTTTACTAATACTAGCAGCTCTGTAAAGTTTAAAATATATAGTATAAAATGTTTTTAAAAAATATGATTGTATAAAAAAAAATATATGTATGTGCATGAAATACAGGATTCAAACCAAACTTTGGTTTTTGAATGTGCCTTTCTTGTTGTCCTGCAGTGACCGTGAACTCTTATTCACAATCTCTTCCCAATCGTAGCAGTGATTGACACGGCCGCAGCTCAGAGAACATTCCAGCTCCTCATTGAACTCCGTGTAGTGCTCTATCAAAGCAGCAAGGCTTTCAAAGTCAATGTGGCATTTCTGTAAAACAACATTCAGCGTTTACTGCCTTCTACCTTTGATGCAAATAGTTAAAGAGTGGAGCAAGTAACACAAAATACAGACAAAAAACTGTCCATTTTTGCTCACCTCAAGCCGGAACTTTCCCTTGGAATTCTTAATAGCATGAGTTACCAGTCCTGAGGGAAAGCGGACCATAAGAGACCCACGGTTGGGCTTTTTGGGATGAGGACATAGTAGAAAGGCACCCAAGACATCATCTGCCAGCAATGAAGAACTACAGTCGCTGTAATGGAAACCAGAGACTCAGGTGAACAAACCAAATTAAAAGCAATGTGATATATATATATATATATATATATATATATATATATATACACAGGTGCTGGTCATATAATTAGAATATCATCAAAAAGTTGATTTATTTCTCTAATTCCATTCAAAAAGTGAAACTTGTATATTATATTCATTCATTACACACAGACTGATATATTTCAAATGTTTATTTCTTTTAATTTTGATGATTAGAGCTTACAGCTCATGAAAGTCAAAAATCAGTATCTCAAAATATTAGAATATTACTTAAGACCAATACAAAGAAAGGATTTTTAGAAATCTTGGCCAACTGAAAAGTATGAAAATGAAAAGTATGAGCATGTACAGCACTCAATACTTAGTTGGGGCTCCTTTTGCCTGAATTACTGCAGCAATGCGGCGTGGCATGGAGTCGATCAGTCTGTTGCACTGCTCAGGTGTTATGAGAGCCCAGGTTGCTCTGATAGTGGCCTTCAGCTCATCTGCATTGTTGGGTCTGGTGTCTTTCATCTTCCTCTTCACAATACCCCATAGATTCTCTCTGGGGTTCAGGTCTGGCGAGTTTGCTGGTCAATCAAGCACAGTAACACTATGGTCATTGAACCAGCTTTTGGTACCTTTGGCAGTGTGGGCAGGTGCCAAGTCCTGCTGGAAAATGAAATCAGCATCTCCATAAAGCTTGTCAGCAGAGTGCTCTAAAATTTCCTGGTAGATGGCTGCATTGACATCAGAAAACACAGTGGACCAACACCAGCAGATGACATGGCAGCCCAAATCATCACAGACTGTGGAAACTTCACACTGGACTTCAAGCAACATGGATTCTGTGCCTCTCCACTCTTCCTCCAGACTCTAGGACCTTGATTTCCAAATGAAATGTAAAATTTACTTTCATCTGAAAAGAGGACTTTGGACCACTGAGCAACAGTGCAGTTATTTTTCTCCACAGCCCAGGTAAGACGCTTATGACGTTGTCTCTGCTTCAGAAGTGGATTGGTAGCCCTTTTCCTGAAGATGTCTGAGCGTGGTGACTCTTGATGCACTGACTCCAGCTTCAGTTCTCTCCTTGTGAAGCTCTCCCAAGTGTTTGAATCAGCTTTGCTTGACAGTATTCTCAAGCTTGCAGTCATCCCTGTTGCTTGTGCACCTTTTCCTACCCAAATTCTTCCTTCCAGTCAACTTTGCATTTAATATGCTTTGATACAGCACTCTGTAAACAGCCACACCTTTCAGTAATGACCCTCTGTGACTTACCCTCTTTGTGGAGGGTGTCAATGTTCGTCTTCTGGATCATTGCCAAGTCAGCAGTTTTCTCCATTATTGTAGTTTCAAAGAACAAGAGATACCCAGAATTTATACTGTAGGGATGGTCATTTATTCAAACTCAAATGTAAATATTCTAATATTTTGAGATACTGATTTTTGACTTTCATGAGCTGTAAGCTCTAATCATCAAAATTAAAAGAAATAAACATTTGAAATATATCAGTCTGTGTGTAATGAATGAATATAATATACAAGTTTCACATTTTGAATGGAATTAGAGAAATAAATCAAATTTTTGATGATATAATATACAGGTGCTGGTCATATAATTAGAATATATATATATATATATATATATATATATATATATATATGCTGTAAAGGTATATCTCCCAAGAATCAACTTAGACAAAAAAAAATAAAAATAAATAAATATACATACACATACATATATATACACATTGCATTTGACCCTAAATATGACAAATGACAGACCAAAATATCAAAAAATGTGTTTAAAATAGAATTATGCAATTTGGAGAAACATGCAAAAGTTAATATTAAGAGGTACTACTTTAAAATGAATAAAGCATTGAGATTTGTGTGACTGTGTAAACATTAACCCAAAAATGAAAATTTGCAGAAAATGTACCCATCCAAGATGTTAATGACTTATTTTCTTCATCAATCAGATTTAGAGATATTTAGTATAACATCACTTGCTCGCCAATGGATCCTCTACAGTGAATGGGTGCCGTCAGAATGAGAGTCCACACAGCTGATTAAAACATCACAATAATCCACACCACTCCAGTTTACAAGTTAACATCTAGTGAAGTGAAAAGCAGTTTTTGTAAGAAACAAACCCACATTAAGGCATTTTAACTTTAAACTGTCACTTCATAATACTGAGTTCTCTGCTAAAAATAGTGCTTCCATAATAAGGAGATGACATTTTCACTGGAGAAAGCAATGCTGTGTGGATGTTATTGTGATTGTGATGTTTTTATCAGCTGCTTGGACTTCAATGGCAACATTTACTGCACAGGATTCACTGGTGAGCAATGATCTAAAATAATAACAAATCAGTACATTTTCAGCATTTTAATTTTTTTTTTTTGGAAGAACTGTTCCTTTAAAATTTCTATAAATAAACAACCAGCACTGACCTAGACACGCCAGCCCAGCACCACACTGCTTGAGCCAGAGCTTCTTCGGTCTCGGCTAAACTGGGAGCGCGAGACTTGCATGCTTTTGCACTGGCCTGTTCCTTTTCTGTTTCACAAAAAGAAAAGATTCTTCAGATTCCCACAGGAATCAAGTTCTCAATAGTTTCACAAATTATATGTCCATGCTTGATTTCTTTGGTAAAAGAAAACACTGCAGCAATCCTAGTGTGGACTGACCGCAAGTTCAGTCTTAGTTTAGAATAATCTTATTTTAGTAGCACATACACTCTTAAGAATAAAGGTGCTTCACGATATAGAAGAACCTTTTGTCTAAATGGTTCCATAAAGAACCTTTAACATCTGAAGAACCTTTCCGTTTCACAAAAGATTCTTTGTGGCGAAAGAAGGTTCTTCAGATTATAAAAAGGTAAGAAAGAGATGGTTCTTTAAAAGGACTTTTGACTGAATGGTTCTTTGTGGAACCAAAAAGGGTTCTTCAATGGCATTGCTGTGAATAACCTTTTAAGCACCTTTACTTTTAAGAGTGTATATTACGGTCAGGAAAAAATTAATTAAATATAAGATTTAAGAAAACTGAAGAAAAAAACAACACTACTAATCCATATTATGGATATCCCCACCACCTTTTTTGACTCACCAACCACCAAATCCAAAGATAAATGATAAGTATAATAAATTAACCCACTGTGTTTTAAGCCAGCCACCTTCACTATGTGTGTGCTTTACCTAATGAACGCTCTCAATCTCGAAAGTGTTCTATGAACACTTATCCCACCTTGTGGTGCGCTCAGTTTATCCTGCAGGTGCCGCTGTTTGAGGGGAGTAAATGTAAAAGAGCGATACGCTCCAGAGCGCAGCTCTTTAGTTCGAATCGCCTTTTTACGAACTATAGTCGGAGAGGAAGTGGGGCCCTCTTCAGGACTGCTGACTTGCTCCGTGCTCGGCTGTGAGATCACCTGCTCAGAGAAATTGAGATGAACGCATTGCAGAACCGTTCAACTTGATGTAAACTTTTTCTCAAAAGGAATATTTGAGGGCTATTTACAACAAGCTCCATTGACAAAATCTATAGGTCATGCTATCAATTAAACATATATACATTTATAAATGTGTAGGTTTTAAAAATAAAGTATACATATTTTTAATCAATAATGATAATAAAAATAATAAAATAATGTAAATGATAATATTACTTAATAAAAATTACATTCAATTGTATATAATTTTTAAAAAAATATTTAGACTAGATTTAAACACACGTACAGCTTTTTTGTGATACCAAAACCACAAGCTGCAAATGTATCTTTCAATTAGCCAAAAAATAAAACAAATAAAATAGGGGATGACTCAATTTTCTATGGTGAAATAACCAGTAAACCCAGAATATTTCTTTAACTAGTACTTGTAACTGCTTTTTATGCCATTTGCATTTCATTCGAAAGCTTATCAAGGTTATGATAATCTTCATAAAGCAATATATACCTTTGCCCCTGGTAGCAGGCCTTGAGTTGGGGCCCTGCGGAACGACACCAAGGCACTAACACTGAGAGGGAAACCTTGATTAAGCAATGATGGGGTTCGAGTTGGTTTCTTCCCTGAACACTCATCCTGTGCTTCCTCTGGGTGCTTCTCCAGAAAATACAGTTGAAAACAGCGGCAAAGCAGCAGGTTCAGGAACTGGGCCTTTGAGTAAAACCAAGAAATGGAACAAATTACATTCATACAGTGTTTGAGCAGTTTTTCTCATTTAAGCAAAGCAATAACAGTCTTGGCATTTCTAAACATCACTACCGAGACTTGTAAACCAAAAAACCACATCCTTGATTCTTGAAACGACATGTGCAATATTACAATCACAACATGACGCTATATAACCAAAGTGACGGATAACACACCAACCACAAAACCATTGCTGGGTTTTGTCATGTTAATGCTTACAGCTCGAGCATGTCTGGCTCTGAAGAGGTGGCAATAGAGCTGGGCATCAGAATTTCCAGGATTATGGGAGACAAAGGCAAACTGGGCATCAGACGGACGGGCAGTGGACAGCGAGACTCGTCCCATGGCATGAGCCATGAGGAGCGTCTGATGAGATGCATAATGAAGAGATCAACAATATGACATACACAAAAGAGAAATGTCAGAAATCCTGAGACGATCTTACCATTTCATCTTCATCATAAACTTTGACTCCCTTGACAGAGAACCTCAATGAGACGGTTCGCTTACTCTTGCAGTTCTGCAGATACAGAAGTTCATAAATCATCTACATCACCAGTGAAAGTATTATTATTTTCTAAATAATTTAATTGTCATTGAACTAAATTGAATAAACACTGAACTAAATCAAGCTGAACAGTGACAAGTGTGTTTTCAGAGCCGTTTAACAGCTGAAACTGCATTCATTTTATAATTGAAGAACTGCTGTAGTTATTTTCTTGTTGATTATTATTATGAAGCTGCTTTAAAATGACTTTTTTAAATGACCTTGTATAATAATAGCAAAGTCAGTGAAATGATGAAATACTCAAAATCAATGCATGTACATAATTTGTCTACAAAACTAATAGCAAGCACATAAGCATAAGCATTTAGATCAAAAGGCTCTTAAGACCATTAAAAACAAATTTAGTCAGGTGTTCAAACTTTTCCATGGTATAAACAAATATGAAAAAGCAAACATGCTCTGGAGGCTCATTTATCAGTACATAAATTACCTTGAAAGACTTCAGCTGAGTGTGCAGCTGCTGAATCTGATCATCCAAACAACTGTCATCCACAGGAAATGAGCCAATATACTAGACAAATGGAGTTTTTACTCAGCAAAAGCAACAAAACTGTGAATTCATGATGCAATCATCCCAGTGTGTGGAATGAAACTATACAATGAAACCACAGACTCAATTTCAAAATCAGCTTAGTTTCAGTATCAGATGCACTGCATTAAAACATTTAAGACAATTTCACCTCAGCAGATCTTGTAACAATCCCATGTTCCCTGCCAGCTGTCTCACCCATGTCTCAATCTAAGCCTGGCTTCCTTTGCCTTACTGTTCAAAAAAAAAAAAAAGGAGGGGGAAAAAATAAGATAAGAGAAGTCAAACAACAGGAACAACACACATTCCTCCAAGATAACGTTACAGGCTGTGCAGCGTTCATATTCGAAACGTGACAAAAATGGCCAAAATTAAAGTATGTTTTGAAACAGCCAAACAGTTTCCACAAAAAACGAAAGAAATGTTTTGATTTCTACTAAAACTTCTTTTACATACTGCTTTAATTGTATAACGCTTGAGTAGTACTACAAGGATGTTGCTGAAATGACATTAAACAGACAGAAAAAACAGATACAAACTTACAAACATTCGTCCACGCGACTGAACCTGGCAGGGTGGGTCGACTCCTCCGGGGTTTTGCAATCCTGACTCACCTTATCCTCTAAATCCCGCCTATCTAGAGCCAGACTGGATTCATCGAAAACATTTGATAAGACTCTCCGCCTACTACACCACACAAGGATGGTGCAGTTCATTCGTTTCAGGACATTCGACTCTTTGAGGTGAATCAAAACGATTCACTTAAAGAGTCTGATTTCCCCGAGTCCCGCCAGGAGCGATAAATATAGTTATTCTTGAGAAGTGAGACAAAACAGGGTGCAAAATTGAAAAAATTAAAACTTTTTACTCAGACAAATGAAACTACATTTATGCACTGAGGTATGCTTTGATAAAACCTCCCAACTTTTCTCTCTTTTTTTTTTTTTTAAATGTGCTTTTTACTTGGACTGTGTAATATAATTTCAACTTTATCTTTAACAACGTTCAAAATGTTTTTAACATTTCAAAACACATTCTCATGTTAGCAGACAGATTACACTTTCACACGTGACCAACAATTCCTCAACAAATATAAAATATCATAATGAAATATCAAAATATTCATCTGACGGAGGTAACACCTGACGGTGGTGATGAAGGCCTGAATTTGTAGTATTTTTAACTATCAAATACATTGAATCAATCAATTACTGTATTAAAACAAACAGTGAGTTATTGTTCATAACGCTTTTATTCAAGAGTCACATTTAAGTATTTTTGGAACTCAAAATCTTATGGTAATATCTGACGGTTCATGTAACTTCAGTATTTCTTTTTTCTGATGATGCTAGATGCTAATGGCACCTGCTTCAGGAGAATAAAATAATCTATATATTTCAAATAATTTCCTCAGAAATTGGAGGATGGTGTTGACATATCATGGTTGTGACACAGGAAATATTAGCCTTAGGATTTAAAATATTCTTAAACTATAAACTGGTCAGACTCTGTCTGACCGTGATGTGGCAAGGGGGTCCTTTAGTGACAGCTGCCCCTGATATTCCCTGATTTTATTACATTTTAATAAATGTCTGACGGTGTGTTGACAAAAAATGTGGACACAACTTTGAAACCTTATGAAACATGCATGTGTCACCGAAAAACAACCTCGCTTTGGTATGAGACATTATTAAGTGTTGCTTTTCATAAAACAAGGTCTTTTTCATCATTAAAAAACATTGATTGAACCCTTCTCTGTGGACAGTTTTAGATGTAGTAAGAAGACAATAAGATTTCACATAATAATTATCAAATTAAATTGAAAGGGATAATTGTGTTAAATACATTCTATTATTAATCCCCAACATTTACAATTGAAAATATATTTTTTATTTTTTTTTAAAATAATAGCAGTTACAACGGCTGGACATGTTTTGTCCCACGTCTCAAGCTATCCTCAGATCCCCATTCTAAAATATTATTAATTAGCTTTATATTTAAAATGATCTTTGTGTTCACAACATGTCCTTCTGTATTTACAGATTACAGATAGCTAGTTCTTTACAAACGAACTGCCATACCACAGAGAAAAACGGCATGAATTTGCTTCGGACTGAATTGATTTCATTTACAACTCAGTTCGATTGATTCATTAAAAAGAACCAATTAACTGAAAAGAACGATTCGTTGGCTAATAGAAAATGACTAGTTTAGCCCCCCATCACATATATGTTTTTCAGCAAGTCTGTGGAAAAATATTTACATCAGAGCACTTCAATTTTCATGATCTTAACTTTTTTTTTTTTTTTTATTAATTTTCTAAGAAACTATATGTTAAGTAATGTAGTAGTTAATGTTCATAATACTGGGATACTGGATTCTGTAACAATCTGTAGATTAAATTCTGTAAAGGATACTTGAGATATGCCTACTGTAAGCCCCAAGACAAGTCAAGGCAAGTCTCCAGGTAAGTTGCTGTGTGTAAACATTTCAGTGCTTAGTATACTAAATTAAACATATGCCTTAAGTGCGTGTTAGAACAAGAGTAAGAATTTGCTATGGTGAATTTCACATCAGTAGAGACTAGCTCTGATAATGAGACAAACCTTGTGTTTCAGAACTTGAAAAATTTGGAAACCCCTTTTAAAACTGCTGTTTTATCATTAACTTCAACTGAGTTTTAAACCAAACCACCAAAACAAAACAATGGCCAAATAATGAAGTACAAATATAGTCACTTTATTAAGGACTACAGAAAAGTATCAGTTACATGCATGCAGGGTAAGGTGAGCAATGCTCATAAAATTACATCTAACCCCCCCTGATAAACTAACACACAAGAGTATGACCGGGTTAGTAGTGCGTCAAATGTCTTAAACATCTGCTTGAAAAATCTTTTCAACTTATATTCTTCATCGTAGCCTATACAGAACAAAAAGACTTGTGTATATGGATGCCAATGTTTCTTTAATGCATCTTAATAAATCCAATTTTGCATTCATTTAGACTGTTCAACTGAAAGTTAGGCATCAATAATCGTTCTTTACTTCGATTTACACGAAAGAACCAACATCAACGAAATGTTCTTGATTACAATAGTAGCTAAAGACCTAACTTCACAAAACATGACCCAAAAAATGGAACTAAAACTTACAAAGAGAGTTTTCTTGAACACTGATGAGAAAGGGGCGACTGAATAACTGAAATGCTTGCCTCTACAGAAAGACTGACTACAGGAACTTTAAATAATTGATTTTTTTCTTGATACACAACTGAGAACAGCTCCTTCTAGAAGTTCTCATAACAGTGACCTGAATGAGCATCTTAACACAAACAGTAGCATTTCTACGCTATACCTTTATCTGTAATTTAAGAATATTGAACATAAATGCCTGTATTTGAATGGCAGAATAACTCTGAAGAGGTCCTATATTCATCAGAGGCCCCAAGACGAGGAGAACATGTAAGTTTCTACAAAAATAAGAGGAGAAAATAGCCAGCACTGCAGTCTACCGAGCTACAGTTGATCTTTTCAGCCATCGGCAAGCACGGGATTCATTTCCGGGCTCGGAGTGACTTGCGGGCGGCAGGTTTAGCCTTCACAGCTGATTCAGTTGCCTCCTTCTTAGCTGCCTTGGGCGACGGCCTTTTGGACCCCCTGCTTGTCATCTTTTTGGCTACTGGTGTTTTAGGTTTACTGGTCGGGGCAGCTTTCTTGACTGGTGTGGCTTTAACAGGCTCTGGTGCCTTTCTAGATGCGGCTTTGCTCGCAGATACTGGTTTCTTGGCTGGTGGAGGGGCTTTCTTGGCCGATGCAACTGATCTCTTTGAAGCAGGAGGTTTTCTGCTGACTGTTTTAGCCCTTTTATTTGGACGAGCCTTAGACGCAGATGTCCGGTTTGCACGCTGGGTCCTGTGGACAAGCAGAAAGCATGCAAAGACACAGTCTAAACCAAGAGTCTCAAGGATATTACGAACTGTAGATACAGTTTGCAATTTTTTCACCCCTTTTTATCATCCACCGAGTGGAAGCCAGACAACATGCAAGGGTTATTATGCAGGGCTTCAAATCTCTAGAGCTGAGTATGATCACAAATATAATATCGCACTGATGTACTTCACCTCTTTCTTCGAGGAGGCTCATCCTCTTCGGATTCCTCCTCTTCAGATTCTTGCTCTGACTCTTCTTCGGATTCTTCATCAGAATCGTCACTTCTCTTGCGTTTACCCTTCTGTTCCTCCTTCTGTTTAAGTTTCTTCATCATTTCTGGAAACAGAACCGCTGGGCTGCAGGAGGAGCAATAGAAAATTTGTTAATTCAAGTTCTCACGTTTATCACACTTCTATGACAAAATCGACAAACATCAAAAATAATCTAAAAAAAAAAAAAAAAAACCTTGAAGACATGGTCTCAAAATGGTTCTGGACCACATTGGCATCCACTTTATAGACAAAAACAGCTGAAATATACTTCAAAATATCTTTTTTTATATTCCACAGAAGAAATAAAGTCACCGAGCTTTGAAATGACATGACAGTGAGTAAATGATAATAAAATGTTTATCTATTCGTTTAGACTAGAACTAATTAGTTGTGGAGTTAAAAATGAACCTGCATTAAGGATTTCAAGTGTGAAACGCCCAAAAGGAAAGTTTAGGATATGTTTGCTAATTGCACTGCTATTTGTGACCCTGGACCACAAAACCAGTCTTAATTGTCAATTTTTCAAAATTGAGTTTTATGCATCATCTGAAAGCTGAATAAATAAGCTTTCCATTGATGTATGGGTTGTTAGGATCAGACAATATTTCTGGAATCCAAGGGTGCAAAAAAATCAAAACATTGAGAAAATCGCCTTTAAAGTTGTCCAAATGAATTCTTAGCAATGCATATTACTAATCAAAAACAACGTTTTGATATATTTACAGTAGTAAATTTACAAAATATCTTCATGGAACATGATCTTTACTTAATATACTAATGATTTTTGGCATAAAAGAAAATCTATAATTTTGACCCATATAGTGTATTTTTGGCTATTGCTACAAATATACCCAGTGACTTAAAGGAACACTCCACTTTTTTTGGAAATAGGCTCATTCTCCAACTCCCCCAGAGTTAATAAGTTGAGTTTTACCGTTTTTGAATCCATTCAGCCGATCTCCGGGTCTGGCGATAGCACTTTTAGCATAGATCATTAAATCCGATTAGACCAGTAGCATCGCGTTCAAAAATGACCAAAGAGTTTCGATATTTGTCCTATTTAAAACTTGACTCTTCTGTAGTTATATCGTGTACTAAGACCGGCGGAAAATGAAAAGTTGTGATTTTCTAGTCAGATTTGGCTAGGAACTATACTCTCATTCCGGCGTAATAATCAAGGAACTTTGCTGCTGTAATATGGCCGCAGCAGGCACAGTGATATTACGCAGGGCCTGAAAGTAGTCCCCAGCTAGGTAACTAGTTATAATATAGCTGGGGACTACTTTCAGGCGCTGCGTAATATCACTGTGTCTGCTGCGGCCATATTACAGCAGCAAAGTTCCTTGATTATTACGCCGGACTGGGAGTATAGTTCCGCAACTTTTCATTTTCTGCCGGTCTTAGTACACGATATAACTACAGAAGAGTCAAGTTTTAAATAGGAAAACTATCGAAACTCTTTGGTCATTTTTGAACGCGATGCTACTGGTCTAATCGGATTCAATGATCTATGCTAAGCTATGCTAAAAGTGCTATCGCCAGACCCGGAGATCGGCTGAATGGATTCAAAAACGGTAAAACTCAACTTATTAACTCTGGGGGAGTTGGAGAATGAGCCTATTTCCAAAAAAAGTGGAGTGTTCCTTTAAGACTGGTTTTGTGGTCCAGGGTCACTTTTTATTATAATTTATTTTAGTATTTATTAACTTTTTTCAATTAGCTTTTATATGTAATTCTTATTTTTAGTCTTTTTTTTAATTCATATTTCTATTTGGCTTAATTTATTTTATTTTAATTATTTCATTTTCATACAGGTTTTCCAAGTACTATTTATATTTTATTTTATTTTATTTCAATTCCCAAAAACAATTTTTAATCATTTTAGTTTTAGTTAACAGTAATAAGCTGGCTTACAATGAGCTGAACTTACCTCGGGTAATACGGATAGCTTAGTTGATATGACCCACTGAGTCCATGACCAGAAATCTGCTCCATCCATCCCATCATTTTACACTTCTGCAAGGTTCGCTTCAGGTTTGACACTAGCCATAAGACAGAAAACATTCACAAAGATTCTGCATAACACATAAAGTTGCAACAAGTACAAGGAAATATAAATGGTGGCTGTAACATAAACAAGGACAGATCAAGACAACTATTTATGTACCAATGTTCTTGCGAACAACTCATTTGAGAATAACAATTAGAAGCAACCCCAAAACAAAGGCAAACTTAATTCAGTCCTCAGAGAGAAAACTCTCCCTTGGCTGCGAGGAGTGAGGAGTTAGTGTACCGTACCGACAAAATAGTTGTTCTGTTCCTTCTGTCTCTCCACCAGGAATTTGCGGAGTATGGTGATGCTGCAGGTCTTGGGCTCATTCATGGCTGTGATGGCGGCCACTATGGCATCTTCCAGCAGTCCGCCACCCATGAGCACTTTATTCCCAGCTTTCTTCAACTGTCAAACAAATGCAGATTCTCATCAAACCTGCTTTTATGTGCTGAGCGATTCAGAAGGGTAACTAACCTGGAATGTTCCAGAAGCTCCCTTGCCAGTGATCTGCTCCAAGTAGCCCTTTTCTACAGATTTTTGCAGGCAGTTCTTCAACACATCAGGCCTTAAGAGAGATTTACAGAACAACCCAAATCTTACAATCTTTCAGGCAAGATGTACATACACAATTTCAATTTGTAACTAACTAATCATGACAAAATCTGCTATGTGCTATGCACCATATGAAAATGTTCTGCATGTACAAAGTAATACTTTTATTCAGCAAGGGTGCATTAAATGAATAAAAAAGTGACGTGACAAGTCCTTCTGGGACGTTCGTACTTACGAGTTGACAAGTCATTATCACGACGTCGGGTGCATTCAAGTCACTTTGGTCGGAAAAAGATAGCGATTTAACTTTTCTACATAAAATTCAACGATTTTTTTTTAAAAACTACATCTACAAAATATTGAATGAAGAATGTGCATCAGTATGTTTGTTCTTTTTTCTGTTTTTATTTAATTTATGAAGGTGATGTAAACTGGATAATTATATATTTTATTATACAATATTGTGTATATGTAGCTTATATAGTTTTATTGTACATTACAAAAAAATAATAATTTTATTCATTTCAACAACTTTACCGACGCTGCATATCTTTAGTCTTTGGCTGCGTCCATTGCATCCGACACGCCCCCAACTCGTTAACTCTGGGCTTAAAGGGGTGGTTGACTGTTTTTTTCTAGGCTTGATTGTGTTTTAGGGGGTGCAGTCTAACATGTGTTAAAGGTGTAGTAGGAGATCTCGAAAAATGCTAACTTTAGCCTGATAGCACTGAAAGCAAACGTCCCACCCTCCTTGCAATCGCCGTCCAAAGCCACACCCCCTGAACGTACATAAGCTCAAAGAGCAGCCATTACAGTCCTCGTGCCCTCCCTGCTCTGCACATGTAAATCTTATCAGGTCCGACGGTTGTTCTATTCAACAGTAAGTCATAAGTGCCCTGCGAAGTGGACATCACCAGATATTCCGCCATAATTCCAGTTCGAAGTGAGCGTTTATGTTCCATACAAAGGGCATTAAAGTGTGAAAGACGTGAATTGAAATTGTATTTATTTAAAGAGGTATATTATGTCACACACTTAACACTTCTCTAGTAAGTTTTGTTTGTGTGTAAGACGCTGTGCAGCGCAAGTCCGTGAGTGAATGTTCCGAAGTGAAGTAAACTTCAACGGATTTCCCTGCTCAGAGAGTAGAGAGCAATGAACACTGTTCATTGAACACAATGATCACTTCTGTATTTTCTTTGATATATTGATCTCTGTTACCACTGAATCTAGATCTGTCTCTGTCAGAAAGAGATGCATTAATGAGAACACTAGTGCGCTATTTATGAAGGCTATATCTTTAACACCAAGCATTTCTGCAGACTCTGTTGATCTTCTCCTGGATTCTTTTAACTCAAAAGTTAAGAATGTTATTGATGATATTGCTCCGACAAGGGTCTGCAATAAAAATGGCAGACAAAAATCACCATGGAGAAAATCAACAGCAGTTCAGAGTATGAAAAGACAATGCAGAAAAGCTGAGCGGATGTGGCGGAAGACAAAACTTGAAATTCACTATAGCATCTATAAAGACAGCCTTCATGCTTTCAATGTGGAACTAGCCACAGCTAGACAGACCTTCTTCTCAAACCTTATAAACAGTAACTTAAACAACTCTCGCACTCTTTTTGCTACTGTGGAGAGACTGACAAACCCCCCAAGTCAGATTCCCAGTGAAATGCTCTCCGACAGTAAATGCAATGAGTTTGCTTCCTTCTTTTCTGAGAAGATCAATAATATCAGAAAGGAGATTGGCATATCTACTTTTGCACAGGTCACACAGATTCGACCGCAATTTCAAAAAGAAGTGACTATGTCTGTTTTTGAAGAAATTGATTGCAACATTTTGAAAGAAATAGTACAGCACCTTAAATCATCAACCTGCTATCTTGACACACTTCCCACATCTTTTTTCAAAAGTGTGCTTCACTGTTTAGAAGCAGATCTCTTAGAAGTGGTGAATGCTTCACTTCTTTCTGGGACTTTTCCAAACTCCCCTCAAAACTGCAGTTGTTAAACCCCTTCTGAAAAAGCGCAATCTTGATAACACAATGCTGAACAACTATAGACCAATATCAAATCTTCCGTTCATAGGTAAGATTATTGAAAAGGTAGTTTTTAATCAGCTGAACAACTACTTAAACTCAAATGGACACCTGGACAATTTTCAGTCTGGTTTCCGAGCGCATCATAGCACAGAGACAGCGCTTATTAAGATAATAAATGATATTCGCTTCAATTCTGATTCAGGCAAAATCTCAGTTCTGGTACTACTAGATCTTAGTGCTGCGTTTGACACTGTTGATCATAACATACTTCTAGAGAGACTGGAAAACTGGATCGGGCTCTCTGGGATGGTACTCAAATGGTTCAGGTCATACTTAGAAGGGAGAGGTTATTATGTGAGTATAGGAGAGCATAAGTCTAAGTGGACATCCATGACATGCGGAGTCCCACAAGGCTCAATTCTTGCACCGCTCTTGTTTAGCCTGTATATGCTCCCACTAAGTCAAATAATGAGAAAGAACCAAATTGCCTATCACAGCTATGCTGATGATACCCAGATTTACCTAGCCTTATCTCCAAATGACTACAGCCCCATTGACTCCCTCTGCCAATGCATTGATGAAATAAACTGTTGGATGTCCCAGAACTTTCTTCAGTTAAATAAGGAGAAAACTGAAGTTATTGCATTTGGAAACAAAGATGAAGTTATCAAGGTGAATGCATACCTTGACTCTAGGGGTCAATCAACTAAATACCAAGTCAAAAATCTTGGGGTGTTTCTGGAGTCAGACCTTAGTTTTAGTAGCCATGTCAAAGCAGTAACTAAATCAGCTTACTATCATCTCAAAAACATTGCAAGAATTAGATGTTTCGTTTCCAGTCAAGACTTGGAGAAAGTTGTTCATGCCTTCATCACCAGCAGGGTGGACTATTGTAATGGTCTCCTCACCGGCCTTCCGAAGAAGACCATTAGACAGCTGCAGCTCATCCAGAACGCTGCTGCCAGGATTCTGATTAGAACCAGAAAATTTGAGCATATTACACCAGTCCTCAGGTCCTTACACTGGCTCCCAGTTACATTTAGGATTGATTTTAAAGTACTTTTAATCGTTTATAAATCTCTAAATGGCCTAGGACCTAAATACATTGGAGATATGCTCACTGAATATAAACCTAACAGACCACTCAGATCATTAGGATCGAGTCAGTTAGAAATACCAAGGGTCCACACAAAACAAGGGGAGTCTGCTTTTAGCTATTATGCTGCCCGCAGTTGGAACCAGCTTCCAGAAGAGATCAGATGTGCTAAAACATTAGCCACTTTTAAATCCAGACTCAAAACTCATCTGTTTATTAGCTGTGCATTTGTTGAATGAGCACTGTGCTACGTCCGAACTGATTGCACTATGTATAATCACTTTCTATTCTTAAATGTTTTAAATTCTTTTAAAATCAATTTTTAAATCACTTTGTTTTTATTATTGTGATTTATTATTATTTTTAATTTCTTAAATCAATCATATCATTTTAAAAGTTTAAACACAAGGCTGAAGTAAGTACTGTGATGGTAAAGAGAATGTGGGCAAAGAAAGACAAGTGTGTTGGTTAAAGTAGGAGTTCAATTTGTTTGCTGTAAGATGGTCAAAGTAAGTTGGGGGTGAAGTAGTGGAATAGTTAGGTGTTTTGGAAGGTTTTTCCACTTAGTGTGGAAGAGTTTGAACAAAGCTTGAGAATGTTGGTTTTTAAATTCCTTGTTTTTATTGTTGTGATTATTATTTTTTAATGACTATTTGACTTCCTTTTATGTAAAGCACCTTGAATTACCACTGTGTATGAAATGTGCTATATAAATAAACTTGCCTTGCCTTGCCTTGTTTAGGGAGCATGTGAATGGGAACACAGTTCATGCACTGAGCTCCCTTCTAACGAGCTGGTTATCTGAATCTGGTGTGTTAACTATGTGAGACATGCAAAATATGCAGAGCGGGGGGCGCGAGGACTGGAACTGGGAACAGCGCTGGGCTACATCATGTGTCATTCACCCGTGAGAAAACTTCCCTTTGCTGGCCAGAGGTCATAGGCGTTCATTTCAGGTGTCCAAAACATTGCATTAAAAACCTGTAATTTTCTAAATAAATCTGCAGGCACAGAGGTATGCAAATACATACGTTGACAGGCAGGTAGGAAAGACAATTAATACGCTCGGACAGAGCATTTTGATTCGACAAACGTTTCTTGGTCCTATGCCTTCCACATAATATATAAATACACATAAATACATTTAGACCACTTAACTTAATGATTGCTATCAGGATGTGAAGAGACTTTCAACCAGAATAACAAAAAATGTTTCTGAAGACATGACATACAACCGGCATGTGCTCCGGTTGTATTGTAAACAATGGCGTCGTCTATATTGCTTATCAATTTGAGCCTGATTGAGACGCAGAGGATGTTAGTGAAGAGGATCGCGCAGAACCTGTGCAAACACGGCTTTTAATGGTATGTTTTTTGAACCTGTGCAAACACGGCTTTTAATGGTATGTTTCTAAAGCAGCGCAGCATGGCCTCGCCCCCTTTGTTGCGTGTTACCGGAGGCGGGGTTTATCTGGGTTCGTGACGTAATTTTTTTCAACAATTCGTCTCCTCTGTGTCTCTCCGCATCACTGGAGCACCATTTTGGAGATTATCCACTGAATGCAAACTGTGTACGCTCTTCTGTATCAGCCGCAACACAAGTATACGGTTTATACGTGTATTTACGCTTTGATTTGAACGAAAATAGCGCATCCTTATTAAGTAAAGATCATGTCCCATGAAGATATTTTGTAAATTTACTACTCATTTTTGATTAGTAATATGCATTGCTAAGAATTCATTTGGAAAACTTTAAAGGCGAATTTCTCAATATTTAGATTTTTTTACACCCTCAGATTCCAGATTTTATAATAGTTTTATCTCGGCCAAATATTGTCCGATCCTAACAAACCACACATCAGTGGAAAGCTCATTTATTCAGCTTTCAGATGAAATATAAATCTCAATTTCGAAAAATTGACACTTAAGACTGGTTTTGTGGTCCAGGGTCACATTTGTGTTCTAAAGACGAACGAAGCTTTTACGGGTTTGGAACGACATGGGTGTAAGTGATTAATGACAAAATTTTCATTTTGGGGTGGAGTAACCCTTTAAGTAAATACTCTCAAGTTCAAACTGTAGTCTAGTTAGAGGATGTTGCCCTAAAAACAAGTGAATATTGACCTGCTATCCACGTTGAGTTGTGGGAAGTGCTGCTCCAGGTACTTCTTGATCAGGATGTAGGAAGCCTCCTTGGGTTCACAGAGGCGGGTGATGATCAGAGGCAGAGACTCTCCCAGCGTCTCTTTTGTCCCGGCAGACCCAGCTGGCTTCTGTGCAACATGACATCGACAAAATAACAGTTAAAAATGATGACAAACCATCAAAAAAGTACTCAATCTCATAGATCTCAGCAATAACAGCAATGCAGACAACAAACAAACGACGTTTAGATACCTTCCCAATGGCAAAACTACCAGAGAAGCCTTTGCCTTTCAGCTGTGGGTGAAGACAACAAGACAATAAGACTTAGTCTGCATAAAAAATGAGAAATATTCAATGTATTGAACTGCAAATCACCTGTTTGACAGTGCCCTTCTCAACCATTCGCTTCAGAGCCCTCTTATAGAGGTTTTTGGTCTTTTTGTCCATTTCCACAGATGGATATTTCTTCATAACATATTTCACAATGGTAATCGTAGAGGCACCACTCCGCTCTTTGCAACTCTGTAGGTAGAGAGTAAAGATGTACACATGAGATGGCAATTTTTGGATTCTTAGATTTCCAAAGAATAGAGCGCTGCAAGAATCTGAGCAATTCTTGAACTTTTCATCGTCCTGAAACCATTGAATGGGTTTTTGGTTAAATGCTTGAAATAAGGTCTGTGGTTAACTCAAGCTAAAAATATATTCACGTTTTAATCTAAAACATAGAATACTACTGTAATACCCCATAAAATACTACTGTAATTTTTTAAGTTTTAACTTATCTAATGGGCTAAATGGGACTACAGAGGTTATCGGGAACATTAAAGGTTCTCAAAAGAAAATGATGGTGATGTTGAAGTCATGTGAACGTGGTGTTTAACTTTTGACTTCTGGCGATTGCATTTAGGCTTCAAACGTTCTAAAAGTTGTGAAGGTCATCATGATTAACAAAACATGTAATAATCACAATCTTTTGTTGTTTACAGAGCTTATTTTCTTCAATAATCCAAAAGCCAAAGGAATAATCCTATTGGGTTTTTGTCGAAGGAACCAGGCTGTTGCTAACTTCCACACTGGCCGACAAAAACACGTCATCACTGCTTATGCTGGTGTACATATTGTAGTGAGTAAAAACCTACTTAGTCAAATTCTCTCTAAATGGTAATGGAACAGTTAAATTTTGAACCAGACCTCAATTGCTTCTATGATGATTTCTTCAACTTTGGGCTGGGAAAGAGAGGTTGAAGCCATTTTGTTGGCGGAAATGGTCGCCCAAGCAGGAATCTTCTTTTTCACCTTTTTCCCTTTGTCATCTTCCTTGTCACTGCACCATTTGTGCGAAACAAATGCATAACATGCTTACTAAGTCATTTTTTTTAAATTCAATAAACGAGTGGAAATCATCAAACGCTGTAAAAAATACATTTCATTTTTGTACAAAAGCCAGACTTACAGTTTGGCTACAACTTCCTTGACTTTTTTCTTCTTGCTCTTCCCTTGTTCAGCTGCTGCTTCTTCAGATTTCTCACCCTCATTAGGCGTTTCTCCTTCATCTTTGGACTGCTCCTCACCATCAGCGGTCGCCTCCTCCTCTTCACCTTCTTTCTTTTCCTCTGTGGTTTCAGGTTTAGCGGGTGCCGAATCTTTCTCTTTTTCCTTCTCCTTCTCACCTACAGATGCAGACCCTTCGGCAGGAGCATCTGTGGAATCGAAAACAATGAGATGCATGGAAACGTTCACACCACTTGTGCATTATTTTAGAAACTCTCCTGAAGTCATATGATTTCAGGAAAGAATTTCAGTGCACATTTGCCTGTATTCCAGTATTATTTCAGTGTATAATGACAGAATTCTCCTTATGTGACCTATGTGCCAGGTAAGGGGCAATACGTACCTCCCTCAGGGGCTTTTGCAGGTGGTGCATCCTCTTTGGGCGGGGCTGCAGCTGATCGGCGAATGGGCATGATTCTCACCTGCCAATACATAAAGACTTTAAGTATCTATACATATATCTATGTGTGTGTATATATATATATATATATATATATATATATATATATATATATATATATATATACACACATTATATATATATATATATATATATATATACACACACACACACACACACACACACACACACATAATTTATTTCATTTCGAACATGTTGTATGCATCTAAACTGGGAATGCAATAAAAAATGTTGCATTGTTTATTACGTTATAATGCATTGCATTGTGGAGCCTGCAGATTTATTTAGAAAATTACAGGTTTTTAATGCAATGTTTTGGACACCTGAAATGAACGCCTATGACCTCTGGGCAGCAAAGGGAAGCTCGTGCATAGAAAAACACGTCGACAAACACGCGCTGGACATAAAGGCACAGCAAATTAACTTGAAAGGAGCAACAATCTCATTGTTTATCTGCTCCACATATAGTCTTTATTGATATTTGCAGCGAATAACGTGCATAAAGTCACACCTGCACACGTTTTTACCAGTGCACAGGAACTGAATTGCACGTAAAACCCAATATAATCGAAAATGGCCATTTTGTCCATTTTGCCCTGTACAGTAATGGCGCTGCGTTAGGCTGAAAATGGTAAATGCACGAGACTGCAGAGTCAAAAGATTTAATTAAACATACGCGCCTGCAGAAAGTATAAAAGATTCTGTAAAATGAGGATGCACCATTTCAGAATGAGCGTTTTAAGGCATACCTTGATTTACTGGATTATCAGTTGAAAGAAACACTCCCTTCCTTTTTGGAATTCTCTGTTTACGTGCCCCTCCCCCCCTCATGCGTACGCATAGCGACGTACGTGTGCGCGCACGCGCGCGCGTGCCATGACCAGGTCGTCAGCGAAATTACTTTTTGTGCTTAAACACTAAATTATAAAAGACATTACAGAATGACTTGTTTATATAACATTTACTTAATGCTTTTGTCTCATTCTGTGTAACAGGCGAAAAGGGGATTGTTTATATAAATTATTCTTATATTTATTTATTTATATATTAATAAAAACAACAAAACAATAAAAAAAATGTTCAAAATACTATTTAAAAAAGCAAAAATATCTTTCCTGTTTGGCTTGTTCATTCGTTATTTGCGAATTAAATTTATATGTCAACGCAAGATGGCAGTATTGCCACTTGATGCATAAAATTAAACTTCATATTTCTATCTATCAGAGATATGTCTTTGTTGAACTGTCTTCACGCGTAGTACTTCTTATACACTTTTAAAATAAACTATAAAATAAACGTATTAGAAGTACATTGAAAATTGATAAAAAAGTATGATAATATAAGTGTTTTAGATCAATGTTGTTTTTAAACACCTTGGATAGCCTACCATGTGAATATTATGCTGCATGAATATGAAAATATGGTAGCTGACAACTATTTTGAATCACTTTTTTAAATAAAAGCTTTTAATTTATATTGAATATATGCTTTGAATTAAAAATTGTTTGAAAGAGGTGTTTAACCTTCAAAAATGTCATTTATTCTCTTAGGAAGGTTCAACTTTATGAGCTTTTTTGCATAATTCATTTGATGAGGATTGCAATAATTTATTTTAAATTAGGTTTTATATTAGTTTATGTAATGAAGTATTACATAAAACTGACTAACTATAGACTACTGAAATGTTCCAATTTTTAATAAAATAAATTTTAAATTGAGTTTAGCTATACTGCAAAATACCAGTGTTATTTTAGTATCATTGAGATACCATTATAGTTTTTATTAATATTTTGAATCAGTGTTTATTTTCATATTTTGTTTTTTATTTAATTTTAGTTAAAGTTTTAGTCACATATTTATTTATAGTTATACAATTTTTGTTTTAGTTATTTTAGTAAATCAAGTTAAAGTAAATTTAAATAACATGTTGCCTTGGGAATAACTGAAATAAAAAGTTTTTTAATATATTTCAATTTTTTTTCTGTTAGCATTTAATTTATTTTAAGAAATTATCATTATTATTATTATTATTATTAATCTTTTTTTTTTTTTTCATTTTCAGTTGTACTTATTTCTATGATAACCCTGCAGGACACTGTGACATGTCATGTCCACTATTCATATGTCAGAAATTATATGGTATTATCATTTGATATTATCACTGTTTTTAAAATGGTGATGCCGCAGTTGGTTTTGCATAAGAACGCAGAATAATTTTTTTTTGTTTTTGTTTTGTTTTTTTTTCTGGTGCACAAGAGGAGATAAAGAGGAGACAGTCCAGAACACAACCTGTGGGGTTTCACGCAGTATTGAAACAGCACCCACACACTCTCTGTGTTTTTTAAGTTCAGCATGTAGCGTGTGGCCACACAATCATCCACCCCTGCAAAAATACAAGACACAACGCTTTTCCAGCTAAATTACTTTTCTATCACCTTCCAAAACACACCTGGTCTCTGAGATGTTAGATTAATCGTGAATTTTTTTTTGTTTGTTTTTTGTGTGTTTGGTGCCTGGTTCCATAAAAGCAGTGAAATTACTATGTGGTTACCATGCCAACACAAACCTTCATCTTTTTAGAGAGATAGCCCACTGTTTCCTTGGAGACAAAAGTCCAAAGAAATTGGTGTACAAGTGGAGCTGTTTTAGATGTAATAGTATAAGAGCTAATGCTCTTTTGGTACCATTTATATCTCAGTCAATATGTTATTCCTGGACTTCAATAACTGTCTGGTTCAGCTCAGCTACCAAATCTGACCTCAGAAGACAACAGATTGTAGTCCGGACTGCAGAGCGAAGCATTGGTACAACCCTCCCCAGTCTTCAAGAACTGTACTTATCCAGAGTGAGCAAAACGTCTGGCAAAATCATTCTGGACCCTCACATCCAGTACACTCCCTCTTTGAACTGTTGCCGTCTGGTTGACACTACAGAGCTCTGAGCACCAGAACAAACAGACACAGGAACAGTTTCTTCCCCCAGGCAATCCATCTCATGAACACCTGACAATAAACGTGGAACACACAACACTATTATACATTATTTATTTATACACCACACATACTTATTTTTTCATTTCAGACTTGTTTGCTATTTTGTACATTGCCTATTTGTATATTTGTAGATTATTCTTTTATTATCTGTGTCCTGTCCTGTCGCTGTGGTGCTTCTGTCGCTATAACAAATTCCTCGTATGTGTAAACAAACCTGGCAGTAAAGCTCATTCATTCTGATTCTGACTAAGGTGCATCTGTTCCAGTTGCTTTGCAGGGAAATGATAAATAGAAGGATCCCTGAACTAGACAGCATTTAAACAGCATAGCCCGGAGACATCAGTGTGTGCTTCATTAAATTTGTAGCACTTTCCACTTGAAACACTTAAAAATGAACAATTAATGGTGAAAAAGACGTGCTTTGCAGTCATAAGGCATAAAAATAGTTCTGGCGCTCTTTGGACAAGGGATCCAAATTTAGTTCTTGGCCGTTAGTGAATCAGATTGACCTTTATGAACTGCAGCCCATCAGTTTGTGGATTGAACTTAATAGTCATAATGTGATAGTCATAATTTATGTTTAATCTATGCCTTGGATTGCAAGGTTGTTTTGTAAAAGGTGGTGCTTATCCTTCAGAAGTATTATTTATTTTCGTCAGAAAGCTTTATTATATTATATTATGAAACAAAAAATAATAAATAGATAGATAGATATATTTAATTTCTTATGTTTTGATTTGCAACACATACTATGATCATTCCGGTGGATTAAGGTGTATAGGAAATTTTCATAAATAAGACTGAATGGGTCATTCATATAATGCAGTAGATATTCATATCCGTTTATGAAGTAGCCTATGGGTAAAATGTTGGATTTACAATTTTTTAGTGAACATGGGGTTGAAAAACTTTCCTTGCCTAATTAAATGATTATTTGTCCAAATACTTTAGTTGAAGGACAGCCATAGTGTTGCTTCCTAGAGAAGACCGCAAGTCTGGACTGAATGAAAGTCAAAAGGAATAATGAGATGGTTTTGTATATTAGGGTAGTCCTTGTGTAATGAGGAGCATGGAGAAGCCAGCAGCCATTGAATGCTTATTTGCCTGCCATTTTGAATCCAGAACACTAATTGCACTAATTACAACAATTTTGTAATTTCAGTGATCTTCGGTTCTTCCTGGTTCACCCCTTTTTGAGAGATCCTTCCTCAGCTGGGAAATAGCCTTAAATATGAGGAAACCTCCATTCAGAAGATTGATCCTGTTCAACATGCAGCAGATTTAGTTTTTAGGTTTGTATTTATTTTTAGGCCTATTATGATTATTGAGTTTGAGAAGCTGCGACACACAGATGGATAATGCTTGAGTCAAGAAAATATATGTATCGAACAAGCTGAAGGCGACAGATGCTTAACTGGGATATGAAAGGCTTTACACAAACATGGATGAATTAATGAATTACTGTACTGTAAGAAAAGTCTCCCTGCTGAGGCTGTAGGAAGGATGCATATGGTTGCAGACATAGGTTATGACTGACAACTCCTACTTTTGACCACTAGATGTCGCCATTGAAGTGGTTTGCTCTTGCCTTGAGTTAATGTGCACCTAAGTTTATTGTCACCTATGTTTGGCTCTTTAAAGTCCACCGTTATACTCTGCAGTTTTTATACGCTCAGACTTTTTTTTAGAGGTCCTTTTGTCCTCTATGCTGTTCAGTTCTGCTTTGTAAGATTAGTTTCTTGTTTTTCTGTTCATTTCCTTTTGCAGCGTAATCATTGCCACTTCATTGACAATGAGTTATTGGTGGCTTGCCAGTGAACCAGAGGGCATCCAAGACTGATCATCCACTATGAAGAACCTTCTGGTGCTGACCTCCAAATCCACCCTATGCATGCCTGTTCAGATAAGAATAACCTATTGTCTGATTTCTTTTTGTGTCAGTTCTTTATCATTACTGTGAATCATTGCTACAATGGTGTTTACGACAAAGATTGTGATTCAGAAGTTTTGGTGCCATTAGACTTTAAAAATTTCCTCTAATTTGTTGAATCTGTCACAGCTCTGGCACAGTCGTTACTTTTAAATTGATTAACTACATCAATCACCTTTAGAAGAACCAGAACCTTGCATACACGTTTAAAAATCAAAGGTTCCAAAAGAGAGGTATTGGAAGCAACGCCATGGAAGGAACCATTCGGAGTTCCAAAAAGAACCATTTTTGTCTTAGTTTGAAGAACATTTCAATAATCTGAAGAAGTTTTGTATGTTTAAGGTTCTTCATGGAGTCATGAATGCCAACAAGTAACCTTTATTTTTAATAGTGTAGACCATGTGCTCGACTCTGATATAGTAACTCCACAAACCTCCCTCTGACACCCCTATGCTGTATAAACATGCACTTTCAAAGCAAAATTCACCTCTATGACTTTGCCCAAACCAGACGCGACAAACTTAAGTTGATATCTGCATTCGATGTGCTTGCATGCAGTATTTGCTTGTCTCGGTCCCATGCAAACAGAGATAATTGCGGACCAGCTGTGTGAGCAGGAGGCGGCCTGCGAGAGGACTCAGCTGTAGTGAGTATGCCACCATGCCAAAACTCAGTGCCAGTCAGTCAGCTCTGTTTCAATTAGGCTTCAAAATGAGTTAATCTGATACAGGCCAGAGAGGACAGACTCGGCAAATACGCACTTTCACTTTGCCTACAGATCATTTAAGCTTAAGTAAATAGTTCAGTGTTTTTTAACGTAATCTGAGGATGACTTTACCAAGCACAGACCAAAAAGGATCATGGGCCGTACTATTTTTCTAGATTCTCACTTCTTGATTGGTCTTCGCTATGGAAGGTGTAACACAAGTTAAAAGAACAGTTTACCCAAAAATGAAAACAGTTACTCACCCTCAGGCCATCCAAGATGTAGATGAGTTAGTTTCTTCCCCTGGAACAGATTTGGAGAAATTTAGTTTAATTTACATTACTTGCTCACCTGCAGCTGCATGTTTGTAAGAAACAAATCCATTAATATTATTAAGGTGTTTTCATTTTAAACGTTGTTTCTTGCCAGTCCATACTCCGTAATAATGCCTTTTCAGCTTTTCTAAGATATTAATTGAAGTACTGGAGTGGTGTGAATTGCTTGTGGATTATTTTGATGTTTTTATCAGCTGTGTGGACTCTCATTTCTGACGGCACCCATTCACTGCAGAGGATCCATTGGTGAGCAAGTGATGTAATGCAAAATTTCTCTAACTCTGTTCTGATGAAGAAACAAAATCATCTATATCTTGGATGCCCTGACGGTGAGTAAGTTTTCAGCAAATTTTTTATTTTTGGGTGCTTACCAGTGCTTAAAATCACTTATACTTGCTATAATTGGTGGCGCTTTCCATTATACATAGTATTGGGGATTTGAACAAAACCCTTAGTATTGAAGTTTGGCAGTAGTGTGCTATACTTCTCTTAGTGAAGGTCCATTCAGTCTGAGGACCTGACCTCCACATTCAGGGTTTTAAACTAGGATTGCCTTAAAGAACTTGCATGAACCCTTAATCTCTCCTGACCAACGTGGAAACCACTAGTCCATCTACACTGATGTGCAGACAAATGTTTACACTGCACTAATGTTTAAAGAAGTCTCTTCTGCTCACCAAGGCCACATTTATTTGATGCGAAATAACAGGTTAAAATAACTCTTTTCTATTCAAATATTTGTAATTTATTCCTGAGATAGCAATCATTACTCCAGTCGTCATTGTCACATGATTCTTCAGAAATCATTCTAATATGCTGATTTGCTACTCAAGAAACATTTCTTATTATTATCAGTGTAAAGCACAGTTGTGCTGATTCATATTTTGTGTGGAATCCTTGATGCACTTTTTCAAGTTTCTTTGAGAAATATAAAAGTTAATAAGAACAGCATTTATTTGAAATCTTACTGACCCCACACTTCTGAACGGTAGTGGAAGTGAGTGGAAGAGCTTCAGAGAAAGAGCATCAAAGTATCCTCAGTCTGTTTTCAATGCAAGCAGATCTCTCAGTATTTTTCTCTGTTTCATTTTCCTTTATTCTTGTCATGCAGGTGAGTATGAGATTTATGCTGTATGGAATATAGCAGCCATCTATTAGTGCCACAGTCAAGTCTCTAGTGAAACAGCTTGGGATGGAGTCAAAATTAGTATTGATTTAACTGATTGATGATTTGAGCAGCTCTGCTTGGGTGTGAAATGACAATTTCGCCATCTGGGAGAGAGGTCTGGTGACTCTGAACGGACGCGGTGCCTTGCTCTATTCACTGAGCTCGCATGTTCTCTTTCTTTCACAGCAGGCTTCTTGTTTTGCACAGGATCAGACCAAAGAATCAGTTCCTTCTTTTTGCAGTATGGCTGTGGGTAAAAATGTTTAATATTTTACTTTCTCTGCTTCAAAGGCTTTCTTAACATCACACAATATCATGAGTGCTTCTGATGCACTAGTCCAGAGGTGACTGATGCAACCTCGACAATGACAATGTCTTCATCAGCCCAGGAGGGTGTGCCATTCAGGTCAAATTGAACAATGCTTTTTAAATTTCAATTAAATTGCTGAATTTGACTTTTGACTTAAAACATTTTATTTACTCAGATATTTGCCTGTGTGACAACTAGCCCTGGCCTTTTAAGTCCTTTAAATGTAGATTATTTAATGTAATGTTTTATTTGGTATTGTATATTTATAAATAAATAAATGTATGTTTGTATGATCACACAGATATTTGCCTGAATGACAACTGGCCCTGGCCTTTTAAGTCTTTTACTTGGGAACTTGGGAAATGTAGATTATTTAATGTAATATTTTCTCCCGAATATAAATTTATATATATATATACATATATATATATGTATATATATATGTATGTATATGTGTGTGTGACCCTGGGCCACAAAAAGGGTACATTTAAAAAAAAAAAAAGATATTTATATATTTATTAGAAATATACAATACGAAATATTGCATTAAATAATCTACATTTTCCAAGTTTCAAGTTCAGTAATTAATATATTATTTTACATATATTAGGCTAAAAACTAATGTTACAATATATAATTCAGTATTTGGCTTCATTCGATGTAGAGATGCTTATTCGTATAACACTTTATAAATGGAGTGGATAAAAGTGGATCAAATCCAAACGTTGGGATCTTATCCACGAAAAGAAATAAAATGCCATTAAGAGCAACTTTTTTTCATCATTAGAAGCCGTCAGTAATCGATGCATTTTTCCAAGGCTGGATTCTACAGGACTCTGTAGATCTAGGACACAAGCGCGTTCACGCCGCTCCCCCGCGCGCTCCCGGCTCTGCGCGTGCTCGGTCGAGCCCTTCCGCCGGGCGCACGCGCGCGCGCTCTGCTCAGGATGCTTGATTGTAGGTGATGATGGCGGAAGAGGAGCTGCGCTGAGTTTTCTCCCAGTTTTTTTTTTTTTTTAAATAGACCCCTATCAGACGCACATCAGCAGATCTCGTCTTTCTCCTCCGTCTCACTCAGAGGGACTATGGGGAATGAAGCGAGCCTCGAAGGAGAGGGCCAGCCGGGGCAACCGGGAGGCGCTGTCCCCGCGGCTGGAGCCCCGGCTTCCATTTCAGCACCAGCGGGCGGCGGACAGCTCCACAAGCCGAGCAATGGAGCGCCTGCCGGGGGAACGGGCGCCGGACACGGCCCGCCGATGAACAGGTATGCCGAGTCATTTCAAACGCTTCTGAAGCGTCTATATTTCTGTGAATTAAATGCAATGCTTTGTGCTGCACGATACGAGTCTGTGGGGTCTAATCTTGTGCTTTTACATTTAAAACAACTAGTCACTTTTAGCCATATTCAGAATCAATCATTTATGTTTTTAACCGCCTTCATTTAGTTGCACTTCATACCCGATGTTTTACACCCAGTGGTATGCATTACCTAAACCTACTAAGCCAGTTGTCAGCTAAAAACCTCTACATGTGCATAAGACCAGGAATCAACTAAGATATGCCGGATTTATGGGGTTATTTGATCTCTGGCATACTCGATGCATAGATCTATTTGTATATGAGCATGCATGTATATAAGCAGCCATATGAGAATATTTTGTTTTGGTGTGTTGTCTTATATAGTGTATATTTTTCTATTCATTACAGACAGTCTGCGCTGTTAGCCTTGCTCTGTCCCGAACCAAGCTACCTGTGTTAGTTTCAGAGCTTTAATGGACATATGATATTGATGATCTGAATGCAGGATTGATATTACCAAATGAACATGTATTATCATATTTAGTGGTATATTAAAAGCATATGGGAATCTGGTGTCTGATTTGGTTAGTTACAGAGCGAGGAATGCTCTGAGATAATCTGATGCATGTCATACTCTAATTTAGTCATATAAACCTCAGTTTGCTTAGGTGTGATGTTTTAATAACACTGACTACAGTCACATGATGTGAAATTCATTGCTTTGGCAGCCACGCCTAACAGTGCTGATATCAAAATGCACTGGTACTAAAATATCACTGTAAAAGACACTTGAGGGATCTGAGAGTGCAAGCATGATAAAATGTTATAGCGTTAATTATTGATAAAATTTTGACGAGCATCCATGTGACTCATCTGTTACACGTGCAAGCGAACATCTTTCACTACCTCTCTCTCTACTCCTCCCCACCCCTCTCTCATCTCCCTCTACGTTCCTTAAATAATGTAATGTGTGAATTTCCTTGCACTCGAAAGATTTAGAATAATTCAAACTTTGTGATGCAGCTTATGCTGTTTGCAAATATACTAGCTGTCCTTCTCTGTCTGTTGTTCATATTGTGTAGCAGTGATTCTCCAGCGGTTTTCCATCAGCACACAGATTTTACATTGCACTGGCAACCCAGAGCAGTAACAAAATTGTTTATTGTATAAATAGTCTCTTGAATTACGATAGTTTGGTGCTCTTGGCAGCCAATAATTCATAGCACAAAGCACATTATGGTTGGCACAGACATTTATTGTTGTCTGGGTTGTATTTTCTTTTACATTGCGTAGTTTTCATCATGCTTTTTGGATGAGGGCTGGTCATGTATCTTGTCCACCAGCCTTTGACACCAGCAACAAAACATATATAAAGTGTTTGTCTTTCATTGAAAAAGTTGATAAGTCTATTTATATTTCTGTTCTAAATATGCATGACTATTTGTTTAGTTCATTGTTTTTAGCATTGTTGTTTCCTGCAATCCACTGGTTGAAAAGCACAATTATACTATAAGTTGCTTATATAAAATGATTTTAGATTTATTATACTGTAAATGTTGATAGGATGCACAACTTTTGATGTCCGTGATATGGGAAACCTTTTCTCTTCCATTGTAAAAGTTGATAGTTTTCCAGTCTTAAAGGAACACTCCACTTTTTTTGGAAATAGGCTCATTCTCCAACTCCCCCAGAGTTAATAAGTAGAGTTTTACCGTTTTTGAATCCATTCAGCCGATCTCCGGGTCTGGCGATAGCACTTTTAGCATAGCTTAGCATAGATCATTAAATCCGATTAGACTAGTAGCATCGCGTTCAAAAATGACCAAAGAGTTTCGATAGTTTTCCTATTTAAAACTCAACTCTTCTGTAGTTATATCGTGTACTAAGACCGGCGGAAAATGAAAAGTTGCGATTTTCTAGGCTGATATGATTAAGAACTATACTCTCATTCCGGTGTAATAATCAAGGAACTTTGCTGCCGTAACATGGCCGTAGCAGGCGCAGTGATATTACGCAGCGCCTTAAAGTAGTCCCCAGCTATATTATAACTAGTTACCTAGCTGGGGACTACTTTCAGGCACTGCGTAATATCACTGCGCCTGCTGCGGCCATGTTACAGCAGCAAAGTTTCTTGATTATTACGCCGGAATAGAAAATCGCAACTTTTCATTTTCCGCCGGTCTTAGTACACGATATAACTACAGAAGAGTCGAGTTTTAAATAGGACAAATATCGAAACTCTTTGGTCATTCTTGAACGCGATGCCACTGGTCTAATCGGATTCAATGATCTATGCTAAGCTATGCTAAAAGTGCTATCGCCAGACCCGGAGATCGGCTGAATGGATTCAAAAACGGTAAAACTCTGCTTATTAACTCTAGGGGAGTTGGAGAATGAGCCTATTTCCAAAAAAAAGTGGAGTGTTCCTTTAAATATGCATATGGTTAGTTGCATTATATTATTTGCTTTTAGCATTTTTACCCCCAGCGACCCATTGGTTGAGACCCAATCTGAGAACTGATTGGATAATATTATCTGATTCTACAATAACAGATGAATTTATGTCCTAATACTGTAAATTTGTATTGTCTACAGTAACAGATGAGTTTGTACCAAAATACCTTAAGTTTTGATTGGATGCCCAACTTTTGACATCAACAACAAAACATATGGGAAATGTTTTCTCTTTAAAGCTGATAAGCCTATTAAATGTCCAATCCTAAATATGGAAAATTATACAGTTAGTTGCATTTTTCCCCCCCTGCAACCAATTGGTTGTAATATAATTGGGAAATAATAATGATTGGATACTTTAATTTGACTTGTGTCTACAGTACCAGATAAATTTGTGCGAAAATAATGTAAATTTCGATTGGATGCACAACCCTTGACGTGAACAACAAAACATGAGGAAAATGTTTTCTCTTCCGTTTTAAAAGCTGATTATTATTACAATTACAATTATACGGTTAGTCACATTTTATTTGCTTTAAGCATTGTTTTCCCCTGCAACCCACTGGTTGAACCATTCTTGTAGATCTGATAATATTATAATCTCACTTGCTTCTACAGTCACAGATGAATTTGTGTCCAAATACTGCAGTTTGTTTAAATGCACAACCTCTGACATCAACAACAATCTTTCATTGTAAGAGCTGATAAGCCTATTTATGTTTAAACGGTTTGTTGCTTTATATTTGTTGCTTTTAGCATGGCTTTTCCTTGCGACCTACTGGTTGAGTACCATTGTTATACTAGATAATATGCTAGACGCCCTTGTCTTAGAAGTTAGGCTTGTTTTGCATCTTGCAAAACTGCATCTCAATTGTTTTGAAGTGTAGATACACCGTGTATCCAACCTGAAACATTGATTTACAATGCAATGATGCAAATGAAATGTATTTGTTGCAGGTGGGTGACCTAGCTGTCGGCTTGTTTATAGTCAGGTATCTCACAGTAAGACTATATTCTTGATGTCAGCATTTCTCTGTGGTCTGATTGGTTTGTTCATGAGCTAAAGTTGAATCTGCTTGGACGTGTGAAATGCACAGATGCATTTGTACAGCAGTAATCTTACTGCTGCACGTACTGGCTGTCTGTCTGTGTCTGACCGGCATCATTAAAACTCCTGAACTGGGTGTGTAGTAGCAGTCGTAGCCTTGCGTGAGTGTTTGAGGGAAAAACAAACCCATGGAGGATATTACAACCTGGGCAGGGGAAACATTTGTTTTTCTCATGGGCCATTCTGAGACTCTTTTGTTTTTTTTCTTCTCGTGTACGTCTCATGTTTTTATTGATGTGCTGAAATGTCCAGATTTTTCTGTAAAATGTCGCCCGTCATACACACGCATGGTATGGGAAATGGTTGCATCTTGACAGAGTGCTATTATATCTTATGTACCATATCAAGGCATCATTCACTGGTAAAGTGTGTGAGATGCCTATAGATGAGACAAGACAATGTGCTAATATCCTCATGGGTTTATTTCACTCCAAAATCTTTTAAAACTGCTGTCAAAGTTTGATGTTTTCTGAAGCAGATCTTTAAAATCATTTCACAACATTGCGGTTGGTTTTGTGAACTGAAAGCAGCAATATTGGGGAGCAACTTACTAGAAGTGGTAACATTACTAACATTTTTAGTGCTGTCACAGGTTTTTTTTTTTGTAAAATAATGTACATTTCTAGTAACAAACTGCCAATCAAATGTTCGCTCGAATTGGCTGGGGTTTCTGACTTAATTCATTGTAGTGAGTCATTTAATTTGGATGGTTCAGTTTAATGAATTGGTTTAAAAGATGATTCATTTGAGTGAGTCAGTCGTGTTCTTGGAACTCCCCGTGCAACATAAAAAATAAATAAATATATATATATATATATATATATAAAATATAGTTTTGGTTACACTTTATATCGATAGTCCACTTTAGACATTCTACTAACTACAAGTAACTTTGTAACTAGATGTCAACTAATTCAAATTAATTTGCAACTACATGTGTACTAACTCTCAGTAGGGTAGGTTTAGGGTTAGTAGAATAAGTTGACATATACTTGCAAAGTTTCTCATAGTCAGTGTGTTGTATGTTGTGGACCCATCAAAATAAAGTGTTAGAAGATATTAAGCAAACAGTCTACTAATACTCTAATGACTGCTAGTTGACATGTAGTGGCAAAGTTACTTACTGTTAGTAGAACGTCTAAAGTGGACTATCGAAATAAAGTGTTACCATAGTTTTTTGTTTGTAACGAAATAAATGTCTAATTCAGTACTGTTGTTTAGCACTGTTATGCTTTGGGTTCATCTTAAAATATATTTTAAGATGCAATTTATTCCTGTGATGGTAAAGATCAATGTGTTATGGTTTAGTCTTTTGTAAGAAACGTAAGATTAAAGTTTGTTAATCTCCCGTTCCCTTTTACTTTGTTTGAATGTTTTCTGTTTCACATTTCAATTGTCACATGATCCCTTAAAAGTCATTCTAATATGCTGATTTGCTATTCAGTTCAATAATTAATATTTAATAAAAAATAATATCCAATAAACATTTCTTATTATTATCAATGTTGAAAAAATTGTGCTGATTAATATTTTTGTGTAATCCATGATATATATATTTCAAAATGATTTGATGAATGGAAAGTTCAAAATAACAGCATTACTTTAAAATAGAAATATTTTGCAAACATCTTTACTGTCAATTTTGATCAATCTAATGTGTCCTTGCTTAGTAAAAGTATTCATTTCTTTAAAAAGAAACCTTGTTCACAAACCTTTGAACTAGTGTAAAGTATGCAATATTTACTTTTAGATTAAGTGTGTTGTATACCAGATAAATGTTGCTCTTTTTGACTGAGTTAAAGGGTTTAGTGAAGTTAAAGGGTTAGTTCACCTAAAAATGAAAATTACCCCATGTTTTACTCACCCTCATGGCATCCTAGGTGTATATGACTTTCTTCTTTCAGACGAATGCAATCGTAGTTATATTAAAAATGATTCTTGCTCTTGCAAGCACTAGAATGGCAGTAGGGGGGTGTTTTTTTCAACAGTCCAAAAGACGTCAAATAAAGCGCATCCATCCATAGTAAAACCAGCATCACACGGTTCCAGGGGATGAATAAAGGCCTCCAGTAGTGAATCGATGCGTTTTTGTAAGAAAAATATCCATATTTAAAATGTTATAAACACTTTTCTCTCACCTCAGCTTACTGTTGTAGGTGGAAGACATTCCGGCGGATGGCATAGGACGTATGCATTTTGCACGCGCCAATGATTAGTGACGAAAGCGGAAGCTCGACGGAGAGAGCAAAACAAAACACTGGTCATGAATTAGAAGTACAAAACGAGGATTTGTAAAGAAAAATGTTGGAGGATTTCGATATAAGCCAAGAGAAGACTGTAAGGAAACTTTGCTTCCTTTGCTCCTAAAATATCTCAAAGCGACAAACAAACTAAAATATCTCAGAGCGACGCTTGCGTCCTACGTCATCCACCGGAACTGCTTTCGCATATGACAGATGGCGGAATTGAGAGAAAAATGTTTATAATGTTTTAAATATTGATATTTTTCCTACAAAAACACATCGATTCGCTGCAGGAGGCCTTTATTCACCCCCGGAGCCGTGTGAGGCATGTTTTATCACGGATGTGCGTGCTTTATTTGACTACATTTGGACTGTTGAAAAAAACACCTGCCTACTTCCATTCTAACGCTTGGAAGAGCAAGGTTGATCTTTAACATAACTCCGAATGGATTCGTCTGAAAGAAGAAAGTCTTACACACCTAGGATGCCTCGAGGGTGAGTAAAACATGGGCTAATTTTCAACACTTTATCTACTGTTTCTAAAGAATAGTTTGACTGTCTGAACTAGTTTTCAAGTGAGTAACTTAAAGGTTCAAAGATCTACAGTTTTAATGCTTTCCCAGCACCTATAAGCGGTCTTGAGTTTTCTTATTATTGTATTCAAGCTTTAAAATAAGAATGTTAAAATTGAATTATGTAGTTTCCCGAATCCAATCACATGGAGAAGCATGTGAAAGCGACAGCCTGAAAGAAGTTTCAGAATCGACATGTTTGAGAATTTTCATGGCACAAACTCAGAATGTGTTCTTTTGACTGACGGCCAAAATGAGGAACCAGAAGCTATTAGTGTGTTTGTATGGACTTTCCAAGGGAGTGTGTAGGTGTTGTTTGTGCTATTAGTGAAACATGGATGAAGAGAAAGACAGGAGGGATGAGGGAGATGGATGGAGAGGCAGAACACTATCCGGCGCTTTATTTCCCAGCAGATGGAATAGGAACGTCGCTGTCTTAGCCGCCAAACATCACCCTCATAAAAGGGCTCTGAATTGTAATGACACAGAAATCTAATAAATGTTCTCCATGAGCCTGTGGCATTCTTTTAGCGTTCTCTTTACACTCCCGCTCAGTGTCTTTAAACCATTTCATTTATTAAGGCTTGGAAGGAAACACAGATAGAATATAGCCATGCACCCCGGCCCACAAGTCGAAAGGCCAATTTTAAAAAGGTTAACGCCAAATCTTCCCGTTTTAGACCTCTTTCATCATATGACACTTAATCTTTAGTTATTCATTGTTCCCTTGGCCTTCAGACCTTACTGTTCCAGCACGACGTCTTCATTGCAAGTCCCTATAGTGGTAATAGTGGTCTGTATCGCAGTACAGTACAGTATAGGCATACAGGACTCCACACTAAAACATAGTGCTCAATGCTAGAGTATACAGTATACACTATACAGCAGTTCAGGAGTATTCCTGATTCATTACAAGTTAATCTCAGTTGACAGCTGTTGTCCTTAGTGAAAAATACATAATTTAAATTAGTGCTGTCAAACGATTAATCGCGATTAAGCGCATCCAAAATAAAAGTTTTTGTTTACATAATATATGTGTGCACTGTGTATATTTATTATGTAGGCCTATATATAAATACACACACACACACACACACACACACACACACACATGTATATATTTAGCAAAAATGTTATGTTTATACATAAAAAAAAAAATTATATATATATATATATATATATATATATCAATTACATTAATATAAATGTATACATGGAAATAATACACACAATATTATATAAATGTGTATATAAATATACACAGTATACACACACACATATTATGTGAGTAAAAACTTTTTTGGATGCGATTAATCGTTTGACAGCACCAATTAAAATGCATTTAAAATACTTTTATTTCATGCTAAGTATACTACAAATACACTGAACTGGTATTCTGTTATTCTATAAAGTCTGCAAAATTGGAACAACTAATTTTGTACTAAATGCACTTTAATTATGTGGAAGTAGTGCTGAAGTCCAACTAAAGATATACTGAAGTATATTTGATTTGTGCTAAAGTAGAACTATTGCAAGTATACTTCAGATTAGGGGTGTCCCCGACTAAGGATTTTCAGAGTCGAATCGGAATTTTCGAATCTTGCTGATAGTCGACTGATAGTCGAATCATGTTTGGGGGCGTGGCAAAATACATTACCAAGAGTCAAGTGACATTCAACAGTCATAATTACTGATGTTAACACACAGGGATAATGTGTAACGGACGCCTCGCAGATACAAACGGGGTGAATAATGTTTTATGTTTTGATTAAAAGATAGCTAACATTAAACGTCAGCGAAACCCTAAGAATTCACGACATTTTTTACAATAGTGCTCTCATTATAACGTTATGTATATGACCGTTATTAATGCTCTGCATTTCTGTTTTGAGCTGCGCGCTCAGGTTCAGGTTTTTAATCAATGGGATTTAACTCATTTAACTCAATATGCTTCATTATTTATACAACATAACATTAATATAACAAAGGCTATCTGCACAAAACGCCCTGATGCATGAACGTGTCTGCGCGGCTCTGACTGAATGAACTCCTTTTGTGGACGCGTTCTTCACGCAACAACGTGCAGAAACACGGGAACTAAACTCTAAAAATTCACAGCCTTTTATTATAATAGTGTTCTCATTCTAATGTTATGGGTATATGACAGTCCCAGTCATAGTTATTAATATTCTACATATTTGTTTGTCCTGCGCGCTGAATAGATCATCACCGTACAATGAACCGTATGACTCAACCAAATGCATCTTATACGAGATAAATAATATATACACGATATATATAAACCGGCTGAAATGTTTTGAAATCACTTACACCCTACTTGATCGAAAAAAAAAAAAATCCAGTCATTCACTCTGCGTCAGTCTGAGTCTTGTTAAAGTTTTAAATCCTTGCCGCCAAAATGCTCCTCTGTCGGTCACTGATTATGGAAAGTGAAACTTAAATCCATAATAGGGTAGTTGGATTTGTTCACGCATGTTAAAATATTTATTTAAAGTTTTTTTTCTTTTCAGATTCTTATTTATAGCATTATGATAATAGGCTGTATATTAACTTATTGGAAGAAAACTCATAGTTCTATATGAAATCAGACATTTGAGCACCCCCATATAGCCAAAATGGCATGATCATAACACCCGACTGTGAGATTGGGAGTCGAATCAGGCTCCTCGAATCGAAGCATCGAATCGTCAACTATTCGGGGTCACCCCTACTTCAGATACACCTTAAATATCTAGCATTTAAAGACCAATATTATTCAAAGATCATACAATCATCATCAATAATGACATTAAAACACATTTTAGGCTTAATATTAAGAAATGTGTATTGTACACAAGTAGTAATTGAGTTTAATTATACTTTTTATAATTAAAATTATGTCGGTAAGCTACATGTCAGTATATATGTTACTAGATTACAATACTTAGTATGAAATAAATGTATTTTAAATATTACTTTTTTACAACGGGTGGCATAATGTTGGTTACACATGCACACATATATAAAATGTTGAAATCATCAATTTTATAGTCATTTAGGGCTGTTTGGGTTCATGTTGTTGAGTTATCATGTCAATGAAGTTGTAAAATTAGATAACTTTAGACAGAAATGGTTAGTAAGTAGGTTTTGATATTACATTAAGTTCCATTAAGTGCCTCACTATAACCCAGATTTGTGCCTATTTTAAAATGGTCATCAGATGCAAAATTCAAATTATAAGTTGTTTGAACATACAACTCGAATTGTTTTTTAAATTTGAATAAAATGAAAACTAAAAGAATTTCAAATCATGAGCCAATATTTTATTCACAATAGAACATAGATAACATAAGAAATGTTTAAACTGAGAAATTTTACAATTTTATGCACAAAATGAGCTCATTTCATATTTGATGTCTGCTACAGGTCTCAAAATAGTTGGGACGGGGGCTTGTTTACCATGGTGTAGCATCTCCTGTTCTTTTCAAAACACTTTGAAGACGTCTGGACATCGAGGTTATGAGTTTCTGGAGTTTTGGTGTTGGAATTTGGTCCCATTCTTGCCTGATATAGGTTTCCAACTGCTGAAGAGTTTGTGGTCGTCTTTGATGTATTTTTCGTTTCACTGATGCGCCATATGTTCTCTATAGTTGAAAGATCTGGACTGCAGGCAGGCCAATTCAGCACCCGGACTCTTCAACTACGAAGCCATGCTGTTGTAATAGCTGCAGTATGTGGTTTTGCATTGTCCTGCTGAAATACACAAGGCCTTCCCTGAAATAGATGTCGTCTGGAGGGGAGCATATGTTGCTCTAAAACCTTTATAGACCTTTCAGCATTTATAGTGCCTTCCAAGACATGCAAGCTGCCCATACCGTATGCATTTATGCACCCCCAAACCATCAGAGATGCTGGCTTTTGAACTGAATGCTGCTAACATGCTGGAAGGTCTCCCTCCTCTTTAGCCTGGAGGACACGGCATCCGTGAGGTCAAATTCGGACTATAGAACATAGAACACCTTTCCACTTTGAAACGTTCCATTTTAAATGAACCAGAATCATGCCGATGAGTGATCTGAGGGCCCGAAGACCACAGGCATCCAACAAAGGTCTTTGGCCTTGTCCCTTACACACAGAGATTTCTCCAGTTTCTCTGAATCTTTTGATGATGTTATGCACTGTAGATAATGAGATTTGCAAAGCTTTTGCAATTTGATGTTGAGGAATGTTGTTTTTAAAGTATTCCACAATCTTTTTATGAATTTTTTCACAGATTGGAGAGCCTCTGCCCATCTTACTTCTGAGAGACTCTGCCTCTCTAAGACATCCCTTTTATAGCTAATCATGTTATAGACCTGATGTCAATTAACTTAATTAGTTGCTAGATGTTCTCCCAGCTGAATCTTTTCAAACTTTCTTGCTTTTTTAGCCCTTTGTTGTTTTTGAGACCTGTATCATTTGAAATGAGCTCATTTAGTGGATAAAACTTTCAGTTTAAACATTTGTTATGTTCTCTATGTTCTGCTGTGAATAAAATATTGGCTCATGTGATTTGAGTCTTTTAGTTTTCATTTTATTCAAATTTAAAAAAACGTCCCAACATTTCCGGAATTAGGGCTGTAAATGTGTGTTGGAAGTTTGTGTAAACATCCATCCTATAATGATAAAAATCCACCTGGTGGTTTTTAAAAAAATCCCTATTTTAAAATCCCCATTCTCAAATCAGGCTGTTCTGAGATTCATGTCAGAATGACGTAGTTCTGTACAGGCCGTTTCCATGATAGTTGATTGACAAGCTGTTTTACCTTAGACCAGGGGCGGATTTAGTGATTTGGGGGCCCTAAGCAAATTTCAGGTACGGGGCCCCAACACAATAACTATATGCTCTTTCACGCCTAACCCTTATTTTGCTCGCTAGCTCTCCCTCATTATAGCTATAATTATTATTTATTATAACTATTACCCCTTCACAACTTAGGTAGCCTAAATAATTAGTCAACCTAATGCTATTCTAAAGCCATATTAAGCTACCTTCTTTTTTGTCGGATCACAAAAGAAGATAAATATAAAATAAAAAAAATGCTTGCACTTGTCCATTTAATGAATTGTAGCCTAAACTTTTTCAATCTTTTTACAAAAAGGATTAAAATGTCATAAAAATGATCCCATTCAACTGGTTCCGTATTCCAAGTGTTCTTAAGGCATACGATAGGGTTTGCCGAAAAACAAATCGAAAATGTAATCTATTAAGCGGAAATCTCCAGTCATTGCATTCGTGCATTTATACGAGGTGAATATATCTGTTCTGAGACAGTCAAAACAGCTTAGAATACACGCAAAGAGCGCTCCGTCTATAATCACTAAAAGCAGTCACTCACTTCAGTTCATCGCAATCTCACGATGTTCCGTTAATAAGCTCTCTGCACAATGAATCTCTTATTTACATCTTATCTACACGTTGTTATAATTAGTGGATTCACAAGCTTGCAGAACTCCGCACCTGACAAAAACTTGCCGTTTTGAGTGGTGAGTGAACATTTGACGCTCTCCATAACATAAATACATACTGGTACATTTGCCAAGTATGTTTCGTGAATATCAGACGGGGCCCCCTGATTCCCCGGGGCCCTAAGCGGCCGATTACCTCGCCTATTGGTTAAGTCCGCCCCTGCCTTAGACCCACCCTGAGTGAGCTGAGAGCTGTCCGCCTTTTTGTCGACTCCGACAAGAAGACAAGTTGTCTCCGATTAAGTGATTGAGGTGTTCCATTGTTGGATGTAATAATGAATATAGCAGTCGTCATTTACTCCTGACATCTGAGCCGCTGAAGACGCAGAGGATTAAGGTCACTTTCGTTTTGAAGGGAATGCACCGATCCCGATCTGCCTAAATGCGTTTGTCTGCGCGAATCATTCGTGATCCAGCTTCATCTACAGAAGGAGTGAGCCTTTTCTAATAATGTGCCAGTTAGCCAGTTTCGCGGTTGAAGTTTACAGTCTGCTCGTCACCCCACGGAAGAGAGGGGCGGGGTCAGCAGAGCTCCTTTGCATTTAAAGCAACATGGACTAAAAACAGCTTGCTGAAAACAGAGCTGATTTTGACAGGGTAAAAAAAGGTGCTTTTTACACTACCATTGAGAAATTTTAACCAAAGTATGTTATAGACTTTTCATTAAGACCATAAAGAATCATATCAACTTGTGGAAAATGGGCATCCGATGACCCCTTATAAGAAAAGAACGGACAAATGGAAATTAATTGTATGGTTATCAACATTATGCCACAGATGATTCCAATTTGAGCTTAACTTTAACACCATGCAGTATAGGACTCACTCCACAAAGAAGTATATAGATATAGTATAAAGTGCAGTATTCCTCACAGGACTGTATCTAGAGCGAGAGGAGACATGAATTCAGTTTGTCAGTCTTCACCCATGCCTGTACTTCTCATGTGGCGCTGACTCCCACTGGTTTTGTACTCTCCTTCTGTCACTCTGTGACTCATCAGAGGTGTTAACACAGGCTCTGTTCAGTAGAGAGAGGAGTGAAGGGGACTGCTCAGCACTACAGATCCAAATTAATCTGATCCAGCAGACATGGCTGTCTAAGGCTGCTGTTAGCCCCTTTACGGAGTGCAGCATCACAGTAAATGCTCACTTCTGTCTGGGAAACACTTTAAGCCCTTTGTACATGCGATTGTGCCCAATTTAGCATTGTATTTAGAGCGCTAGGATTAAAATATTGTCATACTGCATATAGATTTGATGATATTAAATAAATGAATAATGAAAGAAATATAAGACAGCTTCATGTGACACTGAAGACTGGAGTATTGATGCTAAAAAATGAACTTTGCATCACAGGAATAAATGACATTTTAAAATAAATTCATATAGAAAACACTTTCTCTATAGCCGTTCTTCTATTTGAGCATATAGACAGTGTTGTTTAGATCTAGAAAAATTGATTGTCTGAGTGTAAAATGTCTAAATATCTACATTTGCCATGCATTTTGAACATAATGACCACAGAAAGTACAATGATTACCTGCATCGAGAGACAGAGTAGAAATTGCTAATCAGTGCTCCATTATGTTTTCTGCATTCAGGAATAATTACCTGAGCACTAGATAATTATAAGGAGTACATGGTTCAGTTAATGAGACAATCAATCATAGCAGACATGATAACTCTTTGATTAAGCACAAGTTATGGTGTATCGAGACGCTCTGTCAGTAACCATGGCCAAAGTTTATATTTGTAACCTATTAGTGATAGACATGTCTCAAGGGTGTGTTAGCAAACAGTGTTATAGACTGTATCCCTGTTTGTTTAGTGTGCTATGGGGTCTGTAAAAAAGTCTATTAGATCAGAAATACAGTAAAAGCAGTAATATTTTTGAAATATTATTATAGTTTATAAGGTTGTGTAGCTGTCCTGAATCTGACTTTTGACTATGGACATTACAGTTAGCTTGGTTTAGCATTAAGTGCATTTAGCCTCTAGCTGTTTGGTTCACTGTTTAATTAACTTTTTATTGAATGAACTATCGTGGTAGTGTATAGCTTTCTCTGTTCAGACTAGGCCTCAGGATTTCAGTTAAGATAAACTCAATGCATACTGATATTAGCAATACCTCAGAGTGTAGAGGATGCATCATTTTTCTTATTTGAATAAATATATAGCGATAATGAAATGCCCTCAGCAGAAAACGATCGACCGTGTGATGAAAATTATTTGAAGTATATCAGTGAGTTTATTTCTGCCACAGAGAATATATCCTAAAGCATACGTTGTATGTTATTTAAAACTACTATCTCAGTGATTCTTCTTGAACAACAGTGAGATTAACAAATTAATTATTTTGTTTTATCTTATTTATTATTGGTGGAAACCCATGTAATTCTTTTGTTTTGTTTTCAGGAATCTATATTTGAACTCAAATATTTCTCATTAAATTCTTCCTGGAACAAAAAACGCAAGATTAGCTTTTTAGTCTTGCATGCCAACAGTTGTCTCATTTACTTTTGTTTATTTCTCACAAAGAATTTTGGTAGAAACCACCGTTTTTATTTTATTTTTCAGAAATCTCAACATCAACTCTTTATTATTTCGTATTAAATCCTTCTTAGAACAAATAACCCAAACTTTGCAGTTGTTTTTATAGCTCTGCAGACTTCCTGCAGGCCAACAGTTTTTGTGTTTATCTTCTATTGGTAGAAACATCTGAGACAAAGGCAATAGCTGAGCACAACCTCTGGAAAATATAATTGAGCCAAATAGTTAAAAGAAACCCTTTTTGTCTATTAAGACATTCTAAAGTCATTCAATTCTTTATTTAGACAAACTCTTAATGATGCTTTCTACAATTTAAATGGCTCGTCTGTGGTGACTGAAACAAAGCTAATCGGTTGTTAGCAGTTAGCACTGAATGACTCTAGTGGGAAATATAAGTGTGGAGTAAATTCAACATAAGCCCGTTTTACTTCCGTAATCCGATGTGTTCCGTTTGGCCTACTTATATTTCACTACATATTGACCTGAGGTAAGAGAAAGCCTTTTAACAGAGAAAAAGGATGCCCTTCACCTTTAAATATGCTGAAAGATTATGTTTTGCCAATATATAGTAGGTCTACCTGTAAGCCTTTCACCTGAACTGAACTGTTGCAAAGTCAATATAGTGTGTAAATTGAATGTTGGAGCCGTAGTTGGACTGAGATTAAATTTCTTTGCAGAATACAAAGCTGACACTGAAATAATGAACTTTTCTCCCGCTTTGGCGCATCTCCGTTGATTCAGACCTTGGTAATGGCTTTAGATGAAGCGGCACAAGAAAGGCGGCCTGCTTTTCTGGCGCTGAAGTTTCACTTGCAGTTTTAGGGCTGCATATAATGAGGGACCAGGTGCTGGAAATATTCCTGGACAGACAACAGAGCGAGCCAAGTGCAGCTCTACACACACTCACACACACACATAAGCAAGTCTCAGCCTGACTCCCTGTTACTGTGAAACCTGCTATTTTAGTTCTCACACACTTTTTTCTTTCTCCTCAGAATCTGACAGAGGAAGTGTAAGCTTTTGAAGTGTCTTGCGTGTGCATTTGAGGCTCTCTGTGTGTACCCATGCACTTGTGTTTGTTGGCTCTCTGGAGGCTTTGTTATGACCATAGAGAAAGCTTAGAGTCCGTTCTAATTGCTCACTAATCCCAGCACCAGCCTGTGGAAGAAAGAAGAAGAGAAAATCATTTCTGCTGTTGACATGTGATAAACGACCTCAGAGTAACAAAGTCTGCACAAACCCCCTCATGCCTTTATAGGCAACTTGGGGACTTTAAAAAAAAGAGAAAACGAGGCCAAGAAAGGGTTTGACAGAAGCTTAAGCGAAAGTTAGAAAGCAGGCAACTGTAAATTCAGCACTGAGGCTTAATTGAAAAGGACAACATATGCGAGAAAGCAAAAAAGAAGCAAACATGGGATCCGTAAAATGTAATTGTTCATTATGTGTGCTGGTTTTGTATTAAAGAAACACTTGCAGCTGAACGAGATGCAGTATACATGCGCTGATAGAATGTTCCTCTGTCGATTTATTGTTTGTTCAGTCAAAAATAAATGATTTAGTGATTCAAGTCTTGAATTTGAGTTGTTTATTTAAATTTTATATCTTTTTATCCAAGTTTATTGGTTCAAGTTTAATGCTGTTAATTAAGATTTGTTTATTCATTCATCATTCTGATAAAATATATAAATATTATATTAAATATGTCTAAAATATAAATCCAGTGTAGATACCTACTATTTGAAATTTGTAGCTTGTAGCGTAGTTAACTATTTAAAGAGTTATTCACCCCAAAATTTCAATTCTGTCATTAACTACTCGCCCTCATGTCACTCCAAATCTGTAAGACCTCCTTTCATCTTTAGAACACAAATTAAGATACTTTTGATGAAATCTGAGAGCTTTCTGACCCTGCATAGACAGCAACACAACTGACACGTTCAAGGCCCAGAAAGGTTATAAAGACATTGTTGAAATAGTCAGTGTGTCACAATTAGTCCAAGGATGAAGACGATGATGAAAATTAAACGAGGTTTATTAAATAAAGATTAAATTAAGATAGCCAAACTGCAGAGACCGCTGTGTATAACACAGACAATACAATACCACTGAAAGTTCAAACAGCAGCAGCAACTTAAATACAAGGCAAATAAGGGCAGTAATGATGAACACCTGAGTTGATTAAATGAATTACCATGACAACTAAAAAGTGGCGGGAAACCGGACAAAGGAAGACAGGAAACAACAGAGAACTAACTAAAAGTCCAAGATAATGAAACTAACTAAACAGAACCGTGACACCAAGTGATATCAGTGGTTCAACCTTAAATTTATGAAGCTACAAGAATACTTTGTGCGCAGAGAAAACAAAATAATGACTTTATTCAACAATGTATTTGCGGTACTCTTGTAAAAACACACATCAAAGACCGACACGGAAGAGAAGAAATTGTTGAATAAAGTCTTTTTTTTTTATTTCTTTGTGCACAAAAATATTCTTGTAGCTTTATAAATTTAAAGTTGAACCACTGATGTCACATGGTCTATTTTAATGATGTCCTTACTACTTTTCTGGGCCTTGAATGTGGTAGTTGCGTTGCGGTCTATGCAGGGTCAGAAAATCCTCAGATTATCAAAAACATCTTAATTTGTGTTCCAAAGATAAGTTCTTATGGGTTTGGAATGACATGAGGGTGATTAATTAATAACAGAATTTAAATTTTTGGGTGAACCCTCTCTTTAATTAAACATAAGAATATTTTTAATATGGCACAACATCAGTTTTGGGCACTACTAGGGTTTTATCAAATATTCTGATAAATGTGACAGTGAAAATGTCAGTATTGTTTAGTAAGCGCAAACTAAATGCATTGGCAAGTAAAACATACTAGTAGTGTTACAGGGTCAACGAGAAGTGAGACGTGCGGATCCATTTGCAAGCTTTTATTTCTCAACAGAGACATGGTCATAACAGGCAGGGTCAAACAAATGGCAAACAGGTATATTGAGGACAAGACAGAGGAGTACTCAAGTGAACGGGTGTGGTCTCCGATCAGTGAGACAACTAAGTGGGCTTCATAGAGTAGCTATCACTGGGGGGGCGATAAACGCTAGACAATACGGAAACTAAACAAACACAGAATGGCTCGATAAAGCAGCTATCACTAGGAGAGGGATATATGCAGAGCTAAATATAAACACAGAATGGCTTGGTAAGGCAGCTTACACTTGGAGAGTGCTACACGCAGAACAATACTCGGTAAACTGTGAAAGGAAGTCCATGGTTTATATAGAGTGTGAGATTGTGTGATAGTTCTCAGGTGTGAGCGTGTGATTGAGACAGCTGTGTGTACTTGGTGCAATGAATGATGGGAAATGTAGTCTGGTGAAGTGCAACAATAGTGTGGTGCAAGAGTCCATGTGATGAGCGAGTGACCTCTGGTGGTGATTGAACGGAAGACCATAACCCGGATTCGTGACAAGTAGACTAAAACAGTTATGCAATCATAACAAGTTTCTTTATGACAGACTCCATGACTCATGTTTATATTAAAGCATTTCATCTTACAGGACACACATTGAACATCTCTTGCTTGGGTAATTATATTGTTTTATAAAGGCATTTGGATGAGATTCAGTCATGTCAGCTCTGGGATTGCATAATGTTTATTGATCATGGTTTGAAATGCGCCATTGACAGTTCCTTTGAGTGAAACAACAATAAATAGCTCATTAGAGCACATTGATTAAATGCTTAAACATAGTCACAGCTCTTATGTGTACTGGCTTCAAAAGAAAAGTGCTCACAAACAAACTTTCAGCATGATGTAGTACGACGATGATGTGATAAACTGTCTTGTGGAGGAAAGCTTGTTTGTATTGCAGTAAATGGCAGTTCCATTAAAACGCTTCCTTTGAAAGGATTGTTTTTTTTTAAATGAAGTATTCAGTCACCTGTGAGATCTCCTTCATGGTCAATTTCTGCATCCGGTCATACAACTATTTAGCTTTTTCCGAATCATGCCAAAACTTTTCCTTATGCGCTGAGCACAGAACTTTTTGTTTCTGTCTGTTATCTGAAATTTTAAAAGATTTGTCAGATATTGTTTTTATAACCGATACTGATACTGATTATTTTAATGTTCAAGTGCCCAATTCAAAAATAGATAATCTACTATACAAAACTGTTTTATAATTTATAACAATACACTGTAAAAACTTGTTTTATTATTGTTATAATAATAATAATAATAATCTAATATACAAAACTGTATTTTATATTATATTAATAACAATACACTGTAAAACATGACACGCTTTATTATCATAATTATTATTATTATTGTTATATTTGACAATTTTTTTATTATAATAATAACTATATTATTATTATACGAATTATTATGTTAGTGTAATAATAATAATAATAATAATAATAAATACTCAGTGAATAATGGTTTTTATTGTTATAATTAAGGGTTAGTGGCTTTGAAAGTCTCTAACCATAAGTAAGAGCGATGGTAGCAATAGTTGCCTTCATAAGCACCACTAATGATAATTAATTCATAACAACAGTTTTTTTTAATTAACATCCAAGCTATTTATAATAGCCATAATTTTGTCACTTTGCCACTAAGCAGCATCTGTTCTATGTCAAAGTTCAAGAATGACCATTTAAGACAATTAAATATGCTTAGCTGAAGAGGAAACCCCTGTCACCATAGATAACATTTCCAGATTCTTTTAGAGAAGTATTAAAAGTCCTCGTCAATCTGTTTCCACCCCCAGAATTTGCCCCGCTACATTGATTTATCTTTCCATTCTCATTCAAACTACTCAGGAAGCTGTGGCACAAAGCTCTTTAAATCTCCTCCTGTGAATCCCCTGGGCAGATGGATTCAACAAAGTGTTCAGCTATCAGTAATTTCAAACATATGCCACACCACCCCTGCTTTAATTCACACACCGATGTCTTTTTTTCCTCCCACAGTATTCAAGGCAAACCTAATCAGACAGACCCGAGCATGGGACCCAAACCTGGGGGTCCACCGGGCGCAGGACCCGGCCCCGGAGCACCGACACAGCCTCAGGGACCCGGTCAGGGTCAAGCTGCACGGAAGAACCTCCAGGTGGACGTGGGGAGCAGCAAAGGTGGACACCCCGTCTCGCCCGGAAGCAGCGCTCCCACCTCACCTTATTCTTTGCCCCAGATCGCACCCATGCCCAGCAGCAAGCTCTGTCCTGTGTGCAAGACCGCAGATCTGATGGGCACCACAGACGGCCAGCCAAACTGCAACACATGCACACAGTGCCGCTCCATGGTGTGCAACCAATGCGGATTTAACCCCAACCCTCACCTCACTGAGGTAAGCAGCCCAATGCATGCTCATTCAACATTGTATGTTGTACAGCACCATTCAAAAGTTTGTCATAATAAGCAATGTTTTCAATAAATTATTAAGCAGCAAATCTGCATATTAGAATGATTTCTGTAGGATCATGTGACACTGAAGACTGAAGTAATGATGCTGAAAAATCATCTTTGGATCACAGGAATAAATTTGATTTTAAAATATATTCCAATTATATTTTATATATTATAATAAATAAACATGTTATAATAAATTAACATTTATTATATTTATAATAAATAAACACAGTACACACACATATATATTATGTGAACACAAACTTTAATTTTGGATGCTATTAATCGTGATTAATAATTTGACAGCACTAATTCAAATACAAAAGGTATTATAAATTGTAATAATATTTTGAAATTTAATTGTTATTATTTTATAGCAATAATGATATATAATCACAACATTTTGGCTAAATTGTGTAGCCCTACAAGCACAACAAACCTGGATTTTTATTTTTAATTGCAATTTTTATCTGAAAAATGTTTCTATTTCTTCCCGCAAATCGTGCAGCAATAATTTTTACTGAATTTTTGATTAAATAAATGCAACCCTCCCCCGAAAAACGTAACAGTAATGTGTGTGTGTGTGTGTGTGTGTGTGTGTGTGTGTGTGTGTGTGTGTGTGTGTATCAACTTGACTTAAATCATGTCACAAGTCCCTTGAGAGAGCTATTCCTGTTTGAGTCTGAGTGTGATATAACAACAGTGAAAGCGAGTGAACATTGCAGTCCAAATGGTGATTTTCAAATAAAGTATTACTGTTAACATTAGATTTCTGGAGAAGAGAAAGCGAGATGTGTTAAATAAAAAGCTCTTGGTAATGAATCCTACGCTTGGCCTCGGCCTCCATCTGGCTCGTACCCAGGACACACACTGAACACAACCTGGAACTGCTCAGAAGAGAGTCCTCTGGGTCGTATGGGAATGTGTGCCTGTGTTTTCTCTGTGTTTCTGCGTGTAGGATGCAGCGGAAAGACAGAGCCAATGTTCAGAGATGCATGTGTGGGAGAGCGAGAGGGCGCATGGCTGAGCGTGTGAGGGTGAGATTGTTTGAGCGTGTTTGAGGATGTTGCTCAGAGGTGCAAATGGCTGGCAGTGCCTTAAATCCTACAAGTGTAAATTAGGCAATGGGTATGGGGATGGAGAGGAGGGGATGTTGAGGATCAGCGTAGAAGGGGCTCTAAACTGTTTTTGGGGGATCTGCTCCCCTGCTCTTCATCAAAGCCATTAAGGGGTGGAAATGCAAAGAAGCCCCTTAGTTAGTAGGCGAGGGCAATTTTATTAGGCTTGACAGACAATTGCTGATTCAGAAAGTTGTGTTATAATTAAACTTATAAGCTTATACGTATAAGCTGTTTTATTGTATTTTTGATCGGTCCCACTTTACATTAGGTGACCTTAACTACTATGTACTTACATTTAAATTAATAATTTGATACAATGATACAATGCACTTACTGTATACATGCATGTTTTTACATTGTACTTATATTTTAAAAAATACCTATATGTACTTACATCTGTAATTATTTTATGTAATTACATTTATAATTACACTGTCAACCCATCATTTACATCTTAACCCGCTCTTAAACCTACCCATACCACCAAACCTGTCCCTAACCTTACCCGTATCCCACCTCAATAGCAGCAAAAGTGTTTTGCAATACAATATGTACACAATAAGTACATTGTACTTATTTTTTGATGTAAGTACATAGTAGTTAAGGCCACCTAATATAAAGTGTAACCTTTTGATCAAATAAATAAAGCTTTGGTGAGATTAATTTCAAAAACTTTCACAAAATCTAACTGACCCCAAACATTTGATCAGTAGTCAAATGAAACAACAAAAGTCTTTTACATGTAAAAAATTTTTAAAGGATAGTTCACCCAAAAATGAAATAATATCTTGAAAGATAAATTAAAGAGATAGTTCACCCAATATGAAAATTTGATGTTTATCTGCTTACCCCCAGGGCATCCAAGATGTAGGTGACTTTGTTTCTTCAGTAGAACACAAACAAAGATTTTTAACTCAAACCGTTGCAGTCTGTCAGTCCTATAATGCAAGTCAATGGGACTCATGGCTTTGAGAGAAAAAAAAACATACAAAGACAAAACCAAATTAAGCCATGTGGCTTGTGACGATACATTGAGGTCTGAAGGTAGGGGTAGTCGTGGTATAATGGTTAGGGAGTTGGGCTTGTAACCTGAAGGTTGCTGGTTTGATTCTCGCACCGGCAGGAATTGAAGGTGGGGATTGTGAATGAACAGTACTCTCTCCACCTTCGATACCATGACTTAGGTGCCCTTGAGCAAGGCACTGAACCCCTAATTGCTCCCTGGGCGCTAGAGCAAGGCTGCCCACTGCTCTGGGTGTGTGCACTGGTTCACTACTCACTGCTGTGTGTGTGCACTTGGATGGGTTAAATGCAGAGCACCATTTCGAATATGGGTCACCATACTTGACAATACATCATGACTTAACTTAACTGAAGACATGAAACGATCGGTCTGTGCTAGAAACCGAACAGTATTTATATCATTTTTTACCTCTGATCCGCCGCACGGTCCGACTGTCCTGAGCACGTTCACACAACAGCCGGCGCATGATGCGTCTTCTTCTGCTTGCTTTATGACGGATTGCAGACTTATAAGTGCATTACCACCACCTATCTCTCAAATGGACCATTGACACTATCTACAATCTCAATTAGGAGTGTCAATGGTCCATTTGAGAGATAGGTGTCTGTGTATGTTTTTTTGACTCTCAAAGCCGTGAGTCCCATGGACTGACATTATATAACTGACAGACTACATCGGTTTGAGTTAAAAATCTTTGTTTGTGTTCTACTGAAGAAACAAAGTCACCTACATCTTGGATGCCCTAGAGGTAAGCAGATAAACATCAAATTTTCACATTTGGGTGAACTATCCCTTTAAGTCATTATTGACTAGAAAAATGGGACCATTTGTGGCCTACAACAGTAAAACACCATTAGTTCTCGTGCATCCCGTGAGGAAATGTCATTGATATCAGTGGTGCCATATTTGATTTGAGAACAACAGAAGAGAGAAAACATTTTATTGAACAATGACTTTTGGTGTGTTCCTCACACAAATCTATTGTATATCTTTAGAAGTCTTGGAATATATACTACTATAATACTTTTATTGTGCTTTTATCATTTTGGAGCTTGAAGAAATAAGTTTGGACCCACATGAGGGTGAATAAATAATGAGAGAATTTTCATTTTCAGATGAACTGTCCCTTTAAAGGTAAATAAGCAAAAACCTGTTAAGAGTTACCCTAAGCATTTATTTTAGGAATACCACTCATTACAATGCCTCTACTACCTACCTGACAGATTGCACTGAAATAGATGTCCTGAAATCACACATTTGTTTCCATGACAGCTCTGTGCTCTTTACACAGCAGAGAATCTGAAGGCAGCTTGTGTGCATTAGCCAGTCATAAAGATGCCTCTCTGTCAGTAATTTTGCATGTTAGGGTTGGCTGGCATATCTTTCGAGGGAAGAGTGTGAGATTGAAAAGATGGTCTTACAATTCTTTTTACTATCTATCTATCTATCTATCTATCTATCTATCTATCTATCTATCTATCTATCTATCTATCTATCTATCTATCTATCTATCTATCTATCTATCTATCTATCTATCTATCTATCTATCTATCTATCTATCTATCTATCTATCTATCATCTATCTATCTATCTATCTATCTATCTGTATATATGCATGTGTATATATATGCATGCATGTATGTATGTATATATATATATATATATATATATATATATATATATATATATATATATATATATATATATATATATAATGCATCCTTGCTGAATAAAAGTATTAACTATAAAAGTTACTGACTCAAAAAAGTTGTGCAGTTCAGAGAAAGTTTGGCAAGTGGCAAGTAACAACTGCTAAGTGGGCTTGAGAGAATAAAATAAAGTGCGGGTATGTAAAACATGGCATTTAATGAATCACCATTGTGTGGAAAAAAGTTTTAGTTTTTTAAAAAGCTTCTGTTAAATGATAAATAACAATAACATCCATGGCAGTGTAGTCATTCAGCAGCTGAAACTGACGATCTTGGGTATACAGATATATAATTTGTCTAGCAAAACGCCACATTTTTCACAAAAGGGTTCATCTTTAGAAATTCAATTGGGGGAGTTTTAGAGCCCTGCTGTGCTTTATAAAGACAGGATTGAATTAATTGTGCTCCTGTAGGACGGTGGACACTACAAAGCGGCTCAGGGACGGTCTTGATTTATACTGATTCTGCAGCACATAGCATGCAGCACTAACTCAGCGTTTTTAACAGCTCTGCTGTCAGTTCCAGCTACATGTGACAAAATGATGGGAAATATGTCTTCTGGCGTGTAATTTCAGGGTTCAAGTGCGGTAAGAGCAGATGTTTTATGAGCATATGGTTTACTAGAGATCTCTGCAAAATAGAAATACTGCAATAATGGTTGAGCCCAGATTTTGAATTGAACAAATTTGTTTAAATTAGAGGTTTTAAGCATCAAGCATAAATTTATTAGTGAAATGGGAGATGTCATACGACAGGCTATTAAATGTCGAGTAGGGGTGAGCGATACACCAGTAGAAGCAATTCACTGACTTTTCCGAAGGGAACATGGAAGAAGTTGTTAGAAATAAGGTGCATGCTGTGTGATGTGGAATTGGTACTTCACTAAGACTAACAGGTTCAAGCTTTCCTACTAGATCTTGTTCTGCCACTGGAAAACATGTTGACAAAAGCAAGCAGAATTAGTGAATTATCAAAGGAATCATTAAATAACACCTGGATTAACTGTGCATTTATCTAGTAATTACATCTGGTCACCCAAATGTCATCAATATGTCACGGCAGCCTACATCCAAAGTGTGAAATTGGACAAAAATGTGGGTAATATTGCAATCAGATAAAAGAGCATTAAATTGAAAAGATCTCTAATGGTCACCCAGTAAAAACTGCTTTCTGTTTTAATCTTTTTTTTTTTAAATGTAATCTATTCCTGTGATGCAAAGCTGAATTTTCAGCATCATTACTCCAGTCTTCAGTGTCACATGATCCTTCAGAAATCATTCTAATATGCCGATTTGTTGCTCAAGAAACATTTATTATCATCAATATTGAATTGCTTTTTTCCCATATTCTTTGATGAAAAGAAATCTAAATATTTTTTCATTTATTTCAAATCATCGTATAAACGTATTTACTCTCACTTGATCAATTTAATGGATCCTTGCTGAATAAACTATTAATTCTTTTTTGCACAAAGTCCTACTTACCCACTGATGTATTGCAGTTTTTAAACCACTTTTCCATGAAAAAATATACTTATATTCTATCATTAAAGGGATAGTTCACCCAAAAATGATAATTCTGTCAGTAATCACTCCAAACCTGTAAGACCTTTGTTTATCTTTGGCATGCACACAAATTATATTTAATTTGTTAAAATATATTTTTGATGAAATCCGAGACCCTACATAGACAACAATGTAACTACCATGTTCAAGGCCCAAAAAGGTAGTAAGTAAATTATTAAAATAGTCTATGTTACAGAATTTTTGGGTGAACTATCCCTTTAAGTAATTTTTATTATATTTTGAGAATATAATAATGTAATAGTTTTCCCTAAACTCCTAAAAAGTCAGAACAATGTTGATTTAAAAATATTGGAAAATATCTGTATATTAGACAAGATATTGTCGCTTTTACCCAATATTTGTGGTCACTTTGTAGGATGAGTAACATATGTTAACTCAATTGTGAGTTGATGTTGCTCTGCATGTTTTTACGATCCAGTGAGTAACTGCCTACTGTATGTAGAGCGTTACAAATTGTTGACTTACGAGGCGTCATTTCAGTTAGGACGCTGCTCAGAAGGAAGCTGCCTGTGTAGTTAATGTTGAGTTGAGTTGTTACTCTATTTTGTATTTGTCAGAGTACTCCAGTAGTGATGGTTTTTTTCCTGGTGTTAAGTGTAAAGATATCAGTTTAAAGCTGAACTCTAAATGTCTCTCGGAGAACAAAGCAGAGAGAACATGAGACAAGAAGCAAGAACAGCTGGTGAAGAGGAAAAAGAGCGGCCATCTGATCACTATGCAACAGACACCTGAAGAAAGAGAGAGAGAGAGGCTTGACATGATGGCAACAACACTGAGTGGGATGCAGGAACCAGGGATATATGGACAGAGAAATAGCAGGGTGGGGAAGGGGGATGGAATGATAGAAGGAAAGAGAAAGTGGCGCTGACACACTCCAGTAGTCACCCACCAGCATACAGGAGGCGCTTCCACTCAGCCATTGGCTGATCCTCTATTTATAGATCCTGCTCTGTCTCTGCAATGATCTCCCATTCCTACTGCCAGAGAAAACCAGTGAAGGATCAGAGTGGAGAACGGAACGGACAGACGGATGACGGTGTGGAAATGTAGAAAGAAGAGTCCAAATTTATCAGGCAGTTAAGGAAGCTAAAAATAATTGTGCTTGTTTGGCACATAAGCACTGTTCCCTCTGAAAACCCTGGGGTAATTACGGTAGAATATGAACATCATGAATTCTTCTCGCTCCACGAGTTCTTCGGAAATCTGTGACTTGAAGGGAACGTGAAACCTAATAGATCGGTCCTGCGTTTTGGCTCCGAATGTCTCACGTCTTCTGGTTTTCACGCTATCTAGTGGATTCATCATGAGACTGACAGCGGAAACTGTTGTGTAGGGCCATCTGGGCTACAACACACTCATCACAGCACAAACACAAAGAACACACACACACACACACACACACACACACACACACCCACCCACCGCCACAGCCCTAGAGATTTCATGCTATTTTTCCACCATTACACAAATTTGCCTCGGCAGCATTTGGGTTCCATATGTAATCCTAAATATATACACCATATGTATTTTTCAAGCACATGGATGATGGCTTTTATAGTTTTCTGACATTTGGATTTCATTCTGTTTTTCCATCATTACGTAAATGTGCCAATAGGCAGCATTTGTGTGTTATTTGGTTACCACATTCAATACTAAACATGGTGTATTGAATATACACCATATGCAGTTTTTAAGTGCATGGATGGCATCTTTTATCATTTTCTGACATTATATATTATATTAGACATTTAGGTATCTAAAAACAAATAATTGATATTTAGTAGTGCTTTCTACAGCAAATTTAGTAGATTTGAGGTTTTACTTTTGATTTGATGTATGTTATTTAAATGGACCTGTACTTGCATGACTGGAAATAGCTGGCCAGTGGCATTTCCAAATATTTTATTGTTATTTATATACTATTAGTATTATTATAGTATTTATTAATATTAATATTAATAATAATAATTAGCCTTCAGTTTTCATACAATTGAATGAATGAATGAATGAATAAATCCATTCATTCATTCATGTTTCATTTTAATTTAATTTCTTTCCCTAATTTTCCTTCATTATTTTTAATTATTATTTTATTAATATTTTTGTATTTAAAGGGACAGCAAATCAGCAATCAGACTTAGAGTTTTCATTTCAACTGATGATAAAACAGGTGGAAAAATCCCTTAGGTTTATGCAGTTTTGCATGAGCAGGCAGAATTTCCACAATTTCCTTTTTCAGTTTGGTATTTTTATGCAGTTTGAGATAGAATATGTTGTTTTTTGTGTTAGTGAGACAAGTAATGAGCCTTGATGCATACACTTTCACTATGCATTCACACAAACTGGCGAACCTGATAACATAAAAAGCCCTACTATTTGGTCTTTTTCCTAAAAAGGAATTGAAAGTGTTAACGTGTTTTTGTCTGCCGACAAATTATGATATTAGTCTGAGTCAAATACTTTAATCACCTGTGGCTATCGCCTTTCTTTCCCCTTTTAGCAGAGTCATATCAAACAGCACATGGTAAAATTGGATCAGAAGTGCTTGAGTTGATATTGAACCGATGTGTGAAATGGCTGCCGGTCTCTGAGGGCTGAGTAAGAATGCATCGCTCACCACGCAAACACGATTAATCAAACAATAGAGTACTGTGCTTTTCTTCTAAATGGCACAGTGTCTCGCTGTCTTTCCAAGACAATAGAATCTGTCATGTGTTAAAGAGACGGACGCCCCAATTTTGCCACTAATGCACAAAATATTCATTCATGTGCAAACTGTGCAGTAATAGAAATTTCCACACTAAATGTTGTTTCTGTGAGTTTGACTACAGGAAAGCACCCTTTGAAAGTTTCACATAGCACAGATGTCTTTGCTAACTTTTCAGTTACCTGAGGGTTACATCTAGACCATGTGGAATATTGTAGCCTTTGCCATCTAAGCTGCATTCACAACATTTCGGAAATTACCATAATTACGAGTTGACAACTCATAGAGTTTAGTCAGAGATGTTTACGTCCTTGGATTCTGAATTGATTTGTTTCTATGGCGATGATCGTAACACAGAATAAGATATCATTATGTAGGTGGCTAGCCAACTGTTTTGTGCTAGCCTTGTTAGGGGTTAAACATAGTTTTATTATGAAAAAGTCCTAGTAAAATGATGGGAAATTTCAAACAGAAATAAACCATATGTGTCAGAACCGATAGTCTTGTGGGCAAGGACCTTTCCCAATCCCCCCCACTGTTCAGATCTGTCCTATCATAACAAATGCATAAATGCTTAAAATAAAATCTTTAAAAAAAAGGAAATAAACCATATGTAAATTTTTATACTGCAGCTAGTCAATCTAGTGCGAACTGACAAGCAACGGACTGGCAAATTTATAAAGTAAACAAATCATCTACTCAGACATAATCACTTTAATCTGAATCTAAATGAACTTGAAATTACTTAAATTCTGTTAGCGAGGAACGATAAATTAAAGTTGCACTTACCACCATCAATACCGGAGGATATAATGACAAGTTATCACGTCAAAAAAACCTTTTTTTCTTTAAAATATGATGATGATGATGATGATTATAGTAGTTGTTGTGGTTATCAAATTGCTAAATTTATGTAGTAATGTAAATGTATTATTATTATTAACTACTGATTGTATTATACTACTAAGCAATTGTTTTGATTTAATATTTTTTAACAATAAAAAATTAATAACAATAATAATAATAATAATAATAATAATAATAATAGTTGTGTTTTTTGAAGTGCTAAATTTATAATACTGAAGCCATGTAAATGTTGTATGAATTATTTTTATTTAATGAATTTATTATTATTATTATTATTATTATTATTATTATTGTTATTATTTAACTACCAATTTAATTATTTGATGCAATAATTTAATAATAATTATTTTATTATTATTATTATTATTATTATTATTAATAAATATTAACTACTGTTTGTATTATACTATTAAGCAATGTAAAAAAATCAAATAGTTTTGATTCAAAAGACGTTATAATAATAATAATAATAATAATAATAATAATAATAATAAAAATAATAATAATAATAACAGTTGTTTCTATCAAATTACTCAAAGTAAAAAATTGTATACTTTTTTAATGAAATGATTTCTTCTAACAAACTGTTGATTTACTGCTGAATTATTTTGGGCAATTATTATTTAATAATTCAATAATTAAGAAATCCAATTTTAAAAAATGCATAAATAATTTAAAATTGATTTAGCACTGTATATATGTTCCTAGCATCGGAGCTGTTTTAAAATTCAATGTTTCTAACTTGCAATTACGCATCCAACTAAGACGTGAAAACCTTACAGCCACAAACTCGTAATTATGGTAATTCCGACATGACGTGAGTGCAGCTATAGCTTAGCATTTTGATTTCCTCCTTAATTCAGAGAGTTCAGTTTTCTCATTACTTTATTATGATCATTATTACTCACAGAAACATTTCTCTTGCAACATGTCACATTCATTACAGCAAACTGATGTAGTTTTTAATCATCTTTAAACACCTCAATTATAAGCTACCCATCAAGTATACGCTGTGGTACTCAGCAAATAAGGGTTCTATACCTTTAAAAATCCTCACCAGCACATTTCCATTAATCGGCTTCATTTGTGCTTCATATGCTCTGATAAGCTGTCAGTTTGGTCTAATGCTCACAGAGAAGAATTAGTTTATGAATCTGGTGCCCGTTGAGACAGGAGGGAAGCTGTGTTGTTTTCTTGTGTGGTGTTTATAGAGATATTTAAAGTATTTGGGGGCCTTCAGAATGCTCTTTTGATGTGTCTCGTCCCAGTTTCAGCTCGGCGCTTCGCTGCTGTGGTTTGTTGTTAGGAAACTGCAGCATTCAGTCTGTGTCTCAACCGCTTTAGTCTGGAAACAGGCAGCAGTTCACCTCCTCTATCTGTCTCTCTGCTCTTATGCCACAGAATGCTGTCGGCACGACTGTCTGTGCAGCTGATGTGTCTCTATTTGTCTACATGACTCTTTGATTGTGACTCCATCTGCTTGTCTGTTTGCTTTTCACCTGTTCTCCATACCCATATCATTTTGTCCTCTCGTTCTGTGTGTCTCACCAGCTGCATTCTGTTCTGGGTTTTAAATCAAGAAAACATTGTTTTCAAATGTTTTTATTATTATTATTTTCTTCTTATAGAAAATATGCACAGGTGAAAGCCAAAAAAAAAAAAAAAAAAAAAATCCTCAGTTATTTACTGTACTTGCTATGTTTCTGAGCCTTGATCATGTTAGGATCTTTGCTGTCTATGGAGGGTCAGAAAGCTCTCGGAATTCATAAATAATATCTTAATTTGTGTTCCAAAGATGAACAAAGGTCTTACAGGTTTGGAACGACACAAGGGTGTGTAATTAATGACAGAATTTTCATTTTTGGGTGAACTATCCGTTTAAATCAACAAAAATTGAATAAAATTTTAGTCAGTGAGTTGAATGAATCATCCAGTTGGGTTTGTGAATTGAATCGGCTGTTCATTGACAAGAATCAACTGAAAAAACAATGTGTTCATGGTTCTTATCAAATTCATGTGATTTTTGTCCAAGCAGTTCTCAAAAAAAGGCATTATTTGGCTATGACTGAATTATATGTAACAGTTTAAATTGTTCTCTTTGAAAAACAACATAGATGCATTGTTAATAATCTAGTAGTGTAATGTTAGTGTTAGCATATCAATATTTCATGTTTTAAATATCACTGTTGCTATCAAATGACGGTATATTGCGACACCCCTAGTTTGTAACGAGTAAATCATGATAAAAATGTTATTTTTATTTGAAATTTTCCTTTGAATGTGACTATGAGACATGTACAGTGAATATATTATTAACTGAGCTCTGTCAGGGTGCAGTGTGTTCTGCGGCTTGTGTGTGAGTGTTAGTATTCAGCTCAGTGTCTTTGAGAGATTCTCCTCTTCTCGTGGATTCTCTCTCTCACACACCAGCTGACTAATCAATACCTCGGGTGCTGCACCATCATTTGGGTGTAAATCAATGGAAGAAGTGTGTTTGTGTGTGTGTGTGTGTGTGTGAATGCACTCAGAGATATTAGCATAAACCTGTACACATTTAGTTTCTCATAAATCAAGATGCTTATTTAAATATGCACAAATCCTGCACATCCATATGTAATTCCCAGTTGAATGCAGGATATTGTTAGACTTGCAAGGCTAACGTTATAAATGTTAAGCAGTATCTTTATAGATGATGGTTTGCTGTTATGTAAATCTGTATATACACTGAAAAAAAAAAAAAAAAAAATAAAAAAAAAAAAAAAAAAAAAAAAAAAATATATATATATATATATATATATATATATATATATATATATATATATATATATATATATATATATATATATATATGACCCTGGACCACAACACCAGTCATAAGGGTCAATTTTTCAAAATTGAGATTTATGCATCATCTGAAAGCTGAATAAATAAGCTTTCCATTGATGAAATGGAAAGTAAATGACTTTTCATTTAGTAAAATACTGCACAATGTATCATAACCCGTAAACCACAAAAATCAGCACACACACACACACACACACACACACACACACACACACACGGTTTAGGGCTGTCAATCGATTAAAAATATTTAACCGCGTGATTAATCGCAACTTAATTGCAACTTAATCGCACATTTTTATTTGTTCTAAATGTACCTTAAATTAATACTTCTCAAGTTTTTAATACTCTAATCAACATGTGCATGGATAAATGTGGATGCTTTATGCAAATGTATGTTTATTATTATTGAAACCATAGTCAACATAGAGCATGAAGACTAGACATGTTTCAAAGGTCATAGATGTTTTTCAAAGAACTTGCTCATGTCTATTAGACACATAAAAAAAGAAATACCAGGTTCTCATTACTTCTCTTTCTTTGCACTGAGCAATTTACTGACACAAACCTATTTACATTTTTGCACGACAGGGGAGCTCACTTCTTCTGAACATACAAAATGTACATTTATTATTTATTAATAGATTTGTTTGCCCCTCTGTGCCCACATACTGTATTTTGATGCAGCTAAATTCTCAATAAAACTGTTTTCATCGGTATATTTTACTGTTGAATGAATATGAAATAGTTACTGAAACGCGACCCATTAAGACTAGGCTGCATAACCAGCTCTCCTTTCCAAATCCTGATAATCGAGCCGCAGACGCATAGAGAGAAAAAGATGTGTGCGTGCGCTGGGACAGTACCTCGCTCGCGCGACAGTACCAGTGAGTCTCAGAAACTAAATAAGGTTTGGGCAAACCCTAAAGATTTGTCGCTAGGCGCTTTTTTTAAGAGGGGGGGGGGGGGGGGGGGGTCGCTTAAGGGGTCTGCAAAGTCACTAAGTTGGCAACACTGTGCATCTCCATTTCTCCAACTACGGGCTAGGCCACGGGTCAAACAGAAAATGCGTGTTGCGTTAATAAAATCAGTGCCGTTAAAATGAATTTGAGTTAACATGTTATTAACTTTGACAGCCCTAATATATATAAGGATTTTCAGAGTCGAATCGGAATTTTCGAATCTTGCCAATAGTCGACTGATAGTCGAATCATAAATTTGGGGGCGGGGCAAAATACATTACCAAGAGTCAAGTCAGACATTCAACAGTCATAAATACCGACGTTAATACACAGAGGAAATGTTTAATGGACGCCTCGCAGATACAAACGGAGTGAATAATGTTTTATGTTTTGATTAAAAGATTAACATTAAACGTCAGGGAAACCCTAAGAATTCATAAAAATTTTTACAATAGTGCTCTCATTATAACGTTATGTAGGCTATAAGACAGTTATTAATGTTCTGCATTTCTGTTTTGAGATGCGCGCGCTGAATGACCAGTAGAATGAAACATTTGATAGAAGGTTTTTAAATCAATGGGATTTAACTAATTTATCTCATATAAAATATGCTTCATTATTTATACAACATAATTATATAATAATGTTAATATAACAACTTATAGGCTATATGCACAAAACGCCCCGATGCATGAACGTGTCTGCGCGGCTCTGAATGAACTCCTTTTGTGGACGTGTTCTTGACGCAACAACATGCAGAAACACGGGAACTAAAATCTAAAAATCCACAGCGTTTTATTATAATAGTGTTCTCATTATAATGTTATGTGTATATGACAGTCCCAGTCATAGTCATTAATATTCTGGATAGTTGTTTTTCCTGCTCGCGCTGCTTTACTGCAGCGACGCAACCAAATGCATCTTATATGAGATAAATAATATATACACGATATAAATAAACCGGTTGAAATGTTTTGAAATCACTTGTATCCTACCTGATCGAAAAAAAAATCCAGTCTTTCACTCTGCGTCAGTTTGAGTCTTTTAAATCCTTACCGCCAAGACGCTCCTCTGTCGGTCACTGATTATGGAAAGTGAAACTTAAATCTATAGGGTGGTTGGATTTATTCACGCACGTTAAAATATTTATTTAAAGCTTTTTTTCTTTTCAGATTCTTATTTACATCATTATCATAATAGGCTGTATCTTAACTTATTGGGAGAAATCCGGTAGTTCTATGTGAAATCAGACATTTGAGCACCCTCATATAGCCAAAATGGCATGATCATAACACCCCGCGAATATTCGACTGTGAGATTGGGAGTTGAATCAGGCTCCTCGAATCGAAGCATCGAATCGTCGACTATTCGGGGACACCCCTAATAAATAAATAAATAAATAAATAAATAAATAAATAAATAAATAAATAAATAAATATATATATATATATATATATATATATATATATATATATATATATATATATATATATATATATATATATATATATATATTTATATTTGACAGGCTTGATTGACAGGGGAACTGACTAATCATAACTCAGAATCTGCCATTTTGTCCAACAATCAAATCAGGCAGGAGAGTAGATTAACTTCGGTGGACTTAAACTTGAAAAATTGGTATCTTTCTGCAGTTGAAATATAATACGTTCTGATGTTCATTCATGTTTATTTCATTCATGTTTTTTAAGCTACAGCCATCTGTCACGACACATTAAAGAGCCACAAGATGGTATTTATTGGTTGAATTTCTTACAAAATGACAAAATTTGAAATCTGAAACTTTGTTTCATACCTGAAGTAATCTGCTCTGTCTTGTCTGTCGGCGTATTGTCAGTTTCCTCTTTGCTCCGCGATGCATTTTTCACTGCGTGAGAACATGATATGTGGCGTGAGGCCAGCATGGCTTGTCGGAAATAGCAACAGTAACTAAGGAGGGTGGGTTTTTGTGAAGGGTCAATTAGAACATGACTCCATATATGGAAAAAGGGCGGGACTTGGGATGGGAGGAGTCCTGTAGACACTTTATGGATGCAGTTATTTTTTGTAAATCTATTGTTCTTAATGTGTTTTATACCGTATTATTATTATTATTATTATTATTATTTTATTTATTTTTTTCCACATCTGTCAAGCTCCAAAAATGACACAAAGACACATTCCATTTAACTGTTTTTCAAACCATATAATGATAGTCTTACTTTCCGCAGAAGCTCTAAAATCTCATTCATAATTATGTTCAGATTCAGAAATAGTGCCCTTATATGCCACGCCAGACTTTTTTTGTGGGCATTTTTGCCTTTATTTGATAGTACAGTAGTTAGATAGGAAGCAAAGTTGGAGAGAGAGGGGGGATGAGGGAAAGGTTCACAAGCCAGGACGCAAACATGGGACGCCCGAAGCACCACGGCGCTACATGTCGACACGCTGCCCACGAGGCTATCGGCGCCGACTGCCACACCAAATTTGACATTCAAATTGGTCATTGGTCATTCATTCTGGCCATTGTTTCTCTATTGGTTTTCTCTCCAGACAAAAGGTATTGTACAGTATGTGGTCATATGAATCACTTTAATGGTGTTTTTTGTTTTTTTTTGGAGCTTGAGATGTGCACAAAAAGCACTACAAAATTCGCTTTTAATGAAAGGTAGAGTAGAAATGGAGAGAAAATACCAGAGAAGATTGGCACAGGTGACTCAAACATGTTGTCTGTGTGTGTCTTTCTGTAATTACCCATTGTCCAGTGGATACTGAGTGTGTTCATCTGCTGTATTTTTGAATGACAAGTGCAGACATGTCTCCTTCTGTCTCTTTGTCTCTCTCTCTCTCTCTCTCTCTCTCTCTCTCTCTCTCACACACACACACACACACACACACACACACACACACACACACACACACACAATCTGTTGTGTCTCTGCTGCTGAAATTGGACTCTGACTACTGCCCTGTCCTTCAATATGATTGACAAACATTTCTAGAGACATCATCACCAACTAATGCACAGGCTCAAAGTTTGACCTGATGACCATCACTCAAACCCTTGCTGTCGAAATAAAGTACATTTACACTGCAGATTTTCAGCAAAGAATCACTCAGTATCCGAACAGCTGGTTTAATTCACAAATTGCTGAGCTGTAGGCATCAAAAGGGCACAGATTATTTCTTAGGCCTTTTTAAATATTTACAGTGATTAAATGAAAGGTTATGAATTATTGTGTTCGAGTTGAATCCTTCAAGAATGTTTGGAGTTAATAATTGTAAGAATAATGATCACCTGTGACACGTCTGGCTATGAGAAATCTGCTCATTATCTTTCTTCATAACCCAGAAGCTCATGCAAGCGAGAACATTTACTCACAAATGTAATTTCTGGAACAGCCATTAAGTCATTATATTTCAGTAGTTGCTATTAGTTTTGTTAAATGGATTCATGCTGAAAAAATGAAAAGTACTATGATGCAGATAATGGGTAATTGAACGCCGTTTGTGCATGTGTGTTCTTGTATGTGTGCAAATGCTATAGAGAAGATTAATGATCTTACAGTACTGTGTCAGTACCATGGTACAGTGACATATCAGATGTCAATAACTGACCAGTTGGATTCATTTCTTGATCTAGATATGTTCAATCTAGAAATGCCAATACCGGTATGCAGAGCCATTGGCATTATATTGATACAATACCATTGTATTATACTGTAGCTAATTATTTATTGATGGCAAATGAGGCATACATAAAGTTGCTTAAAAGTTAAATGCACTTAAAACTATTAAACAAAGTACATGAAATAGCCAGATATCAACTGATTTATCAATATACACCACCGTTCTTTTAATTTAATTTATTCTTCTGATGCAAAGCTTTGAATTTTCAGCAGTCTTCAGCGTCTTTCAGAAATCATTCTAATATGCTGATTTACTGCTCAAAAAACATTTCTAATTGAAATTAAATACAGCTGGTTATGCTTAAAATATTTGTGGAATCCTGGATACAGTTTTTCAGGGTTTTTTGATGAATAGCAAATATAAAAGAACAGCTTTTTTGAGGAATTATGAATTACTTTAATGCATCCATTATTAATTTCTTTCACAAACAAATCTTGCTAACCACATACTGTCACGGTGCACACAGCAGGGAGGAATGAGGAGACGAGGATAACTCAAATAACAGTCTTTAATGAACCCAAACAAGGCAAGGCAAGGCAGGGCAGGGCAAGGCAAGGTTGAAACAGACAGGAACACCAGGGAATAACGAGTAGACCAGTCAAAATCTAACTAAACAAGCATGAAATAAATACACATGACAATTACTGATAATTAGACACACCTGAACTGAATAAACTAATAAATCACACAGAACAAGGACAGGAACATGACCAAATATGGAAACAAGAGGCGGGAACACATGACACACACGACAGAGGACTGACACATGCGTGATTTTGAACTGTAGTGTATATTAGTCTAGCATTAGTATTTACTGTATATTGTACCATGTCAGCTTTTCGGTACGTGTTTGCACATGGCTGTTTTTCTCGTGGGGGTGAACTGTTGGTGAAGGGAGTTTGCCCAGTGTGAGTCCGGTCAATAATGAGACACTCGCTGTCACGATGTCAGTGGATGTTACATGAGCACTGATGTGGTATTGGCAGGCATCGGTTATCGCACCTGACCCAATTTGACAGCCATCTCATCTTAACCTGAGAGAGGTGTGTTTGTGTCTATCACACTCATATACACATTCACCTTGACCAGAAAGAGATGTTTGTTTGACTGTCCATGAGAAATAGGAATAAGATATATTAGAATTTTTCTAAAAAGGTTTTTTTTTTTTTTACCTTTAGTCCATAAAAGCGTTAGTCAATACATGTACATAATATTTTGTGAGCATCACCCTCATTGATCCAATGTCATGTTCATCATAACTTTTACTAAGCATAAAATACAGAACTGGACAATTTTTTACCCTTAAGTCACAGTGACAAATGTCTGAAAGCCATTGCTTTAGATGCCAAGTGGCATCTGCAAACAAATCATGCTAAACGTATTCTTAAACAAACCTTACTTTTCCTTTCTTGCAGCTTGAGGCATCAATATCCTTCAGTGTTAAGTATTTACTTTATTGCTCTTTTGTTTATTACTTCACTCCACCACTGGCACAATTTTGCATAAATGTTATACTGTTTTATCAGCATCGATTACAATCATGGGCCTCTAAGTTTTGGTATAAGGCCGCTTAGCACACATTTGTCTGTGTCCTCTCCTAGCTGTAAAGGGAAACCCTCCCAGAGCCAGAGTAACCAGTGTCGTATCGTGTCTGTCGAGCTGTCAGATGTTACAGTTTTGTATGATATGATTTGTCGGTCAGTTATATTAAATCCGGGTGTGTCAGCTTTCATGTCTCAACATGTCAGTTCCAAATATCGCAAGAGCAGACAGACACTAGACAGGCTAATATACTCTGCATCAGACCCCTCGTATGGTTATAATCCATTCATGAAGTCAGATGTTCTGACCGGACGTCAGTTGCGCCTTTTGATCCTATTAGTGAATCCTATTTATCTGGGGCCGCATGTCACATCTCTGTCATAGATTATGATGCAATTGCGCTAGCTCTGTCAGATAGGTAGTTAGCGCTGTTGATGTGGACTCATTTCCTGTTCCAGTGGTCAAATGAGCTGTTATATTACTACTTGTGCTACTATTTCTAAATGAAGTATTAGGTTTATACATATTAAGTATAAAAGGTTAAGTATTACAAGTGTTTTTTGTAAAACTTGCTACAGCTAATTTGTTCTAAGCGGTTTGTAGTGCATTGGTTGGTGGATGATATGGAGATCTAGGTGGTTTCTAACTAAAAAGGGCACACCCAAAACTCTGGATGTTTCATTTTGTAGTGGTCATCCCTATACGCTATTCCCTTCAAAGACTTTACCTTTGAATGTAAGAGTTTCCATGGTTTGAAAGGCATGTCTATCATTAATATTTACCCCTTGATAGTACCTTGAAAGATATCCTTTATGCTGTTTAGAACACAGTATCTACGGTACTCTGGTCTCTAGGTATGATTGTAGGCCAGGAGTGTCCAATCCTGGAGATTTTAGCTCCAACTCTAAGCAGCTAATCAAGGCCTTTGAGACTACTCAAAATTTCCAGGCAGGTTTATTGGAGAAGCTTGGATGAAGACTCTGAAAGGTGGCCCTCCAGGAAGCTTAACAAGCTAATCAAGGTCTTCAGGGTAACTTCAAGGCAGGTTTATTGGTGAAGGTTGTAACTAAAAGAATGGGCACCTTGATCTTACACCTTCAGTGTAACACAAGTCACGCATGAAAGTCAAATGCTTGGGGTTAGGATTTGTTCACATCCTAGTCAGCAGCTTCTACTATTGCAAGCAACTTTCTGATATGTCTTGTCTTCTAGTTCACTTTCTTTTCTTATCCTCCCCATCCTCTTCATCTTTTTCACATTGACATTCTTCATTATGTGAAACTGATGAGTAATCTTTTGATCTAATTACATAGTCAGTAAATGGTTCATTGTCTTTCCCAGGTGCAGGAGTGGTTGTGTCTGAACTGTCAAATGCAGAGGGCATTGGGGATGGATATGGATACACCACGGTCGAAAAGCCAACAGCAGATCCACTCACCTTCCCAGCCCAGCAAACCTCCTCCTCAGACTGTATCCCAACCCACACAGCCCCCACAGACCCAGCCCCAACCCCAATCCAAACCCCAACCCCAACAACAACCCCAACCCCAATCCAAACCCCAACCCCAACACCAACCCCAAACCCAACCCCAACCCCAACCTCAGTCCCAGCCTCCTCCAGAAGCTAAGAAGCAGACCGTCCCTCAAGCTGCCCCTCAAAGCAAACCCCCAGCTCCAGGTGCTGTTCCTCTTCCAGGCATGGCCAAAGCCCCATCCCAGCCTGACCTATCCCGCTCGGGCCCCGGATTCCAGTCTCAAGCCCCGCGACAAGACCAGACTCGCAGTGCTGGAAGTTCCCCATCCCGTCAACCTCCTCCGCCAGAACAGCCCTTTGGAAAACTCTTCGGTTTCGGCGCTTCTCTCTTGAACCAGGCTAGCAGTTTGATCTCTGTGGATCCAGTGCAAACTGCACCACCGACCCAACCACCTTCCTCCCCCAAGCCCCCGCAGAAGCAGCCGGGACCTCCTGGACCTGGTCCGGGTCCTGCAGCAGGTGCTAAACCCGCAGCCCAGCCAGGTCCACCACGGCAGGAAGTTTCTTCAAAGCCCAAAGTGTTCTGTCCACTGTGTAAGACTGAGCTAAACACTGGAGATCCAGCCAAGACCCCGAACTACAACCTCTGCACCGAGTGCCACACCCAAGTCTGCAACATGTGCGGATTCAACCCCACACCTCACCTGACCGAGGTAAGACAAGACTTTATTTTTAAACTGGATGATTGTGCATTTTTGGAAAGTCTGAACTTTTTAAGTCCTTGGTATCAAATCTTTGATGGCATTGTTGCAGCAGCTCAAAGTCACATTGTTTTCTCTAGAATTATTCTTTGACAGGTTTTCATCTGAGACTAGTTGCCTTTCAGTATCATTAAAGGATTAGTTGACTTCCCAAAAAAAAATAAAAAATACATTCCTGATCATTTACTCACCCCCAAGTCATCTAAGATGTTCATGTCTTTTTTCTTCAGTCGCCAAATAATTTGTGGAATTTTTTGTGGGAAACATTCAAGGATTTTTCCCCATATAGTGGACGTCAATGGTGGCCAATGGGTTGAAATTGCAGTTTCAGTGCAGCTTCAAAGGGGAGGCGAGGAATAAGGATCTTATATAGCGAAACAGACAGTCATTTTCTAAAAAAATATTATATTTATACTGTATACTTTTTAACCACAGATGATTGTCTTGCACTAGCTCTGAGATGCACATGAGTGACTTCATGCATTACGTAATTACGTTGGAAAGGTTACGTGTGATGGTGTTTACAAAGTGAACATGCAAGGAAATGCAAAAACCTGAGGTCAAATACATGAGGTCAAGCTAGTGCAAGACGTAAAAAAAGGAAATACATTTTTATTTTTATTTTAGAAAATGAGTTTCGCTATGTAAGACCCTTATTCCTCGGCTGGGATCGTGTAGAGCCCTTTGAAGCAGCATTGAAACTGCAATTTGGACCTTCAACCCATTGGCCGCCACTAAAGTCCACTATATGGAAAAAAAAAATCCTCGAATGTTTTCCTCAGAAACCTTATTAACCTTTTTTAAATATATATTTTATTATATTTTATTTTATTTATTTTTTATTTTTATTTTTTGTCATGTTCAATGGATCTGGAAAAGTGTATAGGTTAGCATTGTTGTCAGACTAGTCTTTAGTTCCTGCTGCTGTACTAGGTTTTTTTTGTACGAATCGATTTACAGATACAATGTTGGCCAAGGGTTAGTTTAGGAAATGACATGGAGGCATATTATGATACAGTTCTCAGTTATCAAAATCATTGATTACATAATATGATATTGTACATAATATCTTATTAAGATGGTAGTATGCTACTTAAAGGGGGCAGACTATCTGTAACATTGATTGCATTGTTGATTGCATTACAAATAAGGTCTATCTATATATGATATTTTAAAAACAGTTTTCAGACACAGTAGTTTGCAAGGTATCAGTGTGGCTCAATTATTAGAACTATTTCCTAATATTTCATTAAAATGTCACTAAGACATTATATTCAAACTGATATTCTCAACCACAATGTTTTTGTTAATGAAAACCTCTTAGATACTTTGACCTGCTCACTTAAACGTGTTATGTCAGTTCAGAAGAGTCTCTTCATAGAAATGTGTTCTTGGGAAAAGTGAGCTTTTGTCACAAAACATAGTTAGATTCAGAAACAAGAAGCTTCCAAAGGACAGTTTAAGTGAGTCGATAGACTTGTTTGCTTTTTATTTTCTGCAAGCCTTCTGGGTCAAATAGGGATCAATAGATTATCACACATGACATTTTGCATTTGAAAGCAAGGGGAGACTGTGGTCACAGTACGCGATTATTCATATTTCAAGGGTTTCAGATCGCATTATATGCAAAGTAATTTTTTATCCTAAATAATTTATAAACTTATATTTTTGACTTGTGTTTTTCCTGATAGTTGTGCAAGTCTGAAAAATGAAAGCAGATACTTGGGTGTGTTGGGTGTCTTTCCAGACCCTCATCTGTTTTATAAGCTTTCCGTCTGTGAACTTCGTCTAAGTATTTCCGGAAACTCTTTCACATTTGTATCACCTGTCCTGATATCTTTGAAGTTGTCCAGCACCATTGAGCTAAAATCCATCAAATGGCTCGCTGCCCCTCAGGTCAACAGAACGTTAGCGGACAGACGGTTTCATTTCCTTCCAATAAAGTAACGATCCTCATGCAAATTAGTCTCATTGATCGCTAAGTTGACCCTGCCCTATTAGCTGTGCTGGAAAGTTCTGTCATGACAGAAAGAGAAGCTGGGAGAGTTTTTCACCAAGACAGCATAGGGATAAATATGCAAATCAGGCCTAATTGAATGATGGCAGTAATAACAAGCTTTCAGGGAAGTATTGCATTGTTTTATGAGCTCACTCAGTCTTTACATAGACACAGCTGTCACGAAGAGAGCGTGAAGTCATCGTTACTGGAAAATCTTAAGAGAATATCATCTGTTGTCTTTCTTATGATTATAAGTGGTTAAATTTAACATGAAAGGGCATGTGCAACCTGTTTTACTTTACAGTTTAGATTTAATGTTGTCTTTATAGGATTTAGGCAGCAGTTTCTTGTTTGTCTTGTGTTGTATGTCTCATCTGACCTTTTCTGCTGACTAGTTTGACCCATTGTGACATTGATGCTTTTGTATAGGCTAATGTTAGAGATTTGCCTAGCCTTGCTGATGTTACCCTGTCCTTTATGCTCCGCTTTCTTGGTTTTGTGAATCTTGAATTTGATTAGCACTAACCATATCTTTGTGCAGATTCCTGCTACTGCCATGCTGTAAATCACTGCTTTAAACCAGTCTAAGGTGGTTTCTTGGTCTCTTCCCTTACCAAAAAGCAGAACACTTAAAGTTTTTTTTATTAAGTATACTTAAGTAAGGTTCAAGTATATTTTTAAGTATACATTTTATGTAGTAAGTATACACATATCAGTGTACTTGTAGTATACTTGTAAGTGTACTATTTCAATGCACTAAATTGGCCCACTTTCAAATATGTAAAAGTATACTTTAAGTATAACAGTAGTAACTTTGAGTACACACCTGGTTTACATCAATGTTTTAGCTTGCACTGCAACTATACTAAAAGTGAACTGAAAGGTATACTGATTGTTTACTTATTAAATACTTGTAGTAGCATTTTTAGTACACTTTAAAGTATAGTCTCAGTAAACTACTAGTTTAGTCTACCTGGTCTCATGGTATTTACGTACCTGGGTGTACTTTTTAGCGTGACATGAAATACGTACCAATAAGTACATATCACTGCAGTTTCCGAAATAAATGAACACTTTCACACAAATTTACAGAGTTGCGATTAATAAAGAGTAATTTTCGCACAATTACTTGAAGAATATCATGCTATGACTTCAAAACAATATTAATATGCTGGGAGATTTGAAAACTGATGCTTTTGAACATTAACTTCGCACACATCCAGCTTCATATCGATAGGCTTTCATAGATGATAAATTTGTTCAATAGCTCACGGAGTACAGAGATGGACTTAAGAGACGAGAAGCACCGGTTCGAATACCGTGTAACTACGGTTCGACAAAGCAGTTAAAATCTGTGTAAAAGGAAGTTCAAATGGTACAGTTGCATCAGCTAATATGTTTTTATATCAGTTTTGCATTTGTTAACACTATCGGGTAGGTTTAGGGCTGGATTTGGTGTAGGGCATATTTCCAACACGATAGTGCATTAACCTTTAGCGACAGTCCCCGGATATTTGAATTCTGAACCTCCGCAATACGTATCTGAAGCAATGTAATAAAAAAACAGTAATACATACCAATATCTACGTAATAAAAACGTGCCAGGGTTCACATATTGAACCTGTGTTTTAGCGCCACTCAGTGGACATTTCTATTTGAAACTGCGGCGAAACGTGCAGCAAGGTACGTAAAACGGTGTCGCACAAAAAGTGCGCAGAGGTACGTATTTTTATGAGACCAGGTTGAGTTTAGTAGTTGTATACTGAAAGTATATTCATAGCTTTTTTTAAGTGGACTTTACATCATACTTTAAGTGTACTACTATGTCCCTATTTAGGTATTAATTTATATATATTTTGTTATATGAATATCTGAACATGTTCTTCAAAAGAAAGAACATATTATCTGCTTGTAAACAAAAACATTTGTCAACAAAGCTTGACAGTCATTATTAACTCTTCATTGGTGACATTTTAAGTTAAGTTAAGTTAGTGATGTATTGTCAAGTATGGTGACCCATACTCGAAATTGTGCTCTGCATTTAACCCATCCAAGTGCACACACACAGCAGTGAGTAGTGAACAAGTGCACACCCGGAGCAGTGGGCAGCCTTGCTCTAGCGCCCAGGGAGCAATTAGGGGTTCGGTGCCTTGGTCATGGTATCGAAGGTGGAGAGAGTGCTGTTCATTCACAATCGGTGCGAGAATCAAACCAGCAACCTTCAGGTTATAAGCCCAACTCCCTAACCAGCAGGCCACGACTACTCCACGAGTAGATTACACGTGGAAGCATCAGTTGTTTCAGTTTCTTCTGCACACAGATTCTAGGAGCACATATACTGAATTTAGACTTTTTCTAAATATAACTGAAGTATACTTAAATGTCATTTTAAATATATTTCTGAGAAGTACATAAAGCTCATTTCTGAGAAGTACATGAAAAGTAGACTAAAAGTATACTTTCCTTTTTTTTAGTTTGAAAGAAGTATACTAGTAGCACACTTGCATAAACTTCTTTTTCGTAAGGGTTAGCTTGGCCAGGCTTGTGTTTAGGTGGTCTAGTTGATCAGCCAGCTTGTTTCTCAGTTTAAAAATGCCATAATCTCATTAAAAACCATCAAAACAGACCAGGATGGTCTGCAAAAAATAATTAAGTAACTTGTTTTTGACATGTTTTCAAGTACAAATATCTAAACTCCTAAATCAAGATGCATTTACTTCAGAAATTAAGAAATTAAGTCTGTGTAGCAAAATTAAGTGGGTTTATGATTAAAACATTTTTAAAAAATCTCTCTCAGTTGGGTATGAAAAATCTTTTTCTCACCCTGTTGCTAGATATTTGTTCTTGTTTTAAGCCTAAATTTTACTCACTCAGTTTTGACATTTTTCAGAATATAATACTTAAACTTGAAGTCATTTTGCTTCTCAAGTAAGTGTATCTTGATATTTGTACTGAAATATAAGACCAAAGTGCGTTGCAGTGCAGCCGGCCACTTTTGGCTGGCTTAAGATGTTTTTGCAAAATGGTATCTCGATTGATGTTTCGACATGTTTAAAGCGAACACCTACATAGTGAGCTGCCTACACAGACAGCATTTTAAAGCACAATTCTATTCTGATGCGAAGGCTGTGCCAAACAGTAGGCACACTGCAAAAATCATTGTTGTAATCAATATTTTCGTCTAGTTCTTCAATAAAAACATCTAAACATTCTTGAAACAAGATCAATTGACTTGAGTAGCAAAATTGCATTAGACAAGACTTTTTTTTACTGGGAAAAAAGGACAAAAATACCCCATTTTTAAGATTAATTAAGAAAGACCCCATTTTCACCTAATGTTTGTGTATTCTATGTCATTTTATGAGCAAATAATTTGGCTGAGCAAGACTTCATTTCTTAGATTTGTTTATAATAAAACTTCTTTCTGCTGGTTATGAATCTTTTTATATAGCAATAACTCTGACTGTGTTAAAGGAACACTCCACTTTTTTTGGAAATAGGCTCATTCTCCAACTCCCCCAGAGTTAATAAGTAGAGTTTTACCGTTTTTGAATCCATTCAGCCGATCTCCGGGTCTGGCGATAGCACTTTTAGCATAGCTTAGCATAGATCATTGAATCCGATTAGACCAGTAGCATCGCGTTCAAAAATGACCAAAGAGTTTCGATATTTGTCCTATTTAAAACTCGAGTCTTCTGTAGTTATATCGTGTACTAAGACCGGCGGAACATGAAAAGTTGCGATTTTCTAGTCCGATTTGGCTAGGAACTATACTCTCATTCCGGCGTAATAATCAAGGAACTTTGTTGCCGTAACATGGCCGCAGCAGGCGCAGTGATATTACGCAGCGCCTGAAAGTAGTCCCCAGCTATATTATAACTAGTTACCTAGCTGGGAACTACTTTCAGGCGCTGCGTAATATCACTGCGCCTGCTGTGGCCATGTTACGGCAGCAAAGTTCCTTGATTATTACGCCGGAATGAGAGTATAGTTCTTAATCATATCAGCCTACAAAATCGCAACTTTTAATTTTCCGCCGGTCTTAGTACACGATATAACTACAGAAGAGTCAAGTTTTAAATAGGACTAATATCGAAACTCTTTGGTCATTCTTGAACGCGATGCCACTGGTCTAATCGGATTCAATGATCTATGCTAAGCTATGCTAAAAGTGCTATCGCCAGACCCGGAGATCGGCTGAATGGATTCAAAAACGGTAAAACTCAACTTATTAACTCTGGGGAGTTGGAGATTGAGCCTATTTCCAAAAAAAGTGGAGTGTTCCTTTAAGTGTTGAGTTGAACAAACACAGATTCTTGAAACTTCTCTCCAAACGCGTGATGAAGCCTCTAGAGGCCCTCGTCATATTTGCCACATATTTATTTATATCAGCCAACGAAAACTAGGTCTGAATAATATGGGAACAGCATGTGGCCTAGATGGCAGGAACACAATTTGGGTGACAGACACTTGCTGTAACTGCAAGACAACAAATATACCCTAAATAAAACACAGTAATTGGCATAACTTATTTTGAAGCGTAATAAACAGACATATTTAAATGCCAGAAATAATATCAGCTACACTTTTATCACCTTTATTGTAATTCAGTACTATTGTACTGCCAAAAATCAATTTTTACTTCAATAGAGAGTGCAAAATTCTGAGTGAGACAGTGAGTCACCTTGCTGAATTAAACATGTAAAATGATCTCATATGGCAAAATTGTAGCATACTACTGTTTAAAACATTTTGTTGCATATTGCATGCTTTCACGCACTTTCTACAGTGTAAACCTTAGTAAGAAGTACACTAGTATTGCATTGATTACTCAGATGAGTCATTGAATCACTTTTTTTATTAGTTTTGAAAGAATCTATTTAGTAAAATGACTCTTATGGGCACTCCACATCAGATAAATATTATAATCCTCTTTTATCCGTAAGTGGCAATTGGCTGATTTTGTTTGCGCTCTGGTGGGTTTGAGCTCAGATTGAGTTTGCAGTTTCACAGGCCTCTTCAGAGCAAAACAGCTGCATGGGGAAAAGGTGGTGTGTATTTTTAAATCACAGACCTAGATATTCATAATGCATAATTTATTCTCAATCCGTAGCCCCTACTGCTTCATATTACTTTGGTTGAGATGCCGTTTTAAGATGTGTGACTGTGCATGTATGCATGTTTGTTTGGATGTGCTATTATGTGGAGATATGTCGTGCTTGTTCTGTGAATCATTGTTCTGTGAGTGCTTTTTGTGCTGCGTTCTGTATTCTGTCATAAAGGGTAATTCTTAAAAACTTGTCATGAACATGTCTGAGTCATATTTCACGCCAGTAAGTATATGAACAAGTATGGATATGTTATAACGTTGTGCTTTCTTTGTATTGCAGTGTTATTTTCCTGACAATTAAGCTTGTTATTTCTTATTATTTCAATTTTATTAAGATATTTATATAAAAACTGATTTAAATAATTCAATACGTGATAAATATATTATTATTATTATTATTTAATATAATATTACATAATATACATTTAAAAAAATTATTGTTTAAAGTAAACTTTTTAAAGATGTAAATGTAAGTGAAAAATTCTTAATTTTGGAATGTAAATTCCATATTCACAGTCATGTAAATTCACAAATGGAAAGGCTGTTTTTACAGTGTGTGAGAAAGCCAAAAGTGTGCATAGATGTAATGTCAAAATCTAAAATTATTAAAACAACTAAAACAGTTTCTGGAATAATTTACAATGTATATCTTTCTTTAGTATAAACTGATAATTATGTATCTTTTCTTTGTGGTCTTGTACATGCTATTTGTTAAAATTCCTTAATCATCATATCCCTTTATGCAAAATTTAATTTCTTTCTTGTAAAGAATGACCCACAAGCTTTGCAAAATGTGCATATTTTTTCCTTTCTGTATTTCTTCGAAAAAGATTGGTACAGTTAGCCTGCCTCTCCCTGATTTGATAGCCTGTGTCAGTGTAATTTATTTTTATGTGTATTTGTGTGTGTGTGTGTGTGTGTGTGTGTGTGTGTGTGTGTGTGTGTGTGTGTGTGTGAGAGAGAGAGATCGTTTCTCATCAGCGTTTGCTTGTGATAGCCATGTTTCGCTTCACTTGTTCTCTGAAATGCTCATTCCAGACCTCTCCTTCAAACATGACGCAAACATTTACGCATTATTACCAATTCCAGCCTTTACTGCTTTACTTCAGGAATTTTGTGGTCCGAAACATCAAGTGGCTTTTCAAAGCGCTCTGCGGATGCCGTCTGTGCCGGCAGTATGAGATCACTCGATTATTCTGAGAAACCTGCTCTGAGATGCATGAGTCAGGCTGCGCTGTGAACTGAGGGATTTTAGCTGCTCATAAATTCGTACGACACTGATATGAACTGCTGCATATACTGTAGATATATGTGCAGTCCAGATGCTGCACTGCAACAATGGTTATCATAACTCTAGAAAAGATACTGCAGAGAAGGATTGTGTCTCCACTTCCAGTTTAAAGAGGATGTGCTGGTGGGTGTTGTTGGTGTAGTAGTAGTAGTAGTAGTAGTAGTAATGATAAAAATGAATCTGGGAGCTCCCATCATGGCTGGTGGCTGTGATTCACCGGCCTGCTGTGAGCTTGAGTTCTTACTCATGATAAAGGGGGGAGGAAAGTGAAGTTCATGTCTTTTGGGGAGGATGTTAGGATTTATTTCACACTGTGCTCATTGCTTGAAGTGGAATCAGTCAACAAAAATGTGTTCGAAGAAGGTTTTGCTAAAGTTGTGAGAACATTATATCTGAATGTCCTCTGAGCATTCAAAACGCCCAGTTTTTTGCATGTTTTAAGAACTTTTTTTTTTTCTTGGTAAGTGAACGTTAAGGGAAAATTCCATTTGATTATTTTCAAACATTATGGAAAAATTACGTTTGAAAGTTTTCTAAACAAGTAGTAACGTTTAAATGGACATCTAACTAAAACGCTTCCAAATGAATACTTTTATGCTAACATCTTGAGAACATTTTTAAAGACCAGATAAGTCAAATTCCAGCACATAATTGTTGATGTTAATTCACATAAAGCTAAAACTCTTTCTCTCTGTAAATCTTCAAGAATCTTTTGAAAGGTTTGGATTTAGATCTTCATATTGAATTGAGTGGCTGCGCTAGTACATGCTGTGTTTGTTAGTGTGTAAACACAATCAGAGCTTTACAATCAGGCTTCGTTTGAAGTCTTTATTTAGAGAAAAGTATCTTATAAACGTGTCCAAGTCATATTTCTGTTACGCGGTGCTGTGGTTGTGGCATCGGCGAAGACAAATAATAAAGAATGATAAGAGGACAAATAGCTTCAACTCACTATACCATTTATTTAACGTAAACACGGTCAAAGACAAGGGGAGAACTGAGGACTTTTAAAGAAGAGAGGAACAAAAGAGCAAACAACATAATCAAACTCAGGTGGGGACAATGAAACGATAATTAACTAATGAGGGCAGGAACTAAACCAAATAAGGACAACGGGGATTCCAGACAGACAGACATGTAACAATTTCATCCTCCAAATCAGAAGAAAAAAGAAATAAATTCTGTTTTTTTTTTGTTTTGTTTTTTTGCATTGTATTATTAAGAATTCAGGTGGAAAAGTTATGTAAATAATGTCAAAACTAATGCAAAAATTAACCAAAAATCAGACTTTGTATTTCTTATGCAAAATACCATTATTTTATTTTGTCTTAGCTTTTGTCATTGTCATTGTTTTGTGTTTTTTTTTTTTTTTCATTGTTGTGTGACTGTTCTTACTCGTATATCTGATTACACCCATTATAAAGACCCTCATCCTCTAGCTGTATGTGTGTGTGTGTGTGTGTGTGTGTGTGTGTGTGTGTGTGTGTGTGGTGTGTGTGTGTGTGTGTGTGTGTGTGTGTGTGTGTGTGTGTGTGTGTGTGTGTGTTTGAGTGAACTACTGAGTTAAAAAAAAAAAGGTATGGCCTATCAATAATTCAGAAAGGGAGAGCACATTATAAATAGTGCATGATATGAGAGGCAGGGAGAAAGTTTGAAACCATGTGTCAAACAAGGTCTGTGAGAAAGTGTGTGTGTGTGTGTTTGCTTGCATTGGGGGATATGATGTTTCGCCTATGTCAGGGATTTTCATTTAAAACACATGGCCAGTGTTATCAGATTAGATGTGTTGCTTTTTTAAGCATCTCACATTAGTGGAATGTATATTATATTATATTTACACCAATATGGTGTACAATCAAGGTGACATTGTCCGCAGAAGATGCTTTTTATGTAATAAATATAGTTTGTCTTCCTTTAAAAATTCAGCACATGCAGCTGTTCAGCAAAATAGATTTGTATGTTTTCCCAGTGGCTTCAAGTGAGATGTTAATGTGTGCAAATAAGAGCTTGCAGTCCTGAAAGTGTTTTACTGATAGACAGCAGGAAGAAGGAGGATTTAGTCTGACATTGAACAAACCAACAAAGAATTGCACTTGACCTTGGTTGAGAATAATATGGATCTGTAATATGTTCAGAACTGAATTCATAGAATGAGACATGCAGTCAGAAAGATAGATTTAAGATATTAAGTGTAAGTAGTAATTTAGCAGATGCTTTTATCTAAAGCTACTTATGATAGTCTTACTACGCTGACAATCCCTCGGTTTAGTGCTATGCTTAAGCGCACAATGGTAACACCTAATGGATCAACATTTGTGGGATTGTGGGTTGTTTTTAACCATTAGGTTGAAGATATGGACATTTGTGTTCAGTTATTCACCGAAACACTAGTACCGTCCCAAATCTGCTAGAAAGTATGCTAAAAGTTTAAAAAAAATTTAATTAGAAGGGAATACAAGATCATATATTTTTTTATTCGTTTTTAACATGAACTAAAATTTTCCTTCAAAAATAAATTGATCTTGATTTAAAAATGTTTAAATTAGGGATGTCCAAATCAGGTTTTTTTGTGCCCCCCGATCCGATACCGAGTCCCAATCCGATATTTGTATATTTCTAAATGAATGTATGTTTCATGCACACTTCAAGTACCGTATTGACCCGAATATAAGACGATGTTGTTTTCTTGGAAATACATCTGAAAAAAACGCGGTCGTCTTATATTCGGGGTCTAGACTTTGACATGTCAATAACACGCCAAAAACGCATAAAACGGGTGTGCCATGAAATATGTAATGTGTGCTGTAAAGATTGCAAGTGAAAACAAAAGAAAAAGAAAAGCTTACAGCGACATGAGTTGTGACTGTCATGTTAACTTCCTCTGTAAGTGATTTTAAAACATAAGACTATACCCAGGTTTGAAGACTATAATAAGATTTCACTTCTACTGATAATAAAATTTTGCTAGGCTACAATGAGATGAATAGGCTAAATGTTACATAATTCAGATGGGCTACCTGTTATTTCAATGGTATATCAAAAAGTGTATATTTTTCAATGTCATTGTTGGTACATTTTACCAGTATTTACTATACTTTCAAAACAAAAATTAAAATAGAAAAAATATGCAATTTGAAAATAGTTTAAGAAAAAATGTGTTTTACAGAGAGAGAGAAAAAAAACAAACAAACAAACAAACAAAAAAAACAAGATTTGGTTTTCAAAAAGCCTTTTTCCAAAAGGTACATCTGGAAAAAGGGGGATCGTCTTATAATCAGGGTAGTCTTATATTCGGGACAATACGGTACATTAAAGTTATTAAAATCAATTCAGAGTATACAGAGTTGTACAGAGAGTAATATAAATATATGTATGATGTATGTTTATGTATGTTAGATACACACTCTCTATCTATCTATCTATCTATCTATCTATCTATCTATCTATCTATCTATCTATCTATCTATCTATCTATCTATCTATCTATCTATCTATCTATCTATCTATCTATCTATCTATCTATCTATCTATCTATCTATCTATCTATCTATCTATCGGCAGATGTAAACATGTTACAATGGAAGACATTGTAAACTGAGTTTGTGCTCACAATTATGAATATAGGACTACTACTTGTAATTTATATGTACAATAAGCAGAATTATTGCAACATAAATTGGAGATAAGGTTAGAAAGCATGAAGCTCGTGGTGTCAGACAGCCAGTCTGTTAGTCAAGATCAAATCAAGACGCAAGTCATAGCAACGCGTCATATCAACAAGGTCTCAGAATGTCAATCCCAATCCTTGAGATCAGCTCGGGATATCCCTAGTTTGAAAACTCAAAAATTCTGAACAAGTAAATAATTTTTTTTGCAGTGTATCATGTGAGAAAGTATTTCAACATCAAAAAGTGACACGTTTGACCTTTTAAATAAAGTGTAGATCAATAAAAATCCCCAAACACCTTCTACTTCTCTGATCTGCAGTGGTCCCGCAGTAAACCTCCTTCAGAAGAGCTTAGCTGGTGTGAAATTCTGACAGACAGCTCGTCATGTGCAGCGCATATTAATGAGTTTGGGTGAATTTAATCCTAATCCAAAGTAACTGGACGTGTTGTACTGAGTGGCGGAATCCCCATCATTTAAACCCCGCAATGCTGTGACATCATTAGATGTGCAGTCATAATCTCTCGCATAATATCCGCCAGAGATTTCACACCATTTCGCACCTCATGAAGTCGACTCCCACTGGGAATCGTGACTCTCGTGATGCCCGGATATTTTGAGCATAACATTCTCAAGAAGGATGTCTGTTTGCTGTGCTTCTCTCGTTTTGCAGTATCATGGCTAGGCACACAAAATGGCAGGTCTTCTAATCTGAAATGCATCTGATCAGTATATCTGAAGATGAACGGTATCTAACAGCTGGTGAAAACAGAGTGTTATTTTAATGCTCAAGCCAGCAAAATACACTTGCCACTGGATAATTTGCTAAACAAAAGGCATATTGAGAAAGCTATATTGATGTTTTAATGTTTTCTAGATGTCTATGGAAACCTCTTTTGTGCTGTAAAGGTGCCATTTCGTGGATTTTCCTAGCTCTTTTCACTGGCTTTTTTCTCATTACAGTTGTAATTGAGTTTTTCATGACTATTTTCCACCCTCTCATGTGACCCTTATTAAACAGGCTGTTTTTGCTGCTTTATCTTAAAGACTTAATGGATGGCTCAACGCTAAGGGTAGGTACAGAACTTTAGGTACAGAAATTAATAATCAAATGTAAAATAAAAGTGCATATTCTTCACCGTATAAAATAAATATAGAATAAATCCTTGTTAAAGCTAAAAAGTTATGCAGTTTTTTTGTTTTTGTTTTTTTTATTATTGTACAGCAGCTAGTAAATTAGGCACGGCCACCTTAAAGGGTTAGTTCAAACAAAAACAGTGGATCAATTTTATTAAGCTACGAGAAAAAAACAAAAATAACGACTTTATTCAACAGTTATTCTCTTCCATGTATGTGTTCAACAGATTGTGTTAATTTTTTTTGTTTTGTTTTTTGTTTAGTCTAGTTTTGTTTTACTATGCAATAAGTCAGTAGATGTTTTTTTTTTTTTGACCCCAAAGATGTTTTAGGGTGTGTTCACACTTGTAGTTCGGTTCTCTTGATTTGTTTTGTCTGGACCAAAAAAGAAAACGATACATTCGTTCACACTGGCATTTTTGATAGTGAATTTTGTTTTGTATACATACACCGCTTGTTCTGCATTGTCGAATCATGTCACATAGCTTCGCATCTTGTCAATACATCCTGTTTTTGATTTGTTTAGAAGTATTTGGTCTGTGTTGTGTTCATTTGAACTGCACCAGAGCGGACCGAGACCCATCTTTTCAGTGGTCTCGGTCCTCTTGTTTGGTGCACACCAGGGTTCGGATGGCAGCGTTCTCACTTACTCAAATGAACCGCACTGACAGAGCAGTTGCACCAGACTTCATTTTAATCAAACCAAACATGACAAATTTAAACACACCCTTATTGTCAGGATAAAAACAGTTTAAACAGTCTTCAAATTATCATTCGTGTTCCACAGAATGCGTTTCTATAAGTGCATTCATAAAGATAGATAAGTGTGCTCAGTACTTGATGGAAACATATTAAATGCGAATAAATGCGTGTACTTGGGGTGGGGGAAATTTTGATTCTTAGATGCATCGCGATGCAGACGTGGACGATTCTGAATCGATTCACAAATGTCAAAAATCAATTTTCTATTTCTGAATGTTAATTGATAACGTGATGTTGACGGAATGCAAAAGGTGGAGCTCTAACCCCTTATTTACACTGCATGCATCTGCGGCGCATTATTGCTCCGACAAGGTTTTGTTCTGTCCTCCACGCATTGCCAACTCAAACCAGAAGCGTTAAGTCCTGCACACGGGATGCGGCAAGCGGTGGAATTGCAGCGCGTAGTGAAAACGGTTTTGTTCAGTTGCAGGTGGTGCTTCAGAAACGTGCTGCGGCACGGATGGTGTAAACACAAGCATTGACTAGAGCGGCCACGATATCAGCTCCGGTGGCCAAGTCAGAGCCATAACACGATGCAGACGAGTGCACTGTTAAAAGGGTTAACAGAATACATGATGGCGGCACTTGAAATCAGACCAGCACCACCTGCGTTAAAAGCTAGCGTATGGAAGAACTTTGGCTTCTATGAAGTTGAAGGGGCAAAGACCTTGGACAAGAGAAGAGCCCCACTATAGCCTATGCAAGTGGTGTCAAGCCAAATTAAAATATTTTGGAAACACAACAAATATGAGAAACCATATTACAGAATATGCTTAAGTCTGTATTAATTTACTACAAGTATGCTGCTACAGACACACGTTGGTTCTTTGTAACCTTGTTGACTTGCCAAATTACTTTCATTTGTTTCATTAATAAAAGATCCTGGAAGTAAATTCATTATGGGTCATTCCAGATACTTTGCTTTAATAGTCAGACAGTGAGAAAAAAGAATCTGTATTAAAACAAAAGATGCATCAGTAATAGTTTTATCATCGCATCGCAGCTCTCTGAATCATAATCTAATCTAATCGTGAGGTGCCTAGAGATTCCCACCCCTAATAAATATGTGTAATAAATACGTGAAAGTGTAAATATGAAATCTTCATGGTTAAGTTAGGACATTCACAACCAGGAGTGATCACCGACATTTGCATATAAATGCATATTCAGTATTCAGCAACTTGGTGGGGATGTTATCATGCATTTCATATTCAAAGAGTTTAGCCAATCAAAACAGACATGATTTACATATAAAGGTCTTGAATAGGCTGTTCTTGCTAATTTAATTTAATTCCAGTGCTCCATGTGAACTTGAAGAAAAATCTGCCATTCCAGCTGTAGTCTCTCGCTCTCTGTTTTACATATTCTGGACTCTTTACGTAATTTCTACCCCTTAACCAGTTTTCAGAAAACATTTCATTTACCCTGCAGGATGGCCTGTTGTTAACATCTATATGGACATATGAGGGAGCATTTTGTGTGTGTGCATTGGCCTGTTCCTGTGAACTGCTCCTCAGGTCATAGATGTATGCGTACACACACACACACACACACACACACACACATGCACATAAATAAAGCCATGTGCAAACATCAGCATCACTTTCACAGTGTCACAAAAATATTGCTGTTCAGTTTGATGCATTATTTTATTGCGCTGTAAGCAAAAGGTATTAGTGTTATTTTAATGTGCTGCAAGTGTGATGCATGACAGTTTATAGCTGCTAATTCATTGCCTTTAGTCCCTCAAAACTGTCCTTTGGCACAATACAGCAGACTTGGGACAATGGATGCGTGTGCATGTTTGAGCGTACTGTGCCATACTGGTCTGTGGCATCCATGCAAGCCACGACACGCTCATTTGGCACGGATCAGTTGTTGCATTGCAGGAGAGCCAACTCGGACCAGATGGCCCCTGTGCGAGCGTACGCCAGGCAAAATATCACAAGGTACAACACCAGGCACACTTAATACATAATACAAATATATTCGCAGACCTGCACATATTTATATACACCTGTTTGTAGCCTGAGAGATTTGTGTCCGTTTCCTGATTCCCTTTTGTAAGCAAAAGGATGAAAGCATGCAGTGTGATTGGATCGGCCCTTGGGGCCTGAAAACTTGATAAGTGACCTCAGGGAATCCAAAAGGATTAGCCGAGCACAACATAAGAGAACAGAATCGAATAGAATGGTGATTTGTAGTGTTACTGCTCACATTGATTTGGCTTGTTGACTGGATGGCAGCTTGATAACTCTCTGTTCTTTATTTGTCTTTTCAGTCTGTGGAAGAATTATGAATAATAACATTTTTACAGTGCTTGTAAGGCAGGAATTTAATGAAATTCATCTTATTCTTCTTCAGAATTAGTTTGTAATTAATTGCTTTGTTTTCTCAGGTGGGTATGTACAGTATTTTTGGTCTTTATAAGCTTTAGATAGTTTTACGTTGGAGAGTCTTCCTCTGTCTTGCATTGTTAAGGCACATTGACACCAAGAGGATAACTATAACAATAACGATTAAAATATTGTTTTAAAAATTGTTCCAAATTTTAAATAATAGCACAATCCATGCCACAACTATAACAATATCGGAATTATAGTATTGGAATTTCTCTCAAAGAATTTTTTACAGCTGGTGAACGATAAAAATATTGACCAATTAGAATCCATCCTGCTTTAAAGAGCACGAGCATTTAAAGTGGCAGACGATAAAACTGAAGGTTATTGGTGTGGATGCTAATATAGTGAGTGTTATAGTTATCTTTATAGTCTAAATCATTTTTGGTGTGAACAGGCCTTTAGAGTGTGTGTTTAAATCTAACCGACTGTGATGAAGTAATTATAATATTTGCACACTTGGTTGCAAATGGTTATCTTTCTTGCATATATTTGCCTGTTACATTATGATTAATTTTTTTTTTTTTTTTTTTCATCCATGCTAGCCTGTTTTCTGCAGAACTTGACAGAAAGCTGCTCAGATTATTAAATATTCTGGCTAGTTTGATCATGTTTTAGCCAGCATTGACAATATGGTACTGTATGCCACATTTTAGACTTTTTTTCCATGTTTGAATTGATTTTTACTCAAAAGTAAAGTGCAAAGAAAGTCTGCAGATTCTGTCTAGACCTGCTTATCACTGTCAGTCTCATTCTATCCATTTTCTTCTCCATCTCTACATTTTCAACCTTTCATTTTGCTTTAGACTGTTGTTTTACTGCCTTGCAAACACTTGTTTTTCATTCAGTTACATTATAATAGTTAGGTAATGCCTTTTTTTTTTTTTTTAAATTAACGTTGGAATCCTGTACTTTCTTCTGTCCCAGCTCAGTATGCAGAGATAAGTAATTCATTTGTAGGATGATTTCACAAGAACTACTAATCGGTTAAGCATTATATATGAGGCGCTACCCAATCTGGAATTAATATGTCAAGTGTGGCTGTTGGATTTGACATGGATCCATTTGCAAAGTTTAATTAAATGTAATTACAATCAAAATTTATACAGGCATATGATTCTAATAGCAAATCCGTTAAATAAGTGCAACGGATTAGATGTATTAATAAAAATAATAAACAGATGACTGTTAAAGGCCAAAAGATGGAAATCCATAAACCCTCGTAATGAGTGATCAGAATTTTTTAGTGACACTAACAAGATGTTGTATCTGACAGGTGGGCGATTGCATAATGAGAACGAGGTGCGAGCGGAAACCATGGAAACTTCTCAGTAAGACTGGGGCGACAGTGACCGATTAGGTGTTGAGTTTCTGAATAGCAGGAAAATAATACACAAATGTGATATTTACATGCTTTTGGACATTGTTTTGTATTCTAACGCTCAAGTTTGGCATCTTGTGATTATTTTAGCCAATTAACCTACAGATTCCTCTCCGTCTCTGTCAAAATGATTTTTCATTTTCCATTTTTGTGCTGCACTCTTTTTACTTGTAGAGACTATTTCCTTGTGCCCCAGTGTCTGGCTCTCTCTCTGTCATTCTCTTTCTGCTGGGAGGCTGCTTGTTTGTTGACACATTGATTGAATTGGTAACGACTCTTGGCAGAGTGGGTTGAGATGATGTTTCGGCACTGCACTGGCCCTGCACCTGTGTGGCTGCTCTGCCAGTGCCACTCATGGCCTGCTGTGTGTGTGTGTGTGTGTGTGTGTGTGTGTGTGTTGGTATTTGTGGTTTACGGGGACACAAATTTATATAATGACATGGGTATGACACAGGTATTACAATTTGAAGGTGGTTTATGAGGACAATGCCTATGCCCCCATAATTCAAAAGGCTTAAAAAACATACTAAATGGTATTTTTTTGAAAATCTAAAAATGCACAAAGTTACCTGTAAGGGGTAGGGTTGGTGTAGGGCAATAGCACATACAGTTTGTACAGTATAAAAACCATTACGCCTATGGAGAGTCCCCGTAAACCACAAATACCAACGTGTGTGTGTGTGTTTGTGTTGGCTCCAGGGTCCAAAATTAGCTTTTTGCCAGAGCTGCCAATGGTTAGATGAATGGAGAATTTATTCAGGCCGTAAATATTTCTTTATACACAGGTTTTTTTTATCTGTATTAAATTGGAGTAGTTGTGTTGTCTTTTGTCTATTATTTTAATTTTTTAATTATTATTATTATTTTTTTTAATTATCACCAAGGCAGCCTTTATTTGAATAAAAACACTATTAAAATAGTAGTTATTAAATATTATTACAATAACTGCTTTCTATTTGAATATTTATATTTATAATTTAATTATTATTTTATTATGATCAATGTAATGCATCCTCCTGATGCAAGTGTTAATTTCTTTGATAAATAAATAAAATATAAATAAATAAAAAATAATATAAAATAAAAAATAAATGAAAAATCCTTGTTCATCTAATGAATGAATGAAAAACCTTTTTCATTGAGGTAAATTTTGTTTTATTTCACACATTACATCAGAGAGTTTACAAAACTGTTTAAACCATTTAATGTTGAAGATCCTTATAATATTACTTACCAAAGCCAGTTTTACTCGCATTAGTGCTTGGTTGGTGTTCATTTTGAAACCTGATTTTCTGCCATGTGGAAGAGAATGTGTGTGTGTTTTTAGTCATGCATTTATTAACTAGTTTAAATAGCTTGATTTAGAACAGCAAACAATCTGTAAAAACAGGGAATCTATTAGAGGCAGCAATGGCTTATTGTATCTTCATGTTGCATCACTGTTGCAGCAGGGAAGTCATGCTAACACAATTCAGCAAGCTTCCGTTAGCTCTGTTGTATGTGTTCCTATTGCAGAAGCATGCAAGGTGGGTTAGTGCTAAGACGGCTTCTGATCCTCTGAGATCCTGGTTTATCCTCACAATGATTCTGTAAGATCCATAGCAGCCATGCTTTCCCCCATTATGCCCACAGAACAACATATACACACACAAACAGATGAATGTTGTTGTGATGATGCCTTTAGCTGGATATCAAGGGTTATGCTTTTTGTATAAGACGCAGAGAAACAAATACACATACATCAGTGTGACCGTAACTGTGCTAGTCAACATACAACAACATAAATCCTGGCATTCTTGACATAATTGTGCATGATTCATCTATACATATAATTTTAGAGAAAAAATGGTTGTCTTGGTAATTCTCAATCTCCTTTTGATTCTAAATATACTTTCTTTTTGGCTTATGAAACCAATATTCAAGGTTTGACTGTTTAGCACGAGCCAACCTCTTGCCTCCAATCTGGTATGTAACACCCACTTTTCACAATCCAATCAACTTACTGATCGATAAAATTTAGCCCCACCCTACATTTTTTTTTTCTTCTTCTAATTGAATAGGGTCCCACTAAGTCCTTAGTGTCCTATTTAATTTTTCCTAAAAACTTTTTTTTTTCCATTCTTTTCTTTTCTTTTTTTCTTTTAAGTTAAATTTTAGTAGTCAAAGAACATGTCTTAATTAGACATGGTTAATTAATTTAAATCATGAAGCTTGTACAATTTAACAACCATTTACTAAAAGGGCCCTATAAAGTGAAAATAATTTTTTTTTTCTATTATAACTTTTCTATATTCTGTTTCAGATGTTGTTACGATCTTTAAAGGCCTAGGGATTAGAACGTAACATTATTATTCAATATTGCTGGGGAATAGAGATGGTAGAATCAACCAGGCAGAAAAGACGCTTAGTTCCATTCAAATGTTTTAATTTATTTAAGCGTGAGCCACTAAACAATGTGTGAGCTATATACAATGCATAATATATAAAGCAAGACAAATAATAACAGTACATTAAATTAGGAAAAACTAAGGAACGAAGGTGGCGTCAAATCAACAAAAATAATAAAACATAAATATTCTAAACTAAGTCCCCAAAACCCTCTTAACTTAACTAACCAAAGAAAAATGTAGAAAACAAACTCGACATCTTCGGCGTATACGACGCCACAACTAAACTACACTAACTACAAACAGAAATACAAAAAGAGACGCTCACCTCTTACCTAGTGTGTCTAACACTTGTTAACTGCGGGCAGAATGTGTCCTAGGGCGCGCACTACACTGACCTGTTCCTCATTTCCCCACTCAAAGAAAGAACAGTAATTCTTGTCACACTCCACTCAGAATCGCGATAACACAGAAAACAAGTATTAAGCTCACACATCCACAACCAAAAATACTACGACTCCGAAACAAACAAACTAACTAACTAACTAACTAACTAACTAACTCAAAACACCTGAGCACACACACTGAGCTACTCAGCGTGACACGGCGGAAGATCTTTAAACAGCAGGGTGACTTCAGATTGGCTGCCGAGACGACGCCCTTAATGATGATTGACAGCCGTCTCCTCCATCCAGCAAAGACCTAAGAGCAATGATGACAAACTAGAGAACAGATTGATAGAAATAAGAAAAAAAGAGAAACAAAAAACACACGCGGCACGTAACAGATGTTTATTAAGCATATTTAATCAATTAAATTAATAAAACATTAACAACTTAGTAGTTCATTAAAATTTGACAATAATACAGTCATATGAAATGTTTTATTGTTACAGAAACTCTGTTGTTGTCTGTTTTTTTCTGAATTAAAAAAAATCCTTAAATTTAAGTTTTAATAGTTTTATTATTATTATTGGTTTGAGAAGTAGGCTACATTGTACTGTATTATAGCAATATATTTCTGTCACAATTTCTTCAAGTTAAACCAAACTTTAATATCGATGGGTTGTCGTGAAGACCTTTGAGTTTCTTTGCGAATGTGACGATAGTTTTTAGCTAATGGTGAAATGAAGTGAAGTGACTCTCAGAGCAGCTCTAGAGATGAAGTTCATGTGTTCATGTCCTCATATAGCAGTGATTGTCAAACTTTTTTGGTTATGCTCCCCTCTAAACATTCACAGAAATCTTTTGCGGGTTAATATTCACATAAGCTAGTCAGTATCGAAATTTAATTAATTGTACAATCCTACATGTGATTTATTCATCCAAAATTTACCTAATTCCATGACATTCTGTAATATGCTGTACATTCCATTTTTATAACTGGATTCTGTGATTTCATAGGGCCCTATGCTGTTTCACCCCATCATCTGTACCGTCAAATGGCTGTTTTTGCTGAGTAACCTCACATACAGTTATACGTCTCTGTATCCGCCTGTTCAGCCACTGTGGCGACTCAATTATTGTGAGCATTTCAGGCCTGCTGTCAGAAGTGCTGTGCTTTTGTGGGCCGGGTAGAGTAACAGCCTGTCTAAAAGGTTGTTTATAGGGTAGCAGCCACAGCTTCACAAAATGTGATTCAGTGAGGCCGTCTGAAAACAGAAAGCAATGAAGTAAATATACACCGGAGATAACGGGAAAAATAACTTTGTACAGTGAAAAATAGATGTTGAGGTCACCGTGAAATCAAGTCTTGAATTTAATCGTTGCAAAACCAGGGGTTCTTGAAGCCAAGGAGCGCCAGCTGAGTGATTGTGTCTGCTCAAGCCTTGCTGCCGACTGCAAATTTGTGAATGCGCTTTTGGCAAGAAAGATCCCCACCTCCCCTTTGTGATTAAAGAGCTTGATTTTGCAAGGCAGGACGATAAAATATTGATAGGGAGGTTCAGCTTAGCTCGTCCCTAAATCGTTAACTTTTAACGAGTTTATCACAGCTTTCGATATGAGATCCTTGATCAAGTCACCCAGTTTCTCCCAAATGGAGGCAGGATATGTCACTTCGGATTACCGTCTTCCCTTTTGTTCTTTCTGCTGAGTTATTCTGGGAATTATGTGGCTCTGGTGTGGAAGTAAGGAGTCCTGGAAGCTTAGAAATCCCAGTCTGAGTGTTTTAATTAAAGTTGGGTGCATGCTGAATTATTTTCATTTTATTTCCCATGTTCATTACGACTGTTGCTTGTCTGATTGTAGAATATAATCTGGTGAGATCTTGAGTAAAAGCCAAGGTAGACTGGGCAACATATAATTAACATGATATTAATCTTGCATAATATTCCGTTTGACCATACAATATGCACATTTTGTAAATAAATTAATAGTTTTATTCAGCAAAGATGCATTAAATTGATGAAAATTGACAAATTAATTTACAGAAATTTACAGAAGTACTGTTCTTTTGAACTTTCTTTCCACAAAACATCCTAAAAATGGATCATATTAAGCAGAACGACAGTTTTCAACATTTACAAAATAAGAAATGTTTCTTGAGCAGCAAATCAGCATATTAGAATGATTTCTGAAGGATCATGCGACACTGAAGTAATGATGCTGAATATTCAGCTTTGCCATCACAGGAATGAATGACATTTTTAAAGCTATTAAAATAGAACACAGTTTTGTTTTTTGAAACTGTAAAAATATTTCACAATATTACTGTTTTAAGTGTATTTTTGATCAAATACATGCAGCCTTGGTGTATTTTAGAATTTTTAATTCATCAACAACGAATAACCAATCACTGATTATTACATACTCACATTTATTTTGTTATTTTTATTTGTATATATTGTATTTTTATTGTATTATTTATTAACATTTAATATATTATGAACAAGCATGAATTAAGAGCAGACAGTTTAGCATTAACCTTATTGTACGGTGTAACCAAATTGTTTAAGAAATTGTGTCTCACATGGCAAAAATCACACTGTGTACAACTGGCTTTAGCTAAGAGCCAAGATGACACAGGAATTATTCAAATTCCCTTTCTTTTTGAGTGCTGTTAGCATGTTATGCTAAACCAACAAACATGGTCTCTGAGGCTTTCCTGTGAGTTCTAAATCCGTGAATGTTGGCAAAGGTCAAAAACCATTTGTTTCCGGACTAGATTGCTGTTGTGTTATGTAGACAGCTCTATTCATCAGACTAATGCTCCTGAGGGGTCGATGCCTGTCTCAGACTGGATATGTTTTACACAGATGAATCTGACCGCAGCAGTTCTTGCTTCCTGTGTGCGATAGAGCTGATTGGCTGGGCCGTATTGATTTGATTGATTGATTGGTCTCCGCTCACAGGTGCTGGAAAAGACCTGACTGACTCATTGGAAGGGAAACAGTTTCATAATTAAATGATGACATTGTTTCTCTTTTATAGCCTTAATTATCAAGGCCAGGCCACTTAAGTCTTTGATGGAGACTTCATAATCTTGCCAAGTTCATTTTTCTTTGTTGGATCTAAACTCCTAGATTCCTTCACACTGTGATTGAGCCACAAAAGTGTATATTTTAGGGCCAACATAACTGGGGTTTTTTTTTCAATCGTATTATTCTACAGTGAATATTGTTGAGTTCACTATTAGTTTAATTTTGTAACCATTGTCTTGTTTTAGGAGTAATCAAAGATTAGAAGGTCCCACTTTATATTAGGTGTCTTTAACTGCTATTTACTTATTTCAGAAAATGTTAACTGTTAGGTATACTTATCAAGTTTATATTGAATTGCAAAATGCTTTTGTTTATATATTGTTTGATCTTAAATAGAAGCTTTAAGATCCAAAGCTTTTTACCAAATTAAAAGCTTGTTTGTAAATTGTATGAAAATGAATCGACAGACATAAATATTCATATTGTAATTTTTACAGTTAGACTATAAAATTATTATAATTACATTATTTTTCTTAAATAATATTTTTTAAATTTGTAAATTTGTCATTTTTCTTTTTTAAAATCACTTCAAATCTCACTTTAAATCACAATCCAATTCATCCTTGTATACTTTATTCCTTGTTAATGCATTCAATTTTTTATGGGATTATTGTAGCATTTTTTGTTGAAAAATGGCTGGCAAGCAAAGTGTGAGCCGGCCACAGAGGCAGCAGAGGCTGCTTCAATGTGGCTCTCGATCAGGAGAGGAGAGCCATGGGCAGGGGAGTGCTACCTGGACCCAAGTCAGGACTTGATCAACCTCAGCTGGGTCGCCTGGGCGAGGCTGTCTGATTGTTGATAGACCCGAAACACCCGATGACCCCAGGAAATATCACTTGTTAATGCATTCAAATTGTTATGGGATTATTGTAGCATTTTTTGTTGAAAAATGGCTGGCAAGCAAAGTGTGAGCCGGCTACAGAGATGATGTGTCCAGAAGCATCACTTGGTGTATGTTAAGAAAAGTTGTCTGTGCTTCATTAGGCCTTAGCATAGCATGTGAATCTTCTGTCTTGGTTTGGGCCACTTATTTTGCACTTTTAGTACTTTTTTTTTTTTTTTGTCACTTTCTGCCTTTTTTGTTTTCATTAAGAATAGAACTGTAAAGGCAGCGATTATTTGCACTAGATTATTTGCAATAGATGCCATTTTCTATTAGCAAAAGATGTTATTTACAGTAAGTGTAAATGGCAATTAGATGCTATTTACACTGAAAATAGCATATTTTCTTAGCGATGGATGCTATTTACATTAAGTGAAAACAGCAGTATTTTTTTTTTTTTTCAGCAGTATTTTTTTTTTACATTAAGTGAAAACAGCAGTATTTTGTTTTACTCTAAGTGCAAATAGCTATAGATGCTATGTACATTGTTAGAATAGCAGGCTTTTCTGCTATTTATAGCTACTACTTAATGCAAATAGTGGCAATTATCTGCATTATAGAACAGTATGCAACAATAATGTATGGAGTGTAAATTATCATTTTAATTCAAATTATTAAATGGGTGCCACCTTATTGGGAAAATAAAGCCCTCCCTATACCTACCCTAACACTACCTGATACTTTATTTTCAACCTTTTGATAATTTTTGTAATTTTTATTGAAAATAAATGCCTTTCCGTTGAAATATGAGATTTGAAAAGGCAGGAAAAAAAGTTTGGCAAAAGGTGGGTTCAAACCTGGGTTGATCACGTCCAAAAGACTGCAATACATGCTTTACCACCTACGCCACTGGAGCTGACATTTGACAGCTGTCGTTTTTAGTGTTGACTAGCGCAATCACACATTGGTGGGTGGAGTTAGTGTAAATAGCCTCTGCCAACAAGGCAGGCTATTTGCACTTGGTGTAAATAGACACCCCGAAATGTAAATGTACTAGTTGGTCAATTCCATAAGGGAAGACTAGTTGGTCTCTGAAAATTTGTCATCCGTTCAGAGTTAGACTAGAATGTGTCTGAATATACAATGACTGTATATTGTAGATAAAAAATACAATTTAATAGTCAGTTATAGCTATACTTGAGTAGATAGCACAGGGCCGGTTCTTGACATTAGGAGGCCCTCGGCAAAATTCATGTTTTAGCCCCCCACCATGCTTTATGCAAATGTAGTGTATTATTATTGAAACCATAGTCAACATAGAGCATGAAGACTAGACATGTTTCAAAGGTCATAGATGTTTTTCAAAGAACTTGTTCATGTCTGTTAGACACATGAAAAAAGAAATACCAGGTTCCCATTACTTCTCTTTCTTTGCACTGAACAGTTTACTGACACAAACCTGTTTGCATTTTTGCAGGACAGGGCAGCCCACTTCTTCTGAAATGCAAAATGTAGATTTATTATTTATTATTAGATTTGTTTGCCTCTCTGTGCCCACCTACTGTATTTTGATGCAGCTAAATTCTCAATAAAACTATTTTCATTGGTATATTTTACTGTTTCTGTTGTCAGACGACGGAATGAATATGAAATAGTGACTGAAACACGACCCATTGAGACTAGGCTACATAACCAGCTCTCCTTTCCAAGATGTTAATCTGCACAAAAATCCTGATAATCGAGCCGTCGTCTGATAAAATCAAATAGGCTACACATAAGATAATGACAATAGCTGTGCTGTGATTTGGGCTATACTTGCATGTAAAATTAGAGAAGCAACATATATAATATCTGTGTTTAACTGAAAGCGCTGCTCCTCTCCGTCGTGTGCTGAACAATGCATACGCACAGAGAGAAAGAAAGGGGTGTGTGTGTGCAAGACCTCGTGCTCGCGCGGAAGTACCAGCGAGTCTCAGAAACTAAATAAGGCTTGTGCATCGCATAGTTCGCAGCCCATGAAGGATGCGTTCGTTACACAGACATTCAGAAGGCGGGACCTGCTTTGAAACTGCAACATTAATTGGTTTAATTGCAGATGAGTGACAATTCAACTATATCAACTGAACAATGAGGCTAGAATTTCTGCCCGTCTTGACTGGTGGACTGGTGTATAGGGGACTGTTACGGTTATGGAGGCCCTCCTCAAAGCCCGAGGCCCTTGGCAATGGCCTGTTCTGCCTATAGCTAGCGCCGGCCCTGAGATAGTATAGTATACAGTAGATAGTATGCACTTTGTGCACATGGGCATTGTCATCCTGAAGAGAAAACACCAAACTGTTCTCTTGAATGCCGTTGTATGGTGTGCAATTAAGATCTGTCTTCACTTGAATTAGCAGTCTGGCCAAACCCATTAATTAGCAGTGGGTGTCAGAGACACGCATAGACACAGTGCTGTGTTCACTGATGCTCTTATGACTCATAATGACTTCCTGAAGGCATTTAGTCTTTCCTGACTCGATTGGCTGATGTTAATCACCTCGAATGTGATTGGCCATTTCAAATAGCTCCCAGTCACATTGGCTGCTGTCCCCCGACCAGCCCTGCATATCTCCTCATCAGGCCTGGAGAGCAGTGAAGGAAGAAATGAGAGATGGATGCTGAGACATGATGAGATGATAGTGAAGGATGAAGAAATGAGAGGAGAGGAGAATGGGTGTTCCAAGTGAGGAAACAGATATCTGTAGAAATCTAGACTCTAGACTCACTCTGTGCACAACTTAAGGTTTGTCCAGAATAGTCCTGGACCTGCATCTCTTAAACTGGAGGGAAAAAAAAGATTGGTGCAATTAAACATTCAATTGTGCAAATTAAACATAAAACTGATTGATTGATTTTACATAAAACATAAATGTTCTTGTTACTAGAGGGAGCAATCATTCTTGCAGACCAATTTGTAGTGCTTAAATGAACTTGTGACATTTAATTTGATAACTTCATTCCATCTGCCACAGATCAGGTTGTAGGTCAGCCTTGCAGAAGTGAATATATTGCTGTCCACAACTAACAATAGCAACGTCATTCAGTATTAAAAATACCAAATCGTCACTCATTATTATATCTGACATAGGAAATTAAAGAACAATTTCAGTTAAAATAGACGTTTCTTTGCACTTCTTCAATTCTCACTATGGTATTTTTGGTGGAAATTAAAGTTTCCATTTATGCATTTGGCAGATGCTTTAATCCGTTTCATGGTACATTTTTAAGTTCATACATTCCATGGGAATTTAATTTAATTTAATTTAATTTAATTTAATTTAATTTAATTTAATTTAATTTAATTTAATTTAATTTAATTTAATTTAATTTAATTTAATTTAATTTAATTTAATTTAATTTAATAGATCAATTGATAAATGTTATTTAATTTACATTTTAAACAATAAAGAGCAATTAATTGATTGAATTTATATTTAAAAAAATATATAGCATATTATAATTTTTTTTTTTTTTTTTTTTTTTGCATTTCCTGGGAATTTAATTTAGTTTAATTTAATTTAATTTAATTTAATTTAAAAATGAAATTATATAAATAAATATGAAATAAACAAAAATATATATTTTTTCATTGTTTAATAGTGTGACATTTATTGGAGTGACGTCCTGTGTAGCGGTTAATTTTCTGGGATGTAATCTAAATGTTTTCGCTTCACCATTGTGCCTTGATACTTACCCAAAGGTGGCTGTAGCAAATGTGCTGTAATTTGCGTCAGATATAGGCGTCTGCTAAATGACAAATAGCCCAATGAGAATAAGCTAAGCACCCAGCATCAGTGCCTGGATATTAGACTTTCTCTGGCTGTCTGGATTAAAATATGTTTGGGTTGAGAGTCGAATGCTCCAAGGTGTAGTCAAGAGATCTGGGCTTCCACTCAGGTAATCAGAGAGCATTATGGGCCGCAGGAAGCTGCTGTTCAGGGCAACAATATTCACACGGCACTTACTTCATTACAGATAACATTTGATATGGTCTGCGGTGTGTGTGTGTGTGTTGTAATTGCCATTACACCCTGTCTGTCACCAAGCGTCTGTGTGATTTTATTTTGAAACGACTGATGTACAGCGACACAAGCCGTAAATAAAGAGCGCAAATACATGACCCTGCCCTGCTTGGCCCTGAGAGGGACTAACAGCGCTTGCTCACACCGGCTTAATCGCTGATGACAGCCTGTTATCCTGCAGCGACACGCGGGTGCTATTCACGCCCGTTTGTGTGTGTGTGATAGGGCTTCATTGTTATTTTAAAGTAGAGGTGGGCAGAACAAACAAATATCACAGTAGAAGTAATTCTACTCTACCATTCAAACGTTTAGAGTCAGTACTTTTTTTTTTTTTAACGAATGAAGGATCATGTGACACTGAAGACGGCTGAAATTTCAGCGATGAGTTACATTTTAAAACATTCAAATAGAGAACGGTTATTTTAAATTGTAATAATACTTCAAAATATTTCTGTTTTTACTGTATTTTTCTTTAAAAACAAAACAAAAACAATTTTGAACAGCAGTGTATATCACGGTAACTGCAGATCACAAGGATTTTTTTTTGGCTAGAAATAAATTATGCTTATAAATTTTTTTGTGTAAAATTTTTAATGGATATATTTATTGTAATAATGGTAATTTATTTAATTTGTTGTGTATTTGCACATCATTATTTTCACATTACGTCATGTTTCTTTGCCTTTCTCATTTGTAAATAATGCAAGTCAGTTCTGGCCACTCGAATACTGGATATCTACTGCGGAATAAATGGTAACCCATTTCTGTTTGTGCTTTGACAACCTTAAGTCATTCCTTCCTTAGTCGGTAAAACTGCACAAATATTTGTGTAATGTTTCCTTGTACATGTGGTGTTGGTTACATCAGCAGAAAAGGAATGTTTCAGAAACAGAGAAAGTTATTGGATTTTGATGACAGCATAAGAAAACAAACATTTTCTCTTTGAAATAATGCAAAGAATTGTGCAAAATAAGACAAGAGACATTATTAAAGGAATAGTTAACCTAGTTTGTTGCTTAATCAAAGAAATTTAGTATTACGTCACTTGCTTACCAATAGATCCACTACAGTGAATGGGTCCCGTCAGCTGTTTGGACTCTCAATCTGATGGCACCCATTCATTGTAGAGGGTCTATTGGTGAGCAAGTGATATAATGTTAAATCTCTCCAAATCTGTTCATGAACATCTTGGATGGCCTAAGGGTGAGTGAATTTCCAGCTAATTTAAATTTTGGACTCAACTATTCCTTTAATATTTTCATGTTTTCTTGTTTCAAATATCCAGACAGTTTCTCTCTTTCACAGTTTTGACTGGCCAGAAAAGTTAGAGAATAATTTGAATAATAGGGCAATTGTAATGTAATGCAAAACATAAATCAGGGAGAATGCACTGCTTAAAGGGATGGTTCACCCCAAAATGGCATTTCTGTCATCATTTATTCTCCCTCATATTTCTCCAACCTGCATGACTTTCTTTCTTCACTGAAACATAAAAGGAGATGTTAGACAGAATATTAGGGACTGAGAGCCTCAGTCACCATTCACTTTTATTGCATTTTTCCTCCATACAATGATAGTTAATGATGATTGAGCCAGTCATTCTCTCTAACATCATCTTTTGGGCTTCGCAGGAGAAAGTGAAGTTGATATCAGTGAGTAAATTGACTGAATTTTCCTTTTTGAGTGAACTATTCCTTTAATTCAAAATCAAATATTTATTATATTAGATAACTGGGAGAATAACTAAAGCAGACAAAATCTCTTCATGTCTTAACTGACTGTTCTCTCAGAAGTTCCTCCTTTCTATTATTTTGCATTGCGTAATCACTGCTTCTCTAAGGCTAATATACAGCAAAATCAATTACCCACATGATTCAAAGTCGTTTCTTAGCCTCAGGTGCTGCAGGAGCTTCAGTTGAGACTCTCTACATGCAACAAGCAAAGAATTCAGTTCTCACAGGTTTATGCTGCAGTGAATGAATCCCAGTGCTATTAATGGATAGTGAGGCGGTACAGGAGCAAATTACTGTAACATATGCATTGCAGTGCTTTCGCTCAGGTGGATGCAAATGCACACGCAGATGGCTTTCTTTTTCTCTCCAGATCTTTCTCTCTCTCTCTCCCCCTTGTCTTTTCTCTGATGGAGTTTGAATGGGAGCTCTTTGAGTGCCTTTATGCTGGATGATCTTTCATTTCCTACTCTCGGTAATCCGGTGCAGGCTCAGACTCAGGGCAGCAGGCCCGGAGGATCTGTGTTGGTATATATGTGTGTGTGTGTGTGTGTGTGTGTGTGCAGTCCCACGTGGCCCATTGAAGGAGTCCCACAGGATTAACCCACATATCTCTTGACTTGCCCTGCAAAACCATCCTGACACACACACACACATGCACATGCATGCGCACATATAATCATACAGCAGAGCATGACAGATGAATGCACATGCATGTGAAAAACATTCATAAATCAGTGCGAGAGCTGCTGAGAAAGCCAGTTTTATATACTGTAGCACCGTCCTATTGTCTAATACCATATCTATCTATCTATCTATCTATCTATCTATCTATCTATCTATCTATCTATCTATCTATCTATCTATCTATCTATCTATCTATCTATCTATCTATCTATCTATCTATCGTTCTATCTATCGTTCTATCTATCTATCTATCTATCTATCTATCTATCTATCTATCTATCTATCTATCTATCTATCTATCTATCTATCTATCTATCTATCTATCTATCTATCTATCTATCTATCTATCTATCTATCTATCGTTCTATCTATCTATCTATCTATCTATCTATCTATCTATCTATCTATCTATCTATCTATCTATCGTTCTATCTATCGTTCTATCTATCGTTCTATCTATCTATCTATCTATCTATCTATCTATCTATCTATCTATCTATCTATCTATCTATCTATCTATCTATCTATCTATCTATCTATCTATCTATCTATCGTTCTATCTATCTATCTATCTATCTATCTATCTATCTATCTATCTATCTATCTATCTATCTATCTATCTATCTATCTATCTATCTATCTATCTATCTATCTATCTATCTATCTATCTATCTATCGTTCTATCTATCGTTCTATCTATCTATCTATCTATCTATCTATCTATCTATCTATCTATCTATCTATCTATCTATCTATCTATCTATCTATCTATCTATCTATCTATCTATCTATCGTTCTATCTATCGTTCTATCTATCTATCTATCTATCTATCTATCTATCTATCTATCTATCTATCTATCGTTCTATCTATCGTTCTATCTATCGTTCTATCTATCTATCTATCTATCTATCTATCTATCTATCTATCTATCTATCTATCTATCTATCTATCTATCTATCTATCTATCTATCTATCTATCTATCTATCGTTATATCTGTTATTCTATAGCTATATCTTGCATTTCATCATGCTATCAGTATAGTGTTGTCGGTCTCATTCTGTCATTCTATCTTTCTGTTGTCATTTTATATAGAAATCTATCTATCTATCTATCTATCTATCTATCTATCTATCTATCTATCTATCTATCTATCTATCTATCTATCTATCTATCTATCTATCTATCTATCATCTATCTATCTATCTATCTATCTATCTATCTATCTATCTATCTATCTATCTATCGTTCTATCTATCGTTCTATCTATCGTTCTATCTATCGTTATATCTGTTATTCTATAGCTATATCTTGCATTTCATCATGCTATCAGTATAGTGTTGTCGGTCTCATTCTGTCATTCTATCTTTCTGTTGTCATTTTATATAGAAATCTATCTATCTATCTATCTATCTATCTATCTATCTATCTATCTATCTATCTATCTATCTATCTATCTATCTATCTAATCACTTTTCTGTCATTCTGTTTGTGATCTATCAGTCCATCTGTCTGTTTTTTGTTGATCGTTGTCATTCTATCTATATAATAATTTCTGTTGATATTTCTATCCGTCTAATAATTATTATCATTATATAAAATACAATATTGTAATGAAATACTGTACTGTTCAATATTTTTACAGTTAAATTTGTTATGTATTGTTTTTGATGAAATAATGCACATACAACTTCATGGATGGTAAATATATATATATTTAAGCTGTTGGCAGGAGTAACGAAGTGTTAGTTTCAGGCCCGAGAAACCCTGAGAGAGGTGTCACATAAGACCGCATTACCTTAAATGCGTATTCAAATGTCAGAGCTGATTAATAAAGAACAAAATAGTTTAAATGCATAGGCAGCCAGGGATCCAGTGCATGATGGGAGTCCAGCGGTCAGGGTCAGGTGTGTGACGTGTAGGGATGGTGAGTGGGTGTGTCTTGGCTGTTAATGAGCACTGACATTTCCTGTCTCAGCGTGAGTACCTGTGCCCAGTGGGCTGTCAGCAGGGATGGAAGCGTCCTGCCGAGACATGAGTGGCAAGCATACGCATGTGGCTGTTTATGTCAACAGGCGAATGGGAATTCTGGCAGAGTGGAGTGAGTGTGTGGACGGCGAGTATGAGCATGTGGTTGCACCTGTGCCCCAATGTGGAGGTGATTAAATGTGTTGTGGTTTGTGCTCTCTGGTGCCCTCATCAGGGGAAACAAGGGAACCACAGCTTGGCAGACAGAGGTTGGATTTCCTTCCTTTTTTCACTCAAAAAATGTAAAGTATTCTTATTTTAGCCTATTAATACTTTATATATAAATATTAAGTTGTTGTTTTTTATATATAGTTTATATTATATTAATACATTTTTACCAAAGCATATACACTGTATCAAAATGATCTTCGAGACCACTGTCATAGCACAATATTCACATGGTAAGACACGGTCAGAGATGTAACATGTCACATGGTACCATCGTTATGTACCACCACTGTCATGTAACCACAGCTCATGCTGATCTGTAGGTGTCTGGTCAGAGGGTGAGTCAGCACAGCTCGCTGTGTGGATCAATCCAGCAAACCCTTTCTTTCCTGTAACCTGTGGAGAGGCGTCTCTGATTGTTCTTTTAATGAATGTGCTGTTCTATATTCCAGAGATAAGTTCTGATTGGCTCATATCATCAAAATTCATAATATACGCATTTATAAAGAATATACTTTTTGTTGTTTAACGCAAACTACATGTTCAGCTTCATTTTATTTTATATGCATAATCATTCAAAAGTTTGGGGTTAGGTTTTTAATGTTTTTGAAAGAAAACTCTTCTGCTCACCAAGGCTGAATTTATTTGATAAAAAATACAGTCAAAACAGCAATATTGTGAAATATCATTACTATTTAAAATAGGACTTTTTCTGTTTTAATATATTTTCAAATATAATTTGTTCCTGTGACGAAAAGCTGAATTTTCTGCATCATTACTCCAGTCTTCAGGTTCACATGATCATTCTAATATGCTGATTTGCTGCTCAAGAAACATTTCACATTATTATCAACAGTTGTGCTGCTTAATATTTATCTGAAAAGCATGATACTTTTTTTTTTCAGAATTCTTTAATGAACAGAAAATTCAAAAGAACAGCGTTTATTTGTAGCATCATAAATGTCTTGACATTGATCAATTTAATGCATCCTTGCTGAGTACTAATTTCTTACGTAAAATTTTACTGATTGCTGGGGCCTACAGGCCCTCAAAGTCTGTAATTTGTAGATATGGCTCACATCTGTCCAGATTTTTATTGCCATGCAAGAACCATAAGTCAAATTGATAAGAAAAATAATAGCACACCTCTCCTCAACAACTGTCCACAAACAGTGTGAGATGAGTTATGCACTTAAGTTTAAAACTTTGGGGTAAGAGTTTGTTCAAAATGCTTATGAGCAGTAGTCGTGACCACTAATTAAATACAGATTTATTGTGATTACTTTAAAAAGTCTGGCATGTTTCATAGCTGTCTAATCAGATGAAAATAAAAATGTAATCTTATTTGAATGTACTGTACTCAAGATATCTCTGATACTATATCAAATTATGTTTAATTCTTTAAAAGACTCTGGAGCCTTTTGCATAATTTTGAGGATTCTGGACATAATCACTGTCTGTATTTCTGATATAGAAAGCATTGCAGCGATCACGAGATTATGTAAGAGATTGTCTTATGTAAATCTTGTATTCACAGAGATGAGCTAATTTAATTTGTTGGACTGTAGATGGCTCTGTTTGTCTGCAATAAATGTACGAATTGCTGCATTTTGACTGAAAAGCTCAGACATGAAAGTTAAACTTCTGTGATTTGTAATAGTTTAATGTCAAACCTCAACATTTGAATATCACAGTCTCTAACTTTAATTTATATGTAAATGTAATTTGTCTTTCTGTCCCCAAAAAAGGAACACTGATTATTATTCTATATTTAGCACACATTATTTAGTAGTGACTTATCCTAAGTGACTTGTGCGTTGTTTTTTTTTCAGAGCAAGAGCACAGTGGTTATAGCTTATAAATCATCCCTTCTGGGATTTGAACCTATAACCTTTGAGCTACCAGCCCACATGAGTAATCCATGCCACCCCAATGTCCTGCAATAACTGTAGTAGTCTGAGCTGCAGTCCTTTAACAAGATGACAACATTTACTGATGCATTACTAGTTGAGAGTTGCATTTAGAACACTTCGCTATTGAAATGTTTTACGTTATATTTATTTGAAAAAATTGTATTGTTAGCACTCTCATTATGTTGTAGCCTTATTTATAAAGTTGCTTTGGATAAGTGTCTACTGAATGAATAAATGCAAATATATTTTGTCTGAATTTCTCCTAAACGCAGTTATTCTCAGATCAGTGGCTACAAAACATAGCCATTCTATTGCCATTCCAACTCTGTTCCCTGCTTGGCCAAGTGAATTGATTTGTGATATGCACTTTTTATTGCTTGATTTGGCATTACATGTGGTTGTAGAAAATGGAAAAACAAGGTAGACTATAAACAAATAGAATCCATTTCACATGGCAAGACAAATGCAGCTCTTTTCAGTCAGTTGTGCATACTACACTTACTGGGTATGTAAAAATGCATCAGTTCTGGCAAGCTTGCAGCAAGCAGCCTGGTAGAGGAAAAGTGTGAGTTTTTCTTGGATGTCGATATGAAAGAGTGACAAGAAACACCATGTGTGGAGTTTTTTTGTCAGTTGGGTGCTGTTAATATTTGTAATGAAACCTTCAATGCGTGTCTTGCTTCATAATCTGTATAATCAATTCTAATAAACCTTCCTAACTGTGATAAATTCTGCCTGCACACATAAAACATACAAACATTCATACTTCTTTCTCTCACTTTCTGTCCCCTCAATCTCAAAGAGATTGATTATGTGGCCTGTGTTTTTCCCATTGAGCACTGAGCTGCAGAGTTTTATGTAAAGAGCTACAAAGGCTAAGGCCTTACACCCACTATCTCTTAAAGTAAATCTTTTAACAGTTGTACACCTCTCTGCCCTTCACTACGGAGTTTAAATGACTATAAACTGATCCGTTAACACTCTGATCTCTCGCGTTTTCATTTTTCTACCTCTGTCTTTTTATTTGCTGAGCTGCGTGCAGTGGTTTGTGAATAGGGACCAGTACTTGGCATGTTTTTGTGACAGGAGGGAGGATGCTTTAGAAAATAAACTAAACTATATGCTAATCATTAACAGTGATCATTTTCATTTACATGAAGATATTTTTTATAGGGGAGAATACTTTCAATCTGAGAGATGTATACCGTGTCTACTGAACATGAGTGGTGTGTAAAATTCAAGATCCCTTTACAGTCAGTGAAGCTGTCTACACTGGAAGTGTCCATTGTGGTTTCACTTCTAGCAGAGCTTCATTTTCCCTATCTGTATTAAAAATGATTTATTTACAAATGCCATACAAATGCCGCATTACTATTGTGAGATGACATGTAGCTTTGATTCTCCCAGCACTGGCAGACTCAAGCCGTTGTGGTGCAATATAAAGCAGTTGTAACATTAATCCACTGAGGCAAGAGTAGGGATGAACCCAAGTGCAGCTTTTATTTACAACAAAGACAAAACGTAATCCAAAAAGACTTGACTTGACTTGAACAGACTTGACTTGGCATAAACAAACTAGACTTACCGACAGCAGGTTACAACATCAATACACAACAAGAGACAAAGGCTACATGAGAGCTTTATATACTAAACAATACAGGTCACATGACAGGAACCAACCAATGAGAGACAAGACACATGACTAAGACAACCAATGAGAACATGAGCAAAACGAGACCAGCCGCCTAGGTCAGGCGCTGCAGTTGCTCAAAATCGACTAAAAGCCTACTGTTTTGCAGGCTGCATGTTGCCGTGTTCACCGACAGAAGTGCTAAAATAAACACGTACATTTGTTAATAGATGTTTGAGCCGCGCCCGCAATTATTAATTTTTTCAAAATTATATGTGTATATATAATATAAACACAGTGTCACAGTAGTTGGTCCTACTGATAGGTGTTTTCGAAGCACTGCTTTGTGAAGCTCTGAATATTTTGTGAATCAATTGTTTTGAAACAGTGGTTCGGAGCGCGTATCAAAAGGTGCGTTCGACTTGAAGCACGGCTACAGACGGCGGTCAATGAGAGTAGCCGCTTGCAGTCAGGAGCGCCGTCTCAAGTCGGACAAAATTTCTAACCGTCATGCACTGCTTCAAGTCAGAATTTGATCGATCTGCGCAGCGCTGCGTTAAGTCGAACGCACCTAAACGGCCAAAGTCACGTGATAGGAACCAACCAATGAGAGACAGGACACATGACTAAGACAACCAATGAGAACATGACTTATGAACCAAAGAACCAATAGCAGGATAACAAGATGGCAAGGGAATCACATGACTAAACTCCAAAATAAAAGACATGAAAACATGACCATGAAACAAAACCCAAAACAGACATTACAGCAGTCATGTAGATGGTTTTGATTTGATCTGGCAAATTTTTTCAGCCTTAAATTTTTTAAACTTTCAGATGCATGCAGCGATTTATTAGCAAAGTGGTTTATGTAACATTTGAAATCTACTGAATGAAAAGTTTATCCCAGCAAGCAAAACAGTTAAGTCTGCACCTGCTTGATGGCAACACTGAAAGACGCTGCGAACTAGGAGCAACAATCACAGACAAACAGACAGTAACACGGGTATGCTAATTCAGGTCCTGTGGATTAACTAAATAATGTCAGCAAACATTTACTGTTGTTCACAGTAGTGTAGTTAGCAATCAATCTTGAATATTATTTTAGCGCAACTGTACTGGCCTTGGATCCCATTAATCCAGGTATTTTCTAAATACTTGGGTAGTGCATTGGTACAAAGTTTAACCATGCTAATGTTATTCTTTGGCAACCAATATGCCAGTAGAATTTTTGATAGTTAAATTGTTTAAATGTGTTTTTTTTTTTCTCATTTAAATTGCATACTGCATGCAGATTTACCTTTTTTTTTTTCTTTCTTTTTTTTTTTATAAATGATTAATTTAAAAATCTGCATGATTAGCACAGATAATACACATTGAAGTTATTATTAAGGCTAAAAGGCCTGAATTTAGGCCTTGACTTGTCTTGCCTTGTAACTTGAGCCTTTTCCATCATTACTTGAGACTCGAAAGATAAAACTTGAGATTTGACTTTGAATTGCAAATCAAACCAGAATTGTCTGATTGTCTCAGGTCCAGTAAGAGCTGACATTGCATCTGTGGTTTCCATGCTTTCCGAAACTCACATGTACACACAAAATACTGCATTATTAACATTATTCTTTTTATTCTATTTCAGAAGCCTTTCTCATTTGATCAAACCATTATTTATTAACCTCTAAAGCCAAAGGTGTCATACATTCAGATTTTTGAATGCAAAATAAGACTGTGTTTTAGAAATCAACCATTCATGTAAATTCAGCCAGTCCAAATGAGTCACAGCTTTCACACATCATTTGCTTTGAAATTACAGTTATGGTTTTTCTTGGGCTTTCTTCACAAGCACACACTGCATTACTTCTGCTTTGTTCATTATGCTAAAAGCACACCTCAGAAATTGCTACACTCACACGACGTCCATTCCACTTCAACACAGCATATAAAAGCAGAAAGGCACAGATGGCAGAGCATTTTGTGAGCTTTGCACAAGCATTTAGTGAACGCTGCACCTGTTTATATTTAGCTTCAGTGTGGAGCACTGGGGGGGGGACGTAGAATCAAAAAGAAAAGGCGTCTGTCTCGCATGGCAGAACCTTTCCTTTTCTCAGCCTCTCCCCAGATTTCATCCTGACCCGCTCTAGCAGTCAAGAAAAGCTGTGCACACACATTTTGTCTGAATTTTGTTAAAAGCAGAGCTGTTTACTTACCACAAAGAGATTCTTTCTATACTCAACAGCTTGGCTTTGGAGATTTGAATGGCATAATTTGTATGAAGTTACAAGTTACATTTAGGAATTATTACTATTTCCATTACTTCATAGAACCCTAAAACCTTTGTATTTAACTTCAGCATAAAATCCTATAGATTTCCACTTATGCATCCCAGTCATATGTAGGGACCAAAATATTATAGAAAATGGTGGTGGTGGTTTTTTGCCTTTTGCCAGTATGCAACCACCTAGAAACATTAGCAACTGCTTAGCAGTGCCTTAGCAACCATCCAACACACGTTTGGATGATGACTTCAATTTTTGCCCAGTTTACATAAGTGAGCAATTTCTAATGCAGGTTTGTGGCATGTTTGTGTATGTTTTGTGCACCAGAGATCAACAAGCAGTACACCCCATGGGATTCTGTCCCAATCTACATGCAACTGCTTGTATATCAATCTAAGTCACGAAACCTCAATAACTGAATAGAAAGAAATCCCAGCAAATAATTCCAAAAGGTATTGTGAAAGTAGAGAAGTCTGACAGGAAAATCAAGAAAAGAGGGGCACAGCAAATTGAAAATGATCTTTTATGATTTTTTATATTTAGTACTAAGAGAACTATTACTGTTTATTTGCTGTACTAATGAGACTCATTAAACTTAGTGAGAACTTCAGTAGCCTCTTATAACAGTATTTCTGAATGGTTTTTGTGTTCTTTGTTTTGAAATTATCTGTAGACCGATGGCAATAAAAGAGATTAACATTCAGTAGATGTTTTATTTTATGCCGGTGTACTTTTTGCTGCTAAATGGCTGCTGAACTGAAAAAGAAGAAAATTTTAAATTACTCAGATTGTGAAACAAGAAAAATTATTGAACTGTTCAGTAAGTATATGCATATTTTAGTATGCAAACAAAACAATTCCGTAACAAATAAGAAAAAAAAAACAAGAGTAATTGAAGCTGTGAATGAAGCTGAGGGTGGATTAGGAAATCGGACAGTTGAGGAAGTAAAAAAAAGATCTTCTTCAGGCAGCCAGGAGAGACTCTTGTCTGCTCAAAAACCCCCCAATGGGTGGAGGACCCCCTCCTAAAATCTCACTCTACAGCACCATTATAATGGATGTATTTGGAGACGACCAGCTTTTACCGGTCTAAAGGGCTTGTGTCACTAGTGCAAGCAACATAGATGTAGCGGAAGGAAAGCAAGTTAAAGCTGAAGAGGACCCAAGTTTTTCTTCCATGTCAAATGATTCATCAGACGCCAGTTATGAAGGTAACATTATCACTTAAAATAGTAGGCTAATAAATAGTTATAGGATATAGACCTTTACACTTTACACTGACTACGGAGTAACCTACACAAATTTCTGAAGCAAATTGTATTTTAATAATGCATTCAACTTTTGCAGATAATCCCAATCCGCTTTTAGCACCGCGGACAGCTCCAAAAAACATGACAGCATTACCATCTCGAAGGACAAGGGAACCGGATCTTCAGACTGTGTTACTGGAGAAAGAAATTACAAGAGTGGAGATGGAGACAGAGAAGTTAAGGGTAGAAAAGGAGAAGCTTGAGCTAGAGAAACGGAAACTTGCCTTAGAAATCCAGCTGTTAGCGCGAAGGGCCAGCTACACAATCGAGAACGACAGTGTGTTTTTGCACATCTAAATAATTGATCTAAAGAAATGTTTTATATATATATATATATATATATATATATATATATATATATATATATATATATATATATATATATATATATATATATATAATATATATATATATATATATATATATATATATATATTTAAAAAAAATCTGCATCAGAAAATATAATTTTATTTCATAACACACTATTTAATCAATAAATTATTTATTTTTACATGCCAGCAATCATTTTGTACAGCTTTAGTTTATTCACTTTGCTTATGCTTTGTGAGAGTAGAAAAAAAAAATTCAAATGTTGAAATGTAAAAAAAAGGGAAATGTAAAAATAAATAAATATAAATAAAGTGCATATTTATTTAAAGCAGATACATTTGGTTTTCTTTTATACATTATAATATATGAACTTTATGTTACATTATCCCTATCTTTTACAAGCTGATTGGCCAAATTATATTGCTTTGGATGAGACGAGCCGCCACGTCCTCTTCTGCGACTTGTTCCCTGATGTGTTCCACCTCTGCCTCCACTGGTCCTAAATCCTCTGCAGGAAGAGGCACTCTCTTGTCTATGCAAATGTTGTGCAACACAGCTGCTGCACATATAATGGTGCATGCCCTCTCTGGCTCCGTCCTGATTTCACTGTGCAGGCAGTAGAATCTGCAAGGAAGAAAATGCAGTAGCTATCCTGCAGGGGTAAACTATAGATTACTCTTTAATAACCAATGCCAGTTTAAGGTAGCTAAAATAAATGAGGGCTGGCTGCTTCATATTTAAACTAAACATGAACCACACACCTGCGCTTGAGCACTCCTATGCAGTGCTCAGTGATCGACCTCGTCCGTGAGTGCACATAGTTGTAATGCTTCTCCTGCTCCGTTCATGGTACCATGACAGGTGTCATCAGCCACTTCTTCAAAGGGTAGCCACTGTCGCCAAGCATTATGCCAGAAAGCCACCCCTCCTCACACAATTGTGCCAGTGAACTCTCCCTCAAGATGCGTGCGTCATGTGCAGACCCATACCAACGTGCCACCACATTTATTAATTTCATATTTGCATTACACAGAACCTGTATGTTGATTGAGTGAAAGCCTTTGTTATTTACAAAAAGGTACTCATTTTTAGATGGTGCCTGAATGCGCACGTGAGTACCATCAATACAGCCAAAAATACCGGGTATGCTAGAATCTCTTCTAAATTTGTCCTTGGTGCATGTGGCCTCCTCCTGGGTGGGTAGACGAACATGTATTTGAGCCCGACTTTGAAGGGCCAGAGACACTCGTCATATTGCCCGGCAGGCTGTACTTCTGCTTACATTTACCATATCAGCGAATGTATTTTGGAAAGATCCACTGGCATAAAATCGTAGAGATATCAGCACCTGCAGTGTTGGGGACAGCGCTCCGTTCCTATCTGTTACGTGCTGTAACTGCAGTAAGATTTAGTCTCAGACGTGCGCTACGCCCAAATGGTGCAACAGGTATTAATTCTACGCAGGACTTAAAACGTCCCGCCTAGTCTTACAACCGGGTGTACATCCAGCTGGTGCAACCAGCCATTATAGATTATGTACTGCACAGCATTTACATTACATTTATGCATTTAGCAGACGCTTTTATCCAAAGCGATTCAGGCTATACATTTTTTTTTATTTAATCAGTATGTGTGTTCCCTGGGAATTGAACCCACATCCTTTTGCGCTGCTGACGCAATGCTCTACCACTGAGCCACAGGATCACAGCAAGTGTTTGTATTTGTACTATTTACAGGTGACAAATCAACTACAAAATATAATAACATAACAAAAAAACAAAATAAAATAACAAAACATACATAACAGCCAACATGATTTGTGTGACTGTGTGTGTGTGTGTGTGTGTGTGTGTGTGTGTGTGTGTGTGTGTAAGTGTAACTGGGTGTGGGAGGTGGAAATATGTAAAAGTATATGCCACATGTATTTTGTTCTAGAAATGAAAAGCTGATATGTGATTCATCCAATATTTTGTGAGCTCTTGAACCAAATTCAAAAGCAAAATGATTTCTTAATGATCATGCGTTTATAGTCTCACACTCCTAAAGTGTTGGATTAAATGCTTTGTGATTTTGAATACACAGGAGCCTCCTGCTATGAATGCACTCTTAAAAAAATAAAGGTGCTTCACGATGCCATTGAAGAACTTTTTTTGTCTAAATGGTTCCATAAGGAACCTTTAACAACTGAAGAACGTTTCTATTTCACAAAAGGTTCTTTGTGGTGAAAGAAGGTTCTTCAGATTATAAAAAGGTAAGAAAGAGATGGTTCTTTAAAGAACCTTTGACTGAATGATTCTTTGTGGAACCAAAAATGGTTCTTCTATGGCATCGCTGTGAAGAACCTTTTAAAGCACCTTTATTTTTAAGAGTGTGGTATCAGCCATCATTCTGAGCTTGTGTGTCTTACTGGACTAAATAATTGGGTGTGTTAAACACAGTGGCTTTGAAGAGAGTCAGCAAGGCCTTTGAGAAAAGGTCACAGTCTTGGCCAGGACCCAATTATGCTTGCTTGCTCGGATTGACCAAATCCCTTTTGAATTACAATAGTAGTGTGACAAAGGCAGAGAGAGTGCAAGAGAATGCCAGTGAGGGCGAGTGATGTGATAAATCACATGTAATCTGACTATTGACACTTTAACCTTGTCTACAGTTTTTTTTCCCCTTTATATCTCAATTGTTTCCTTGTGCTTATTACATGTTTTCCTTTCATTTTCAGAAGAAAGAATGGCTGTGTTTGACATGCCAGACCCAGAGAGCAATGTCAGGGAGCTTAGGGGATATTCCTCCTCCTGTGCCATCATCCGTTGGATCTCCCCGACTACCAGGCCCAGCCAATCAACAACAGCAGCGAGGGCCCAGTCAGCAAGCTGCACTGAGACCTACCGGCCCTCAGCAGCAAAAGCCACCTGGTGCCCAAGTAAGTGGTCCTTTTTCTCCGGTAAAGCAAGGGGCGCCACAATCCAGGGGCCCCTCACAACAATTTCCTGCAACTAAGGCTGAGACACAAAAACAAGATCAAGGCATTAACAAGAAACAAGCTATGTCCAAAACAGAAAAAGAGGGGGACATCAAAGCAACGTCTAAAAAGGGAACATCGGATAAAAAAGATGAGAAGAAAAGTAGTGGCATGCAGAAATCTAAACACGATGACGTGAGTGGCCCTCCGTGTCCTCATCACCACTGTCTTTGTCCTTCATAACAGATCACTTCTGCATTCTATGATGGGAATGTTATATGTAAAATAATATAACCAATGTCATTTGTTCTCAAAACCGGTTTAAAAATTAACAGTCTCAGTGGCTAATCACAATTTCCAGTGCCTGATGGTTACAAGAGCACAGTGATGAGTCAACATCATTTGTAAACTTTGTCTTATCCATTACAAAGAACTGAAGTTACAAATAGCCTCATGTAACCATTTAATGGGACATACTCTATAAGTATTTCCAGAGTTATCACGTGTTAACCTATGCATGCCATGTTTATTTACATCATTAACTAGTATTATTTATAGCATACTTTTTTTACATTTACTAAAATTTTCAGGATTTAGATTCACTTTTGACCACATCCCCTCCAGGTTTTGCATGCTTGTCTAATGTGTGCCATTTGCATGTTTTGTATATTGTGCTTAATGAACTTTCAATGTTTTATGTGTTAGTTGGCTTTGTAAATCTTTCAGTATAATTTAAATCATCATATGACCTATGACCTAATGCAGTGTCCTCTGCATTTACAGGATTCCAACAAGTCTAGCACACAGAGCCTGAGTGATACAGGCTACTCCTCTGATGGTATATCCAGCTCCCAGAGTGAGATTACTGGCTTGATCCAAGAGGACTCTATGAAGCTCAGTGAGAGGGGGATTTCTGACCAACGCAGCCCCCCCAGTCCATCTGAATTAACAAAACTGGAAAGTTCGATGCGACCTCTGTTGGAGTCACATACAGCCACTGACCAAGGACAGCATTGTGATGGAAAAGACACAGCAGAACAGCAGAGACCTCGATCTCTGTCTATAACACAAGATCAGGAATATGAGTCCGATGAGGAAGCATCGGATGATCTCAGTTGTAAATTACGACATGATTATGTGGAAGACAGTAGTGAAAGTGGCCTTTCTCCATTACCACCCCGACAGAAAAAGTCACAGAAAAACCTGACTGATGAGGAGTTCATGAGGAGACAGATTCTGGAAATGAGTGCAGATGAGGAAGACACAGCAGATGTTGAGGGCCATGTGAAGACAAAAAGGAGCCATAAACACAGCGGAGATCTAGGAAAAGAGAGACGTCGCCTGACGCAGCAATCTAGCAGTTTTGAAGAAGAAACTAAAAGCACTGATAGCTACAAATCGGGTGAAGCGGATGACATGATGGCCTCACAAGGTGGTCTGAGGCGATTTAAAACTATTGAACTAAATAATACAAATAGCTATAATCGTGACATGGAACTCAGCACAGATCATGACCTCAGGGAGCCTGAGCTTGAGATGGAAAGCCTTACTGGGTCACCTGAGGAAAGGTCAAGGGGAGAATACTCATCAACCCTCCCGGCAACCACACCAAGTTATACCTCTGGAACTTCTCCAACCTCTGTGTCATCAATGGAAGATGATAGTGATAGCAGCCCTAGCAGACGACAAAGGCTTGAGGAAGCAAAGCAGCAAAGAAAAGCAAGGCATCGATCCCATGGTCCACTACTGCCCACCATTGAGGACTCCTCAGAAGAAGATGAGTTGCGAGAAGAAGAGGAACTTCTGAGAGAGCAGGAGAAGATGAGAGACTTAGAGCAGCAAAGGATTCGCAGTACAGCCAGAAAAACTAAAAGGGACAAAGAGGAACTAAGGGCACAGAGACGCAGAGAGAGGTCGAAGACACCTCCTAGTAACCTTTCACCCATTGAAGATGCATCACCAACAGAGGAACTCAGACAAGCTGCTGAAATGGAAGAACTACATAGATCATCCTGCTCAGAATACTCTCCCTCCATGGATTCAGAAGCTGAAGGATTTGAAATGGGTTCAAAGCTGTACAAGTCTGGCAGTGAATATAATCTACCTACATTTATGTCTTTGTACTCTCCAACAGAGAAAACTTCTGCTGTCTCTCCATCTGCTGCAGAGAAATCATTAAAAAGTGCTGAAGAGGTTTATGAGGAAATGATGCGAAAAGCAGAGATGATGCAAAAGCAACAGCAACGTGCTCCAGGAAGGCAAGGACAACAAAACCAGGAAAGACTCCTTCAAACAGACAAGAAACATCATTTAGATTCTGGAACAACTTCTTTGAGTCCAGGTACAAGTCCTACCCAGATCTCAGCTCCAGTTTCATTCTCTGGAAATGATCCTTCAGGAAGAGGGACACAAAGAGTGCATGCTACACAACAAAGTCAAGTTAGAATGAGCAACCAAACCTCCAAAGGAAGCCATGTAATTGGCTCCCCACAGTCTCAAGTTAGGCAGCCTGCTCCCACACAGCCTCAAGGAAGACCTGGTGTTCAGGGGAAAGTACAGGGTCAAGTGCCAGATCCTGGAGCATCCTCCTTAACATCAAAGATGTTCTCATATCTTAAAGGCTCAAGTCCTTCCACATCCCCTTCCACTTCTCCCACACAAAGTCCAACACGTGCCCCTGCACCATGTACAACTTCTACAGTGGCACCTACTCAGACCTCTCAGATCCCTCATAGAGCTGGGGCACCACGTCTTTCAAGACAGCAGTCCTCCCAAGATTCCCCTGTTATGGTGATTACATTGGGATCAGGAACTAGCAGTCAAACCAAACCAGTGACAGTGAATTCCTCCACATCACCTTTATCCTCACCAACAAAAGACAGCCAACAGACAATTTATCAGACTCAACATGCAACAACAAAGTCACCAACATCACCACAGAAATATCCAGCTCACCCATCACCTCAACATAGTTTGCAAAGGGCACAGATATCAGAAAGAGTTAGCGTGGCTGCGAGCACTGCCACCACTGCTGGTTCCCAAAGTAGTGGATCTCTTCCAGTGGGAAACATATCCTTGTGTAGAATCTCCACAGTACCTGGTACCTCAAGAGTTGTAGAGCAAGGCACAGTTGGTCCAGGTAGTAATATAGTGGATCTTAGAGCACCAATGAAGCCTGCCCCAATTATCATGACAGACCAGGGTATGGATTTAACATCTGTAGCTTCTGATACACGTCGATACTCACTTGATGCAGAAACACCACCAAGCCGTCATACTGCTGTACAACCTCTTATTATGAATCTAAATGCACAGGCACAACCTCAGGTGTCAACAACTACACCAACAACTGTAAGTGTGACTGTGGCAGCATCTATGTTCATATCACAGCCAAAACAACCAGTTGTTTATGGAGATCCTTTACAAAATAGAGTTGACTTTGGCCAAGGAGTTGGATCTGCAGTCTGCCTGACCCAGACCAGGCCAATTATCACAGATCCATCCATTCCAAAAATTGATGCTTGTCTGGAAAATTTAGGCATTCAACAGCAGCAACTTCAGAAGCAGCAACAGAAGCTTCAGCAGCAACAAGAGCTCCTTGAGCAACAGCTCCAGCAGCATCAACAAAATGCATCTTTTGCCCGGTACAACTTAGCTAATCAAGTGCAGCCAATATTGTTGAAGAAGGACTTGGTGGTAAGCCAGAACACTGGTGGAGGGACCCAAACAGCAGTTAGCTCTATTCCCAAGATATCTCCGCTACCTCCACCAACATTATCATGCTCTGGGTCTACCACCCCTACACTTGGTCATGACATATATGGTGGTGTGGCTTTGGAACTAAAGAATAAGCCTGCCATAATGAATCTCTCCACAGGAAAGCCCCAGGTAATGATGGTGCAGTTGGATGAGAATAGCACTCAAGGAGGTACAGTGACCCAGCTTGTTAAAAGAGAGGATCCGCCTCCACCACCAGTAGAAGTTCTAGATCTCACTGGACAGATTAAACCAGAGAATCAGTTAGCTTGCTGTGACGTTGTCTACAATTTGCCATTTGCAGGTAGTTGCTCAGGCCCTTTTGCTCAGAGAGGTAAAACAGCAGCATCAGATCCTTCTGCAGAGCCATCCCAAGCTCCTGGGCAGCAAAGCCAACCTGCAAAAGATGGCTACCAAACAGTAAACATACAAGCATCTGCAGATGAACGCAAATCTTTTACCTTGCCTCCTCCAGGACGACTTCCACCATCAATGTCAGACAACAATTTAGCAGGTTCAAGTGTCCAATATTATCAGAGGACTGACCCTGGGGACCTAGCAGTGGATTTAAGCACCATAAAGCAGGCCTATGGGCCAGGATATCTTGGAATGGGTGCCCAATATGGGTCTTACACAGATCTACGCCATCAAGGAGGTGATTCGGCTCCACCATTACCTTTGCGAAGATATGGCTCAATGTCCAATATAAATGCAGAGTATAGTTATCTTTCACGTGATCTTGGTGGTTTTCAAGAATCCAATCTTGCACAGTATAGTGCCACTACAGCCAGAGAGATTAGCAGAATGTGTGCTGCTCTTAACTCCATGGAGCAGTTTGGTAGTCGCTATACCAGTAATCCTGAGCTTCTGCAGTATGGTGCTGGGAGAGCAGGCCCTGCAGGAAGACTTAACCTTCAACAAGGCCTAGCATCTATTAGAGCCAATCTCTTGTATGGTCCTGATGGCAGACCAACAGTACATGGTCAGACACTTACAAATTTAATCAATGCTAGACAAGCTAGCCTAAGGTCTTTGTATCCCCCTGCTGTAAGGACAGCTGATGGCATGATATATTCTACTATCAACACCCCAATAGCCTCCACCCTGCCAATCACCACCCAGCCTGCCCCTGTTCTCAATCCCATGTTAAGAGGAGTATACGGATCTTACCCTTCAGCCAGTGTAACTGCTGTACCTCTGGCTAGCCTCACCAGGTTGCCTCAAGTCACCCCAAGAATGCCTCTTAATGCCCAAGGACCTTACAGATATCCTCCTCCAAATCGATTTTCAGTAACAGCTCCAGATACTTCATCAGGAAATGTGCCACCTTCTAGTACATCCCAGGAAGCTCCAGTTTACCTGGGAAAGCCTACAGTACCTGGCAGTATGTCAACAACTGCATCACCTAAAACTGGTCAACCTATTTCAAATTTGGGTCTGCAAGGTGTACAACCAGCTCATACTAGTACAGTGCCAGTTCAATCAGTTGGAAATGAACAGGCTCCCTTGTCTCATATTTCAGTAGAAGGTACTACAACACAACTCCCAATACAGCCCCAAACTCAACCACAGTCATTGGTCAAAGGTCAGGAACAAACTCAAACTCAAAGCCAGCCACAGACACAACCTCAAAAATTGACAGTGCCACAAAAACAGTCCCAGGCGATTACTAGAGTTTTTCCAGATGCATCTTCCAGTACCACAATAACCACATCTGCTAATATTGAGAGGGAAAAAGAAGAGGAACGATTGAGACTACAACAGGAGCAGCTCTTGCAGCTGGAGCGAGAACGTGTTGAGTTAGAGAAATTGCGTCAGCTACGTTTACAAGAGGAGTTGGAGAGGGACCGCATGGAACTCCAGAGGCACCGAGAGAAAGAACATCTGCTCATGCAGCGGGAGATACAAGAGCTACAGACCATCAAGCAGCAGGTTATTCAGCAGCAACAAGCTGAAAGGGAAACCCAGCTTGTGATGCAAAGAGAGCAGTTGGCACAGCAAAGGATGCAGCTAGACCACATTCAGTCCCTACAACAGCAACTCCAGCAGCAGCTTGAAGACCAAAAGAGGCAGAAAACAGCAGCCATTGAAGCAGCAGCAGCAGCTGCAGCAGCAGAGGCAGCAGCTGCTTCGGCGGCTGCTGCAGCAGCAGCTACAACAGCTCAAGGGGCTATTCAAGGTGTAATGGTTGGTGGAACGACACCACAAACCATCTCAATTATCTATGATCAGAGTGGTAGAATTATTCCACAAGAGGGCCAGAGTGTGCAGATCTTGCCATGTGCTGATGGGCAGGTGGTTCAGGCTGTGGTGTCCAGTAGGCCTTTGCCTAGCTCCTCTTCAGAGATGTCGCTTAAAAATAGTGAAGATCAGGGAGATGGTCGGATTATGAAGAAACAAAACTCTATGCCTCGTTTGAGGAATGGGTCAGAGGATGAGTCATGCAAGAGAATTGCAGATTGCAGTGTCCAAACCGATGATGAAGACACAGAAGATAAACTCATGTCTCGTCGGCGTAGAACTAGACGTATAGCTGACTGCAGCGTTCAGACAGATGAAGAAGACCAGGGTGAGTGGGACAGTCAGCCAATACGCCGCAGACGTTCAAGATACTCCAAGCACTCTGAACCAACTGCAGAGACTAAGAGTGATGCATCTAAATCTAGCATTGCCATTCAGACCACCAATGACTCCTCATGTCAGACTGAGTCAGACCAGTTGGGTAGAATCTCTCCAGCCATCCACATTACCATGGCTGAAACATCAAAGGTTGAACTTCTTCACTACATATCTGCTCCAGAAAGAACCCATAAGGGAGAGAGTTTAGCCTGTCAAACTGATCCAGAGGCACAATCCCAAGGAGTTGTTGCTCCTCAGCTTAGTGTTCCCACTACTGTTAGTCCCTATTCCACTAGTCTACAATTAGTTGGTGCTATGCCAACCAAGTTTGAAAGGAGAAAGCCAGACCCATTAGATATTGGATACCAGCAAGCTCAGCAGCAAAATGAATCTCCTTCCCGACAGCCTCCCAAATCTCCACAAGTGCTGTACTCTCCAGTGTCTCCGTTGTCTCCCCATCGTATGTTGGAGACTACCTTTACTTCTAGTGAGAAGCTTAACAAGGCACATGTGACTCCCCAACAAAAAGCCTTCACTGCAGAGTCACCACAAAGGCATCAGACTATTCCGAGACCCATAAAGAGTGTTCAGCGGTCCATGTCAGATCCTAAGCCTCTCAGTCCAACATCAGAGGACCCAGCCAAGACCAAGTTCTCCTTATACCAAAGTCAAACCAGCCCAGCAAGCCAGGTATGGAATCATTTCATTACTTGCAAAAAATGTAATTACTATACAGTTTTCTTTTGTTGACTACAAAACTACAGCTTGTAAATATTAATTTCAGACACTTGATTCAATTTCCATTATTACTATATTTATATACAGCTATGTATAATTGTATAGACTTTAATACTCCTGGTGAACAATTGTTTTATTTTAATAAGGTGTAGGTTGGACAGCACCAAACCTATCTGTTCACATGAAAAGCAATATAAATCAAATATTATAAAATAAATATAGTTATTTAGTTCTCCATGTATTTTTTAATTTGCCATTCATTCCCTCCTTAATCTTTACCTTTACCCACACACACACACACACACACACACACACACACACACACACAGACACACACGCACACACACAGAGAAAAACTGCTATATCTGGCAAAGCCTCAGAAATGCTAGAGGGTGGCACAAAGTGTAGGCATACTGGGTCAGCCCTGCTGTCTTCCGGCTTGTCAGCAGCTGGTCAGAGAGGTCCGAGTCTTGCATTCTCAGTTTGATTCCTGTGTAAGGAATGCTCAGGCTTGTGCATTTAAAGAACTGTACACCAGCTAAAAGGAAGCTATTTCTTCTGTCATTTCATCCAGTGTTTTTTAACTGAATGTCTTTAATGGATTATCTAACTTCACATTACCGTAGGTATACAGATGTTTTTTTTTTGTTTATTATATGATATTTTAATGTTTATTTCTTGTAAACTGAAAACTAATTCTTGTGTTAACACTAAAATATTTGGTACACCAAAATTATTACAGCTAAATAAGATTGAAGCCATTTTTATCTATGTATAATGTATTGTCTGACTGATTCTGAAACCACCAGTCATTTATAAAATATAGTATCATGAATATATTTATAACTAGTTGACAAAATAGCTGTTTAGTTTTGCTTGCAATATCTTGTTTTGGTTTGGTTGGTTGGTCAGATAAAAACTGATATACAGACTGTAATACAGAGTGATACACTGTGATACAACTGCGTCTGTATGCAGTATGTGTAATATATTTAAAGGTGCCATAGAATGCATTGATACAGTATTTTAAATTGTTCTCTGATATCTACATAGAAGGTATGTGGCTTAGGTAAGGGCAAAAATCTCCAGAAACGATTTTACATGTCCATTTACAACCCTAATATTTCTCCCCAGAATGAAACGGTCTGTTATTATACGGCTGTTACACGGGTTGGCTCATCAGCAAGAAAGAAACACAGGGAGGAAAATATATATTTAAATACTTTCTCTCACAGTTATATCGTGGGGTAATTATACTGTTCATAAAACTCGGGCATCAGGGAGCCATTATTAATATGCGAGGCACTGAAATGGCTTTTGAATGATCGCGTTATAGTTTCACTTTCAAGATACTCGATCGCACAAATTATGTTTATATTATGGAGCGGCAGTACTTACCACACATTTCACAAGATCAGATGCTTGTCAGTGGTGCTCAGGATCTGTAAATTATTCGCCATCATCCTCATCTCTCCTTACTCTGTTTATGTGGTAAGTGAAATCGTATGTACTGTAACAGGCTATAACTAGCAAGGAGCTAACCCTGTTCCTTTAGTGGCTCGCATTATTTTATTAGAACCCGTTATTTGCTTTCTGTGCCTTTCAGAATACAGACACCAACCCATCCCTGCACTTCACATCCCCTGCACAGCCTGGAACATAACATTTATTTCCATGGTCTGCCATTTTCGCTGTTGTCTGCACTTGTTTATTTACAATACCTGGCTGCAGAACTTCTGATGGTTCGGGCGGCTGGCCTCAAACATGGGCAGGTTATTCAAATGTTGGGGGCGTAGTGATCCCGACTGTTGCGTAACAGTCGGTGTTATGTTCTGATTCGCCTGTTTTTCAGTGGTCTTTTTTAAATCACGAGATTTACATATGAAGGAGGAAACTATGGTGTTTGAGGCTCACTGTATGTCATTTCCATGTACAGAACTGTTATTAAGGTAAAGCCAGTTTTTCATTCTATGGCACCTTTAACAGATTTACCAAATTTGGCATGTAAACTGTTATTATTTGCTTATAGTATTTTAGTATAATATTATGCTTATAGTATAGCATTAAGGAAAATGGTCATTTTAATCAATCTCTAAAATGTTTGCTTTCCAGATGTCTGCCTTGCAGCAGCAGAACGCAATGATGAGAAAGGTGAAGAGAACTCTCCCAAGTCCCCCTCCAGATGAGACACCTGTACCGATTGTAACACCAGCAATTCCCCATATATACACTTCTCCCGGAGCATCCCAGAGGGTTTTGCCACGTCCTGTACAAGGTGCAATGAAGGCAGGCTTGCTGAGTGAACTGAAAGCCGTAGAGCAAGAATCCACCAAATTACGTAAACAACAGGCAGAGTTAGAGGAAGAGGAAAAGGAGATTGATGCTAAGTTGCGATGCTTGGAACTGGGCATCACCCAGCGCAAGGAAACTAGGGTTAAAGAGAGAGAGAGGCGAGAGTTTGCATACCTGCGATGCATGGGGGATGCACGTGACTACATGTCAGATAGTGAGCTGAATAATTTGCGACTAGCTGGGGTAGCACCAGGCACCTATGAAGAAAATGGAATGTTGTCACGCCCAAGTACAGCACCTCTTAACCAGTATACTACTGATTTGAATGCATCTCAGTACCCTCCTACCTCCTCATATGTTCCATATCAATATCCACAGGCCCAGCCCACACCCACACAACCACCCACTGCCGCCTATCAGCAGATTGGGTTTCAGACAACACCATACCCAACCTCCTCACAGCCCCAGCCTGGAACCTTCCAACCTCATCCTCCTCAACCTTCATCCTATCAGACCCCAGGGCCATACCAGACTCATAGCTATGGTCAGCCTACTTATGAGTCTGATCTTGGTTTGCAGCAGCCCAGTCACCAGGGATTCCAACCACCCCCTGCACCTTTACCAGGGCAGACCCTACCTTATCCTGCACAGAGCATGTCCTTCCAACCTCATGCAGACATGCTTTCTGCCCATCAAAGGCCAAGGCAAACCTCTCTTGCTGATCTTGAACAGAAGCTACCCACAAATTATGAAGTTATCAGTAATCCATCAGTTCAAATAGCAACATCAGCTCAAGAAACTGGATTTAGTGGTGTCTATTCCTCACCCCTGAACAATGCTTATGGTCAGTATCGCCCCTCTGACCAACCTCTGACTGAACGTATCCCAAGTCCATCATCAGGATATGTAACAGATGGTGTCTATGCCACAAATCTAGAACAAAATATCCCCAGAAATTATGTCATGATTGATGATATCAGTGAACTTACAAAAGAAAACATGGGGTCCGCTGACATGTCACGGGTAGGTTATGGAAGTGAGAATGGCCCACGTGGACCAACTTATGGCAATGGCTCTGAGAATTTATATGGAAGAACTTCAAATACTTATCAAAGTGCAGTAGACAGCCACGGACATTCAAGTACCACTGGAAGTGGTGGTACGGGTTATTATTATGATGACTATAAACATTCATCCCGTAGCAGTGGGGGAATGGGAAGCCAAAAACACTCATCCAAAAATTTGGCACCTGCTGTTTCGTCCAAACGTAGCAAACATAGGAAGCAAGGCATGGAACAAAAGATATCCAAGTTCTCTCCAATTGAAGAAGCTCGAGATGTAGAGTCTGATCTAGCCTCCTACACCATGACAACATCAACTGGTGGTAGTTGCACTGTGGTGTCCAGGACTGGCACAAAAAAAAGTTATGATCAACAGAAGTACTACGGATCAAGAGAGGCTTTGGAAGAGGATGATCGTCTTTATGGATCCGGACGATCAAGGTCCACAGGTTATGGCATGGATAAAATTTCCTCCAGAGATTCAAGCGGTTACCGAAGTAAGTCTTATGAGAGGGACGCCATGGAAAGATCACAGAGGGGCACACATGGCCGTAGTGGCCGTCCTTCTATGCGTACGCAGAACTCGGAGGAAGAGAGTCCTCTGAGTCCTGTTGGAAAGCCCATGGGAATCGGCCGTGGCTCTGTGCCAGATCCCCATGATGTACGGAATCAGTATGGCTCCAGTCATTCCTTACCAGATGTACAGGACCACCATATAAGGGATATGCCTAAGAGTCATGTATATAAGCCAGATGACCCTTACCTTGCAGATGACATGCACTGTGCTGTTTCAGACAGCGAAGGTAACTGGTGCTGAATTTAAAAACTGCTTGTTAAAATGCATCCAACAATTGAAAGCTTGCATGCCAATGATCTTGCCTTGAAGGCAGAGAGAACAAAAGATTGGACTACTGTTGTATGTGAATGCTGTAATCAGTGCATGAAACCATATATGCCTTTTTGCATGAACTGCATGGTGTAATTCAGATGTCAGTACATTTTGTCTTTTGGTTATTCTTGTTGATGGCTGTTTTTGTTGGCTTCCTTTTCTTTTTTCTTCAACTATTTTCTTTGGGATTTGAGCATTGCATGGCTTCATTGAGTTCATATCCAGTTTTTTGCCACTGACATTTCCTATAGCACAAAATATTGACTTTCTCTCTTCATTTCCCAAAAAGCCTATCATTTGGGTCAGGAGGAGACAGACTGGTTTGAAAAACCACGTGAACCTCGGTCAGATCGCTCTAGACACCATGGGAGTGGAAGTCACTCATCCTCTAGCAGGAGGAGCAATGTAAAACACACTTACCATGATTATGATGAGCCTCCTGAAGAAGACCTGTGGCCTCAAGATGAGTACGGACATCAACGACATTCCTCTTCCACCACATCTCGGGAACACCGTCACCATGGCAGTAGTTCGGGAAGACATACTTCTTCCCGTCATTCATCAGAGGATCCCAGGTCGTCTCGTTCTTCACGATCACATCCAAAAGATCCTTCCACCCGCTCAGACGGCCGTGTTACTTCATCCTCCACACAGAAAAGATCCTCCGATCCACGATCTGCAAGCCACCGAGACTCAGGAGACTACTCCCGTGACCCATCAAGCCACCACCATGGCTCAAGTGGACAACGGGGGCAGAGGCAACCAGGCTCATCGAGAAGGCAGGAGCCCTCTTCAGGTTCCAGGCCACAGCAGGGTCTTGGAGAACAGCAGCCACAATCGCAGCAAGGACAGCAGCGATCTACAGCAGGCCAGCAAATGTCTGCCAAGCAGACAGGGCCTCAGCCACCTGAGACAGGGCAGCAAGGACAACAACAACTGGGACAAACAACTCGTACACAGCAGCAGCCACCACAGCAACCCGGGCAACAGCCAGCAACCACAATGGGAGCAACTCAGTCCACAACCACAGCTGCTAGCATGGGAACAGGTACAACTCAGCAACAATCTAAGCCAGGTCAGGCTCCAGCACAGGCAAGACAACCGCCAGGAGGACCACCCACTGCCCAGCCAGCTGCTGCTATGGTGAGTTTTCAAAAATCTCTTGGTGCCTTACCATTTATGCTATTTTTAATCTGCTCCTTTAGGTATGTTTCACATTTAATCCTTTCACATTTGGTGATAAGTGTCATGTATAAGATTGCCTTTCAAAGCACGATTGACAAATACTTTTTTTTTTTTTAAATAAGCTTAAAGTTTCTTGTAACATTGTCCCCTTATGCCCCTATACAGGCAAAACCTGACACAGCTGCGCCTGCTCCTGCACCAACTCCTGCAGTTGCTATTGGATCAAAAGCTGCACCACAGGCTGCAAAAACACCCCAGATTCCTACCACAGCAATTGGTAAATGGAAATAACTCAGAATAATTAGTATAGTTTTGTTTTTCAGCAAAATAGGGAACATTCATTACTTGTGTTTGATCTAAGAACAAGATCATTTGTTCTTTGTTTTTTCAGGTTCAAAGGCAGCACCCCGGCCAGGGGGTATAGGTAGTGCTGCACAGCAGCCTGCCGAAGGGGAAAATGTTCTTACAAAGATCCTGCAGGGAGGAGCAGCGGAACAAGCTGGAAAATTAGGAGATGGTATGGAACTGTGAATCATAAGCAATCAAAAATTTGGCAACAGGTAGAGACAGATGTTATGGAGAATACATGCCACGATTTGACTGAGTATAGTAGTTAGTTGCCATCTTTCACAACAATTTGCACAACAGTAATATTAGGGGTAGCACCTAAGGATACCCTGGGTTTAAGTGCAAAATGGTGGAGGCCTAAGCTGGATGGTGATTTTAGTAATTCTCCAATTCCTAAGTTACTCCTACTTAGGATTGAATCTATAGCCTTTGTGTTTGCAGCCCAGATTGTTTAAGATATGCCACCTGTGACCTTAATTGGGTTTTTGCTTTGCTCATCTTTCATACAGCTGTATCTGCTCTCGGGAAGAAGTTTACTTCATTTTGGTGATCAGCTGATAGGAAGGTGAGAAAACACTTTATGCATTAATCTTCTGAAAAGACCCACATTATTTTTTTTTTATGCTAGGTAAAGCTGGTGTCACGAATCTGGTCTGCACTCCCGTTCATTCACCACTAGAGGTCACCCGCTCACCACATGGACTTTCACACCACACATCACATGGACTCCAATTCCCATCATCCAACACTGATCACAGCTGTCACCAATCACTCATTGCACCAATCACACGCACACCTGTTCACACAGCATCACTAATCACACACACTATTTCAACCCTGGACATTCTCTCCCTCGTTGCCGAGTATCGTATGCACTATCGCTGCCCTACAGAGCCCGTTAGTTTGCCTTGCCTTGCCTTGCCTTGCCTTGCCTTGCCTTGCCTTGCCTTGCCTTGCCTTGCCTTGCCTTGCCTTGCCTTGCCTTGCCTTGCCTTGCCTTGCCTTGCCTTGCCTTGCCTTGCCTTGCCTTGCCTTGCCTTGCCTTGCCTTGCCTTTGTTGGATTGTGTTTTCCCCTGCCTGGACTATCGCTGACGTTTTGACTACCTCTCCTGTCTCGCCCTTTGGATACTGTTCGCTGATCTTCGACCCACGCTTGCCCTAAGTTTACTCTTTGTCTTGTCCCTGCCATACCTGTTTGCCATTGTTTCGACCCTGCCTGTATCTTTGACCATGCCTGTTAATAAAAGCCTGCACATGGATCCGCACGCCTCTCGTCTCGTCAGCCCTGTTACAGCTGGATTGGTTTCCATGTTGACCAACAAAATATAACTTGTGAAGCTGAGTCTTAAAGTTTTCTGATTTTTGTTTTCTGTTCCTCAGGCATTAGTTGGGGTGACATGGAGTTAGAACTGGAAAAACCTATGAATCTGCTTCTGCAATTTAACATCTCTAGCTGAGGGCGGGGTACACCTGAGGACACTGGTGAGTATTTTATTCTAACTCACGTTACTTTAGAACTCAAAACAAGTATAAACATTCGGTCACACTTTATATTAGGTGGCCTTAACTACTATGTACTTACATCAAAAAATAAGTACAATGTACTTATTGTGTTCCTATTGTATTGCAAAACACTATTGCTACTATTGAGGTGGGATACGGGTAAGGTTAGGGACAGGTTTGGTGGTATGGGTAGGTTTAAGGGTGGGTTAAGGTGTAAGGGATGGGTCAACAGTGTAATTCTAAATGTAATTACAGTAATTAATTACAGATGTAATTACACATAGGTATTTTTGTAACACATGTATGTACACAATAAGTGCATTGTACCAAATTATTAATTTAAATGTAAGTATATAGTAGTTTAAGGGATAGTTCACCCAAAAATGAAAATTTGATGTTTGTCTGCTTACCCCCAGGGCATCCAAGATGTAAGTGACTTTGTTTCTTCAATAGAACACAAACGAAGATTTTTAACTCAAACCGTTGCAGTCTGTCAGTCCTATAATGCAAGTCAATGGGCACAAATCCAAATTAAACCCTGCAGCTCGTGACGATACATTGATGTCCTAAGAAACTAAACGATTGGTTTGTGCGAGTAACTGAACAGTGTTTTTTTTTTTTTTATAATTTTTTTTTTTACCTGTAATACACAACTATGTCCAACTGCCCTGAGTGTGTGCACGGCATCCGGTGCGTGACGTCTGTATATGCTCTGGCGCACGCCTCTCGTCTCGTCTTTGGATTTGTCTGTGCATGTTTCTTTTACTCTCAAAGATTGTGAGCTCATTGACTTGCATTATAGGGCTGACAGACTACAACGGTTTGAGTTAAAAATCTACTGTAGAAACAAAGTCACCTACATCTTGGATGCCCTGGGGGTAAGCAGATAAACATCAAATTTTCATTTTTGGGTGAACTATCCCTTTAAGGCCACCTAATATAAAGTGGGACCAAACATTCTAATCCCAAATTGAATTCTGTCTATTACTGTGTATGACACTATGACAAATTACCATTTTAACTTTGTCATCAGTGTACAGTTTCATTGCTTTGTGGGAGGGGAAACCAACTGATTCTTTCACAAATGTGCAACTTACAAATACATTAACTACTGCTGTAAAAAAAAAGCTGACCAGCTGAAAAGGTGGAGGACAGAGCATTTCCTCTCAGAGTGATTTTTGGATCTCGATGGTACATGACACACTGTAAAGTATCAGGAGTGACAACCACATTTAAATATGGGTGTAAATCCCTTAAATTATTGTTTTGTGTTTGTATGGAATAGAACTTATTCTTTTGAAATTGTGATAATTGACACCATGGTAACCATAGCAATGTTCTGGCGTCTCGAACGTGGTATCTTCTATTTTTTACCAAAGTAATATTACAGCAACCAAAGTGTAACAGTGTAATTATAAATGTAATTACAGAAATCAATTACAGGTGTAAGTACATGTATTTTTAAAAATATAAGTACAATGTAAAAACATGTATGTACACAGTAAGTGCATTGTATCAAATTATTAATTTAAATGTAAGTACATAGTAGTTAAGGCCACCTAATATAAAGTGGGACCTAATTCTTTACTAGTTTACTTCCAGCAAGATTTGGCAACAGTAATGAATCAAGACGTACCTGGTTCCTTGTGATTTTTTGCACTGAGCATACAGAAGAGCGACAACTCTGACACAAATTTAAAGGGGTCATATGACTTTTCTAAAAAAAAATTATTTGGTGTCATGCAATGTGTTTAAGGTTAAAAAAACACATTATTTTCCATATACTGTACATTATTGTTGCTCCTCTATGCTCCACCTTTCTGAAACGTGTCGATTTTTACAAAGCTCATCGTTCTGAGAAGCGAGGTGTGTTCTAATTGTCAACTATCCAGTGCGTTATGATTGGCCGAATACTTCAAGCGTGTGACGGAAATGTTACACCCCTTACCATATTATGATGCCGTGTCCCGGTGCGATGAGACAAAAACAATAAAACCCATTATAAACGAGGCATTTGTTGCATCCAGTGGAGACAATTACTGATTATAATGACTTATACTGTCCTTTTACGCATTGCGTTGCATTGCGCCGCGTAAACATTGCCATGTCTGCATTTGTGATCGGAGAAACGACAAACAACAAGCGCTACTCTGCACTGCTCAAAACTGGCGTTTGAATAGTCAGTGGCAAATTCTTTAAATATGAAATACTTACAGGCCGTGAGTCAGAAGTGCCAGATTGTTATGTGCCAGGTTCAGGAAACAGTCCTCCATAAAATGCGCTGCACACACTCTAATATTTGGGTTGAACTGTTCTGGAACAGTGTTGTGAATATAACTTAACCCCTGATTTCTAGTTGTGTCCTCTTTTGGAAGCCCAAACAAAGTAGTTTCGCTTTCACAACGAAATGCAGCGTCTCCAGGACATGGCACTGGCGGCAGCAACGATCCTACAGCAAGAATAAAAATTGTGCCCTCTTTCTTTGCATATACATTTGGGTGGTGTTATGCAAACCTTCCCACACAGTGACATAGACGTGTGGGGGCGTGTTTAAATGAGTTTTAGGAGGGCGTGGACGAGTCTTTTAACTTTTATAAAGAATATCTCTTTGGTTTTGATACTTTAGTCTTTGCAACTTTAGGGATCATATCTATGCACAAACAGCTTGTAACACTCCAAAGAGAAAGGAAAACTTGAAATCGCATCATATGACCCCTTTAAATAAGTAATTAACAACTAGTTGTTCAGTGTGGCTTCACACTGAGAAGAATTTTTGTAAATGCGGTTGTAACTACCTGAATTTTTTGTGAGTTAATTCGGTTGCAGAATGCGGTTGTTACTCCCTGCATTATCTAACTGTGTGTGTGTGTGTGTGTGTGTACAGAACAGGATTAAGCATTAAAAGGTAAATTGACCACCAAATTAAGCTGCAGTGTGGACTTGAGGACAGTTGTGCCACTTGCTCAATACTAATGTCAAAAGTTAGAGCTCTGATTAGCTGACCCTGATCAGAGGCGTTCGGATCTAACTTTTCACTCTTCAGCATGGGTGAATTGGGTCAGTTAAAGTGGGCTATAATTAGCAAGCAGATCAGTGGGCTTGGATTAGCATTAGCATCCGGGCAAAGCTCAGTCATCTTTGTGCTGAAAATATTCTGATGAGTCACATTAATTAAGACTCAATCAAAATTGCACAGTTGACCATATCAAAGAATTGTACTAGAAATTAAACTGAAACCGTAATGAGAAGTAAAAAAGTACAATGATTAGCTTTGTATTTAGCAATGTGGCCTTGTAGAAAACTTGACTAAAATCTCATTTCATTGAGCCACTTATTCTCTGCTGAATATAGCCAATGAGACCATTGGCTTATTTAATTAATTTCCTGTAATCACATTTCTCTGGTTTCTTATTCTACCTGTGCTCTGTCTCCTCCTCCCTATACTTTCACTGGTATTGTATCATGGTGGTCTTTTACTGTCATCGGGTGTGTTGTGTGTTGCATGTGCAGATCCAGAGAAAGGATCTGGGATAAAACAGGTTTAGGGGCTCCTTAAATCAAAGCTAATCTGATTCAATTCTCAGTTTACTATCCAATCCAGTCCAAATCCTGCTCCATACATTGGTTTGGTTTACTCATGCAGTCACAATGGAAGGTATGGGTGTGTCCTTCCAATCACAATACCCACATGAAAAAGAACTCCTCACGCATCTCGAAAACTTCTAGATTTGATCTTGCTATTTACTGCTCTCATTTTTTAGTGCAGGTGAATTCAGCAGTCTTGCTGGATATCATGCTATACATGAGTCAGATTTTCCACTTTTTTTTCTTTTTTTGCTGTAGTTTGAGCAAGTTTATAGTGAAATTTGTTCACAAACCTTTTCATAAAGCCCGCAGATTTTGAACGTGTAATTCTGGTACTAGCCTTTTTACTAGTGTTGCTGGTTTAAGAAATTCGTCCTCTTCTTCCCTCTAGTGGATAAGAAGAGTAGTGCATTGTATAACCCTCAACAATACAAGCAAACTGGGCCAGTGTTTTGAAGGTTCAAAACTGATACCACATATTTTGTGAATGTTTGACTAACTCTGCACTCTAGTGAAAATACCAAATATTTTAACATTTCTTTCTTTCATCTCTTCTCCAGATGTATCATCCAACCTTGAAGTTTCAATGAAAACATTAAGTCAGAATTCACAGGCACGGTCTATCCGATGATATCTGCATAACCAAACAAACATGGAGGCTGAATCTCTTCCAGAGTGTTTCCATAGTTGCTGTTGAAGCAATTACACAATTCCCAAAATGCCAAACTGCCTGTTCCGTTTCAGGTTTTTCTAGACAGTTATGTCTTCCCTTATATGACATAATCTGTGCTCAGGTGACCCTCCCTCTTCTAAAAACAGCATGAAGATGTCAGGCAGCTGCAGTTTTTAGCTTTTTGCAGTCCTAATGAAGACTTCTATGCCCAGACTCGAAGAGACCGTAGCAGAGAAGGAGAACGACTACCTTACAAAGGCTTCAAACAAACTCTGTTTAAAAATGTATGCTCGATTTCTAAGATCTTGACATTCCAATATGGCGATGATTGACCCTCTCTATGAATGTTTTTGTTTCTTCCTTAACCTTTTTGTCACGTGTGTAATGAATGCAAATGTGTAAACCGTGGACATGGAATGCACGCACAAAAAATATATATGTATACATATATGAGATATATATATATATATGAATCCATATCTAGACAACTTTCAGAGTCTCTAAGGGTGAAGCCATGTCATGTGCACCTTGTGTAAAAAGCTGGTTATTTAACGTAAAACTATTGGTCAAGTGCAGAGGTCAGTAATATCAGAATGTTAGCATAGTCTTGTTCGTCTTTTATCAACCATTAAGCCATTGCTACCCTATTCCAGATTTTTTTTTTTAATTTGCTTTAGCTTGTTATCAGTTTTGCCTAATTTTCTTTTAAATTAAGAGCCTTACTAATATTTTTTACTTGTATACCTCACATATTTTTTTAAAAGTTCCATATCATCCTTACTTGATTTATTTTGCACAACTGTATACTGCTGAACATGTACATATCTCTCGTTAACACTGCTAATGTAAGATATTGATTTGTGTATTTATGGATTTATATTTCTGGTATTTCTTTGTTTAATGTTTGGTATTATTATTTATACCTTCACATATTATTTTTTCTCGTCATTATTGATAATCTAAATTGTTTGTAATATACATAGTTGTTTTTCTCCCTGAAGCAATAGCATGCTAATCCGTACAGAGCACAATTTTTATTTATTTTTTTATTTTTTTTGCTGAAAGTGATCTGCAAGCATTCAAGTTCCTCATCACAAATCTGATTGTCATACATAGACAGGTAAAAATAAGTTTCTATGAACCCCAACAAACTACACCATCACCCTCTCGCACATCCAGAAGTTCCCAAAAACACATTTACCATTACGTAGATCCACCTAGGAAAAATATGTTGAACCAATTTCAAATGTTCTATGCAATAATCCATGTAAAACCGTTTCCCACTGCAACGTCCCTCACCGATACTGCGTTACGATGGGTTCAAATATGACTAGGGACAGTTTGTATTTACCTTGTATGTATGAAAATATCGAACTACTTTCGTTTTATTTTAATGGCATGTTTATGAAAGCCCTCGTCTTCCCTAGTTTTCAGGGAATCCGTTGCCAAAGGGTTAACTGTGTGGACTGTTGGTCTTGGACATCCACCATCTCTGTTGCTTGCAGCATGATTCTGCTCAGCTCTCTTTGGCTCCTTGTAGTGCTGTTATTCGGTCTTCGTGTCTGCAGTCTGATCAGGTGACAAGTCGGGCACACAGCTTATGCACTCGTTATTTCGTCTCCTTCAACAGGAAATGTCGTTTTACATCGGTGTTCGGTTGCGAATGTTATTGTGTCCACACTGAATTCACATCAAGTTCACAAACAGGTCTTTGTGCATTGTATATCTGCGATGTTTGAGAAAACCGGCAGATGGAAAACATAGAGCATTAATATGAAAACAGAAAACGACGAGATCTTAAAGACACACAAACATGTAAATTTGACAATGTCTTCACAGTCAAAACTATGCTTTGGAGAAGATTCAAGTAAGCAGACTTGCCGTAAACGTGATCATTGTACAGTATGTAGCATGAATTCATCTCCATGCCATTTATATGAAAATCAGGGCATGCACGTGGAAAGCACAAACTGTCCATCACCATTCGAGTTAGGTAGGATGCACTCGTCTGAATGCGTCACGAGGTGCGTTGATTAGAGGTGAATCTTTTCCTTTTGATACTGGAATGCTGTTTAGGCAATCATGACTCTATACTGAAGAATAATAACTCTTCTACATCACTGTTACCATGGAGATATTCAATAACAAGTGCATGAGCCAAAGTTGCCACCACAAAAGCCGGCCACAGTGATATAGATAGAAATACGCAAACATGGACATATCCACACAAACAGGCATGTGCACGCACGCACACACACCCACACACACACACACACACACCCACACACACCCACAGACAAACTGTCACTGTAAATACTGACTTTGGTTATTTTGTACAGTGTTTAAATATCATGAGTAAAATGATGGCCGTCTTGTGCAACTTCACGCCGGCCTTGCTGCCAACCTTTTGTGCTTTTGTGTATAAAAGAAAAATGATGATTGTTGTTATTATTATGAGAAAAAAAAATATCATAGTATATGTTGCTGGCTCTCAATGACTGTTGACTACAGTGGAAAATATGAAAAACTTACAATCTGAAAACATTTGGTCTGTGTAGGGATTCTATACATATTGTGTTTATTAAATCTAAATAGAATGAAAAATATGTAAGTGGCTTCCATCATGACTGTGCCAGAAAAGAGGGTTCAGAGAGATTTGGTGGATGTATTATAAATTTAATTAGGAACTGGGAAAAACAACACGAAAAAGATGACAATTCAGAAAAATGCTCTCACGAATGAAAATTCACTCACTGTTGTAAGTGCAATGGGCTAAATGTGAGTCCAGTATTCATTGTGAAATATTGTGTTCTTTTCAATGTATTCCTGTTAAAAAGATAAATTTTGGTGCATCATGTCATGTAATGTGATTATGAAAATAATGAACCTGCAATTTGTTTCCAGACTGGAGAAGAATAAAGACAAAAAATTCAAATTTACATTTGTCTCTTGTATTTCACTCCTTGCAGGAAAATGACATTAGAGAGAAAAGGTACGTCATCCTCATTCTTATCCTAGGCAGTTTTATTTTTAGTGGTGTTTGTAAGCATCACTAATTATACGATTGTTCATACTTAGGGTTAAAGGAATAGCTGTAAATGTACTGACCCTCAGGCCATCCAAGATGTAGATGAGTTTGTTTGTTCATCAGAACAGAGTTGGAGAAATTTAACATTACATCACTTGCTCAATGAGAGTCCAAACAGCTCTTAATCCAAACGACTCCGGTCTATCAGTTAACGTCTTGTGAAGGGCAAAAGCTGTGTTTTTGTAAGAAACAAATCCATCATTAAGGTATTTTAACTACAAACCATTGTTTCCTGCTAAAATACAAGTCTATATGTTGTTTTTTTCTCCAGGCGAAAAGGTATTTTCATCTGAATCAGGAGAGAAAAATTGTGCAGATCAAGTTCCATATATAAGTGAAAAGAGTTTTAAACTAATCATTGGATCATTGGAGGAAGCGTTGTGTATTATATTTTGTCCTGAAAAGATGGTTTAAAATTAAAATGCCTAAATGATGGATTTTTTAACATGCATCTTTTCACTTCATAAGATGTTAATTGATGGACTGGAGTGGTGTGGATTACTTGTGATGTTTTTATCAGCTGTGTGGACTCTCATTCTGACGGCACCCATTCACTGCAGAGGATCCATTGGTGAGCAAGTGATGTAGTACTAAATTTCTCCAAATCTGTTCTGATGAACAAACAAACTCATCTACATCTTGGATGGCCTGACGCGGAGTAAATTTTCAGGAGTTTTTGTGTGAGCTATTCCTTTTAGAGTTTATTTAAATGCCTAACCCCAAGTATTACACTGTGGTTGTGTAATTCCTCTCACAAAATTTGTGCTACAGATGTGAATTACTGCAAATCATGTGCAATTTTTTTCCCCTTTATTTTCTTGATTAAATATCAATAGATCTGGTCCACATTGCGACTTATTCTGGCCTGATCACATCTGACAGATGTAAAAAGCGACTGATCACAGTTTTGTTTTCCATCTGAAATGAAATAATGGAAAAAATATATTTCCCCGCTAACAATGTAAAAAGACACGGTTTACTTGTGTAGTTTAGAAATCGCATATTCACTGGCAAAAAATAATCAGTTGAAGATGCATCGATGCACTTTTTGATATGACCTCTAGGTGTCAACAGAGGACCACGGTCTCAATGTGAGCTAAAATGACTTGAAAATGCGATAGCTATGAAATATGGAATCATTTTGCTGTTTGAAATAGACTGCGGCTCTCTGCAAACTGGTTTGAATCAAAATTCATAATCACTCACTCATAATCAATATTTTGTGCTCTGGTAATTAAATTCTTTCCCCAATGGCCACAAACACTGGCAACAATTGATTTTGTTTGGCA